>OZ005653.1:24134570-24834570 GCA_963930645.1 Salticus scenicus
GAGCGATTTCAATGAAGGTATATGTAAATAAATATATATATATATATTAGATTTTACATATAATGTGACATAAAAAATAAATAGTGATTAATTTCTTTTGAAAAGTTATTTAAATATAGTGATCAGCAAAGCAAGCATAGCCTGCTAGTTCATTCATATACGCATATACGCGTGTTCGAGACTCTTGATTTGATTTTGACTTTAATCTCTATAAAATTGGTATTATAGATTTAGAATAAACTGCATAGTTTCATAAAAAAACATACAGAATATTTGAAATTGATTAAAAATTTCAAGAACTAAGATAGCACAATATTTAAAAATCTTTCAAAAAAAAAAAAAAAAATCCAGTGTATGAAAATTGTTTCATACTCTAATAAGATCATATATTTTGATAATATATAATGATCTATAGCTACTCCATTGATGATAATTTAATACGATAATGTAATATAAAATTTCAACATTGGGTAAAAAAAAAAAAAATCTCTGGTGTATAAATAAATAATAATAATAATAATAAACTGAATTTAATATCTTTCCAGTACTTCATATAAATTGTTAGAGGCAAAAAAGAATGTCGATTTATTCATATATCATATGTAAATTACATCAATAACCCCTTTCCAATACCTAGATGACATAAGTTTCTCGATAGAAAAAATTATCACAGATCGCTTTTAAATTTAAAGTTGCAAAGAATAATAATGTATTTAAAAAAAAAAAAAAAAATAGAAAAGAAAAGAAAGAAAAAGAAAAAAGAAAGGAAGAAAAATTCTGTTTTAATTTGCGACTAATGTGCAAAACACATCTCTATGTGTTTTAATGACACAATGCTGCAACTTTTCACATGAAATTATTAGAGTACAGGACGAAAGCCATTAAAATTTAGTAGTCCAACAACAAAAAAAAAAACCTGGATTGGTATTTAAGAGTTGAGAAGTATAAAATGGTAGATAAAAGTAAAATAAAAAAGATATTTATAAGAACATACTTTTTTTATAAACACGCGTTTACTACACATATGATTTTTTTACTTAAAATCAACACAAACGCTTTAATTTTAAAATACTATTGACCTGAATCTAGCGAAAGTTTTTACTTAACCACTATTGTCGCTATGCCGTCATGCTAGCGTTAACTTTAGTTATGAGGCACAACTTACCTTTCGTAAAGTTTTTTTATGGAAACGTACAAAAATTAAACCTTTGTATTATTAAAAATTAAATTATCTAAAATCGTTCATCGCTTTTATAAATTCTGCACATTTGAGACGTCATATTAACCTATTATGTTTGTATAGGATTAATATATTTTTTTATTAGTACCAAGATCAAGCTGTTTAGAACACCCTGTATTTAACCTATATTTATTAAAGAACTGTGTTAAATAAATAGTGTAATTCGAGCATTCATCTTAACTGTTTGAAACAGATATTTGTTACAGTTTTCTAACTAAATGCGCATCTACCTTTTAGGAAATAGAGTGTTTTCTAACATATACAACAATTTCAACTTTCTGGTCATATTTAAAAGTCAGCAAAAATTTTGCTGACACTTTACTCCGACATGTTGCCGTCAACGTGCTGGAAATGTACAGAAACTCCACTACGTGCTTAGGGGCAAAGATGCAAAGTTAATAGCAGAATTCCCTGTTTCAATTCCTTTCTCCTCCTGGGGTATTGAATTCTAAATAATTAGTTCGCTGTTTAATCCTGAGTTTGCATATTTCACTTAATAAAAATGAAGGTTAGTGAATAATAAATCACGCAAAGAATTAGATCACTTTTGGTTGATTGTGACGTGTTTAGAGCGAATTTAAATGACTGTTTTAAAGTTTTAAAAAAAATGAAGATAGTTGATTTCAGTTTTAATAGATTAAAATTAGACAATTTTTATAAAAGTTTCACAATTAATTTTATTTAATATCTATAAAAGTAAGTTAGAATTTTTGTAAAATTTGTAAATGATAATAATTGGCGTGGGATTTTTATTTGAAAACAAATATTTAAATTAGATTTATTAAGGTAAAATTAACCCTGTGTTGGCATAAGTTAGTTTATGAATGATAAGTTTAGTGAATAATAAATACAACAACAATAAAATAACAATAATAATTTTGTAGTAATTTTGTCATAATAATTTTGTATTAGATGTTTAGAGTAAAAGTTTGCGATGTTTTTAACCCTTTTACGATCACTCCATAATTCCTTTTGAAAATTTCTAAATAATTTCAAAAATGGTAATTAGACGCACATTTGATCATGAATATGTAAAAAGAAAGAAAAAAAAAATAGCATTTTTAATTTTCCAGATATTTTTTACTTTTAACATTTACTTTTTAATTTCAAATAATAATTAATTTAATAAATAAATGGCTTTGTAAGTAAACATTATAATGTGAAGAAAACTCGCAACAGTTGTTTAAGATTAAAATAATGACACTACGCTTCATCAGGTGTAAATTATAGGCACGAGTATATCATTAAAGCAGCAACTGCGAATTTTTACCAACTAAGAAATTTAAAGTAACTTCTTCATTTAAGAGGGGACAATACCTAATCTCGCCGGCAGCCTTCGCCCATGTTATTCTATGTGAAAATTTATTGCTACAATTACACATTACCTAATGAATATTTTTAAATTCTGTTTTCGCAGTTAGAAAATTCATAACCGTTAAATGAGTACTCATTTTTGAAAAATTCATTTTTTTTTAAATTTTTACATTTTAATTTTGAGTTCAAAAATGCGATTTTTCACAAAATGCATTTTTCTCATTTTCTAATCGCAAAATGAAATACTAAAATTTTAAAAAATCAATTTTTGGAAAAGAAGTAGTACTAATTTAACGCTTATGAATTTTCTAAATGTGAAAACAGAATTGAAAAATAATCATTAGGTAATGAGTAATTATGTAAACAAATTTTCCCATAGAATAATATGGGCGAAGGCTGCCGGCGAGATTAGGTATTGTCCGCTCTTAACTTCCTCTGAAACACTGTTTGTTGAATTTCGCAGTAGTGTTGCTATCTCTGAAACAAATAAGAAACAAATGTTTCGAAGACGATCAAAACAAGGAAAAAAGGTTGAAGAATTATGGCATAAAAAAAGTTAAATATTTCGTTTCAGCGAGAAATGAGTGAACGTTAAAGGGTTAAAATTAATGATAACATCAAAATATGTAAAACAGTTGATTTAAAAAAATTACGTAAAATTTAGTATTTTACTTTATTTTATTTTTTACCGCATTAACATTATTAATACCAAAACGCTTTAAAACATGATTATTTTTCCCTTACAAATATAGTCGCATTCATAAAATCCCTATGTATTTCTCTTCAAAAAAATATACAGCACCTCGTAAGAAGAATGGTTATTATTAAAAAAAAAAAAAAAATATTTTTTTCAAATAAAAATTATATCTATAATATATTAAGGTTTGAAAAGCATGGTTCAAGAGTAAACAATTCATAGATTAAGTTAATATTTTTATAAGTTAATCTTTAAAAAAAGATAATTAAGTAAAAATTCCAGCTACGGAAAAAAAAAAAAATATATATATATATATATATCGTTAAGCCAGTTTTAAAAGTGCGTTATAGAAAATATTGCAGTAAATGCTAATAAAATTTTTATCTCATATCACATTTTTTAAAAAAAGAACGAAATTAAAATAGGAATAAACTTCTACGTCAGAAACGCCAAAGAAAAAATTATTGAGGTGCATACAGCTGTTTCGGTAGCCTAAAGCGTACCGTCTTCAGTGCAAAAAGAATTCTGAATCTGGAGAAGTGCTCGTATATATAGGAGAGGGACCGGAAATAGTTCAACCAATAGGTTGAACTAAATCCGGTTCAACCTATTCAGAAGTTCAACCAATAGGTTGAACTTCTTTTTGCACTGAAGACGGTACGCTTTAGGCTACCGAAACAGCTGTATGCACCTCAATAATTTTTCTTTGGCGTTTCTGACGTAGAAGTTTATTCCTGTTCTAATATTCCAACGCCAAGTCTCCTGCTATTATACGAAATTAAAATGTTTTAATTTGTATGTTTGAAAACAATGTGATTATTAACCTATTGTTTTATTGAAATTTCTGCAGAAAATATTAACAATTTTAGAAGAAAATCAGGAACGTATTAGTTAAAATGAACCACAATTAAAATATTAAGCAGTATTCTGTTAAAAGATATACGTAATGTTATGTTTTAAACTTGTTAAATAGGGGATGTTTCTCTTTGAGTAAAAAATGGGCAAATTGGGTAACATGAATATAAATTTACATCTCGAATATATATATATATACAAATTCCTTAATTACATTTTTTGATATAAAATAATTTGTTAGAAGTAAGATTGTGTCAGCTAAAACGTGTTTAAAATTAAAGTTGAAAGACAATGTTATGCTAAATATGTTTTACCTAAAATTATTTCTAGAGAAAAAAAAAAGTATATACAAAACTATATTTTATTATTATTATTAATATTTACTGAAGCAAGTTTTGATAGCAAGTTTAGTAGTAATGAAAAAAAAAAAAAAATGCATTTCCCAATAAACATATTACCGTCCTTAATTGCATGAAAAGAGCCATTTGTGGAATTTCCCAATAAAGGTATTACCGACCCATTCATTCACTTACTCCCTAAAAGAAACTATGTGAAATAATAACTCACTGATCTGTATTGAAGTACACACAACAATAGCTTATATTTTAACTTCTAGGCAAATTTAGTTGTTTTTAATTTTTTCAATAAATTATTCTAAGGGAAAAACAAAGAAAGTTTCAAAATTTAATATACTATATGATTTTTCGCCACAATTGAGAAAACATTTACAATAACATCAAAGAGTTTTGAGAAATAAATTCATTAAACATCTGAAAAAACTAAATTCATCTGATTTAAAAACTTTTTTTTTTTTTAATCATTGCAAAACTGTATTGTTTTCTGATTGCATTGATTTCTAAATGTCATGATTGGTGAATTAGGTATTTGATAAAATCTTGACAAAAGTCTATCGAATATCCTATACCAAATATCTAATATCAGATATCAAATTGCTTTCCTATAAAGAAACATCTCTGAAAGTCACGGGAAATTGTGTAGTACGCTTAGTTTTGTAAGCATTTCTTTTATGCCTGGAAAATTTTGAACATCTTCTACAGCGCTATTTTGAACAAGTTATAGGCAATAATTCATAGCATAATAATTGTTTTTATATTCACAATTATGTTAGAAAAAATGAATGGTAAGCACGAACACTATTTCGTGGCAAAAATATGAAAAAGAAATTCATTACCAGCAGTTTGTGAAACAAAAAATTATCATTTTTTTCAAAACAAATCTTTATTTTTTTAATGTTAAAATAACGTGTATTTGTATTTTATTATTGTTCAATATTAAATATTCTACCATGGGAACTCCTGTCAACAATTTTATCAACTGAATTAAACTATCATCGCCAATAAGTAAATTATTTAATATCTTCAGAACATTAAAAATAGCAACATAACAAGTTTATGACGTTTAAAACTACCTTTACAACGAAATTTCAAATTCACTCTTGAAAAATTATAAGAAACGAGTACAGTTAGTTTTCCACGGGAAAAGAAATCTCAAGAGATTTTCTGAAGCAAGAGAAAAAATATATATATCCCTTTACACAAATAACACTTTTCCATTTACATTCATGCACAAACCATGGTAACGTTAGAAATGGAATTGTTGGTATTGGAATGAAGAACAACAAGAATAAAGAACACTACGGAAGAGGCCTTTAAAGGTCTTGACAAGTAGAAAGGGAAATCGTGCTCAATTACTGAATCGTGCTCTATTGCGACACAGGTAAATGTTCTATAAAATGATTAAACAATATTTATTTGAATGAAGGAATATCATTGAGAGACGCCACTTATTGATACGAAACAAAATAAACAACTTTATGTCAATAAAAAAATCAAACTTTCTGTTTCTCAAAAAAGTAACATTTTATAAACAAGGTTAATCGGATCGATACAGGGTTTTATTATTAGTAAGTCAAACTAGTTTTACTTTTCCTTTCGTTCTTTGGTAAGGATTTAGGGATATTCAGAAATGTTATAAATCAGATGATAAATTGATTTATTATTAGTGAGTGAAACTCTCTTTAGTTTTCCTTTCGTTATCTGGTAGGGATTTAAGAGTATTTAGATATGTTATAAATCTAATTATAAATAGATTCATTATTAGTGAGTTAAACTCGCTTTACTTTTCCTTTCGTTATTTGGTAGATATTTGGGAATATTTAGAAATGTTATAAGTCAGATGATAAATTGATTTATTATTAGTGAGTGAAATTCGCTTTAGTTTTCCTTTCTTTATCTAATTGAGATTTAGAAATATTTTGAGATGTTTGCCTTACTTTTCCTTTTCTTATTTGGTAATGAATTAGGAATATTTAGAAATGGTACAAATCAGGTGATAAATTGATTTATTATTAGTGAGTAAAACTCGCTTCAGTTTTTCTTTCGTTATCTGATAGGGATTTAGGAATATTTAAAATTATTATAAACCGGATGATAAAGATATTATTATTCAGTCAACTTCGTTTTAGTTTTCCTTTCGTTGTTTGGTAGATTTAGAAATATTTCAAATAGTTATACAACTATTTCAGATAATTACACTAGTCGACATTTTTTTTTTTTTTTTTTGGGGGGGGGGGGAGGGGGGGGGTAACAGAAATGAAATTAACTATTTTCAACTAATTTTGTAGTGCAGAATTAAAAAATAATAGTGAAAAATCTGTAACACGTACAGTTTTTTTTTTTTTATTTATTATGATTATTTAATCTGTACTGGAAACAATGTACAAAAGCCTTTAGAAGACATGCATTATTACTGTAAATATTATTAATTTAGCATGGAATACTGTTAATATGGAGATAATATACATATTGTAGACTAAGTAGAACATAAAAACATGGAAAATACACTAAATGATTGAATTGTTATTATTTGTTATTTTAAAACCAAAATGCTAAAAATATTCTTTTTTACGTCTTGTGTTAAATGTCTACCTTGTGATTTTAATATGAATAGTACACAAATACAGCAAAACTTTTCGGGTACGGTTTCACAAGTTCTACATTGAAAACTTGCCATTTTGAACAAGAAACTTTAACTATAAAACAACACAATCATACTTAACAAAGAATATCTGTTAACTAGAATACCAAAAGAAAAAAAAAAAAAAAAGATAAGGTACGAATACAGGGTTGCCAAACAGGGTTGCCAGTAGAGAGGATGGCCAGGAGACAGGGTTGATGGCACGAAAAGTTACCATGTGTAACAGAGTAGGCAGCAAAAGTATCAGAGCACATGATCACTACTATAGCAATAATCCTTGTCTAAAAAAAAAAAAAAAAAAAAAAAAAAAAACATTTAACACTGCTTTGTTAAGTAAATCCTTGTCGAGTCGTGTTCTTAGTCAGTCTAAGAACATGATTCGACAAGGATTTATTAACAAAATAGTATTAAATGTACTTTTTTGATATCGGAATTATTGGCTAGTGTTCGGATACTTTTGCTGTCGACTGTATTGTAAAAATCATAAAAAAAAAAAAAAAAAAAAAAAAAAAAAAAAAATATTGAAATTTGCCATTTTCTGATACTTTAACAAAAAAAAAAAAAATGGAATAAACATGGTTGCCGGGACTCTGGGTTGCCAGCAGGAAGGGCTGCCACCTATGATACCGTGAAAATGATACAAAATCGTGAAAATTGCCATTTTTTGATACTCTAACAGAAAAATGTGACGTGGTGGGATTTTTTTTACTTGCAGATATTTAAATAAAATTGGAATTAATAATAAAAATAATAATTTGACCGTTGTTACCGAACCACTATAGACCAGTGTTATTAGTAAATCAAACTATTATTATTATTATTATTATTTTTTTTTTTTTCATTACAGGGTAGGGATTTTTCAGTATCTAAAAATTTCATAAATCGAATGATAAATTAATTTATTATTAGTGAGTCAAACTCGTTTAACTTTTCATTTTCATATCTGGTTGGGATATACATATTTAAAAAAAAAAAATGTTGTTATTTATCGAATAGTTACAAAATTAAATTTTTAGTACGGCAAACTATTTTTTTTTATGTATGTAGTAAGAATTCATCAAGGTTTATTATATGTTCTTTTACCGTATTTAAGATAAAAATGTTATTACTTATCAGATCGTTAAAAAGTTTAAGTTTAGTTTAAAAAAAAAAAAAAAAAAAAAAAACTCTGTTTTTTATACTTAGTAATAATTTAGATCGATAGATGCCTTTAATAATAGTATAAAAAAGTTTTAATTCTATTTTTTAAATAACGGATGGGATTTTAACGATATTTTAAAATGTTATTATTAATCTAATTTCCACATGGTATTATTATATGTATGTCAAACGCGTTTAAATTCCCTTTTGTTACGTGACATTAATTTAGCAATATTAAATAATAATAATAATTTATTTTTAACCCCCCCCCCCCCAAAAAAAAAAAAAGCAGTGTTTGGGGACTGCCGATAGAAGTGAAAACTAAGTAACTTGTGAATTGTATCGTCGAGCTGTTAGATTATTATTTTCGAATTATTTTTGGTTTCTAAAGAAATGTTTATGATCTGTATTATATGGTTCGGCACAATATTTGTAGCTACCCAAATTAAATGAAATAAGCCTTATATTAGGTAAAAACATTGATAACTTGTGAAATTATTTTAATTAGTAGCTGAGATAAAAAAAGAAAACCGATTCAGGACACCCAAAACGTGTAAAACAGGTGAAATCTCGAATTCCACTTTCGATAATATAAAAGAACTTTTAAATATCTTTCGAATGATGAGTTAAAAATAATTTAATCATAATTAAAATTTGAAATATTGAAATTTTAAAATATTACAGCGCCATCTGGCGGTAGAAATTTTTGTAATCTACTGCTCGATTCCAAATCAACAACGCTTTCTAATGATGTATTACTTATGAAATTATTTTAATTAGTAGCTGAGATACAAAAGAAAACCCATTCAGGAGACCTCAAAACGTGTAAATCAGCTGAAATCTCGAATTCCACTTACGATTCTTATGGAAAGTCTTCGCTGACGATGACGCGAGTTTCATGGTTTTTGTTCACACAAAAGTGCTCAACGCGCCTAAAGAAGTTTTCACTTCAAAAAAAAAAAAAAAAAAAAAAAAAAACATAACACTAACATTGAATCGTTACATGGTTTTATTTTTTTTTATAAGAAAAACTAGTTTTATTTTTAATATCTTATATCTAGAAAGGATTCAGCAATGCTGTGAAAATTTCATTATTTGGTGTTTAAAATTAAAACTATTGTTAATTATCTCATCAATACATGATTTTAATAATAGTAAACCAAAGCATCATCTAAAAATCTTATTATTTATAAATTTGGTATGTAGTCATAATTTTAGCAAATTTGTGTAGCATGTAAATTTCAAACGCTTAAAAAAATATTAATCGTTAAAGTAAAAAGAAAGAATAAAGCTAACCTCATACAGAAATATATAATTATTTATATTTTGACTCCATTTCTAACAGAGAAATGTCTATTACATATAGTTTTAATAAATTATAAGTCTAGAATCTGCAGTTATATGTGAATTTGATTTAATAAACTGACTTAATGCAATTTGCCTTTGCTACCTATTCAGCAGTTTTGTGAATCGATTCCCGTACCTTTTGCTCCAAGCACTGTTGTTTAACCTTTCTTTGACAGAAAATCAACCATTCGTAAACCATGCTCTTTTTTAAATTTAGTTCTCTTCTAAATATTATAATTATTAGTTTCTTTCTTCAAAAAATTGTTAAAGTTGTTTTTGACTTATATTATTTTCACCACAGAGTAATACAACATTATTAAAAAAGTAAAAAAGTAAAAAAAAAAAAAAAATCTGTATTTAATTTAAATATTTTTTTTTATTGTGCAATTTTTCTCTTAAATTTGTTTTCATAGGGAAAACATTACATTCCGTGTAGTATATTTTATATTGTCTTTAAGTTAAAAATATCAGTTTCATTAAAATGCTAAAAAATGTTTGAAATAAAAAAGTTACATGTTACAAAATAAAATAAATTGAATATCTACTACACTAGTGCTTAAAAATTATTAAAAAAAGAAAAGAAAAAAAATTTCTCTTCACCAGAAAAATATAATGAATACATTTACATTAAAAAAATATTTAATAAAAAATAATAATAATGAAACTTGAATAAGAAAAAAGAGTTAACATATAATTTCGTAGTGCCAAATTTCTTTTCAATACACACATACACGCTCGCGCGCGCACACACACACACACACACATATATCTATATATAGGGGAGACAAGTGTACCTAGGGCCGCTTTTCTTCAATGCCCAAAAACAGAGCCCTTGATCTGCTTAAAATTATCAAACTGATATGTACATATCTTTAGGACAAATTACTTCCAATTGGGATTAATATAAATACCTAAAATAATAAATTCCGACGAACAGAAGGTTTAAAAAAAAAAAACTTCACACGTGGCCCTAGGTACAACACCTTCATTGTACCTGGGGCCAGACCTCATTGTACCTAGGGCCATTCTCTCAAATTTAGATTTCACATTGCAATGAATAGAAAATAAGCGTATAAACATGTATTTTATAAAAGAAACAGTATCAAGTAATATATTTATTTAGGTCCTTGGCATCACGGTCGACAGGGGTCTCAAATGGCTAGCCCACATTAAAGAACTTAAATTGAAAACTCTCACACACTATCACAATGCAGCTAAAATGGTTGGAAGGAGGTGGGGAATCTCCACCTCCTTTCTTAAAATATGGTACTCAACAATTATAGAAAAAATATTAACTTACGGGGCTGGCATTTGGGGGGGGTAACCTGTCGGTTGCTGCTCAGACAAACTTAAACTCAATCCAGAGGAACTTCCTCCTCCAATTATCAAGAGGATATAGAACAATCTCCACTGACGCCCTCACTGCTGTTACGGGCATTCCCCACGTCCATCTTCAGCTTCAACAGACGTACTTAAAAACAAACATTCTTCAATTAAAAAATATTTCTTTGGCAAAAACCCTTTTTCCAAACACAGAAATACAACCCACAGTCAATAGTTGGAATATTCATCCCGGCAAAGATGTTGCTTCACAAATAGTAAATTGTAACAAAAATAGCTTTTCTCCTTCTGCTCCTGTGGCTATCTACACTGATGGCTCCAAAACGGACCACGGTGTGGGTGCGGCCTTTTGTGTGATGACCGATGGTTCGGTTGTCCATCAGTGGGCGGGCAGACTGGCCAACTATAACTCTGTTTTCCAAGCGGAATTATTCGCGATCCAAATGGCCATAGACTGGGTTATGACTAATATTAATAACTATCCCTCCCATAATATTTTCAGTGACAGTCTGTCAGGTCTTCTAGCCATTGCTCGCCACAGGAGTAAACATCAACAGGTTATCTCAATTAAATCAAAACTTATTAATCTGGCTAAACATCTTTCCCTGGCACATGTTTCTGCCCACAGGGGAGTTCTCGGCAATGAACTTGCTGATTCACTGGCCAAGGCAGCCACCGAAAACAACTCAATAGATTTTTCACTCCCTGCCCCTCCCTCATACGTTAAACAAGTATTAAAACAACAATTACTTATAGATTGGCAGAAACTGTGGGATACTTCTCCAAAGGGAAGATACACCTTTAATCTCATCCCACTCGTAAACTTAAATTCTTGGTGTCTTTCCCCCCCCGTGACTGCTTTTCTGACAGGTCATGGCCCATTTCCATCCTATTTATACAGATTTCATTGCCGACGCTCTCCTCTGTGTCCTTGCGGGGAGGAGGGAACTCCTAATCACTATTATTACTACTGTAGTTTAACTTCTGCCTTTCACTTAAGAAATCCCACTCCCAGGCCAGCCGATTGGCTGTTTAATATCCTCAATAGAAAAAGCCTGCTTTCTAAACTAAATAATATATTTGAATTCCTTATGAATATGACTAATCTCACAGATTAATCTCACATCTGCTTGCTCTTGCTTTAAGCCACTTGCTCTGCCTTGCTCTACTTGCTTGTCACTTTTACAAGCCTTAAGACACTTGTCACTTTTCAACCAGCATAGAACATGCCGCTCATTGTCGTGTGGGAGACCTGTCTCTAGCGGCTTTTGTAATTTTTTTTTTTTTTTTTTTTTTAGAGTTTAAATAAACTCCGGAAGAGGGGCCTAGCATAGCTAGAATCGCTCGACACTGCTCCTAGAGCGGTGAGCGGCACCTCTTCCCTGTTAAATATATTTATTTATCATATAATAATTATCATGTTGTTCCCTTAATTTGAAACACGAAATTTTTCACTTTTTTTTTTCTTTGGGATATTCTAACAGAATGTTTTTTTTCTTCAATTTCTTTTTTTTCTGGAGCGTCTCTTGGATTTCTAGATCTCTCTGGTTTTCGGTCACAACTTTTCTTTGATGTGGGAGGTTTTGCTTAGCTTCGTACCTGTTAAAGCATGACACAGGAAAGATGTTAGATGTTGAAGGTTTCGAAATTTCAACAGGACACGAAAGAGACATCCAGTTGTATCATTATTGGTTCACGTTCTTCCTGGAAAAACATTTTTTTTTTTTTTAAATTTATGGAGGGATCTTGTCTTTCAGTCACAACTTAAATATTCATCCTCAGTGAATGTGTTTTGATTCATTGGCAATATGCCGGATACACGAAAGCCTGATAGAATGTTTACAGGAGTAAAGGCCGACTGATAGGACTTGCCAACAATATCAGCAACGTCATATATAGCGATTGGTTTACCAGGGTTTGCCAGCATCCAATTACTATAGGCTGTACTGTGTTTCTTAACACTTTCGCGACCGCTGACCTAGATTCACGTCATTTGAAAATATGAAACTCCACCAGTGGGAATTTCTTTTGCAATTTATATGTTATTTGTTTCTAAAAAATATACACAATATTCATATTTGTACAATCTATATACTATGGATGCAAATACTTTGATTAGAGAGAGTATGATTATAATGCATATTCATTTGTAATATAAATGTGAACACGGAAAAATTTGCTTTGAAAATTTGTAACTTATGAGAAAAACGTCCACAGGCTGACCTTACTGTCAAAAAGACAAAAACATGCGGTCGCGAAAGTGTTAAAAGGTCCAAACACACTGGCCCTACGTACAAGGCAGCTATGTGGCCCTAGGTACAAGTTTTGGTAACTTTATTCAAAATGCCTTCCGCTAAACAATCCACATGCAGACAGAACTAATTAAATATCTCATTTATTACTCAATATAACAAGCAAAAGTATACAATAAAAATGAAAGAAAAATATGAAACTTCCCTTTGTAAAATAGCAAAGGAGACGATCTACAAAATTTTACTTCAAAACATGTAAATTCGTTTTCTATATGTAACTTGTCAAAACTTTCTCCTCAAAAGTTCCAAAGTATATGCAAAAGTAGCAATTGGTGTTGTTACTCGCCCATTTGAATATTAAAACTTAAAATTAAATATTATTCTAATAAAGTGGGGGGGGGGGGGGTAGGTACACGGGTCTCCCCTATATATGCACAGGTTTGCATTGTTTAAACTTGGCATATTCAGTGGTCTGTGTAGCTGCAACTAAAATGCAGATTGAATCTAAACTTTGTATATAGACAATTTAAGCACTAAAATAGTCGGCCGAATTAAATAAACACACACACACACACACACACACACGCACACACACATACATACATACATACATACATATATATATATATATATATGTGTGTGTGTGTGTGTGTGTATAAATTTGAAGTTGCATACATCTAAATAGAAACAAGCTACAAGCTTCAATATAAACATCTTTATTTATTAGTACAATCATTTTTGTTTTAGAGACTGTTTAGAAGTGTAAAGCAATGGGGAACCCATCATTAAGATTTAAAATCTGCAGCCGATGAACAGTGCTTTCAACAGCTGACCGTATCTGATTGTCAGTTATCTGCTGCACATGCAACGATATGCGGTCCTTCAAGTCAGCCAAAAATACAAAATTTCCATGGTAAACGAAACACTTTAGATTTCCCCATAACCAAAAACCACACAGATTAAGATCGGGAGAACTGACTGGCCAAGGAGTAGAAACTGAACAGCTAATCACATTGTCACCTTTGAAATTCTCCCACATAAAACCTTTGCAAAATGTAAGAATAACAGGTTTAAAAGTCAAAATAGACCACACCATTTAGTGAACATCATTTCAAGCATTTGGACTGTATTATACCCCTAGCAGAAAATCTAAAAATTTAATTTAATTTAATTTCTTGCAGAATCTTTTAGCGTATCCTTTGATTTGTCTACATACAAATTCTTAACTCAATCCGCATTTTAGTTACAGTTACAGAGTGGCTCTGAATAGACCAAGTTTAATTATGGCCACACTGTATACCATTGAATAATTTAACTCTTTCATTACTCGAGATGGCAATTGGAATCATAACGTTTAACATTTTATTTCTTATTACCTAAAACTCCCAATGGTTGAAAATGAACAATATTGTAATCTCTATATTCATCTTTCTACCGAACACATGTATATTTTAGCTGGTTTCTTTATTCCTGTTGATGAATGAAAGAATGATTTACTGTATTCTGATAATATCGAAATCAATTTCATTTTGGAGAAGAAATTCAAGTGAATTAACTGTTTGAAATATTTTTATTTTTAATATTTATAATTTTTATTTTAATTAATTGTATCAGGTATTATTATTTTTTTAATTTTTATGCTTTTACTTATAGAAAACTTATGATTTTAAATGACCTCACTGCTTACATTAAATACGAATAAACACTTCATGGTTGTTTGGTTAACTATATTAATTCGTATTCTGTTATTACTCCTATTTTCAAAAAAAAAAAAAAAATTCATACATATACAGTATACACTATCTAATAATAAGTATCTGCGCACTTTAGAATTTAGACGTTTAGTGTATTATCTAGAATAGTTCTTTAGGAACCATACCTTCAAACTTTGGGAGGATAAAGAACATGTTATCCCTCATAAACAATGGACTGAACTTAACCAGACTCGATATTTGGTTGGACGATGTTTCAAATTGATGCTGATTAGCTTTTGGAATAGCGCTGAACAAGTAGCACTACTATGATGTGATTTTCTCCATTTAAGGAAAGGCTAAACACAGGTTCTATAGTGCATCAATGCATAACAAAAATGGTATATGAATAATGTATCATGAAAAATTAGGCAGATTTAATTTGGGTGTATAGCGGCTGACAGGAGGCGCCGATATACACCCGACAGGAGGTATTTAGACACTTTCGAATTTAGACGTTTTGTCAAATATCTAGAAAAAAATCTTTAAGAATTATCTTGAAACTTTGGGTGTATAAAGAACATGTTATATCATCTATATTTCAGAAAATGTTTTGTCCTGAAGAGTAATAGGGAACCAGTAAAAAAAAAAAAAAAAAAAAAAAAAAAAAAAAAAAAAAAAGCAAGATGTTTTGGAACAAACACCCTGTAAAAAGCAATGCTTGGTATGTGTTTTGGCTATTGCATGTGATTATGAGGATTCTTCAGGTTATCTGTATTAAGTTTATGAGGCTATCACATATATTTATTTATTTATGGAGATACAGTAGAACTTGGATAATTCGAAGTTGAAGGGACCAGAGAAAAATTCGAATTACATATACTATTTGGCGAAAAAAGTGATAAATTAAAAAATTAAAACTCTACGATCAGAGATTTAACACATAAACTTCATATCTAAGAATACCGCTACAGTACCCCTCCCCCCCCCCATTAAATCAATATTTTTACGAGCTTAATTATTAAACACTTTTTAAAAAAATAGTCAAATATCTTTTTTTTTTTTTTTTTTTTTTAAGTAGAATCTTTGTGTCATAGCATATGACCTGATACAAAAATAAAATCTTCTAAATTACGCATGACTTTCAATTCACAAAAACCTCGAAGTTCATACATATGCACCATATCTTCTGGTGCACTAGCTAGGGGCTTCTATTGTATTTCCTTATCCTTCTTTTGAAAGACTATAAAAATTGATAATGCACTTCAGATGAGTAAAATCTCGGGAACAAATTTTAATTTAATATTTTAAAGGTAATCGTATGAAAAATTCGAATTATCCAAAATAGAATTCGAATTATCCACGATTTTTTTAACATTATGGACCATATTCCTCCTTTGGGTTCGAGACTATAAAAAATCAGCTGTTTTCGGTAAACAATTCTCAACTCTACCATAGCAAAGCATTGTGGCTTGCAAATTTTTATCTTGCAATATTATTTCTAAGAGTTACAGATTATATGAAATTGAAGTAAGAGTGATATAGTGATAACTTTGTTTTGTTTTTAATCCAGTTTTAGTAATATACTTTAATATTAATCAACATATGTAATATTAAAAGTTGCCGTGTGAACTGTGGCGATGTTAACAAATTTAAATGGATGTTCCATTTAGTAAATTCCTTTATTAAAGTGATTGAAATTCTATTTATTTAAGCTTTGATGTCTATATATATATGTGTGTGTGTATAAAATGTTCTTATTAATCTTTTTTTCATTATATATATGTATGTATGTGTGTGTGTATACATAAAATGTTCTGCAATTTTACGATATGGAATAGTCTTAACTTTATCATTCGATTCAGTTGTTTATATTTCACTTTTGTTCTTGTTTGAACATTATTATTAAGTTTCACTGCAGAAATATTTAGGAAAATGTTATACGTAACAATAAAATGTCATCTTGAATCTAATTTGTTTACAAAATATCGGCCACGTGGTCGGCGATTTTACCTACGGTGACGTCACAGGAATATTGTCCATTTTAATACAAAATTCAATGGACCGTGTAAAATATTCGAATTATCCAAAATTTCAAATTAAAGAAGTTCGAATTATTCCAGTTTCACTGTATAACGCTTTCTTTACAAAATTGCATAATAATAATAATAATAATAAATAAATAAATAAATAAATAAATAAGTAACTTTTTTAATTATAACACCTAAGGTATTAAACCCCGTGAAAGGCTATTTTCAGGAAACTTGGCATACTACAGTAGACACAATCTACTGGAATCAGAATGCAAATATTTTGAATATCTTACAAAATATCAGCAATTTTACTAAATAATTTTTAACTACGCATGCGGAAGATTTAGTGACATTCCATTTGCATAATTTAATAGCCAAATGTATTGAGCTACTTATATGAAAATCGCAGACAAATATCGTGTAAATTGAAAAGTTATGAGAGATGGAATGGACAGAATTTCAGTTCTCTCCAAATAAAAGTTTACGTACAAGGGGTTTTTCTCACATTTTTATTTTGACCGATTCATCTAATATCCAATAATAATACAGTGTTTTCTCGCTGATTGAAAATAAATATTTATAAAATTCCCTATCGTCTTCATTTTTTTTTCAGAGGAACTGAAATTCCGTTTATTCTATCTCGCATTTTTTTTTTTTTTTTTTTTTTTTTAATTTACACAATATTTGTTTGCGATTTTCATATAAGTAGCTCAATACTATTGGCTATTATATTATGCAAATAAAATGTCTTTAAATCTTACGTATGAGTAGTTAAAAGATAATTAATAAAACTACTCATATGTCGTAAGATATTTAAAAGGTTTCCATTCTGATTGCAATAGGTTGTTTATAATTTAGTATGCCAAGTTTCCTAAAAATGATTTTTCATTGTGTGTAACACCCTTCGTGTTATAATTAAAAATGTGGTATTTTTTTTTTTTTTTTTATTTTTTACAATTTTTTAGATAAACCGTTACATCTCCATAAATATATGTGATAGCCGCATAAAAAAAAGTATACATATAATTAGAAAAATCGTCATAATCATATGCTAAAGCCAAAATCCATTTCGAGCATTTCTTTTTACAGAGTAACAAAACATTTTGATACTTTTTCAATTTTTTACTGGTCCCCTTTTTCTTTTCGGGACACTACCTTTGCTGAAATATATGCGGTATAACATGTTCTTCATATTTCCAAAATTTCAAGGTGTTTTCTGAAGAACTTTTCAAGATATTTAACAAAACGTCTAAACTCAAAAGTGTACAAATACTTACTTGTAGATAGTGTATATATATATAATTAGTGTTAATGCCAAATTAGGCCAATCATTGTATATATTTAATTACATATACAATAAGTAGTAAATTTTAAGATTTTTTTAAGTTCTTTAAAACTTGTTGACAATAAACAAAATACATTTAAATATTTGTGCATAAGCAGCATGTTAAATTTAAACGTAAAGATAATTTGAATAATTTAATACCTTTGTAACACTCAGCAATATATATATACTTTTGAAATAAATTTCTGGCTAAATATAAGATTTATTGTTTTGTGGCTGAAAAAGAAATTGAGAATGAAAGGTTTAATCACTCAGTTAATATTTCGAGTGTGGAAATACACATAACTAAAGAAATGGAAAAATAAAATTTTACAAACATACTATTTATATATAAATAAATTTTCTTAAATTTACGTTTATTTTCAACTAATATTCATGCAAAATCTCTATTGCTAAGAAGAAATTTTTTTTTTTTTTAATATCCCTATAGTGAGCACAAACGTGTATGGAAATAATTAAAAAAAGAAATCTATATTAAAATGCATGTAAAACTAAATATCAGTTTATATTACTTAAATAAGTTCAAAAGAATGGAAATAATTTTATTCAACATGTATTTTACAAAATATAAACGCATGTTAAATAATGAAATAAAAGTTTAAAAATAGCTTTGATTGAAAATGCTTTTGTAATATTTTACTATTTTTTAAGTATTTTGTTATGTATAAAACCTCTGATGAAATTACATTTAAATAATTGCGTTAAGAAATTTATGGTGGAATGAGGAAGACATTAATTATTGTTAATGGACAAAAGCAGTAGATATACATTTTATTAACATGTTAATGGTTTTCTACAAAGTTTGTAACTTAAATGTTATCATTTAAATTAGTAAATTTAATGTGTCATTTAGTGAGAATGTAGCTGCGAACATGCATGGAATATCAAAAGTTAAAATATGTTTTATTAGGATATATATATTAAAATGCCAGATTAGTTTATATTAAAAATAGTAAACAACATAGTTATATATGTTAATTCGGTTAATAAAATTCATGAAGCGCTAAGAAAAAATAAATGTATATATTACTAATCAAAGATTTTAAAGTAATATTATTTTTTATTCTTCATTCGGATTCTTCTTTCGTTAAAAATACAACATATATAAAACTTTGATATTACTTCAGACGAAATCACTCAGTATACAAAAACAATTAATTTATCAAAAGATTATATTGAATAATATTTTACTAAAATATTACAATTTTTTTCTTCTTTGACATTGCACTGTTAAAAATAGTTTCTTAAAAATAAGTATATATTGTCTCAAAATAGCCCCGAGACTTATGCTTAAATTTGAAAACCCATGTACTCATTTTTGAGTATATTGACACGTCAAAAATGGGGATATTGGGATTCTTATTGGCCAACCCCATTTTTGAGCATGTCAATATACTCAAAAATAAGTACATGGGTTTTCCAATTTAAGTATATATTGTCTCGGGGCTATTTTGAGACAATATATACATATTTTTAAGAAACTATTTTTTTACAGTGTGGTATCTGCTGGCAGTACCGCACTCTTTAAACTTGCATCTTTTCAATCCAGTGATTTTCTATTTTGAATGATGTGTTTAATTTTGAATTTAATTAATTTTATTTATTATAGGCTTTTAATCGATAGCATAGCTTTCAGTTAAAATCTTTATAAAATTTTCTAAAGTAAAAAAAAAAAAATGATAATAATTTTATAGCAGTATACAAAATAGACCTGATGTCACTTCTTCCAAATTAGAAATCCATTAACTAAATTAAGAATACAGAAAGAGTAATATGCAACTGACATGATATTTCACGGTATTAGCTTATTTGGTTTCTAGAACATAAAAGATATATTTTTGAAAAACATTCTTAATAAATCATCCATTCATTCAGTTTACTTAGAATATTAGAAAGCGCGAATTTCTCGCTTATCAAACTGTTAAGTACTTGTTTAACTAGGTAGGCATTAAATTACAATTTACAAAAGGGATGGTGGTTGTAATTGATCTGTGTGCTTTAAATAATATCCTGTAGTCAAAACAGGTGGGCAGTTTTGTACCAAAATTGGTATTTACGCGTTTCAAAATATGCACTCAAGCAACTCAGAATAAAAGCCTAAGAAATTCTACTATTTGGTACTTTCGTAGAAAATCGAAAATTATAAGAAAAGAAATAAATAAACAAGTTTAACATTTATTAATTAGATTTTGTCCCGGTGTGGATTTGTCTATTTGTTATTTAGCCCTTTTTTCACGCATAGCATAATCCCGTATACATTATTTGAACTAAAATTTGTTTGATACTTCGAACGCATCCTTTGAAACGTATAGCATACTTGCCAATATCCTAATTAATATTCCGTAGTGTTGTTAGCCCCGCCCTTTTTTTACACCAGTAAATTTTTTTAGAATAATATTCTCCAAATGCAATTACGATTAAATGAGAAGAAAAATATTCTAAAAAGATACTGGTGTGAAAAAGAAGGTGGGGCTAACAATACTACGGAATATTAATTAGTATGTTGGCAAGTATGCGTATAGTTACAAATTTTAGTCCACCTACCTGTTCTCTTTCCAGGATTCCGTTTATATAGGATGTTTATTCATAAATATCCTGTATGCAAGATGACAATTCAAATGAAAACATTTACAAATTCGGCTTTATGGGATGTTGGATCTGAAAAGCATCTGCACGGCAAAAAAATAAAGGAGCAAAAGTACTCCAAAATGAGTAAAATTATATCAAATTTGAATATATCACACACTATAAATAGCTCTGAAGCACACACACAAATATACTCAAAATTTAAAATCCCATGTACTTATTATTGAATACATTAGCATCCTTAAAAATTAGTATCGATGATCGTGAATCTCAATATCCCAAACATAAATTCGCATTGATGTATTCTTCCGCAAACGAGTATGAAACCGCCACGAAATATAGTCCTTTAGATGTGAGAGAATAAATTTTGTGGTTGAACTCTTTAGATTTAAATTTGTAGAATTTCTATTGAAGAATTTCTTTTAGTTCAGCATATTTATAATAAATTATGAAGTTAATAGATATTAATTTGAAAACATAGAATATTTCATAAATGAGGCAAACATGTTTTCTTTTTTAAAACAAAATTACTCATTTTTGAGCACTTCATTTTTAACAGTGTGTGCTCAGTAACACGCATCCTCCTGTGCATAATGATATAAACAACTGACGGTGACGAATTCAGGATATGATATGAGTTTTATTGGGGCTAACAGGTGGTTGGTTGGTTGGTTGGCTTGTTTAACATTGCACTAGTACTGCACTGCGGGGAACTGGTGACAGTCTCGGATACACTCCTAAGGATGGTCCAGAAACATGCCATCACAATTTTCATCCTCCACAAAAGAGATGGCTCCCCTGCTTCGGTGATCACCAGAAATGTAATTTGGATGGGAACATCGAGGACATCGCAGCCCCCAACGGAACTTACGTGCATGAGTCACCATTAGTATACACGATGGCCGGCTCGAGTACTGAACCCGCAATCTTCCGATTATGAGCTCGGAGCTCAACCGTCCGGTCTACCGCGGCTGCTGGGGCTAACAGGAAATAAAATAAAATAAAAATACATACAATAAAATTCTAAGTAATCCAATTCTTGAGCTTATCAGAAACGGAAAAAGAAATTATTAACAATGATAAAAATTAAGAATATCATTGCGACATTTTTAGAAATATTATGGAATTGTCTGAAAAAAAAAAAAAAAAAAAAAAGAAAAAGAAAAAGAAAAAATTGCTTACATAAAAATATAATACATAAACCAGCACAAATTTTTACGGTGTGAATTTATTTGGTTTTCAAAGACATAAAAATATATTTTTGAAAATATTCTTACTAAATCATCCAATCATTCAGTTTATTGAGAATACAGGAAAGCACGCATTCTTGAATAAAATAGATTTCACCGGCTATGAAATATTATTTTTCCTTCCTTAAACAAATTTCTTCAATATATATGCATTTTTCTTTCAACCAATATACACGCAAACACGAAAATACTGAGGTCCCAGAGCATATAAAGAAAACTGACATTTGGTTTACGAAAAGTACATCGAAATAATTTTTTCTGCACATTCATATTTTGGGTTAAAAGTATAAAATATTTTGAATAAGATCATGACTATACATCAGTTTGTTTAAAAAAGAGTGATAAGAATATTTTTCAAGAATTGACCGGAGGTCAAGATTCTTTTGAATCGTCAAAACGTGCTCACTAAAATAAAATCAATGGAATAGTGCGGTAAAGCACATAGTGGAATATTCAGAAATAGGAAATTTTGTTCGAAAGTTTCCAAGACATTAAATAAAGACACATTTTTGCATACATTGGTTATTTATTAGTTTTAAATACGTGTGATCCCGACTGTCTAAAAATTCACGATGTCAATAGAAAAATCGAAAGGGTGAGTGTTGTAAAAAAATATTACCTATTTATTCATTTTGAATATAAGTAATGCAGTTAGTGTAAAAATTCGCTCTGCTTTTAATAACTAGTATATTTTGGTCACCACAAGAACTTTAATATTCATATTTAAATAATATTTTTTATATTAATGATGTTCTGCTCTCTAGATTAGAAATTTAAAAGAAAAATGAAAAAGTATCCATTTATGTTTGAATATACTAGCTCAGAAAGAGCACTTGTTAATTAAAACTAAGTTTGTAAGGCGCCTTACAAAGTTCGCAGAGCTGTTGGAGATTTACGAAGATATGATATTTGAAGGTTGTGAAAATACTTTGGTTGAGTACTTGGAAGGTAGCACAGGAATTAGGAATATATCGCTTGACGAAGAAGTACTCTGGATGCAAAGGTACTCTACGAGGTTCGTTGCAAGTTCTCATGGTTGCCGAGGTTTTGTTAGATTGAGTTTTTGAAATGTGGCACACTACACTGTAAAAAAATAACTGTTATCTGCTGCAAAATTACGTTGTTTGAACTTATTTTCTCCAATCACAGAGAGTTTCTTGCAGCAGATAACAATTATTTTTTTACAGTGTAGTGTGGAACTGATATCGCGGTGATTGGAGAAGTACTTGGGTCGTACACTACGTAGTATATTGTAAGATTTCATGAATTGCGAAGTTTTGAGTAATTGAGGTTGAGTATGTTTTAGATGATGTTGAAAATTGCAAATTGATTCTCCTTTAATAGCATTTAAGAAAAAGAACTTAAAGTCGAAATCATTTGGAAAAAAAAAAGAAATAGTAGTTTTCTGGCCTCATCCAACTGAAATAAAATAATATGTAATTTTTTAAAATCACACAATCAACTGATTGGGAAGAAAATCATGTTTAAAGATCCGGGGTTCGACTCCCGGTTCAGGCATTATTTTCACTTAGTCGGAAAAAAAAATCATTAAATATGATTTTCTTCCCAATCAGTTGATTGTGTGATTTTAAAAAATTGTATTTCGTTCTCCCATTGTTTAATGGTGTTTTCCATTACGTGCGGCTTATTTCTGTCGAGCTATCTACATGATAGTCCAGAATGTTTCTGTTTAAAGGTTGTTTGAGTGAGTAATGCTGACCGGTTGTCGTCCTGGATAGCTCAATTGGTAGAGCCTTGACCTTGTAAGTCAAAGATCCGGGGTTCGACTCCCGGTCCAGGCATTATTTTCACTCAGTCGGGAAAAAAAATAATATGTATTTAATCTTTCACATTAGTAGGGCAAAGATAAGTTTACTAGTTGCACAGTATGAGTAGCCAGATACCTTTAGTTTTAGAAGAATTAAAGTTTTAATTTGTTTTTAATAAGAATCTCCTTGTTATTTACATCTTCCACTGCAGGTATATGGAAAGGTAGGGTACAAGTTTTGTGATTGAATTTTAAACTTTTATTGCATTGTTAAGTAAAGAAATTACTAATTAACTCTATACGCAGTGAAAAAAAATACAAAATAACAACAATTATTAATTTATATAAAAACAGTTTGTCGTGGCAACTACAAGACTTTCTTCTACATATTATCTTATACAAATTCACGCAGTGCAAACTATTTATTAAATTAATATTTATTAAAACTATTTTTCACGATCAATGCAGACTATTTTTATCTCTGATGCACATAAATTTTTTGCTAGTTTACTACAACTATTATCAATAATTTATATTAATTTTACAACCACTCGTTTAATAGCTCTCAATATGTACATTTATAAGAAATTTTGTCCTATACCGTTATATCAAAAACTAAGAAAAAATGGAATGACATCCCTACCTGTTAAGTGATTGATCCTCAAATGCAAACAGCACCAGTTTACGCCAAGTTCTAACTAAATAGAAAGTTTGGTTAAAATTTATTCATTGTTCGGGAGTTACATATCCCTAAAATTTGTGATACACACACAGACAGGCAGACATTTTCTAAAAATGGTCAATTTTTTTCAGGAAACTTTAAAACGGATCCAACCCTTTATATATATATATATATATAGCTTACTAAATATATAAATGTACCCCAGAGTTAAATGTCACCATGTCACAAAAATGAATAATAAATATTTTTGATGCCGGGAAAAAGTTTTGGAATCAGCCATTAGAAAATATTGAAAAAAAGAAAAGAAAAGAAAAGAAAAATGAATTTGAAACTGTATCCGGAGTTTTTCATTCTCCTTTATACATAAATTATTCATAAATTTTATTTACTAAATTAACCGTGTGTATTCCTGTGTGTAATTTGTTCGGGGAAAGATAGCCATTAGAGTGACATTTTCCGAGTAAAAAGGAATTACTTTTTTCCTCTCACTGATCGATCTATGTCTTATTACTTATATCTATGCATATATATAGCATTTATATATTAATAGGCAAGCATGAAATTTGTGGTACACGTTTAATATATTAATTATGGGAGTAGAGGGTTGAAAATGGTACCATTCGAAAGGTATGATTAGCGAGATGAACAAAATATAAAAATTATTTTCTTACGATCAAGAAATTATTTAAAAATACTTTTATTTTTTATGAATTTTTTCATTTTATACACGTATTCTTTTATATTGAAGTATACCTAAAATAGAAAGTTGATAAATCTGGCAATTTCTGAAAACTCAAATAAAACCATAGGCACAGTAATTTGTAAAATGTAACATTACTATACGCTCGACTACAGATTTTTTATTCTAAGAAAAAACAGCCATTAGATGGTAGAAATTTGAGTGAATGAGTTAGCAGTTTATACTGTTGAAAATACACCCAAGTTAAAAAAAAAAAAGGATTTAATTTATGAGAGTTCTAGTTTTTTTTTTTTTTTTTTTTTTTTTTTTTTTTTTTAAAGATTTAATTTCTTTTTTTTTTTTTTTTTTTTTGGTGATTTACGTCAGATTTAATTTGAAGACGTACTTTTAAGCAAAAACGTAATGCATTCCAATTAATTGAAATTGACGACTTATTTCTTAAAAACTAGAATTATTACTATGCACAAGCAAAGTGATGACGTCACTGACCGTCCATGGAGCCAAGCAAAATATTTCCCATGTTAATCGTCTATTGGAAACATATATCTATACATTAACACATGAAGGAAAATTATCTCCTGTTTTGAGTCCTCATATTTGGGTATAGTCATATATAAGTTACTGTCTGTGTGTGTTAGATTGAGTTTTTTTTTTTTTTTTTTTTTTTTTGTAAAATTCATAAAATTTTAATTTCAAATTTCAAAACTCGGAAAAAATAAAATTATAGACTTCCATTTTCGAATATAAATGTAAACATTTAATTTCATTGGGAGGAGATTCATTTCAGAGGAACAAATTTCCTCTGCTGTCCTTGGCCGGAAAATAATAATAATAATAATAATAATAACAATAATAATAATAATAATAAAACATCGCCAAATTATCTGGCGAACATATTTAATTCCTTTAAAAAATTATGGTTATTTTAATAACGATCAATCAATAATAAGAAACAATATTTCGTAAAATATATATGTATTACGAAAATATACATCTGGCATGTATGTTTTCGTATTACGTTTTTGATCACCAAATACACGGAACACCAAAGATGAACAGATATAAAATCTATGCCTGTTCTGTTTTTAGAGTTTTGAAATTTAAAATTAAAATTTTGTCAATATGACAGCAAATAACTTAATCTAACACATTTGCATCATGTCTAATTTTGAATTATACCCAAATAAGAAGATTAAAATAGGGAAATAATTATTCTCAATTTTTAATAATTTTTTACAAAAAAATCCAATGGACGATTAACATAGGAAATCCTTTACTTGGCCCCAACGACTCTCAGTTACGTCACACTTCGCTTGCGTATATCTTCTCTATATATAAGAAGAAAGTTTAAGAATATGATTTCCGGTTTTCGACGAATTTACGCGTTTTGAGATTCCCTTGCATTTCAGTTATCTGAAATTTACTACTTATTTTTAAGAAGTGGATTTATTACTAGTTTCTGCATGTATAAGAAGAAAGTAGATGGTATGGAAAGAATTTCGATTTCCGGTTTTCAATTAATTTGCATATTTTGAGATTTCCTTGCATTTCAAATAATTGAAATTGACTACTTATTTTTTAAAAAGTGGATTTATTATTCTATCCTCTGCATATAAAAGAAGAAATTACAAGTTTCAGAAATATTTTAGATTTTCGGTTTTTGATGAAGTTACACGTTTTGAGATTTCTTGAACACATTTCGACCATTTTTAGAAAATATCTGTCTTTTTGAGTTCAAACACTGTATTTTATGAACCAATGAACTTAATTTAATCGAACTTGATATTTGGTTGGACCTTGGTTTGGATTTGTGCCGATTAGCTTTTAAGCTATATCATCGAACAGCGAATGCTTCCACGTTGCGATTTCCTTTCATTTCAGGAAAGGCTCAGCATCTACAGCGTACAAAACGTAGAAAAATATATTATGTGAAACTCTGCTGATCCACTTTGGATGCATATCGACAAACAACTGGCACAGCTGTGTTGCAATTTAATTCCGTTTACGAGAAGGCAATTACTTTGCTTTGCTTTGCAAAAAAAAGTGGTCGCGTTTCGACCACTGGTCAATATTAGTATATAATGGGTGAGTGCGAAAGTTCTACACGTTTTTGGTATGCAAATTTGCAACGGAATTGACGTCACACATGACATTGTAATGACGCAAATTGGCGGCCAATCAAACGTGTGGATGCCTCACATATAAATGCATCGTGTCTCACAAAGTTAATTATCTAGAAAAGAAAAAAAAATCATAGGGTGTAACATGGAAAGAATGACCATATAAGACATTGTTTGTTATATGAGTTCAATAAAAAGAGTACGTCAGCCGCATATCGAAATGTTTGTCATGTTTATGGGGAGGATACAATAGACGAAAGCATATGTCATCGATGGTTTCATAAATTTAGGGAAGGAGACAGAAGCTATCAAGATCAGGCTAGGCGTGGACGGCCACCCCACGTGGGAGACGACGATATTGACCAAGCCTTTAGGAACAACCCAAAACGAACCATGCAAGAATTAGTGGAGCCTTTAACGTACACCAGACAACAATCGAGAGACGGCTGGGTAAGTTGGGTTTTACGAGAAAGTTGAATCGTTGGGTTCCACATAACCTGACAGCTAATCAACGGGATAACCGAATCGCAACCTGTGTTTCCTTGCTTTCCTGGTGCAAAAATGACCCATTCTTGATACGAATTGTGACAGGAGATGAGACGTGGGTTATGTACTCTAACGTAAAGCGTCTTAGGACTGTGTGTCGCCCTTCTGATCCGCCTGCATCGACTTCAAAAGCAGAACTTCATCCCAAGGTATTACTGAATGTGTGGTGGGATGTTCAGGAATAATTCACTGGGAGGTCCTGCCACTCAACCACACCATCAGTGCTGCCTTCTACTCTCTAAAGTTAGACAGGCTGCATTCAAATTTGGTAGCAGAGTGGCCAGGTCTCATTAATCGTCGTGGTTTTATCCTTCATCACGATAACGCCAGGCCACATGCTGCTGTCAACACTCGCCAAAAGTTACTGGGCTTTGGTCGGGAGGTTTTACCCCCTCCCTATTCTCCTAACTTGGCACCAACTGACTATCACCTATTTCGTGCGTTGAACAATTCATTCAGTCAGAAAATTTTTGATGATCTTGTTGCTGTGAAAACTGCCGTCCATGACTTTTTTGACTCGAAACTACCGGAATTTTACCGCCGTAGGATTCATCTCCTACCATAAAGATGGCAAGAGGTCATAGATAGCAATGGGGATTATGCACAGTAATAGGCAACGTTCATTTTGCGTTTATTTTCTCTTTTTTATGGGTAATAAAAACAGGTAGAACTTTTGCACTCACCCAATATTAATATTCTCGTCTTTGGATTGACAATTTAAAAGAAAAATTTAAAAAAAAAAAAATTTTCTGTTTGAATATATGAACTAAAAAAAAAAAAAAAAAAGAAAGAAAGAAACAAAAAATGTAAGCAAAATTAATTTTTGTGATATAAATTTAAGCTACTAGTAGTTTTAACGCATTTTTAGTAAATAAATTACTAATTAACTCCACACGCAGTGAAAAAAAATTTACAAATGCAAGAAAACAACAATTATTTTTGTATAGGAAAGGGGGGAAATAAATATTATTTAAAATTGAAAAAAAAATAGTAAAATGCTGTAAAATGTTCATTCAGTTTTATATAAAATGTATGTATTTTTTTATATTTTCATGTAACTGATACTTTATTTGAAATACTTTATTTGAATACTTTATTTGAAAATATATATATATATATTAATTCTGCTTTTAAATAAGATACATTTAATACTAGAAGCAACTACAAGGCTTACCCTTTTTTATGAATAAATTCTTTCAATACAATATTTTTCTTAGGAAATAACACACAAAATGTGTTGAACTGTTTCTCTAAAGAAAATAAAAATAGAGAAAAAAAAAAAAAAAAATGGCATGTGGTCCCCAAATATACAGGAGAGCAATTTTTCTACGCAACCCGAACTGATGTCTACTCTTTTATTTACAGGAAAACCGTAGAAAAACAGAAAAGAAATTTTTTTTTTTTTTTGGTATATCTAACTTTATAAGCTAAAGAAAAAAATTTTGTAGAAAAAAATATTATTAAATGTGTGACTATTTGAGATGATTTGTTGAATAGGAAAATCGTGCTCAGAGCGAATTGAACAGGAAAAAAAAAGTATAAAACGTTCAGTTCGTGCTAGTGGGAGAGATTATAACTTACTGGTATGGCAGAATTTTTTATTTCATTTTTTTTTCTAATACATTTACTTCAAGAAAATACTAATAGTTTATTTTGACAGTGGTAGCTTCTTAAAAAAATAATAATTAACCCATTTTCTCAATTGATATTAAAACAACTTTCTTACTTATAAATTTATCATATATTATCAGATGTTACAACTAATTACTAAAACGTATTTTCATGTTATTGTGATATTTGTAAGAATTAAAATTGATTGACCTGAATTTTTTTCTGATAATATATTTTTCAAAAGAAATGCTTAACAATTTATTTGTATTATATATTTTAATATGTAGAATTTAATTGTTGCTAATTTATTTTTTAAATAGAGATTGATTTTGTATTATTGTGTAAGTGGGAGAGATTTTAACATATTATAATGGCAATTTTTTTCTTTTTAACAAGCTTTTATTAGCTTCACCTGTATGTATGTTTGTATGTATGTTTGCAACCGCTCTGGGAGCAAACGAAAAATATATATTGTAAAAAAAGACTTTCCCTACGTGAACGCTGTGGTTGTGAGGTAAAGCTCCAGGCTGCAAACCTAAAGGTCTAACGTTCGAGCTCAGTCAGGGGAGATTTTTTAAAAATGGGAATTAAAATTTAATTTTTTTTAGAATTAAACAAAAACGTTTAATTTTAAATTATTTATTTCTCATTCCTTTATTATGCTATTTTTAACATGCTCTTATTAACTTGATATGATGTAACGATTAATGTATGTAACGGAATCTTTGAATTCAATTTTCGACCACTTTTGCTCGTTCGATTATCCTGAAATTTTGCACACGACTTCATAGTCGATGACAATACTACATACAAGTGTTTCCAGGCTCCTATCCCATCAGGGGCAAACAAAAAAATCTATACATATATTAAACTCTACTGTATGGGGCACAGGATTTGGCCGTATTTGTATAACGTTGAGTGGCAACAATTAATCAATTAATTTTTTTTTTTTTATTAAAGATGTAAATATTATGGTGTGTCACTCACACGATTTTTTCTTACCCTGCATTTTAATACTATAAATATAGATATTTTGTACTTTTTATTTCACATTTCAATAAAAGCGTGTTCTTTAATTTTTTAAAAATATAATATTTTTCTTTTCTTTTTCCTCTGATATATTTGCATCAAGCAAGATTTGACATTTACATTTGGTTAATAGTACATTACTAGTCATAAAGTATTGTCATCCATTAAACAAAATGTCGCCAAATCCATTAAATAAAAAAATTTCTTCGAATAAGGATTGTTAAAGCTAATTGTTACTAATATATTTTAAAAACAGTTTTAAGAACTATTTTTTTTTTTCATTATACATAGGAAAATTTTTTTCGATTGTTTAATTTTACAAATTTCACTTTTTAATGAATACATACGTTTGGTATGTCATTAACTTCATCTGTTAATTTAATTTATCTGCATGCCTGTGTTCCAAATTAAGCTGTAAAATTCTAAGAAGGTTTTTATTTAGTTGAAATTTGAAGCAATTTTAAAATTATTGAATTATGATACACACTACTTAATAAATGGTAAGAACAATTTTACGAATTTCATCATAGATATCTCAGCATCTTATGAATACAATCGTGCCTAACTATAATTGTATTACTTTCATCATAATGAACTCTAGCAGTTTAAATTTTTGAGCACATAGTTTGAAAGAGGGCTCCACTAGCCTCATTTTGTGTATCTTATATGATAAATACAGTGTGTCCTTTATACATAGAGTTGCCCTAAACTTGACATATACTATATATCACGTTAGTTATTTTCTTTTTTTTCTTTCATTTTTTTTCTTGGTTTCAATAAATCTATAGTAAACGATATTATTTTTATGCTTTTTATGACAAATTTAAAACTTTATCTCAGTTTCTAATAAGTAGATTTTGACGAAATCTAATATCCTATTGATAATAATAAAACTTTAGTAGTATCAATCAAACGTCTTTATTGAGACATCAAAATTATTATTCCATTATAATAGGAATATATTTAATTGTATTGCTATAATTTTTTTTAATTAATTGAGGTTAAATTTACTTAGATATTACGCTAAATAAAATTTGTGTTATTCGATAAATAAATGTTATATAATTACTTAAAAAGCAAGAGAATAAATTCGACATTGAAATTTGATTAATTTTTCGTCCATATATGAAATATTCTGAGACAAATAATCCCGGAAAATACTATAAATTTTTTAGATAATTTTAAAACTAAATTCTTTAACACCACAACTTTGGTATCTTGTTACCGTAGATTTTTATGTCACGTGTTTTCCAATGCAAATGACAATTTAAAACAAAAATATTAAAACCAGAATATTAATTACCTTAATTAATTAATAGATTTGGCTTTATTTTTAATATTAATATGCAGAAACACTTACCCATGAATTTACATAAAACCTTTAATAGGGTTTTCTTTTAAGCTAATCATCTGATTAACACAGTGTTGCCACAGTGGGGACTTTTTTTTTATTCAACTATCATCAATAATTTTGAGAAGTGTTATTTTATATACATAATGTATGATTAAGCTTCGAAGCGATTAGGCAGCCGTTACAATTAAAATTTAGTGGTGGATATTGAAAAAAACAAAGTCCCCAATCTGGCAACACTGGATTAACATGAATAAAAAAAAAGTAAAAAAGTAAAAAAATAAAAATAAAAACATCTTTATTACGATTAAAAAGCGATCAATAAATAAACCGAATTATAAATTACTACTACTGATGCTTTTTTAATAGATAACTTTTCTACATTTTAATGGTTAGATTCACATTTGCTATTTCTCAGATTTTTCAGTTGCAACGGATTCTAAAATATAATATAATACGTAAATTCACAGTAGCTAAATTTATTCTCTCAATGCTCATATAATAGACAAATTTTTCAAAACTTCTAACGATTTTTTTTTTTTTTTTCGGAAAATGGAAACAAAGGATAATGCATGTCCTGATGAGGAATAAGACATTGTAACTATATTTTGCGAGAAACATTAGACGCTATAGTACCATTTTCAAATTTTAATTTACAAACATCAAGGCTTAAGCTCTCCAAACAAGTACTTTTTATCAGATACGCTTTTAAGTGCAGTTAAAAGTTAAAAATAAAAAAACAGTATTTATGTAATTAGTGCATTCTAGTGTCTATGAATTAAAATGTGAAATATTTTTAGATTTCTTTAAAACAATTTTTTATTGATTATATTGAATACGAGTTAATTATGTAGTAACAAATATAAAATCTTTAATGAAGTTTTTATTTGGGCTCTGCATCTGCTTAAATTAAATTAGAGAAAATATGGAGTAAAAAAAAAAAAAGATGATCTAAGATATATAAAAGTATTACAACTAATGTTATATGATCAATAGTAAACACTGAGAAAAAATTCTGTAACTGGCATCTAGAATCTAAATTGTGGCTCTACAAAAAATAGTTCCATGTCATCCTTATAAATTCTAGTCCCCTTCGAAAGCGAGTTCTAGAAGCCCCTGTTAGAATTCTAGAGCGTTTGCCTACATTCTCGAGGGCAAGGTTATTTAAAAATCTCTGCAAATAAATGTGACTACAAGAAGCGGATTTCTGCAACTATAATCTTGATTTATTACCCAATTCTAGAAAATCAAGCGAGCATTTCGCGCAATATAAATGATTCGGAATATTTAGAGTACTCAGACTATTGTTTCACCATCTAGAAATGTGTACACTAGAAATTCTCGATGATTTCGTCTATTCTGTTTATTGGCGTGCCTTATGCGCATAGCTCGGAAATCTAGTTAAGGTATTTAGAAAATGGCCACTTATTCATTCTAGAGAAAGGCGGTATATATTTTTTCTCAGTGAATGAATCAAACAGAAAATAATAATTTATATAATGCCTTAAAACTAATTTTGCTTTACATTTGAATGTTGGTAAAATCTTATATTATTACCTAAAAATAATTTCAAGATAAATTACAGTCGGCAGCAAAATTATTCAAGTGCTTGCAATAATTCCTATACATAAATATATATAAAGAAAAAAAAGGTACACTAAATATTGTTTTGTTAATTAAATCCTTGTCGTATCATGTTCGTAGTCAGTCTAAGAACATGATTCGACAAGGATTTATTAAAAAAAAAAAAAAAAAAAGTATTAAGTGTAGTTTTTTTATGTAGGAAATATTGCTAGCGCTTGAATAATTTTGCTGCCAGCTGTATGCGTAGTATAGTAAAAAATAACATAAAATGGAAATGAACAGTAGCAGATTAATTGATCGACAAGTTTAAATGTGGGAGGAAAAAAAAAGAATCATAATTTTTTGAGTGATATATAGAAGTCAAATTTTTCAAAGCGCACATCAAATGCATGTGACAAAAGGAGAAAAAACACTGATGAAAACCATTTTGGTAAATGGAAACGAAAAGAAAGAAAATAAATGAAAGTAAAACATGAGGCGACAGGCAAAAGATCACAGATGCAGTTTATGAGAATCATTAGCCTCGGTTTTCGCTTAGTTCCGTTAAACTTGTGTTTTCATTAACCCCGCAGCGGTGCTATAATCGAGACAAGTATGCATCTCAAGACGTCAATTAAGTTTATAAGAAAACATTGACACTTTAAGAGTTCCTCGTGTTTTTGTTGCTGTTGCTAATGAAGAAAAGATTTTTAGTGTCATAACCCGAAGGTGGAGAATTAAATTAAAGACTACAAAAGACTCACAAATTTCGAAATAGGAAAATATACATGGATCAAAGTATTTCAGTGATTTTTATTTATTATTTTTTTTATTTTTCATTGGCACAGAAATATATTTATAGTTACATATTAAGAAATAACTAAGAGAAGATTGTGAAACTTGAAGAATTTTAACTTTTAAATTCTATTTTTTTTTTTTTTTTTTTTTTTTAATTCTTTTTAAATGTTTTACAACTACAAGCATTTTTTGTTTAATTCTTTTTTTTTTTCATTATATTCCATTGTTTACTTCATTTTGTTCCCTTTATATTATTTATTTAGTCATTGTCCGCATTTATTTTTATTTTTATTTTTATTTTTACTTTATTGTTATTAAAATTGTTAGAAAAATCATGGGAGAATCATAGAAGATTAATCATAGGAGAAACAACTATTTACAGAAGGATTTTATGATTGAAAATTGAATTTCCAATTATTTACATTTCATTTAAATATGAATTCCTTTATTTATTTATTTATTTATTTATTTATTTATTTATTGTTAACATATGTTATTAAATTTATATGCTTGAATCGAAGTCCTCTTTTAACTTTTCGTTTAGATTTAGACGGATAGCACATGATAAAATTAGAACACGAAGAACTGGGGGTACACTCTGTCCAACTAGAGATTCAAATGCATTCTCTTACGCGAGAAGACGATTAGCGGAATTGGGACATAACCATTGGGCCACGGATGGCCATTTACTCATTTTTTTTTTCATTTACTATGTTATACACAAATATTTAAAAAAAAAATACCCTTGAACACCCTCATATACAATGGCATAAATGTTATACCAAAAACACAATACAAATGAATAATATAGATGTATTATTAGGTGTATTATTAATACAAGTGTAATATAAGTATAGGTGTAATGTAGAAATAAAATTTCATAGTAAGTATATTCATATTAATTATTTAATATAATTCATATTAATTACTTCATAGTAATTATTTAACGGGGTAAAAATACCTAAAACCTCCTTTATTACTGCACAATGTAAACTCTACATTAATCTTTAGAAATGTTAAATTGTGCATACTGAGTGATAATGCAATATATAATTCTGTGAAAGGTGACTATCTGATTGACAAGTCAAAATTATAATATATATATACGTATATTCACAAAAGGAATTTATTCATGTATTCTTGCAGTCGTATCAACGTGTGCAAATTTTCAACGCGCGCATCAAATGCACGTAACAAGAAGAGAGGGAAAAAAAAAAAAAAAAAAAAAAAAAAAAAACATGGGGCGACAAGCAAAATATCGCAGATACAGTTTATGAGAATCCTTAACCTCGGTTATCGTTTAGTATCTCTTTTGTTTTATGAACCCTGCAGCAATACTACAACCGGGACAGCTATGCACCTCAAAACGTCAATTATGTTTATAAGTCAATTATGTTCATCAATTTCTTTTTGTTGTTGTCGCTAATGAAGAAAAGATTTTTAGTATCATAACCCAAAGGTGAAAAGAAGAGTCATAAAGAGTGAGAGTTTTTGAAATAAGAATGGGTACGTGGAATGAAGTGTTTTACTTTATTTTATTTATTATTTTTTTTAAACAGGTATTTTAATATGAATTATTAGGGAATAAGAAAAAAAAAATAGTGATACATAAAAGTTTAAACTTTGAATTAAATTTTTTTTAAATACTATGTTGCCTTTTCAAATCTGATCTTTTTATTTTATTTTAGTACCTGTTATTTCTATTACTGTTTTTTCACTTACATATTTACTTAGTTTAAAATTATATTTAATTGAATAAAAGATAAAGTTGTTTAGAAAGTAAAAAGAATTAAAAGGTAGGAAAAAAAAAGACACGTTTTATATATTTTCCTTTATCTACTTACAAGAAGGTTTTGTCTGCTTCGCTGGTCACTATATTTAAAGAAAAGAAAATCACACAAACAATTTTTTCCTCTTTATATATTAGTATAGATAGAACGCAGGTGTAGTGTAGATTTTGATTAGTGAAATTTTAAATCGGTTCAATTGTTCCAGAGATTACCCTCCACATATAAACAAACCTTTCCTCTCTATACATTAGTATAAATAGCACTCACGGACAGTGTAGCTTTCCATTAATGATTTTGTTTTTTAAATCGGCTCAGTACGTCCAGATATTACCCTCCACATATAAACAAACTTTTCCTCTTTATATATTAGTATATATTAATATTGTCACGTAGATTAGACTTAGATAATTGTTTATGGAAAAAACACTAAAGCAAAATAACACAGAGAACTTTAAGCTCAGCTCGAGACTTTACTTTTCAACTCAACTGCATTTTACATCGGTTTATATACAATTGATGAATTTTCTAGAACAGAATGTTCTAGCATTCGAAAAGTCTAGATATTACCTAACATTAACGGAATAATTAACATAATCACATGATGAATGAATGAAAAATAAACAATTTAGATTTAAACAAAACCAACATTTAAACAATGTCTCTTTCATTTTACCGGGATCGAACTCCCAATCTCTGGATTCGTAGCCAATGCTTTACCTTGGAGTTACGGCGTTCACAGGTGCAACAACTTACATTACAATATTTCACTTTTTTTTTTCATGGCTTTCTTTTGTATATATATATATATATATATATATATATATATAGTCCTTAACCTATTTCGTGTACGTAAAATCCACGGGATTTGATCAAGCCCTTATTTCCTTTTGCGTGAAATTTTGGAGAACTAAAAATCATCAATCAGAATCATACTACTTAAAAGTTTCAGGTGAATGAAAATGCCTATCATGAATGAATAGGCCTTTTTTAATGCAAGTGTCTTGAAATCATTAAAAATTAGAATTATTTAGGTGTGTCTTTAAACAATTATAAAAGGGTTGAAAAATCCTCTGCCTGGTTAGGATTGCATTTCTGACCCGGCATTGCTATGTGAATTCGAATACTTTTTGTGCCCCCTACACCCTCTGTAGTTTTTTCGCACTGGTAGCGAATTACCCTATGTCCGTATATGTATATATAAATATAAATATCTTTTACATAAAGAAAATTTTAATTATAGTTCTCTTTATTTTCTTATATTATTATAATATTCGTGTATTAAAACATTTATGTGTTGTTCTAATAAGATTTTAATTTTAATGTAGAGTAAAAGTAATCAAAATCTCAATGCAAATGCAAAATATTTCAACAATAAAAGATTTATAAAAATTCTCTTTCTTGCATATTTGAAACATTTTATTTGCAGTATATACAACTAAATTTTTTCTCTGTGTGTGTTTAGTAAATTAGCAACTTTACATAAAATTATAATGCTTTATCGCATAATTTTTGCACATTTTTTCTCTTTAATTTTTGGATAGTTTAAATATTTTTTTTAGTTCAAATAATTACAACATTTAAAAAATACGAATTTAAAACGTATTCAGATGAACAGATAACGTCACTACTTTTGACATTGCACTAGAACAACTAATATGTATAAATTAAATGACAAAAGTATTCTGTTTATTAAAATTTCAAAATTCTTGTAATGCGGATTACAAAGATATTGAGGGGGGAGGGTAATACTTCTTAATCAGTCCTAATTCAGGATTTTGCTTTATTTTTTGCTTTACATTTCTGAAAAATATTTTAATCCCCTGGAACATCTTTTGACCAAAACTTGACAAAATAAATAAAAAAAAACTCTCCATCTTCTGATATTTTTTTTAATTACTAAACAATAGTAACGCCGGAGTTGAACCCACCAATGGGGCGAAATCTAACTTCTTTAAATTTTAATTATTCGAGGAAACTAGATTTTTTTATGAAAGTTTTTCTTTCTGTAAGGCTTAAAGAGTGTTTCTAATAACAATTATTCCTTACATGTATTTTAATATGCAGGTATACCATAATTAAATATAAATTCTGTAATTATACAAATTCACATATAACTTATTCAATGCTGAACTAATTTATGTTAGCGAAATATTAACACAGATTGCCATTATATTTTGCGAATTATTAAAATTAAACATTTAGAAAACAGGCACACCGGTTTCTGTTTCAGCCCATTTATTTGAAAAATAAGACACAGTAAATAATAAAACACAATAAAAGTCATGTCAGAAAACATAGTCTAATCTTAACATTTTAAAGCGCAAAGAAGTGTATTTTGAGCATGAGGACATGTTACTTCCATTATAATATCAATGTTGAATATCCAGATTTTCTTTAAACAAAAGTATTTTCGAGATAATAATTTTAATAGAATCTAATGACCGAGAGGTGAAAGAAAAACCATACACTCTACTTTGAATTAATGGAAAAAGCGGTGCTGGGTACAGTTATTAACGGCTTTATGATGTCTGGATATTTATTTTGTAGATAGGAATGTGCTAAAATTTAATAATTATAAAGAAATTGATCTATCGATGTAAAAGAATCTAAATTATAAAGTCTTAAAATTATAAGAGAAATCGGTCACCAAGTTTAGTTATTTCAAACTCTTAATCAAGTACTTACAGCAAATAAGACAACAAACTATCAATTAGTCAGAATTGTTGATATTCAATCTGCTTGTAATTTTGTTTTATATCAGAATTTTTATCAGGAACAATGTTGTGTATTGAATAAAAACATGTAGATGTGTAAAATAGTCTTATATAGGATAAGGTAAAGTGAGCAAGTTTATCTCTGCAGAGTTTGAAAAGTGCTTCCTAGATGTTTTTGTGTTTATGTTGATGCTTTTCATTATTTCTTAAACTTTGTTTCGACAGATCTTATAATTCCAAGTATACCTCAATGAACAGTGTTTTCCACAATATCCTATCTATAAGAATTAAAGAATATGTCATTATCTTTCTGTCTCTACAACCTTGGTATAGACGAATACGTGCCTCAGAATTTTAGACATCGGCAACCTTCTACAATAAAGTATGAGGGAGCTTAGCGGAAAAAAATTAAATATTTAATTATTTTTAATGCTTATTAATTAAAGCGTTAATTGTAAAGATTCTATCTTTTCAAATCGAATAGATCTGTTTTCAAACGCTTGTTCGCTAGACTTTTCACAGCCGATCTTCCCGAATAATTAATTTTCAGTTTTTGCTGTCACGTGATAAAGTAGTGGCGATGAAAAATAGCAGTTTTTTAAAATTTAAACCGATTTCAACAGAAATTGTTAGCCGGTCATGATTATAGATCAAGCACTATAGATACAGCTCATAAATCTGTCAAATCGCTTAAGAAATAGGACTTTTAGAGAGTTTTCTTCTTGATCTATTTTCGTCTTGAAATCCATTTATTTTTGTCGAGTCCCGTGATAGGTAAAGGAATATGATTATTTTTGTTTATATTGTTCTTTTCTAGATCGATTCTGCATACTTTCGAATCTGTAAAACGATTACAACGATATATGGAAGGGGGAGGGGTAGGTATTTAAAATTTTATGAAAGATCTAGTTGCTACAAAACCATGTTAGTAGGCTGAGGTGACAAATCAATTGTGCATATTTTTGAAACTGTGAAATTATTAAGGCGGGAGATGAAGGGACAGATATTCATTCATTTTTAAGGATACAGAGAATTAAAACTGTGTTACTAGATTTTTGTTAGTGAAGAATCGATTGCAAAAGTTTGTTGCAGGGATGTGAATAGTGAACAGAGTGCCACAGACAACACTAAACGGAAGCTACATTACGCTCAAAGATTTCAAGCGTAATTTCCACGGTGGGCGAACAGGTTGTTGTATGTGTCTGAATGAGGGTAGAGTATAACAGGTGCCCACTGAACAAGAATTCACTACTTTCAGAATTTCCAAGGGTCGTTTGAACAGTAAGCGAACAGATTGTTATATATGCCTGAAATGGGGAAAGAGCGCCGCAATCAACACCGAGAATTTTCAAGGACGTTCAAAGATTGTAAATAATCTTCAGGAGTTGTGAACAAGCTGGTCGCCAAGTCTACTAGTTTACAGTGAGTCATATATAAACACTTTCTAGAAATTAAAGAACTAATAACACTTTGTAATGTGAAAACATAATGTAAAATAAAATCTGCACTGCATTGAAATTAAACCCCCATATGTAACGTTTCTAAACACATGTTTTTATGTTTAAATAATAAATAAACAAATATTGAAAAACGAGGTTTACAAACTTACAAATTTATGATCTTTTTTAAATTCTCTTTTTTCCATTAACAAGAGAATATGATGTTATAAAAAATAAAATAAACCACTCGTATATTAGCTTTTTTTTTTTTTTTTTTTTTTAATATTTCAAAATTTTTTTAAAAACAAAACGCAATGCAATCTTATTTGGAAATGATAATAATGCAAACTAATTAGAAAAAAAATTAAAGACGAAAAAATTAAATACGTCTCAATTAAATATGTGCTTCGTTTAAAAAGATTTTATGAAATTGAAACTTATTGAATTTAATACAAAAGCATAAAAGAAATGAATGATTTCAATATTCTACTACCATTAAATTGATTTTTTAAACGCTTAAATGTATCGTAATAAATGGCGAAACGGATTCCTATTTTTATTATTAACAAAAAAAAAAAAAAAAAAAAAAAAAAAAAAAATTCGTCATCAGTTACGGGAAAAAAAAAAAAAAAAAAAAAAAAAAAGTATTTGAAAATATAAATTTTTAAATTTATGAAATACTTTTCTGGATCGATTAAAATGTATTGAAATTACCTATAGATTATTACATTTCTTTCAAATGCAATAGTTTTAATATGATTTATGACACAAAAATTAAATAATTAAATATAACTGAAACTGAATTTTAATGTGAAATAGTAAAAATATATTAAAATTAAAATACATGAGCCTATCATGTAAAACATTAATATTCTAGATTTTATTTCGTTCGTTTTAGAAAAGCATTTGGCCAATATTTAATTGAATGTAATATAAAATTGATTCAATATTTAACTTTAAACTTCAATTTAATTTAAAGTATTGTTTAAATGATTCAATTATTTATGAGTTTTTCTACTATTGTGAATAGTGTAATATAAATGTTTTAGTATTTAAGAATTTAATAAATTTATTATTAAATTGAAAGAAAGTGTTTTGAAAATTTAATTACTTTATTAATTTTATTTGACTGTCTTAAAAGTTTTTGTGATTTATAAGATAGCATGTTTATTTTAATTACAAATCAATTTAAATAATACATTATTTATTTAGGAATTTGCACAAATATGTATATTTTACTAGGCTATTGTTTGACTAAGCTGATAAGCATTACATTTAAGATAAGCAGTTATTTTCATAGGTACTGTGTGTGATATACAGGAAGAAAGAAAGCAGCGCATTTTCACAAAGCAGCACAAAGAAAGCAGCATGAATTTAAATTTATATTTCTTGTGTAGTACGTCGAATTTAATCTGATAATGTGCGCCGTACATAATTGCTTTTAAAATCTCCAGGCATCTACCATTATTTTTAGTATCCTATTAATTTATTTTATTTTAAAATTAATTAAAATTCATACATGTTTGTAGAAACCTACTGAAGTGGTTTAGAATTTTTTAGGCGGAAAAGCTATACATTAGAGAGTAATTTGCATATGAAAGAGTATATTTAATAGTAACATATCGAATGCAAATGCAATACGAATGGATATATTTTAAAAGGAGATGCATTTTTCTTACATTTAGTTGCACACGCATTTTTTTTTTTTTTTTTTTTTTTTTGGAACGTTATAAAATTTTTCTTAAACCGTTTAATGTAAAAATTAACATTGAATGGCAGACGTATGCAATAATCTAATATTTTCTGGCTGTCCCAAGAAACATAATTTAAAATTTCGTATTAATTTCCATTCATCTGAAAATTATTATTATTATTATTTTTTTTTTTTTTATGGCAGTTCCTTTTCTGTTTGGCTATCAGCCAATTTTATCAAATTACCAGTGATTTTTAAGTGAGTTATAACTGATTTGCGAAAAACAATTTAAATGCTGTTAATTCCTTAGGTGTTGAAAGTAATTCACCAATGTATATAATGCGAATAATTAAATAAATAAATGATTTGCTTTTATTTCAAAATGTACTAAAATCTGCAATGCAGTGGATGTAGGCAATACGAACTTCAACTCAATAAGATAGTGGGAAAAGAGTTAAAGAAAAAAAGATTAAAAGATTAAAAAAAAAAAGGAAGAAAGAGGAGAAAAAAGAAGAACTGTGTTGGGGGCCCAGCCCAGGCAACACCTAGATCTCTTACTATTGTTTATAATCATGTATTAAGTTTAAAAATAAAATAAATAAAACTTTTAGAAAACAGGGTTATAGGTTACAGCATGCTTTATGAGAACTCAACTCTCTCCGTAGTAGACAGTTCAACTAAAAAGCACATCTAAGACTAATATCAAGATGAATTTAACAAAATGAAACAACTGAAACATTGATCAAATTTTTACAGTCTCCAGCACAAAATACATTGATTAAATAATTATAAATATGACTAGGTAACTCCTACAGCCACTACAGTCCATTTTAATTTATTTCGAACGCAAATATATCTGGGTAATTTCTACAGCCACTTCAGACCATTTCAATTTATTTCAAACAAAAATATATCTCGATATTTTTTACAACCACAACGGAGCAACTCATTTTATTTCAAAATACGAACAAGATATCATATAAGACAATAGAATGCCCTAGCGCCATCTGTATTATAATAAGCTAACATAATAGATGGGATAATTTTAACAGGATTTAACTATAATTTGTAATTAAACAATTGCAATATGTGTAGTAAAAAAATCATTTATATTTCACGTTTTAAATATTTCTTTACAGTGTAGCTTTGTAAAATATTTATAGATAATCATTATCAATAACAACATTATAGAAACTCTGAATATCTGTAATTTTATTATGGCAATCAGTAATTAATCTTTTACTCCGGTTAAGATAGTTTAAAATGATATTTCTGTATGTCACTTTACTAATATTAGAGTTCGAGTGTATTAATTTAATCATATTAAAATCAAAATAATTTCTTTTATCAAAAATAGTAGTTATCATTATATATATATATATATATTATCTATATCATCACTATCTATATTATCATTATATATATATATATATATATAGTATCTATATATGTCAAATCGTTTGTCCTGAGTGAGTGAGTGATTCATCATCGCCCAGCCCAAACTCTTGGACCTAGAAGCATGCAATTTTGTGACAATTTTCCTTCTATGATGTAGACATCCACTAAGAAGCGATTTTACAAAATTCGCTCCCTCCAAGGGGGGCAAGGAGGGCAAAGCGTGATTTAACCAAATCCTTCCTATCTCAAACAAAAAAACAAATATTCGTAAAATTTTTGCTTTAAAATATATCTAACACAAATATCTAAAAACAGTTTCTGGAATTTTAAAAATTCGGTCAAAAGAAGGGGGGGGGGAGGAGGGAGCTAAATGTGATCCCACATGCGCAGAACGTGATTTCACTTAATCTTACATATCTGAAAGAAAAGATACACGTGAATTTTTTGCTCTAAAATATAGCTAATACATGTACCTGAAAAGCAATTTCTGAAATTTTAGACGTGATAAAACGTGATTTCAAATAATCTTTTATATCGCAAACAAAAAAAGATATATGTGAGATTTTTGCTCTAAAATATAGCTCACACAAATATCTGAAAACGAATTTCTATAATTTTATAAATTCGTCCCAGGTGGGGCGGGAAGGGGGGTGAGCTATGAGGCAAAAAAAAATAAAAAAAAATAAATAAAAATAAATAAATAAATAAATAAATAAAAATAAAATACAGTTAGACCAATGAAAATTGGTACAGATAGGTTTTAGAGACCTGCAAGTCGAATGAGGATATTTTCTAAACTGTAAAGTTATTAGGAGGGGCGGGAAGGAGGGGGCGTAGGGGCAAAAAAATAAAATAGAGTTAGACCGTTCAGAATTGGTATGTAGAGGTTTATGATACCTACAAATCGATTGCGGATACTTTCGAATTTGTAAAATTATTAGAATAGATGGGAATGGGGAGGTGTAAAGGGGCAAAAATACATAAATAATAGTTAGAGCGTTGAAAATTTGTATTATTAGGTTTTAAAGCTCTATAAATCGATTGCGGATATTTTCGAAAGAGTAGAATTATTACGAGGGGCGAGAAGGGGGGGGTTGCAGGGATTTATTTATGTTTTTTCCTTACGATAATAGAGTGATTCATTAAGAGTGTCTAACATAAATGCGCGCGCGCGCAGCGCACAGTGGCCTGCGCTGCCGAATTCAGTGGGGACCCAGTGCGAATTTTTCCAAATCAGATATTTTTCTTTTTTCTTCGCATGATAAATATTAATGCAATTTTGAGAATTCAGTAATTATAATGATTCATTTAAAAATAGTGACCAGCGAAGTGGACGTAGCCTGCTAGTATATATATATATATATATATATATATATATATATATGTATATATAATCCTTTTATAGTAAAAGAAAAGAATGAGAACAAAGAACAGTCAGTCAAATAATTCACGAAAGAAACATGCACAAGCGAAACAAAACAACAAGATATCTTAAATTGATTTAATTTTTAAGATTATGAATAGTACTTACTTTAATTTTTAAGACTACAGTACCTGATGAAAATTAAATAGGACCGTTAAATAATATTCTGAATAAAAGAAAGTTGACACTAGGAGATTATTTTAAAGGGAAAAAAGAGAACAATGTTATGAAATGAAGCTATAAATTTTGAGATGAGGAAAAGAAGATTGGATCAAAACAGCACAAAACTGAATTTGTGCTTAAAAGTTCATAATGCTATAAGACGTTTTCAAGTGCTAGCCTCATAGTATTAAGCAAAGAATTGTAGGTTTTCTGTAATTGATATGCATTTTAAATATCAATCGATAGCACGAACCTATAAGAAAAATTAACTTGAAATGAGTTAGATAAAATAATGACAAAATATTTTTCAAAGAAATAAAAACTGTATACCTTCCGGAGAACTAAAAACACACCAATAACCATAAATTAATAATGAAATTATAAACTGAACCTTCAAGAAAAAATTACCTTGAATTGAAAGAGATGAGATTTAGGCTTTATTTAGCTTGATAGTAAAACTCAAACTATAAAAACTAAAATCAATACTCGAGTCATAAATACTGAATTTATAACACGAGAAAACAAATTAATAGAAGAAAATGGCTTTTTAAAGGAAGTTGAGTTGTATCTTTGCATGCTGACTTAATTAATAACCAATTTTCAACAAATTAAATTTTAATCTAACCTTAAGTTTTAATCATAACCCCAAGTGTTAGTATTATTTTTATTGTTAATTATTATTATTATTATTATTTTTTTTTTTTAAGAAGATTTACATTATTTCAGAAATTTGACCGTTTAGTTTAATTTTAACGGTGAAACTATGATTATGGTTATTGCTAGTACTGCCATCTGGATTTCATATTTAAACATTATAGTCACCAAATTCATTTCTCATGTTCTTTCTGTTTGGTGCTGCCATCTATCTCGCATTTTTGATTTTTAAGTGGCTTATTCTACGTCACAATCTGTTTACGGAGCCATCATTTTTATTCTTGATAGTGAAGAAAACTCGTGTAATGTTTTGCTATGAAATCAAAACTCAAAGTGTGTTTCAGAGATGAGTTTAGCCTGAATATAATCTCAGATTTTTAGCTAAGATATTACCGATAACGGAAGACATCGAAATTAAATATAGAGTATTAATGACATAATCCATTTTATCAAAGTAATGAACCCAGTATCTAAAATGCAAATATGCAATAATAAGCTGAAAAGTTAACTTTAAATTTTTAAAGAAATCGTAATCACCTGAAAAAAGTAATACAAAATAAAATACTTCTATTTCCAAGAGTTTAGACTTAATTTGATGGTGAATTTTGATTTTGATTTATGAATTTATTTATTTATTTATTTTATTTATTTATTTATTTTTTTTTTTTTTTGAGAATCCTATTTACTTAATTCATACAGGCATTTTTCTCATATATATATATATATATATATATACATATATATATATATATATATATTGTTAGTTTATTTATATTACAACGATAAGCAATGCTTTAGTTTAGCAATGAAAGATTGGCATGTGAAGTAATCTAAAAGGTTTGAGATATAAGAAATGGGATATACAATTCATCACCAATGTTTATTATAAATAGCATTTTTTCCTAGTAGGTTAGACTAGGAGTGAGTCCCAGACCGACGCCAATTGCCCATAGCGCAACACTATTTTGACATAAAACCCATCCAACAAAACCAAAACCTGGTTATGAAAATAATCAATTTCAGTTGAATTGTTATTGGTATACATTTTCAACAATAAAGCACTTGAATAACAGGACATTTTCATAGGAGCTAAAAGTAATACGTCAAAAAAAAAAAAAAAAAAAAAAAAAAAAAAAACAAGAAGTGCTTATTTCTATAAGATGATTTTTCTTCTACTTAATCCAATACAGATGTTTCGACAATGTTTTCCGCTGTTCTAGAAAAAAAAAAAAAAAAAAAAAAGAAAAGAAAAGAAAACTCTTTAGGCCGTTTAATGTACAGGTTAAAAATGAATTAAAACAAATGCAAAAAACTAACATATCTCACATATTACGTAAAATTTGCCAACAGTTTATTATAATTTCTAATTCAGATAAAAATTATTTTAAAAAATGGGCATTTATTTATTTTATTTATTTTATTATTTATTTATTATTTATATAGTTAATATTTTATGTCAATTTTTATTATACTCGATTTTTTTTTTTTTTTTTTTTTTTTGTTACCGTCAGTAACTTCAAAAGTAATAAACTTTAACTTGTCGCCTTGCAATCACTTTTTTTTTTTTTTTTTTACTAGCGATAGTTTACTCGGTGTCTACTGAATCCCTTGAAACATATATGCCTGAAACGTGACTCGAACCTGGAACTTATTAACCAGAAATGGGCGTTAAATACTTAGAAGGTTAAATACCACATGAAGGAAAACGAATTCAGTATATTTAAAAAAAAAAAAGTTTTATGCCATTCTTATAGATTCTAGATTCCTTTGCTAGAGAGTACTGGAATCCTTTATTAAAATCCAAGAGCATATTTTCCTATATTCTCATACTCAAACTTGTTTAAGAATATCAGCAAATAAATAAAAGATGCAAGTTTTAATAAATATAATTCTAGTTTAAGAATCTAATGAATTCTAGAAATCAAGCGAGAATTTCTCTCAATCCAAAGGATTCATAACATAATGTATTGTTTCAGCATCTAGAAAACTACGAAATTCTCATTCATTTCGTCTATTCAATTTATTTGTTCACCTTATTTGTATACCTCGAAAATGTCTATTTTCAGTTTAGAGACTCAGAAAATGATTACTTATTCGGTCTAGATACAGATCTATTTCGGTGAAAGTAAAAAACATACCTATAACATAGCTGACAAAATTTCAAATTTTTAATTAGATTTATCACCACTATTTGTTTAAAGGAATATATCACATATATTTTCGACTATTAAGTAGTTAAGATAAAAACAATTATAGAAAATTTCCATTATTAAGTCTCCCTTGAAAAAGCGAAGACTGGGCACCAATGCTATAAGTATATGTTTCTATGAGGTGAATTATTTAAACAAATATGTATTTTACTTATCAAAACACAAGTATTAAAATACATATATATGCGATACTAGAAAAAAGAATCATTTAACATAAATTTTAGCAATAAATGTAATTATCTAACAATATCCAATTATTACAAAAGCAGGACTTAAAATTTAGTATCAATTTTAATACCGCTAAAATTCATTTTTCAAATTATTATTATTATTACAAAAGCAGGACTTAAAATTTAGTACCAATTTTAATACCGTTAAAACTCATTTTTCAAAATATTATTATTATTATTTATAATTGCTTTAAATTGCTTTAAATTGCTCGTCTAATATATCTGTGCCAATATTTCTTTATCAAAAACTGTGCTTTTTGATACTCGCCAAATAGCGAGTCAATGACCGCCAAAAATTCTCTCCATTTCTGATTTCTTAATGGGGAGCGAGTAAAGCCAGGTTGCTACGGGAAACCGTTATGACGTCACCAGGTATGCTAAAAATACCTTTGGCTCAATGAGATGAAATAATATCCTCGTAAGTTGGTCGATAGCCATGCCGTTTTAAAAAGACAAGGTGTCGGAGGTCTCTTTTCAAGGAAAACAATTAATGAAAACCAACTTTGAATCGGTTATAAGTTAGAACACTCCATTATTAATTTCTATCAGCGGATTCGGACTTGATAAATGACTTTACTTTTGAGCTCTGTGTTATGAAAAATGTTCATTGTGCTTTTTTTTAAATGTCCTAATAATGTCTAGATTCATTGTAAAACGTATGACTTAAAGTGTATTTTCTTTTTGTAATAAATGTATGAATAAATTGTGTGTGTTTTTTAAACATAATGGTTGTGTTCATTTAAAGAAAATGTCAACATTATATCAAGAAATAACTAAATAAATGAAGGAAGTTTTTTATCTTATTGGAAAATTAAACTGTTCTATGCGCACACTTTTTAAAATATATTACCAAGAGCTAAATAAAATTTTATCATTTACAACTTTCAACATACTTTCAAATTTTACTTTCTCCAGGAAAAGCATGCAGACGGATAAAAAAAACATTGAGAATTGTGGTAAATAAAATGAAAAAATAATATTTAATATTTTGTTTTCGAATCACAAACCGAAAAAAAAAATATTTAGTCTGTATGTGAATTAAATACATCAAACTATTCACATATTGGAAATATTCACTCATTAAATTTCGTAAAAAAAAAAAAAAAAAAAAAAAAAAAGACAATGTATGGTATTCTAAATTTACTCTAATAGTAATGCAAATAATAATAATAATAATAATAAATAATAATAAAAAAAATATTCCACGATAACAAAGAAAAACTAGTATGTTGTGGCCACCACAAGACTTTCTTCTATATTTTCTTATACAAATTCACGCAGTAACAATATTTAAAAAAAATATATATATGATTTTTTTCCAAAGTTTTTTTTCGTTAAAAGTAAAAAAAATCGATAACTTTGTTTTAAATTATCACATATTTATAGTTCAACCATTCGTTTTAAAGGTATTGACGAGACCTTTCGAAAGATACCGATCTTGAAAATTTACCCCCCCCGGGGGTTACTTCCCCCTAGGGGGGAAGCGATGCCCCAATTTTTTTTCCTAATTAACTACTACTATTATCAATAATTCATATTAATTTCACAATCACAGGTTAAGAATAACTCTCATTATGTACATTTATACGAAATTTTTTACTACTTTTGTCCATGTTAAAAATTTAGAAAAAATACGATCACAGCGCCACCTGTTGAGCGATTGATCCCCAAATCTAATCAGCCACAGTTTATGTCAGGGGCCAACTAAATACCAAGTCTGGTTAAATTTCGTTTAAAAAAAAAAAAACGATTTTTTTTTCTAAGTTTTTTTTTTCGTTAAAAGTAAAAAAAATCGATAACTTTGTTTTAAATTATCACAGATTTATAGTTCAACCATTCGTTTTAAAGGTATTGACTAGACCTTTCGAAAGATACCCATCTTGAAAATTTACTCCCCTCGAGGGGGGACTTCCCCCCCAGGGGGGTTCACGAGGCTCCTACGCATACAAAATTTTTTCCCCAGTTGACTACCTCTAATATAAATAATTCTTGTAAATTTCATAATGATTACTAAAAAATAATTCTCTTTATGCACATTTATACAAAATTTTGCCCTATATCACCATGTTAAAAATTTAGAAAAAGCGGGATGGCAACGCAACCTGTATGACAATTTTTACCAAAAGTTGATAGGCACTAATTTATGTCAAGGTGCAACTACATACTAATTTGTATGAAATTCTGTGCAGTAGTTCCTGAGATACAGTTGCCACAAAATTTTGTCACACACACACACACACACACACACACAGACAGACAGACAGACAGACAGACAGACAGACAGACATTTTCTAAAAAGGGTCAAATCGTGTTCTACAGCTCTCAAAACGTGTAAATCCATCAAAAACCCGAGGTCGAAAATTTTTACGAATCCAATACTTTCTCTATATTACATATAGAAGAAAGTAACAATGACTAGAAACTATAAAATGACACTAAATGTCGTGTATGCAGTCGGCAGCAAAATTTCTGAAGCGTTAGCAATGATTCGTATTTAAAAAATGAGAACCTAGTACTGTTTTTTAAAGTAAATATTTGTTGAGTCTTTATGCAGTTTATGAAAATATAAGTTGGTGATAAAACTTAGCGATCAAACTAAAAAAAAAAAAAAAAAAAAATTAAAAATGAGGGCTTCAATAATTTTGCTGCCGACTGTAATCACAACGCTTTATAAAATTATTTCACTTTGCTTCTCCAGTTTCATAAAAAATTTCTTTTCCTCCAACACAATATGAAAAAAAGAAATAATAATTCGATTTCTAAGCATAAAATTTAATATTAAATGTTTAAAGGCTATAACTTGGTATGATATTTTTAAAAATATAAAAATTCTTACTAAATAAAATTTTAAGCATTTAATGTGAGTGTTTGATTAAAAACTTTTCATCACGCTCTTTAAGCTACGAATTTAGTGTAACTATGAAACTTACACCTACTTATAAATCAAATGTTGTCTTAAAAAGACATATGAAAACTTTAAATTAATGGTTGTACGTATTTAAAAAATGAGAATTATTCGTAGCATTGCATAGGAAAAAATGATTGGATATGTTATAGGGAAGTGGTAGCATAAGTACAACAGCTGGAAAAAAGGGTAGAAAAGCGCTTATGATAGAATGCTTAAAATACTACTTAAAAAAAAAAAAAAAAAAAAAAAAAAAAAAATGTAGGCTTCCCAGATGGCACTGTGATCGAATCTTTTGCTCAAATCGAACAGCTGATTGGTCTGTCCCAGTTTCGTCTGCTCAATCGCATTGTCTAAGAACATAATTAACCAATAGGGAGTTTTTCAAGCAATAAACTCAATCGCACTGACCTCTGGTGAGAGGCTTAATTTTTAAGGCACTGATTTGCTGGTTTCTTTTCACACTATGTATTCTAGGCGCTGTAGTAGAGGGTAGAGGGTGGAGTGGGTTTTACGTTGCGTTGCGTTAGCGCTACTTGATGGCCAATTGTCAACCGTCTGAAACTCACTCCTAAGGGTGTTCCGACAGCTGGAATGACACATAACAGATATCACATGCAGTTTTCATAGCGGTACTAGAAGTTGCGAAGTTTTTGGAAGGTTTACTTTAGCCGAATGATTTTGTTGACTAGATCAAGGTAATAGGTGGAGAATTTAGACGAAATTGTGGATGTGATTTTACAAAGCATTGAATTGGAGATTTGTGAAGACAGCTGTGGGTGAGGTTGCGAATTTTAGAGGAATTAGAGGATTCTAGTGAAATTTTGGTGTTACAGTTGGATTCTGAAGTATTTTGGTTCAGTTAGGGTAGTTGATTTTCTAATGAAATTTATGTACGTATTATACAAGTACAAGGCAATATAGTAATTATTACAAAAATCTGCATTTCTTTTCTTTTTCTTTCTTTCTTTTTTTCCGATAAAGCACTTTTGAAGCATTTTGTGTTAAAACTACTACTTTTTATGCCCGTCCCTGCTACAGTTTTTCCCTGCTACTTTTGTTCACTATGCAATTCCCTTTTTTTATTATGTGACTTCTCTTCATTTAATGCTTGCACATTTCCCTGCTATTAAGATAATATCTACTTTCTACAAAAATCTAGTTTTTTTACTAATGATTATGTTTTATTTAATTAATATTTTTGATTATGAAATTAAATTATTAGCTCAATATTTCAGAATAATTATTATGAATAAATGTACATGTTATAATGCAATGATAAACGGACAAATACAAATAAAAAATATCTGTTGTACAATATATAATTAATATACGTTGTACTCAAGACAATACGTACATACTATAGTATTCAAATTATAAATTAGATATTTTCTTGATATAAAACGTGATATGGTTTACATTGCCTATTTTATACCAATTCAATGCACAATATTACAGTTTTGTCTTTACATTCTGTCATTAGAATTATATTTCTTTCGAGTTCACACCCTTTCTATAATTTTTTGTGCAAAAGTAAAAAAAAAATCTTAATCAAAATTATAATATTCTTATCAAATAAATTAGACATTTTTATTTTCAATCCATATATAAATGCATACTTTTTAAAAGACATAGATTTTTAACCCTCGCCCTTTTTTTTTTTTTTTTTTTTACATTCGTCAAAATAATTAGTTTATTTAAAAAATAATAGGCTTTATTTATTTTATGCCCTTTAAGTGCACGATATTTACTGCAGTTTTGCTTCACATTTTTATATTATGTCTGTTGGATTATCTAGCTCAAATTTACAACATATGCAAATTTTTTGTTCGGAAATAACAATTCTCATTTGGAATTATGCTATTCAAAATTTAAATTAAACATTTTATATTTAGTGTTATGTTATTTCATAATTAACATAAAACAGATGACATAAATTTTCGTCAATTTTGTACATTTGTCAAAAATATTTGTTTCCTATATAAAATTTATACACTTTATATTCTTCCCTTTATGCCCCTTTACTCTACAATATTTATTGCAGTTTTGCCTCACATTTTTTATGTTCTGTCAGTAAAATTATTTCATTCAAGTTTACAACTTTTCCGAAAATTTATGCGCGAAGGCACACTCTCTATTTTACCTGAAAGCACTTCTTGACTTCCACATTCTTCAGCTTTGTTTAAATATTTAGAAGAAGAAAAACGGCGCTTCTTTACTTCATCTAACAGAGAATATACTTACCAGGCAGCTTGCTAAAAGTTCACTCCTTTTTTTTTTTTTTCTTTTTCTGTTTCTTCTCAGTGAATAAATTAGGATAAATTGTCTGATGGAAAACAAAGAAGAAAATGAAGAAACAAAACATAAAATTCTACACATAGGATAAAAGATACTTTCAAAAAACAAATAAACAGATGCGTAAAAGTGTGAGATAAACAAAAATTACTTTTCTTGTTTACATTGTCGATAAAAAATGATTATTATTTATTCATCGGTATATATAATACATATAAATGAGTAATAAAAAAATAATAATATAATATATTTTGAATTTATTAAATACGATTAACTTTTTAAATGCGTCTTTAAAATATTATTATTTGTAAGATATCAATATTGTGTATAACACGAATAAGATATGTATCGTCCTGTACAAATCTTTCGGGGATGGACGCGGTTATTAAGTCAATTATACTCCTATATTATTTATTTTGCAAAAAGAAAAAATAGCTAATATACTTTATAGAGAATAATTTATTAATGATTTATGGCATCCTTCTAGATATATTGCGTTCAGATATTGTTTTCATGTGATATCTTCCAATGCTAAATATATATATACGTAAAAAGATGATATCACGTTCCACTTACAAAATGACGGCATTTACTTTAAAATGAGAACTAAATAATTTCCAAAATATATGATAAATATTTCTTGTTTTCTGTACGGTATTATGAACAGAAAACCCACATTAGTTTCTTTAGTTATCATATTTTGAGTCGCCTGTACTGTATTATGATTTGGAGTCAATTGTTTGTTAAGATGTGTCTGATTTAATAGTATATTAAATAAATAGAAATTAATTTACTAACTATGCCAAATTTTTTCACAAAAAAAATAGACACGGTGTCTTTTAAATTCGGGATAAAGATATAAAAAAGCTAAAAAAAAAAATATTTTTGGTATTTAAGTGGATTATATATATATATATATATATATATATATATATATATATATATATATATATAAGTAAAATAACTAAAGCCAGATGAATAACTAATCCAAAAACACATGGGGGCCTTCATCAGGGGAGCTCCCGCTTGTAGGGAAAGGAATATCAGAAGTTTCTGACGAAACGCTGGTAATTTAACCAAAAGACACGTTTCTAGCCCCCAACTTCACACAGATGGAAGCAAGACCATACAGCAAACGAATTTAAATAATGCAAAGCATAAAAAGCAATTAAATTCAGAAATCAAACATAAAATATAATACATCAATATAAAACACAAGAATATAAATAATACAAGAATATATAAATACATACCAGGACAAACTCGAATATGGAAAATTGAACCCTCTCTCCCCCTCCCCCCCCCCATTATAAACATAGAACCCGCTTAAGCTAGTAGGGCCACTTACCAGCATCTCATATTCCTTTCCCTACATGGGGGAGCTCCCCTGATGAAGGCCCCCATGTGTTTTAGGATTAATTTTTCACCTGGCTTTAGTTATTTTGCTTATTTGTTATAGTTTTTATTTCCTTTTGCTGCATTTGCGCATTGGTTTATAAAAACTCTGTTCTAGTTCTATATATTTAATAATTCAAGTTTCACTCCATCTTATATTTAAATTTTATCTTATATATATATATATATATATATATGTATATATTTTGAAAGCTTTTTCAAACATTGCAAAACTTGAAACCAAGAATCACATGAAGAACTAGATAGAACATGAATAAAGATTTTTGAAATATTAAGCATCCTTTAATGAATACATACAACATCAATACTTTTTCAAGGGTATATATTGAATGTTGCATGAAAATTAGGTGTTATTTCTGTCATACTGTATGCAATTTGCTACGAATTTACAGTATGCCATGCCCAATGACACCCAAAGGACGTGTAATTAATGCCAAACTAAATAAGAAAAAGGAAAACAAAAGACAAACGTACTTTTAAAAACTACAAACACTAATATTACTTAAAAAATAAAATTAATCCTAAGAACAAATAATAAAACTAAAATTATTACTTAGTATACAATTGAAAAAATCGCTGATCCTGCCTCAAGCATACCAATGTAGCAACGAAGCTAAATAGAGTTAAATTCGCAGTTAGATGTAGAGACTCAATTCTTTTCTATACTATTAACTTGAAAATAAAATTTAAAATAAAACGTTTCTTTATTCATAGCATTAAAATACGACACGAAAATAAGCAAATTAAAAAGCTTCAAACATTTCGCAATATGTTTATCATTCGTGTTATATAAACGAAGAAATTAGTTGAATCATGGATTGGTATCTAATAATATCTTAGCTTAAATTTATTGCAATCATTTCTGCAAGAGAGCAGAAAGGATTTATTTCTTTTCAAAGATTTATAATTAATACTTTTTTTAAATAAGTTCCTTTAATTATTATTGTACCATACCTCATAAATCTACATTAAAAAAAATATGTGAACATTAATTCCTATTTAAACAGAATAAGATATATAAGTTTTTTTTTTTTTTTTTTAATATTTTTAAACATTTGGATAGGTTTTTAATATAATTGCTAAATTTCAAAACACTGTTTGACTCTTTTTTTTTTTTTTTAAGAGGAGAAGTGATCTTTAAAATCTAAAGTATATCTGGATTTCAGGTGAAAGACTGCTGGAAATGTTTATTTCTATTCTTGGATTCATAACTAATGTTTTATTTTTATTTTTATTTTATTTTATTTTATTTTTTAAAATTTCCTTACATATACACAAGAAGAAACTATTGAATTCGTGAAAACTTTTTAACCCCGTGTTTCGATGGATTTACACGTTTTGAGATATATTGAAAACAATTTGACCATTTTTTAAATATGTGTGTATGTGTTTGTGTGTATTTATCAAAAGAAACTTATTTGTTTATTTTTATCAAAAATTTTACGGACGCTGTATCTCATAAACGAACGAACGAACATACGGAATTAAACTAAACTTGGTATTTAGTTGTACTGTGAACTAAACCGGTACTAATTACATACTATGCCATTAATAACTATGTGTCTTGTTATTTTCTACGTCATGTAATGATATTGTTAAAAATATGTTAATATTAATTGCTATTTAAACAGAATAAAATAAACATATAAAAGCATTTTTTTTTAATGCCATCAGATTTGCTTTTATATAGTTACTATTTGTTACTTTACTATAGTTACTTGATTTGTTAATTTGCAGGATATATCTGTCTCTAAGTGTACATACGTTTACAAATTTTTGTGAATGCTGTATCTCTTGAAATAACGACATTTCAAAAAACTTTGCATTTCACTTAACCTTGATAATGTAATGACAATTAGTGTGCTGCTACGCTGTAATTTCTCAATTTCTATAATGTATAAGTGCATAAAACGGTTTGGATGAAGAGCACATTATAATAAACTATGCTGATTCATTTTGAGTGCATATCCGGCAACAGGCGGTGTTGCTATATTGTTTAGGTTTTTTTTTTTTGAATGGAGAAATGGTTGTTTTTTCCATTTATGTGAAGGAAATAAATCAGCTTGTGCAGCGTATAAGTGCACGAACCTGATATGTGAAATGGCCATCATGAAAAACTAATCTGATTTAAGTTGGATATATGTCAAACGACAGATGACTCATGCGCTGAAATTTTCTTGTTTATGACAAGTCTATATAAAAACTTCTATAAAGCTTAAATGCATCAAGCTTTGTGTGTGATATAATTATTACGGAAAATTAAGTTTATTTAATTTGAAGGCATATTGGCCGAGAAGTGGCGCTGTTATGTTGCAACTTATAAAAAGTTTGTATTGTAAATTAGTAATTTTAACCGTAACATATTAAGTTATTTAAAATCTATTACTTGAAATTTTAAACATAAAAAAGAAAAAAAATGCATTACTAAGTTTAAAATATTTAGTGTTTAAACATATATATATATATATATATATATATATATTTAATAAAGAAATTTTTAAAATGTTCCTCATATTAAAACAATAATGAAATAACACACTTAAATAATTACTTAGTGAATGTAGAATATGTATTTATCTAAGCAGAAAAATGAAAATTTGAATGTACTTAAGCATTACCGTAGATGTTAATTTTATATGAACTATGTGGATAAATAAAGAACATTTCTTTTCTTTTTTTTTTTTTTTCTCTGAAGAATCATCATCAACTTTAACAATAATTCTAACAATAATTTTCTTTTTTGGTTTGAGGTCAACTGTGTTGCCGTTCACTAGACACCGTGGCGCAATTTTATTCCTGTCAAAAGAAAAGATCGACAAGGTGGTTTCGAAACAATGTATCTTCTGGAAATACGTCTCAGAGGAACGTATAGTTTTAATAGGGAAATTATATATTTGAAATAAAGTGATAGTTTTTTTTTTTTTTTTTTTTTTTTTTATAAAAAAGTAAACGCGTTTTCTAAGATGTCTGCAGAACATTAAAATGACTTTCTTTGGAAATTTAGTATTATACCTTTCTATGGTTAATACCATCTGCAGTTATCATGGAAAATAAACTTAATAAATGATAACTTTAATATATAATTTTTACTGCATCAATTTACATTGGAAAACGTAGAAGAAAATTTTGACCAGCACATATTTGTTTTATTTTAATTTTATAAACTGTTTTGTAAGAAGGTCCAGATGAATACTTATATATATATGATTAATATATTACTCTTATTTTTTAGTTTCTCTTCCTCATAAAAAAAAATATTTATATGTAATAAAAAATATTACGACGAACAAATTTAAACATATATTTATCCATGTAATGGTTAGGCAAATAATATAATCCATTTTTATGGTGTAAAACTATTTCAAATAAAGATTTCTATTTGACATAATGCATGATTTTAGGTTATGCATAAAATATTGCATACGATAAATAAAAAGAAAAATACGCAAGATTCTAACATGTGTAGATCAGAAAAGTATTTCCCTTTCAACCAAAAATTTACCTCTTGTTTATTTTATAACGTCGGTTACATTTTCGCGTCTATTTCTCGATGAAACAACTCTGGTTCTCTTCTAAGAAAAGGCGCATTGTTTCAATCTTTTTTTTTTTTTTTTTTTTTTTTTTTCACCTTGTCTTGAGGAAAACGATTTATCCTGATTTAGAACCAAAGAAAAACAGAGAAACTTCGTGCAAGCTGTCTAGTAAATGTACAATTTCTCAGATCATCAGGAAAAAAAGCTTTTTTTTCTATGAATATTTGAACATTCGAAAAAATAAAAAGAAAAGAAATGAAGTCTGTGTGTGTATTATGTTGTCCGTTTAGTTGTTTTGTAAATGAATTTGTAATGAATGCCATTTAGGATGCTCATATCTTCACATTATAAATAAGGAATGATTTTTTAGGAGACTTTATAAATTTATATTTCTTGCAAGATAAAATAAATAAGTAAATAAAATGGAGAAAAGAAATCCTGAAGATTTTTTAATATTTCATTAAATGCACCCTGCTTTTCGTAAATTAAACTGTAATTTATTTTACTCACCTTCTTCACAATTATTATTATTATTATTATAATTTATTTTAAGGAAATGTAAAAACAAAATAGAAAATCTTCTTCGCATAAAATATAACACGGAACTATAGAGTTAAATTTTTCAAAGATTTATATATAGTAAGAGCTTCTATTAATATGATATTATTTTTGTATTATATCACATTTAATGTATTATATCACATTTAATGTATTATATCACATTTAATATCTAAAATTTGTAATAAAATTTAAAAGTACTTTTAAATGATATTTTGAAACAACCTTTCTTTATTTTGATAAAAGAACATTTGAATTCTCTAAAAATAAATAAATAAATAAATAAAAAACAGAAGATCATATGAATATTATGTAATCGTTTATGTTCTTTTGTAAATAAATTTGTAATGAATGTCATCTAGAATGTTCAAATCTTCATTTTATACAAATTAATGATCGTGTTCAGCAGTGTGCAGGACGCATTATTACTGGTTTACGTCACTCTTGTACTAACGAAATAGTGTTATTTGAGGCTGGCCTTTAGCCACTAAATATGAGAAGAGAATTTAGTCTTGTGAAATATTTTAGTAAATTACTTAGTTATGGGGATCAGCACAGAACTGCTAATTAACTTTTACATTGGACTAATAATCAGAGACTAAAAAGAGATAGACCTTTTTCACGGGCAATCTTTCTAAAAGCAGTCTATCAAGATGTTGAGCCACACTTCCTTAAGTCTTTAGTTGATCCCCTGCGAGGGATGCCGAGAGTACACTTCCAACCGGATTTGTTATCAAGCACAAATAAATCTTCAGACACTTCTGAATTGCTACGTTAACTGGCTCTTGAGATAATTAACGCCATCCCAGAAGATGTGCCTCCAAGTATATACGGATAGTAGCAAGGAGGAACGGGATTGGGCTGGAAGTGAGACCCTTGATAATGTCATCAACATTAAGCTGAGAAACCCAGACTCTTGTTCTGTTTTCCGGTCGGAGCTTCTGGCTATTGAGGCAGGACTGAACACATTTGATGAGGACTCGAAGTTTTCGAGGCTTAGCCCCATTTAGATCCCAACTGATAGCAGGAACTTTATCTAGTATTTGAGTGCATGGCCCAGAGTGGGCGATAGAGCTGGAACGGCAATCTTGCAGCAACTTTGTAGATTTTCTGAGAAGCAAGACATTTACTTGCAATGGATTCTGTCCCATGTGGACATATATGGGAATGAAGTCGCTGACTCCCTCGCAAAGCTAGACACCATTGGGCCGTTACCGGAAAATTTGTCATTTACCTTCTCGAAAATTGATTCCATTAGAAAGAAAAATCTGGAAAACCCATCCAGTTCATAACTAGTACTCTGGGGATGAGCCGGGTCGCGCTCTTTCCTTCAGGGGTGTTAGAGGTGATCAGACTGCTTTCACCAGATTTATCAGTGGCCACCATCCTATTTGCAATAAATGTTCCTCCAGTGCTGCTGTCCAGCCCACCTGCTCAGTGGTGTGGATTTTTCAAGGGAGGATTTCCTGAGCGATCCGGTCTTGTTCTTTGATTTTCTGAGGGTGTATGGACTCATGGACCTGGTCTAGCTCCGCTAGACCGGTGGTGATGGGAAACAACATACAAAATGAAAAATTTTCCAAGTGACTTTATAAACGTTATTTAATAATTATTATTTTCTAAGTGACTTTATAAACGTGTTTTCATAAATGAAAACAATTCCTGAAAATTTTGGGGAATTTTTCATTAAACAAATCCTATTTTTTGTGAATAAATCGTAATTTATTTTATTCATCTTTCTTACTATCTTTATTTAAATTTAAATTTAAATTTAAAAAGTAGCTCTATCATTTTCGTATAAAATGTAACGTTATATATATATATATATATATATATATACTAATATGGAGTACTTTTAAATATTGCATTCCACATAGTAGAAAAATGTTTAATTATAATTCATTTTCAAAAAAGCTTCATCTAATGATACTTGCACATGTTAGATGCAGTGCTCCCACTCAAAAAAAAAAAAAAAAAAAAAAAATAGTGACTATGGACACGTAATTACCGGTAATTTGAATACTGTTAAATATCCTTATTTAAAGCAACATACGGGATATGACTTAGAAATTTCTTCTTACGCATAATTAAGTATTTTTTTTTTATGATACAGAGTTATTTATTTATAAAATCTCTGCGAATAATTTCTGTTTTATTTGTTTGGATTTTTTTCCTGGTTTCACATATTTTTCATTCCTTATAACGCAGAAAAAATTTGAAAAGGTTTAAACTTAATAAGAGTTCCTGATAACGTTTGTTTATATTATCCGATTTAACGATTGTTTATATTATATATCCCAATGATTATTATTTTCTAATTTTAGAAAATATTGTAAGTATATTTTAACAATCTTTTGAAGTGGCCTTTTTAAAAATTTGTTTATGAAAATTTGTACATTTCAGGGCTATTAACGGTCTTTTATAGAAAAAGTATTTTTTATATAAAAAATACTTTTTATAATAAATATTATATATATATATATATATATGTATGTATGTATATATGTATAAACAGTATTCAATTAAAGAGCTGCTAAAAGACCTAGATTTAAAATAAAATAAAATAAATAAGTAAAAGTGGAAGTCATAGTGAATATTAAGTTAATTTTCTTTTCTATAAGGAATTTGTTATTTGTTTTATCTAGCATTTTCATGCCTCCACTTTATATTTAACGGCAAGTTCTCTTAGCAGACTTTGTAAATTTACATTTTTTTTTTTTTTTTTTTTTTTTTTGTGTGTGTGTGTGTATAAAATAATTGAATACATGAATAAATAAAAATGAATGTTTGTGAATTTTGTGAATATTCCATGAAGCATACACTTAATTTGGTATAAAAAAAATTGTAATTTATTTCATTTATGTTTCTTCACTTTAAATGTAGACTTTCCTGTTATTCTAATTTATTCCATAACTGTATTAAAACCTGTTATTTTTATTTATTTATTTTTCCTTTATTTTTTCACACCATATTTTAAAGAGTATTTTCTCCCATTTATATTTACGATTATATAAGAAAACATTCTCTAAAAATCGTGGTGTGAAAGTGGGCGGGATGCGGAATCTAACACTGTTACAAATTAAATTTAAAAAATGACAGGTCTATAAATGGGAAAATTATAAGAATAAGAATAAGAATAGACTTTAAATTTTATTTTATAAATAATAAATTTCAAAAAGGATAAGTTTATAGAATTTTCAGGAATAAAAATGTTAATAAAAATTTCTTTTATTACACAGTGTTTATATTGTGTCATATTTATTACTAAAAATTTTTAATAAACTTTATTTTAAAAAAGCTTTCGAAACTATCATTTTTTTCTAAACTCGAATATTTGAATATTCGAAAAATAAATAAATAAATAATGGCAGAGTTCCACATGAGTATTACGTTATACTTATTATTATTATTATTATTATTTATGTATCGAGCATGTTCTCATTTTCAATCTATATGGAACGAAGGATTTTATAGGTGATGTTATTAATTTATTTGTCTCACAATGTAAAGTAAAAAAATAAATAAATAGGAAAGTAAAGAACCCTGGAGATTTCATGTGAATATTTTATGATACATGTTCTTGTTTCTTTCAATGAATTTGTAATTTATTTCACAGAATTTCTTTGTTATTTTAAATGAAACAAAAAGTCAGTTTATTTTTATTGTATAAAGTATCAGCTGTAAGAAAGGTTCTCAGACATAATAAACTAAGTAAGAATTGCTTTAACACAGTACAGTTTTTCATACGAAAAACAATAATAATAATAATAATAAAATAAAATAAAAAATAATCTATATAAAAAAAGTTATAATAAACTTTTTCTTTGCATTTAAATAAACTTTGAAAATGATCAAAATCTTTCAATTAAATCTTTTTAATGTAAAAAAAGCAACCATTATGCCTTAGTTTTAAAAGTTATATTGTGAAATTCTAGTTCGTTTTCGCAATTACATTTTTAAACATTTATATACTCAGGTACAACAACTTTAGTACAATGTGTTCTTTCCCGATATGACATTTTAAATGTAAATTTGCGTGAAATAAGGCATTTAATATTTTAAGCTGAATAACGTGGTATTGAATTTTCTGACTGCCGTCTCTTTCAACAAATTGGCATTACCCTGTTAACTATACAGTGAATGTCATACACAACACAATTAGTAAGTAAAATTGTCAGGTCAGGTTGTCAGGGATAACCACTTGAGTAGAAATCTTGATGCCGGAAACACATTAACGACATAGAGACAAGAGTCATTGTATAAAATGAAGTATGCATTTATTTATCTTAATGTTGGAGGATTGGGCTATTCGATACTACTTGAATTAGTAAGTTTTGACCTTTCTTGATACTTTTAACAGATTACAGTGTAGTGGTGTAAAAATTATTGTTTTACCTGAATTAGCATGTAACCTTGATGTAAAGAGTCAACTCTTACACTTTGATAATCTTCAAATGACATTGATTTTAAATTTGTCTCTGTTTAAATGTTTTCAATTGAGAATAAATTTACATATCTTCACAGCATAGATTCCAATTCAAAAATTTCCTTAAATCTCACTGACTACGAAATCCTTAAAAATAAACCTTGTCGAGTGCCTTTCAAACAAGACTATTCTTTCGATATTCTTCGATACCATTCTACAGTTTTGTCCATTTACCAGAAGTCTTTCTAATCCACTGTATCCAACCATGAAATCGACCTTAAACATCAAACTATCGCAAACTCTACATATTGTACGAACTTATTTAGATGCCTTACAAAATATTCGATCTACATAAGATTTTAAATACATTATTCTGAATTCGTTTCTGAAGGCAAAGTAATTCTAAATTCGAATGAATCTATATTCCGAATTTCGCACTAAGTAAAGCACAGCTGTAAAATACATAAAACATAATTTTGAATTATTGGCTTCAAATTAATTAAATTTGTTTTCCGCACTAAACATCAACTGTCCCATTTTAAGTGACAAAATTAATATAACACTAAAAAAGAAGTTTTCAAAGCAATTACTCCTGTACAGAATTTTAAATTCTTAAATTAGAAGAAATTTGCAGATTTCGAATACCGAATAAGAAAATAAAAATGTATAATTATATAGAATTATAATTTTAGAGTCGTTTTATTTTTATAAGTCAAATTGCTTTGCCGAATACACTTTTTCGAAGCTCTTTTTTTTCTTTTAATTAGCATATGGTAAAAGTTGTCTCAAATATCTGTACATGCATTACCTATCAGGAGCAACCAGTCAAGATAAGATAATTTCTGCTGTGTGTTTTATAACTTGGAATTGAACTATAGCAACAACGAGAAATAACAATATTTTGGTATTGCAGATATCTCGCAAGAACCAATGGAATCACATGTTGCTTTTTTGCAACTGTTTCAGATAAAGGGTTAAATATCATTTGAAATATATTTTAATGCTGTAGAAATATTTTAATTGTAATTTTACAGCTGCGCATTTTTGTAAAATGGTTTGAAACAAATCCACTGTTTTATTAGTTTTGTAACATGTTTAATATTTGTTTCACCTATTATAATTTTTATAAAGCTATGCGGTGAAAAATATTTTAGAATCCCAGAAATTTAGCGGAATTGAAATTATGCATTTTTTAAGCTTACTATGGAATAAATTATAATTCACATATCCAAGGATTACTGTTCTACAATTTGCTAAAAAAATTTTTGATATTTTCCTAAAATTATCTTAAACTATTTTTCTGAATTATTACTGATTTTTTCCGTCCGGTTATACACCTTTAATAATTCTTTTAAAATTTGAAATTTCATTTTATTATTTTTTTAAAAATCTAATAAAAGTATATCTCTGGTCTCAATATTTGGTGCACACAAAAATTTCAAATATAAAACTTGAATAAAAGAATTTCAACAAAACAAAAACCTTTTATATGCTATTACAAAAATTTTGATTTTATTCAATTCTCAAAAACTTTTTCTTTCTCAATAATTTACCGTTTTACTGTAATTTCAAAATTACATGCATCCAATAAAAATGCATTTCTGTAAGTACATCGATTCATATCTTCAGTAAAAGCAATTTTCTATGCTTCCTGCAATAAATGGCGAGCTACATATCCTGCGGCTGCATAAAAGAAAAGATCTTGTCTGGTTTTTCTTTTTCTTCTTTTTTTTCCTTCTACAGACTTAACATTTGTTCAAGCGGGATAGTAGCAAATTTCTGCCGACTTTTTCCTTCTTTGCTGTTTTCGTAGGTAATTTATCCTGATTTAGATCCAGGAGATCCCGGAAAACGGGTTATTTTCTTAGTAACCGAAACATTCCAGGTTTTCAAAGAAAACAGGGGAATATTGTTTTAGCTTATGAATTCTTTAGGCTGTAAAGTTGGCAATATAAACGAAGTTGTATGGTGAACGTCGGGTCTATGTTTTTTTGGGGCTGCACTTTATTTTTAGAATTCGAAAGCAACGTCTGTTGTGCTAAAGAAATAAAATGAGCAAAACAGACCAATGCATAAAGCTAAAAAGAAAGTAAATCTAAAATAATAATAATAATAATAATACAAAATAATATTTTTACTTATAATAAAATCACTAAATTATTTAAAAGATCTTATTATAATGATTTAATTGTGATTTAAATGTCTTAAAATAAAAAAGAAATAAACTTTTGAATAAATATATTTTCAATCCAACAGATTGATTTCTTTATAATATAAACCAATAATGTAATAATTAAATAGCCGTAATTTATTATCATGATATTAACAAATAAATATGTACATAAACTATACTTTTTACATGATCTCTTTCAAAAATAACAATACGTGGCATATTGCGAAATGTAAAATTAAATTATTTAATTTATTTCGAATATAACATTCAATGTCATTCTCAGGCTTGATAACATGAAGGGACATTTATATTTAAGACCCACCACTAAATTTTAATTGTAATATTTCTTTATTTGTATGTCTGTATGTCCACTATCATATATACCAAACGTCAGTCATTAAAATTAGTGGTAATTATTAAATTAAGAAGTCCTTAAAAGTTTGCAAAAGTAATTGTCTTTCAAGTTAGTTGTTGTAAAAAGTACAATATAGTATGAATAATAATACTGACAAACTAAAATTAAATCTAAATACAAAGGAGCAAGATAACAAGATGGCAGAAAACATGTCACAACATTTCAGAAATAAAAATAAATCAATCAAAGTGAAATTTTCACAAGAAATAAAAGTAGTTATGTTAACCAACCAGAAAAATGGTATAAACTACACAAAGAATTATATATATATATATATATATATATAAGGTAGATGTAAATTAATCAATCAAAGTGAAATTTTAATAAGGAATAAAATAAGTTGTTTTAACCAACCAGAAAAAAAAATGGCTTAAACTACAAATTGAATTATAAAAAACCAAGCATATAGGAGACAATTCCAGAGAAAGTCTATCCTCGGAATCGAAGAATTAACCTTGGCCAATAGTGGTACATAAAACACAAATAATTAAATAAAATTAAACATTAACATGTGAAAATTAGAAAAGTCAGCGATGAAAGCGTAAACTCTAATTTCAGAAGATGCGATGCTGATGCAGGAGAACAAGGATGAGAAAGTACCGACTCACTAATGGATGAATATATAACATGTGGACTTATTAAAAATACTTATTCCATTTTTCAATTTTGGTTGTGTTACTGTTTAATCTAATTTCCTTTTTTACTTTGTTTTGTTGCAAGATAGAGATTTGCGTTGTATATTGCTTGAATTAGCTATACAGCGATCCGAAATCTTGCATAATGCTGACAGAAATGCAAGATTCCTGATTGGTGATCATTTCTGGTTGTCAGCATTTAAAACTCTATTTTTTCATTTCATGAATTCTCTTCTTTTAACAGATCCTTTTGGTTGATTTATCTCTTTCCATTTATATTATTTGATAAATGTTTCTATTGGATTAATGGATTATGCAAATTATCTCATCGTTAGGCTTATGTGTTATGTGTGACATTTCTCTTCTGCGTAAGTACTTTAACATGTTTTTACTACTCAGTGTACTTAAATTAAATTATCATCATGACAATAATTTTATTCGAAATACATCTCATTAAAAATTTCATATGTTGGTATTTTCATCTATCTTTCATTTGCTGAGTGTTGTAAAGGAATTAATTTATTTAAATTATATATAAATATACATGTACATATATGTATATATAAGGAATCTGCATGAAAATAAATAACAATGGCATTTCTTGCTGCGATCATCCAAACTATGGTGAGATACATTTCAAGATAATCCTTAGTACAAGTTATCATTAAGTTCGGACATTTTCAATTTGAATATTTAGAATTAATTGAAAACATTCTAAGTCTAAGATTTCGATATAGTGTTGTTGCACCATCATTTCATTGACATTCTTTAAAGATATTACAACTGTAAAAATCATTACAATAATTATTATAATTAGTTAGAATTTAGTAAAACAGTTTAATAGAATAAAACAATAAAATAAATAAAATAAAATAATAATTTGCAGACTTAGTAATTAAATGAATATGCAATGATAATAAAAAAGTGAAGCACTTCGTTCTACTGAATTTAACAAAATAAATATGAACCATTATACCATTGTCTAGCGTTTTTAATGAGTGTATTTATATGTGTTTTAGATATAAATAATTTAAAATCAATCAAGTAAAGATATGTTTAAAATACATAAAATATGAGAAATAATTTAGCCTAAACTGATTTTAATAATTATTACTAATACTATTGTTTATTACTAAAATGAAGAAAGGGCAATAAAGAAGTTGCAAACCGGATTAATTTAAGTGATTTATGATTGGACATATTTTATACCTCAGTTTTGGGAACAACATAAAAATTAAAACTTAGGGGGCAAAGTTTCAAAAGGGACATTTTATACTATACTCTGATTTTATTTCAAAACATTAATTAGGACGTTTTTGCTCAAGGAAAAGTAGAAAAAAAATCTTATTCTAGAAATTTTTTTTGTCGCAATTTTAAGTTTATTTTAAAGACAATTATGTAATAATAGATAATTATAAAACTTTAAGAAAATTTGCCTTTTAAAGCATTAAAAGGCTGAATGTATTTCAGTACAATGTATAAAAAATAAATTGAAAACATAAGAGTAAATAAACTAAATTCATAAATTAATAATTATTTTATATTAAAGTTGAATTCATAATACGTATATGCTTTAAACAATATATTTGACAACTCGGTCGGCTGCTATATTAGAAAATATAAAAAATCAAACCTGATATACTAGGAATTCAGTTAATTCATCTTAAATCATTAAAAAAGAAAAATTCTGTATACTTTTGTCTTATTGTATTAATTCCGTGAACTCCAGAAAAATGAAAGAGATAATAAAAATACTATGAATAAGATTTACATTAGTTATGTTATTTTTAAAGATAATTTTACTTTTATATATCATCACAATAAATAAATGGCATAAAAAAAAAAATATTTTTTTTTAATATAGAGCTTAAAAGCCTGTAGACTGTATTTTTAGAAGCAGTGTTGCCAAATTTAATAACTTTTTTATCCAATAATCACCAATAACTTTGAGAAGTGATACTTGATGCACATAATAGACTATTAAGCTTCGAAGTGATTAGACAAAAAGTATAATTCAAATTTTGTAGTGGATATTGAATAAAAAGTCCCTAAATGTATCAACACTTGTTAGAAGAGACAAAGATGAAAAACTCTTTAACCATTTTTTTCTTTCTTATTTTTTTTCTTTTTCTTATTTTCTTTTTACTCAAATAAAGAGAAAAATGTAATTCTACTTTACCGTTATCGTTCTTTTATCATATACTTTTAAAGCGTTCTCCAGTCTTTATGGAAAATTTACCTTTACATAAAAAAAAAAAAAAAAAAGATTAAATATTGCATTTTCTCTTATTATAATTATTTTTATTTTTCACAATATCTTAACTATATGTTTATATGAATATTGAAATAATATAAGAAAATGTATACGATTTTATAACAAGCAAAAAAAATGCATAAAAATGCATTGTAAAAATAGTTTAATTCAAATAATATTTACGTTTTTAAAAGAATATTATTCATAAACTGTTTTTTTTTTTTTTTTTTTTTTTTTTTTTCAAAATAAAAGACTACATTTCATTTTATCAAAAATCTTTCTGTATAAAATATAAAATTCTGTAATTTTATAGATTTGGAATACTGTATTGCTTGAAATTAGTTTATTGTATTAGAAGTTATGGCGTCTGGAAAAAATATTGTTGGAAATGTTCAATTATTAAAAAGTACAGAATAGGAATTTATTATATTAGTGCATTTTATTTATTATTTAAAGCCAAACTTTTCTAGTCGGAATTTAAGAAATTGAAAAATTGAATAGACAATTTAAAATTTATAATAAAATGTTTAGAATTTAATAAGGTATTATAAAGAATTGAAGCGTGTAATAAAGTTCCAAATAGAAGTGTTATTGTTTGAAAAAAACTTATCTGAAGTAAAGACTTTGATTATATTTCCTTTAAAACATGTATTAAAACTTCTTTTGTACTCTTTATTTAACATTATATCATAATTTCATTTTACAATTTACAATTCTTTAGCTATTAGCATTTTTTTCTTTTAATTAAACATTTTAATATGCTCAAAATTGGCTGAGTAAACTTTTTGTCAAGCATTCAACAAAATTCTAAACAATATTTTTTTTTATTGTAATTACAGAAATACAGGGTTTTGGATGTCTTTGACAAATTGCATTATTATTTATTTATTTATTTTTTTCCATTTGATTATAACTGGCATCAAGTATACTTTAGAAGTATTTCATTTACAGACACATAAATATAATCGATACCTATATGTAATTCGGAAAAAAATTATTACCTATTTTCTAGAAATAAAACTTTATATAAGAAATTAAATATGCTTGAAGCTTATGTAAATACAATAAATTTGTGATTTCATATCTAATATCGAGATATATATTTCATAGTATTTAAGGTAGATAATTGATATGACCACCAGCAAAAATTCCATTTTCTTAAATGTCTTTATATATGAAATTTTATACATGAAATGACTTTATGTATGAAATTTTGTTTGTATATATGAAATTTTTCTAAACTGTTCTAGAGCAAAAAATCCATTTTCTTAAATGTCTTTAAATATGAAATTTTGTCTGTATACATGAATTTTTTCTAAACTGTTCTAGAGATAAAACATTATAGATATTTAAATAGGAAATGTGTTATCTTAAGATACAAATATGTTGTAAACTTTAGCGATACTAAACAATATCTCTAAAAAAGAGTTAATTAAACACGTGCCATTTGTTATTTTTATTAAAAACACTTTCAAAACACGTAAAATTAATTTTTATTTAATTTTTTTTTTTTTTTTTTTTTTTTATGTTATCCTAAGCTTTTTGCTTTGAAATTCTAAAGCATCATCAGGGATTTTTTTATTACTGAATTAAATTAACAGTTTTTTAAATAATTTTCCTTTCACAGCGATACTGTTTGCCATATAAAAACATAAAAGATGAAAAAATAAATAAATTAATTATACACTTTATTATAGTATTTTCAGGTTCTAACTACTATATGAAATAAATTAGTATTTCCTTAAACTGTTTAACGATAAAATAAATGATATTTCGAGTCTAAATAATATAATAAATGAAGATCTTTTGCTTGTGTATGTAGTCATTTCTGAAGGTAGATAATTTTTCAGGTTGAAATGACTATTATTCAAGAAATATATAAATACGTATAAGCTTAATAATGTGTGAAGCACCTCATATATACATGTGCTTTATACATCAGGCGCAGATGTAAATCGTATCTGACTTCTGCTGGTTTAGTGTAAATAAGCTGTGGTATGAAAGTTTTGTAGTCTGCTCCCTCTGGTATAACCATGAAATACATTAATATATAAACTTCTTCAGGTGAAGAAGGCCCTCATGTGTTTTAGGATTAATTTTCACCTATCCTTGGTTATTTTGCTTAATTATAGTTTTATATTTCCTTTAGCTGCATTTGCGCATTGATTTATAAATACTCTGTTCTAGTTACATATTAAAAATTCAAGTGTTATTCCATCTAATATTTAAAATTTATCTTACACACACACACACACATTTATATATATATAAAGATAGATAGATTGATTGATTGATAGATATCTTAAAATAATCCCATACAGCCACGGATATCCATTAGACATCTAAATTACATCCAAATGATCCATAAAAGATACAAAATATCTAAAAAAAGTCCATTTAAAGTTCTGGATATCCTATACAAATTATCGATATCTATTATATGTTTAAAAATAGACGAAATTTAGACGTGCCTTTTTCGATGTCTAATAGATGTAACATGTTAGACCAAAACAAGATTTAGATATTTTCAATATCTATTAGATCTATCAAGTCCAATTATTGGATATTTGGAGATTTGTCGGATATGTAACAGACTATCTAATGGATGTAAAAAAGAGTGACATTTGTCGTGCTAATGATATCTGTGGGATATTTAGAGACGTTTAATGGATCATTTTAAAACTTTTATACGTGTTTATAGATGTCTTATAGATGTAAGTGGCTGTGTGGGATATAATGCACAATTAGAATTATGTTAAAATATTTCATTATTATTATTATTATTATTATTATTATTATATTACATTTATTTATTTTGCAAAACTTGGTACTTTTTGTGGAGTTCTACGAAAAGAAAATAAATATCACTTACATTTAGTTGCATGAATCGATAATAAAGTATAAACTTATTACTTTTAGCTATTTATATAAAAACTTACAAAAATCAAAAATAGTATTAGGGAATTTTACCCTAGAAAATTCTTCTTGATATAAATTAGACAAATATAGTAGCTCTATAATATTTAATACTTTGCAGAATTACTTTACATAGTTAAATCATATGCTGATATAAAGCATTTCTAAAACATCCTTGTCTGCATATTTGTCCCAAATAAAGCAATCAATTCATTGATTTTTCCCATTGAAATGATGGTCGTACCTGCATAATACTATGTCAAAGTGACAGGATTCCAGTCCAATATATCAAATGTGCTGCATCTGCAGAACAATGCATTCTGTTAATTTGGATGAAACCCGTTAGCAGGGAAATGCTGATCGCGAAGGTAAGTTGCCTAAAGCCTTAGGTTTGGACAAGTCTACATAGATTATAATCAACTAGTGAGGAGGTATAATTAAAGGAATCGACAGTTCTTTGAACTACACAGTGCTTGTATGTTTTATTGTGCTTGATTATAATTTGAAAACTGTTTACGCGCGTAATACTTGGAAACATAATTAGGTAATTGGTTATTATTGCCGAGTAAGATTTTCTTTTAAAGAAATAGTGTATAGGGCAATTAATAGGGCGCATTTGATTTAATAAATATATAAACTGACAATGAGATATTTGAAAGGTGGATTTTAATGATGGCATACATTTTCTAATTTTAATTAATTTGTAGTTTTACGGTGAAATATAATCAGGTAAAAATTTGTGGTGGTAAGCAAATTATTTGACATATTCTCTTTAACTATCAATATAATTTAATTTTTAACTATTTTAGTTAACACTGTTCAAATTTAGACACATCTTTTACGAGTAAGCTAATTTGTATTTTAAATTAATTTAGTTTAATTTTAAATATAAAAAATTGTTTATGCTTTATTTTCACTTTAGAAAATATATTTTTTTCTCATTAAATATTTGAAATTATTCCAATATAACTTCTCCTTATTTTGAGTTTTAATTTTCGTTAATATAAATTTCATATTGGCACTTTAATTTCAAACTTTTAAATATATTTCAATCACATGGATATTTTATGAACAACATTTTGTTATATTAAATAAAGTAATAATTTTTTTAATCTTTTTGTTATTATTATTTATATACTTTTCATTCTGTTACTGTAATTGAACTCGCTACATTCGCATAAATTAGTTATACAAAGTTAAAATTAAAGTTTAACAGTTTAGAAAAAAAATAGTGCTATAATTGTGTAATTTAGAATATGTATTTAGGAATTTCGCGATAAATTTCCTATTTTAGTAATGTTTACTACTAAAATTATGGTAAATTAAAGAACTGGTGTACAATAAATATTTAAACTAAAAAAAAAAAAAAAAAAATTCTCACGCACCATAAATTTAATGTAAGTAGTACCGGTGGACGAAAGGATGTAGCCATTCTTCTTCAGGTACAAAAAACACGTTTGGTTTTGATTTTGCCTCATAGGTAGTAGCATGTGTTTTTTGCACCTGAAGAAGAAACGTCACGGCTTTTCGAAACCGGTAGTGATTACATTAATTTGATAGTGCGTGAAGAAGTTTTTAAGTTTAAATACTAAAAAGGACACTTCTTAAATGTAGAAGCTTAGATCCAAATTCCTATAAGTATTTGTTGCAGATAAATTGGCCTAAATTAACACAATATTTTTGAGGAAAAACTACTTTTTATTTTCATTAGTGTAGACCATAAAGCAAATATTATAAAGAAAAAAAGAAAATATATGCAGTTCACAGAGGTTATAAAGCAGTTTTCAAGTATACTTATTTCTCACATCACGCATACTAAATAATAAGCACTTTTTCACATCACTCAAATGCGTAAAAACTCGTAACACAGCTGGAAATAGACCTTCAGCAAATTCCAGTAAAAATCTGATTATGTTTATGCGCCCTGTAGAAGAATTATTGATGATAATCATGTAATTTTTTTATAGACAGCATTATTTATTACATCTTACATGCGTGTTAATTTTGTTACATTTGGCATATTATAAAAATGTTGAACATGCTGAAAAACTTTTGAAACATTTTCATTTCCAGCATTACGAGTGTTTTCGTTTTGAAAGCGGCGTTCCCATAAAGGTATGTAAAATTTCTTTAAGTTATTTACATAAGGATTTAAAATACCCCCTTTACTGTTACATTTTACAATTTCAAGTAAATAAACAACATTTTAGTGATAAAACAATAATGAGTTTACGATATAATTTTTCGAAATGAAAAGATTGAAGTTTTTTTCTTACTCGTTTTCCAAGTTTGATGTTTATGTATCATGAACATAATCATTACATAAATGTATTCAACTAAAAAAAATGATTACCGCTTTTTATGGACGTACATATACCTGACAATGCTAAAGCAGTCATTAAAAATTTTCACAATACTTCATTTCATTTACAAAGTCCAAATTTTCTTAAAACGTTCATATTCGAGAAAAGTTTAATTTCCTTAAATTATGATTACAACAACATATCTCATTACTTTAAAAGAATGTTGAAAATTGTAGATGAGAATATAATTAATTTATGAGAGTAGTAATAGAAGTGCATGAACGTCTCAAGGAGAAAGATGGCATAGGAACCCACGAATGCAAATGCAATTTTTAACCCTTTAAGAACTGGGTGCTTTTTGGTAATTTTTAACAATAAAATCCAGGTATGGGCATAACTCTCGAATGTTGCAATAAAAAAGAAGTTTTTACCTGCTAATGCTTACGTAAAAGAATATACGCAGTAGTAATTCTGATTTTAAGTGATGTATTTATCGCATTTATTGCATTAATGCGAACAAAGCATATAATTTAAAGAAATATCGAAGAATACAGTAATTTAAATCTAACACAGTGGCAGAGTTACAAGTAACCAAGAAATTAGAGATATATCCCATTTATGAGTACTATCGACTATTCGTGCTCATGAGTACACTAGTTTCTTAGTTATCTTTAACTCCGCTTACTGTGTAAATTTTAAAATCTTGTATATTTCATTATTTCGCAGTATCATACGCAATGTTCGTATTAATGCAATCAATGCGATATATGCATCGATTAGAAACAGAGTTATTACTGCGTATATTCTTTAATGTAAATATTAGCAGATAAAAACTCTTTTTAAAAAATGCAACATTCGAGAGCCCATATCTACATTTTATTGTTAAAAGCAACCAAAACATCCAGTTCATAAAAGGTTAAAATGACATTTACATCCATGAGTTTCTATGCAAGCTTGTCCCATGACCGTAGTATAACCCTGTATATATACAGGGTGATCAGAAAATATCTGGATAAAATTTAATGGGGCTTAGAGGGGAGAATATAAAAGAATTCGCAGTACAATATATGACCGAAAACGCCAAGTGAAGGTGATAGAGGTCACTGTGTAGGGCAGTCGAAACAAGTCGGCAATGCAAGATGCTGCCATTTCCCGTTGTGGTTTTATACAGCTGAATTTGCTTTATTATGCTTCACGAATGCTGAACTATCAGGTATCCACATGACATCATTAAAAAAAAAATCCCGTATTGCCAGCTTGTTTTGGCTGCTTTGCACAACCTGTACCCCCTTTAAGCAGCAATTCCGGACGCACATTGTACTGCGAATCCTTTTATATTCGTTCCCTGTAAACCCTTTTAAATTTTGGCTAGACGATTTACGATCACCTGATATAGTATACATATAATAGGTAGAAATTTTAATTTCTACTTTAAATCCTCTAAAACAGAGTATTTAACAGGAAAAAAATACCTTGAGCGAATAATGACTAAAGTATATATTTGATTCAATAGAATTGGGAAATTATGTAAGTGGAAAAATTTTTCACTGTTTGTCGTTTTGACACAGAATAAGCGTCTTAACGTCACAGTTTTTGAATGGACTCTAAAGTATGGCAATGGATACAGAAGCTAATTTCTTAGTAATAGTACAAAATTACTAAAAAATTAGCTTCTGACATCCTGAACTTCACAACTGGTGAGGACACAAAGTTGTCTCTATCTTGAATTGACAAATGTTGATGTAATTATTTACTCTAATAAAGTTTCGGGCTTAGATTGACCGTATACTTGTTAGAACATATTTAACAATTACTTATCCCCCATGAAATACTTTTGTATCCTGAATAAAAGGACTTCGTTGTGCGGTCAAAATAAATATACTGCTTTAGTTGCTAAACATGCAAATCCATTAGGCTCTGAAATGACTTTTGATGCTCCTGCGCTTGATTGCGTGATATGATATAAAACAGTTCCTATTTTAAGATTGAGAAACAGTTTAGGAAAAACTGAAAATTTTTTTAAGATAACTTTTTAATTGCAATAAAATTGAGACAATTATTATACACATAACATAAAATTATACGTTTCGAGCCCCTTTAGGCACCTCATCAATAATAACACCAGAAAGTAAACGTTGAATGAAACGGACATAATTCTTCTACAAAAGTGCGACGTATTCAGCTGGAACTGCTCATGCCTGATTAAGAGGCGAAAACAGAAATTTGGAAAACTAGCCTTCCAAGAAAATTCTAGCATGATAATTCAAACAATTAGTCACAATTATTTTAATTTTAGGGAAGATCAGGTAGATGATCGGTTTCTATAGTATGTTGGACAATTTTAGAATGAATATCATGGTTTTTGATATTCTTTTATGTTTAAGAATACGAGAATGGAGAGAACGACCTGTTTCATTAATACAAACATTTCTTTTGGTTTAGCTTTTAATTATTTTAATTTAAATAATTCACTTTATCAACAAGTTAATGGCACTGATACGGGCTCCCCAGTTTCAGTTTAGATTGCTGAAACAGTCATGCAATTTATTGAAAATCAAATTAGTTCCGTTTTAAATGGTTAAAGTTTATTTTAGGCGTAGATATGAGGATGATATTTTCGTCGTTACTGATGATTAACATATTTCTAGTATTCTAAATTAGTATTCTAAAAAAAATCTAGTATTCTTATTATTATATTAATAATTCCGTTAATCCATTATCCCCTCCATGGAGGATCAAAATTGTGATGGCATGTCTCCGGATCATCCTTAGGGGTGCGTCCCAGACCGTCGCCAATTACATTGCGCAGTACTAGAGCGACGTTAAACCCAACATACCTACCTACCTGTCTACAGTTAATCCATCAATTCAGTTTACTTTAGAACAAGAAAAAGATAATAAACTCTTCTCTTTAGACATTTTAATTGAACGTGTCCCTTCTGGTGCTGATTCTAAACTTTTTTCTTCTGTTTATAAGAAACCATTATTTTTCAGGCCAATATCTAAATTTAAATTCTCTTCATATAAATCTGCTGTTTTTCGTGCTTTAATTCATCGCGCTAAATCATATTGTAGTACTGAAGAACTTTTCCAATTTGAATGAAAAATAATTTATTTAGATTTAAAACAAAGTGATTATCCTCCAGGTTGTCTTAAAAGAATGTTAAATGAATCTAAATTTAATATAAGTAATCATAATATTAAATCTTCTAAATCATCTAAATCTTATATTACTATATCTTATTATAAAAATATTTCGGAATCTATAGCAAAAATTTTACGTACTGTTAATTTATCTGTTGTCTTTAAACCTCAATGTCTAATTCTTAATTTTCTTATTCTAATTTCAAATCTGTTACACCCCCCCCTCCCTTTCGAGTACAGGAGTCCTTTATAATATCTCTTGCAAATCATGTAACTCTGTTTATATTGGAGAAACTGAACATTCCCTCCGTACTTGTATTCTTGAACATAAAATAAATTTCAAAAACTATGATATTCGTTCTAAAATTGTCCAACATGTCATAGAATATGATCATCTACCTATCTTTAATAATGTTAAAATAATTGTATCTAATTGTTTGAAATAACCTGTTAGAATTTCCCTGGAAGGCTGGATTTCCACGAAGACTGGTCTTCGCCTCTTAATCAGGCACGTGCATTTCCAGTTGAATATATCGTACTTTTGTAGAGGTATTTTGTCCTTTGATTCAACGTTTACTTTCTGATGTATATTTGGCAGCTTTGAGACCTATAGTTACAATGACTTTTTTCTCGATTGATCCGTATTACAATTCACAGAAACAAATGGACAATATTTTGTAGACATAGGACATCATAAACATCCATGCCAGAACCGGAATTCGAACCCGGGACCTGGGGATTCAGAAGGCAGCATCCTACCGACCGAACCGCCATTTTGATGTATTTAATAATGAGAGGCGTAAAAGGCAGTGTTGCCAGATCTGGAGGATTTTTTATTCAATAATTACCAATAGATTTTAATTGTAACGTTTGCCTAATCTCTTGAAAGGTTGATAGTCTATTATGTATATAAAATGTCTCTTCTCAAAATTATTGGTTATTATTGAATAAAAAATCCTCCAGATCTGGCAACACTGCTAAAAGATATCGAAACGTATAATTTTATGTTGTAAATATGATATTTTAATATTTTAAATGTTTTCATTGTGTATAGTACTTGCTCAATGTTATTGTAATTAAAATGTTATTTAGATTGTTGTCTATTGAAATGGAATCATACAGCGATTTGCCGTTAATCGTAATTTTGAACAACGTGAAATCAGTACGCTTAATATCGCTTGGTTAGAAAATCTTGTTCAACGTATCAGGAGACACAGGAATCCCTTCTAAGATAGAAATCCCTGATGATAATAACAGTTTTCCTATATTTAAAAGGAATATTGGTTCGATAAAGAACTAGTATCATAAGCTGTTGATAATAGAATATAATTGTTATTATCTCAGATTAAATTAAAATTAAAACTTTTCTATAATTTGAAAATAAAAAAAAAACTGTATATATATATACATGAGAATAATATACACAAAAAATGTTTTCAGAATAAAACATTTTTACGCAACACTCAAGCTAAACAAATCCCCTGTTTAGAGTAAAAGTACATTTTTAGTGTTGAATATATAAAATGGTGCATGCCACTTCCTATATGTATGAGATGAAATGAAAAGATTTCTTAAGTTTTCTTAAAAATAAATAAGAAGAGCAGAGAAATGTGCATTGTAGAAAAACAAATAAGAGAAATAGAGAGAGGCTGAACTTCAAGCAGTTCTCACAAAAAATGTGAATAAAAGAAAAATCTTCCTTCCACATACAACAACTATGGGTAAGAAGAAAAATTGTTAAAGGAGGAAACACTTGTCAGTTCTTGAAATGACTCACTTCTGCTGAAACAGATTGTGGGTATTTCTGTGAATCATTCAGCATAATTTATAATGCTTTCCGTCTTATCCGAATATAACTGAACGGATTTTGAAAAGAATTCAAACATAAAATTTTATGCAAAAATAATTAAAAATGAAATGTTTTATTTCAAATAAATCGAAATATAAAATTAAAATTGTGTTAACGTTGTTGTGATACTGAGTATGTAAATTGAAAAATACAAAAAAATTGAAATATATAAAAAAAATATATGAAATATTCTAGTAAAAATTAAAAATAAATAAATATATTTTATAGAATAAATAAATAAAAGAAGAAAAAATGAAAGAAGAAAGCAGTAGCTAAAAATAACACATATTAGTAAAGGACGATCAGAGAATAATTTATAAAATTTTACTGACGCAGATACCTATAAATTAGAGATAAAAAATTGAATAAAAGAACCGGATAGTAGGATTCATTAGAATAGTATCATAAAGGAGCTTTTTCATTCTTTAAGAAGCTGTAATATGATTGTTCTACAGTAAAGGACCACACATTCATGTAGTCTAAACAAAAGAATTGTGTTCTGCGTCGTGTTGTAATAATTCTATTGTTTTCATTTCTCTTAGGACCAAGTCGGCACAACTGTTTAGGGAATGATTTTTGTTTTTGTGTTCTGAGTATCGACATTTTAACAAACAAACAAACAAAAAATCATAGTAATATGTATTTTCTTAGCAAATTCCACTGAGATCAAAGGCTACCTGTGAAATAAAAATTAATTTAAAGAGGAAACTGTTTCCAGAATTAAGGGGTCTTGTCACCTTTGACAGCACTGCTGAAGTACGTTTCATATATAAAAGCTTATATTTCAATTTAATATTTATAAACTGAACTATTATATTATGTTTGTAGATAGATATACGTATTTCGAAACACACATGTTTGTTCTTTGTATTTATGCAGAGCTGCCAAGTTATTACGGATTGTCCGTAATCTTAATACCGGAAATTTTTGCAATTTAATAGGACAAGTTTTACTTTTTCTTTATTGTGGTATGAAATGGATTTTTCATTAGTAGTAACTTAGCACTTCTGTTTATGTTACGTGAATTATTATTATTATTTAAATTAAAAAAAAAAAAAAAAATCGTGTAATATAAAATACATACATGTTACACTTTTCTCGTAAGACTAATTAAAGATAAAAAAAAAAAAAAAAAAAAGATTTATTTTGATAAGATAAAATATACATTTTACGCACAAAAAAATATTTTGATATATCCTTACTAAGATGTTTACACAAAAATAAATAAATAAATAAAATAGAAGTTTATTCATTAAATCTTTTCAAGAAGAGACAAATGAATAATAAAGGAATATTAAGATATTTTATCTGTTTATAATATTAGACAGTTTTAGATATAAACAATGAATAAATAAAAATAATTTTAGCTTTTTCAATACAAATTTTGATGTAAAGAAAACCTACTTTGAAAACGAAATTTTTGAAAACATAATCCAAGCAAATCATAAACGAAAATGTCATTCTGTTCATATCTTGACTGGGTGTTATATTAAGATAGAATTGCTTTGTTGATTCATCCATTGTCTTATGTTTCTGTTTATCGCTCGGCAATCAATTTTTACTACTCGCCATTCCATGATCTTTTATTATTCTTTCTCTCTACTATATTTGCTCCATTGACCTCACAATTCAGTTTAAAGAAGTTTAAAGTATTCATACGCTGAAAGCCAATGATGTTTCTAGTATTTTTCAGTCCCATCTTGAATTTAAAATTAACATAATTTTCTTTAAACGCTTATATAGTTATTTTGAGTTAGCTCAGTCATTAAATTTTTTTCGAAAATAATTACACGAGTAAACTCGTGATTCATAGAAAGAACTTTTTTTTTTTTTTTTTTTTTTTCGAATAAATTCGTAATGCTTTTCCGGGTATGTTGGTGACATACGCGATATTTTGTTAGGAGAATACGGCAGCTTTTTTTCACATTTTTTTTTTTTTTTTCGACTCAGCACATATGGGTGTTTATCCAAACATATGTGTCATGCGAGGTACTGACATTGACAAAATCAACATCAGTGTACCTGGATAAAGAGAGTAGCTCCCTAACACTTATATAATAACTTTTGAAATACGATAATTAAAAATAGTGATACTATTATAAGAAAAGGTGTGACGAACGTTTTGTCTTCGCCATACTTATTTACTTTGTAGATTGAAGCTGAAACTTGCTTAATTACTTAATAAATTTAAGAAGAAATGACAAAGTCAGATTTATAAAATAAATGAGCTTTTATTTGAGCTTAATAGAAAAAGGAGGGCGTTGGACTTTAATTATATTTAATAACTTGTAAACTTAGTTGGGCAGCCTTCTTAAATACTTTTAACTATCAATAGATACTCACAATTAATCTCAACTACTTTATTTAACTTCATTCACCCTCGCGGCTCAGTAATCTTTCGTACGTGGGAGGATTCCCTGACACCACGATACTATTCGAATTACTATTTCCTGCTGTAGCCGCTAACAGCCAACTTCCCACTCACTTACTTCCAACTAACCTTCTACTAACTCCCCTCCAACTCACTAACTCCAAAAGCAATCTTCCTTCCCCTTTTATATCAATCACTTTCCAAAATACTTTATAAAATTAACATATCGCAGATTACAATTTCATTTGTCATTTATCATAGGAACTAACTCTATTGATCAGCCGAATCCTAAATTCTTCGCATTCATGTTCTACTCGTAAAGTGCGAATTTTAATTGTAGCATTACGCTAACTTTGCTATACCTCACAAAGGATGTATCCAAGTGCTGATGAAAATTTGCCATCTTCAATGAAAGGGGGAGGGGGCAGAGAAGAGAATTAAAAAGAAAAGGTTTTTTTTTTTTTTTTTTTTCTTTTTCGTACGGAAACTGAAAAATGAAGTTTTAGTCAAGTGATTGACTAATTTTCTAGATCCAATTAACTATTAGGGCATTGTTCCACTGTAGTTAACATTGTGTGAATTTTTTATAGCTTTTTCTTAGATTAGAAGATTAATATGAATTTTCATATTTTTACAAAAAAAAAAAAAAAAAAAATGTATGTATACTTTTCTTTGTGAAGCCTTATGTGAAAAATAACAGTAATCGTAATTTTAAACTTCTGTCTATAGAAAAAATAACTAGATGTATAAGACATTTAAAAGTTGAAAAGTGCATACATCTTATCCTTAATATGATTTGATGAATTATACAAAATGTCTACCAACGTGTTTGTACGCGTGTCTATTTAGTAGAATGCGTGTGAATGTTGTAGTTCAAGAAAAATAGGATAAATATTTTTGAAATTTATATTTTCTCATAAAATAGTGTTGATTATATTTTAACATAAATTGTGCAGCTATTTGGCATTTTTTACAGAGGGGTTAAATTATTATGTATTGTTCGTAACATTCATAGCAGAAATTTTTAATAGTATTCTTTGGTAATAATTATCTGCGATAAAATAAGACGAAGTTTATTAACAAGAGACTTGACAATAGACAAATAAGCACAGGAAATATAAACAGCGCCTTGAACGCCAAAGCAAATAATAAACTGGTAGATATCTGTTTCGGTATCATTTAACATTTTTCCATTAGTGCATAAGTACACTGATGACGAAATAGCTGACTTCTAGTTCTATATTTAAAAGATTACTATTTATTAATAGTGAAATGAAATTGATTATTTGTTATTAGTTTTATCGTGATGACTGTATCAAGATGACTGTTTATCTGCATCTATTGGTTGAAATCACATAGTACTTTGTACAGTACTGATGAAGAATGAAGCACATGTATTTAGGAAAGTGTGAAATAGTTCAATATAACAAAAATGTATATGACCTAAATTTTGTATAATTAAGTTCAAAATAATACTGTTTTATAAAAGAATTCTTTAGTTATAAAATATAGCACATTATGATAATTAACACGTTATCTATGATTAATTATTATCTGAATGAAAATATAATTAACTCTTATACTATTTATTTTCCTGACGAAACGCAGGCAACACGACACGTATTTATTTCAAGATAGATATCAAATTAATCATAATAGATAATTTTTTTTCATCGATAGGCTTTAATGGCAAATATAACATCATCTGCTTTGTGATTTAACTAAATAAGCAACATTTAATTAAATATAAAATGATAATGTTTATACGCAAATTAATATAACTCAAAGTTTATTTCATACGCAAAATCTGTCACTTTATAGAAGAGAAATTCAAACTGAATAAAATTAACTTACATTAACTTAATAACAAACTTCTCTGTTAAAATTCATTAAATAAAAATAAAAAAATAGAAATTAAAACGTCTAAGTCGGACAAAAGATTTCTCTATTCACTTAATTTTTAGTTTGTATTCCAAAAACAATTTCTTTTTGTGGATTGCCATATAAGAGAAAACATATGTTTTATAGCTAAAAATTAATTGAAAGTTTGAGTAAAATATGAATAAATCGATTATAAATATTTCAAAAAATATATCCCTTTGCTGACACGATGACAATCTTAACAACTAAGTAATTAAAAAATGTTAGCAAAAATAAGAAAATTTCTAAATTTCTTTACAAATTACTTATAAATCACATAAGGCTAAGTGCCTAGATTTTTTAGTTTCTGCCATAATACAATTTAACATAGAAGTGATATTTATTCATTTAGATGAGTATAAAACTAAACTCACAACAAAAATTTCAACTTAAAAAAAAAATTTCTAATCTGAAAACATTTCTTATTTTTGCAAGAGATACGTTCAGAATTTACTCTCCAAAAACATGTAAGCAAAGTATTTAGTGAATCGTAAAATAGATAAAAACCACTTCACGATTTCAGTGTGTTGGGGTTTTTGCGTCATAAGACTTTGAAAATGCGAAGCGAAAATTGAATTTTCCAGGAAAAAAAAAAATATGGTAACAGAGGCTTTATGTAGTCAAAATAAAAATTCCGGAATACATTATTACAAGAGTTTTTGGTTTGTTTGCGTTTTGTTGCAGAGTTGGAGAGAAGAGGCGTACGTTATTTTCCCCTACATCTACGCTTTTATTATTATTTTTTTTTTCATGTATAAATGTTTGGTTTAGACTAAATTCTTCACAGCTTTTTGTAAAAAGTTTTTGCACTGTTTTTATTAAACCATAGATACACTTTTATATTAAAAATCCTGTTTAATATATTATTATAACATAATCCTTCTTCATAAAGTTCAAATACTTCAATTGTTTAATAGTTTGTTTTTAAACCGTTGAAAAATAATTTTTTTCAAAGTGATTTTTAGATTCATTGAAAATTATATTGGGAGTAAACATAGGTAACAGCTCTCATAAACATATAATACTTCTATAAATTATTTCATTTAATTTATGAATTATTTTTAGTAATATTCTCAGACAATTAGTATTCTTAGTATTATTCTCAATTACAAACATATTTGCACAATATCTATTTTTAGCACCTGATTAATAAAGGGTGAGCTATGAATTTAAACTATCTGTCTGTGTAACTGTCTGTGGTATTGTAGCTTCCAAACGGACAAACACATATGACTAACTTCAATGCGTTATATATATATATATATTAGTTTGCGAGGTTCACACTGATCTGAGCCGATTAGAGCCAATAAATGTACAAACAATGTTCAACAATAAGTCACGTGGTTACTGAATTAGAGTATTACATACAAATTTTGAATTTTGAATTTTCAACTAATGTTAATAATAATTAAAACCTGGCTACTTACTGTGATTACGAATTCATAGTTCAAAAATATCTTAATTCAGTTTTTTTTTTTTTTTTTTTTTTTTTTTTTTTTTAATATTTAATATCATACTTGGTTTGTTCTTTCCTAATTCTGACAGTTGTTATATGTAGGCGATGTTGTTAATTCTTTATGTCATAGTTTTTTTTTTCTTTTTTTATGCATAAAACTTGGTTATTTGAGAAATTCGCAATGATTACGAAATCAGCATTTGTTATATAAATGGACACCATTACAAAAGTTTTAAACAGAAGATTATTGTTTAGCACCTGCTCTTCTTTTATTAGCGTGGATTAAGATTTGGAAAGAATAATAAATAATCAAAAATGCTTAATAACATTGTACATTTTTTAAATGATACAATTTGATACAAATTTTCATTCATTCAGGGATGGAATACTGGCTCAGAATTCATACCGGTATTTGCTTAAAAAATTTCTCTACCAATAATATCGCTGATTTAAGAAGTAGAAACTTTTGTTACATTAATAGTGGTATGAGTTCTGTGCCAGTGTTCCATTCCTGCTTATTACTCAACTAAATAATTCATTAAATAAAATAAGTAAATAAATATTTAAAAATGTTTATTTTTTATTATGAAAAAAAAAAAGTTAATTTAATCCTGTAAATTAATGAATAAATATGAGATAACGCGCAAAATGTCTTATACAGTATAAAAGAAAAAAAAAAAATATCTTTAATAATTTTTCTTTTTCTATTATTCTAAGCAACGACATAATAATAAGAGTGGATCACTGAAATAGAATATATATCCAGAACCTTTATTTACCAGAATATCTTGAAATAACGTTTGACAGATACGGTTACAGGAGAAGGCGAGTTTCATATATATTTTTTCTTTTCCCTTGTCTTTCTGCGAGGTGCAAAATTGGCTTTGGTTGAAACGCAATCATGTCAGTGATTTGTCTTAATTTTGATATCCGACCTGCTTTCTCCCTGGAAAGATAGATTATACAAAATTTATATTGAAAGACTTGATGAATATTAGAGGAAATATATTATGATTAATCATATAAGTTTAAATTACGAGCTGTGTGACCTTGACTCATAAATACTTTATACCATCTATAGATAAAGATTGCTTTGTTAAGATTTATTTAATGTTAGATGTTACGTAGAAGGAGACATTTTAATTGTAGAATTAAATATAAAAAAGGAGTTTTATTGATGTCTGTGTTTGTTGTTTTAACAGATTGGTGACAAATATAAATGTCAAGTGTAAATATATATATATATATATATATATATATATATATATATAGTTACATTTTTCTTCTGTAGAAACAACTGTCTGATGGTAAAATGATGGTAAAATAAGAGATAAAATGTTTTTAAAATAATATAATTACTTTAATTACCTCATCACACAATAGGTTATGAAGAACTTTCGCATTTGTAAAAATTTTGAACCTAGAAATTTTCGTGATTTTGTAACTTTTTAGATACAAAGATTCCGAAAATCATAAAATGTATGTGTAATGTATTTGTAGGTTAGCAGTTTTATTAGTTAATTAGTTTTTCAAACTGTGCAGGCATTGTCTAAAGATAGAATGATCATAAATAAAGTTGGATTAGTTTTAAAAACATTTCTAAGAAATGCTAGAATTCTATTGAATTTTAGCATTCTCTTATTGAAAATGATTAAGTTATTCAAAATTTAAACTTTTCTTAATTCAGTCATATTTAGCACAAATGGTCATTGTGAGGATATTTTTTTTGTCGCTGAGAATTCGGAATAGTTTTAAAATAGTATTTATAATAATATCATAGGTATTACCGAATACAAATATTCTACTTAAAAAAAAATTCTTAAGTTAAGGGGTCTGTATACTCTTAAAATCATAGAAAATTCTTGTAAAAGAATGTACTTTTAATATTCCATGTTTACTTTAAATAATGTCAGATAACATTAAAATTTTAACAGTGTATACTTACAATACTAATGTATCTAAATATACTGACTGCAATATATATTATATAAATTTTTAAGGATAAATATATGGACATATTTCATGTTTGTTAATTTTTTTTTAATCCAAATATACATTTCTCACTGCGCGCAAAGCTGCGAGCTCAAATATTGGTGAAACTGCACAAATAAAGTCTCAAATTAATCTATATATTAACTTCTATGACATATACATCATTTTTAAGAAATAAAAGTAAAATTTATTTTTTTTTAATTGTAATAAACTTAAAAAATTAAAAATTTCCAAAAATTTTATGAAAAAAAAAATATATATATATAATTTTTTTAACTATAATTTATAATATTTAAATTGATGTACACGTTGTTTAATATGATCCATACATTGTATATAAAAAGTTTTAATGCCATATATTAGTAAGTTTTTTAATTATGGTGTGCGCAAGTTCAAAACATGACTGAGAAAAACGCACTGAAAGTTAAAATTGGTATTGTAACATTAATAATTTATACAATGTGTTTAATAACCCATAAATTCGCTGAGTCTGCGAATTCTCTACCATGAACTATTAGTTTCACATTTATATTATTATTTTTTGCTGTATGAGCCTTAAAATAGAGAAAGCGGCAGCCCGCAGTATACAAATGCGAAAAAGCGCCAGATTGCTGATGATTTCTTGCATGGCAGAATAAGGTATGTACTGAAACTAAAAGCATCCATAGGCATAAGTTTGTCCCTCTTTTGCCAATAGACGTTCAGTTTTACACACTTTCGTGTCTATGCGCACAACATTCCCTTGTAAACAAACCAAAAGAGGATAGAGTTGAGTGGTAGCAGTCCTGGTGCATAAACACAAATTAAGAAAACCACGGAAGAAAGAAACAAAAAACCATGGAGGAAAGTAAGAGAAAACAAAGGCTATGATCTTGAAAACATGAATGTGGGAAACAAATACCAACGTAAACAAACATTGGCGTGCCTTTAAATCAGTGGATATTTCCAGAGTGGGTGTTATATAAAAAAAATCATATATCAGTAATTAATGCGAATTTTTTAATGCGGTTTTTTTTGAGTAGTGTTCAGAAATGCCCAGGTATTCAAAATAAAACATAAAAAAAAAAAGAAAGAAAGTTTAAGGGTAACCAGACCCCTTAATAGAAATCAATAAAACTGCTCTGCACGAATATCAGCCCCAATATCATTCATGCAAATTATTATGTAAAACGAGATCCTGATTCCGAATATGACGCTCATTTTGCCCCACCATCTACCGTTTTTGTGGATCCATCCCACCCCCCAATTTTTATCACTGTTCGGTAATTTTATGGCTATGAATTTAATTTGGATTATTTTAACTGTTAAATATCTCATGAGGAGCTTCATAGGAGAAAAATCGTAAAACATGAACATTTGTAGCAAGGGGGACTTTAGGAAGAGGGATTCGCCACTGAAATTAGAAATTACATTTATTTATTTAATAAATCTATTATTATTATTATTTATTATTTATTTTCTGTTTTTAAGTGATAAAACAATCCTTTTCCACCCTCCAAATCAAATTCATGGATATACAATTACCGGACATAAAAATTGGGGGAGAGGGTAACGTCCCCCGAATGTAGTCGGTGATTCACGAAAATGACGGACGTATTCGGATTTAAAAGGTAATTTTACATAAGAACCTGAAAGAATGTTATCAGGATTCGATTTTTTTCCCCTTCAGCGCAGTGTAACTTTTCATAGCTTGGCAGAATATTGTAATATTACGTATAAACGTGCTCTATGAGAATTCTTACATGGGTAACATTATCGAATTGCATGAAACTAAAATAACAATTTAACACTAAGAAAGGTAACAAGAAAATTAGAACAAAGTTAATGCAACGTATTGAATTTTCCGGACAATCCTAACTATATCGAACAAGTTCGTTTCTCTTATTTGAAATATAACATATAACGTACAGTAGAAAATCCTGCGAACAAATATATGAGAGTAATATGTGTAGAGTTCACTCATATTAACTAATTTTACCTTTTTACACATATGTCTAAATAAAATATTAAAAATCAGTGAATTTGATGTCAGTGTGTTTATGATTTTTAGCTTTTGGTATATAAATCATAAAAATGATCAATAATTCGAGTTATTAAATCTATTTTTTAATCAAAATCTCTTAAACAAATAATACTTGAAATCAAATAAAATGCAGTGAAAAATCAAAATAGCAATTTTTTGTATTTTTCAACCACTTTTAAATAACGTATTGAAATGGTAAGGAAAGGCGATCTAAATGATGACATAATTATTAAAAAATTCTTAGATGCAACCTTTTGTAAAAGGAAAAAAAAATCTTATACTCTTTTCTCTTTTTTCATTCATTCCGCAGAGGATCAATATTTTGATGCCTAGTCACCCGACCAACATTAAATGCTAATCTTAAACCGTCGTCACTTGTCCACTGCGTAAACCTATTGAGATGTTTAACTCACTCTACCTCTCTCTTTTTTTTTTTTTTTTTTTTTTTTTTAAAGATTTCCTGCGCGGAGTTTCAAAGTTATGATACCATGTCTTCGTACCCCACCCCTTGGGCCCTAGGTGTAAATTACAGGTCGTCACCAAGTGACCATTGAGTAACTCTAGTGTGATATTAAGTCTAATTAAATAATAATAATAAAAAAAAATCTGGTGTGTAACAGCCACACGACTTCCATTACCCAGTACTACACACATTATAAACATTTTATACACATTTTTGATTTAAATAAGTAACAAAATTGCTCTATCCGTCAAATAAGTTATTTAAAATAATAATTAGAAAAATAATTAGAAAAATAATTAATCATTTTCCAGATATGTTACGAAATTCTGAGGAGGTCCCACTTCCGGTTTCCGATATCCCACTTCCGGTTAAACTCAATTATTGACAGGAAAACAATAATTACATACAAAAGCATATTTACACGTGAGTTAAAATGGCGAGTTTGAAAAAAATCCGTACAGCTGTTTTTAAAGGAACGCCCTTGGGAGACCTGAAATTGAGCTATTTATACAGGACGCCTATCAATTTTCCTGAACTAACCAACTATATCATTCGAAAGGACATCTAATAGAGTGTTTATATAGCAAATTTGAAGAAAATCGTTAGAGCCGTTTTTGAGATATGGACTTACGGTCCCACTTCCGGTTTCCGATGTCCCACTTCCGGTTTTTCGATTTTCACCAAAATTTGGAAATTTCATCTGTACACCAGATGTATTTCAATTCTAAAGTTTCGTAGCTCTATCTTTATTAGTTTCTGAGCTATAATAGCCAGAAGATTCTCCACATACATACATACTCACACACACATACATACATACATACACACTGACCAATTGCCACAAACCACTTTTTTGGACTCAGGGGACCTTAAAACGTGTAAATCAGGTGAAAACCCGATATCGAATTTTCAGACCGAATACAATACTTCCATTACCTACGGTAGTAGGGTAATGGAAGTAAAAAATACTCGTTTTATAGGGAGAAGTTAGTTCTTTGATTTATCGTAATGTCTAACATCTAAAAAGAAATATGTTCCTTTCGATATGGCGCAAAATTTTATTCGCATGCCCAGGCGGTCTGACTTTGTCTTAAAAAACATCTTTGTGTTTTACAATGAAAGATTAACACATGTTTTACAATAAAAAGAAGACTAATTATAAAATATTGAGATGGAAGTTAATGAAATTATTCAGAGTCCTAGTATCAATATCACCAGGTTAATTCTTTCGTGAGAATAAAGCCAATAAAATAAAGCGTTGTAGTATAAGAACAGTGAAATCACTTGAGCTAGAAAATAAATATTTGTTGAAAAGCCAACATATGAAATTAACCAAGAAAGGTCCACAAAACCTAAAAGTAAGCTAAGGCTAGCTTGGAATCAAGTGAAATTGTTTATTAAATGAAATTTCTCAAATTAGATTAGGGTAATATCATTCTAAAATTAACAATTACATAAAAGAAATGGAAAGTCTAAATTTTATTTAAATAATGTTTTATATTCTTTTTAACTAATTCTTAATACATAAAATAAAATATTAAGAATATTTCTTGAAAAGCTAATCATAAATGATTATTAAAGATTAAAATGTTAATAATTTCTGAAATATTATTATAATTAAAACTGTATTATCTGTTAGTGATTAAACACAAAATTTTAATCAGAAACTCTACTTAAATATAAACATACATACATTAATAACCGATATGAATGTATGAAGTATGTCACATGTACTCCAACGTAGTTAGTGTGATATTCTTCTTCAAACACTTTGATTTTTTTTTCCTCCTAACATTTCATCTTTATAACAACCGATTTCCCATTTAATAGAGGTAAGAAGTGGTACTCGAAAACTCGGAACGGTTTCAGGATAATTAACTGACCTTACAAGTACTGGGAAAAGGAAAAAAATAAATTTGACAGAAAAGGGGAAATAATGGCTATTCAGAATAATGAGCTAATAAATTATTTCACGAAAACTACTCGAGTCTAGTACGAAGTGTTAATAAGTACCAGCAGATTTTACACTTGTTCTCATTGGAAGTTAATTCATGCAATAGGGTTTTTGATCACAGATTTATTTATTTATTTTTATTATTAGTTGACGTGAAATTACGCAAAATTTAATTGGTTCTAGACCTTTCTGATAATATTTCCCAAAAAGTGAGTAATGAAGAATAAAACTGGTCTTTATCAACAAGAAAATGTTAAAATGTATAGCTTGTTAAAGTTATTTTTTAGAAGTACTTAAAAGTTCAGTTTTTCCTAATCGAAAATTATTTATGTAAAAAGCTTTTGATATAGGGAATACAGTAATTCATTAGTTGACATCAGAATACAAGCATCAATTTCCAATACATGTTTATACCGATAGAAATTTATTACTAAAAACGTTTCTTATTATAACCTTTTATTCGTTAAATTAATTTCAAATATATAAAATCATAATAGAAAGTAATAATCCATGAAATCAGTGAAAAATAACTTTTTGAAATAAATCACCAGATTCTTTAATTTTTTTTTCAGAAGAATTTGCATAACCATTTTAGCATAAAAGTTTTTTAATTATAAAATTTCATGATAGTTTGAAATTTTTACATTAGAAAAATAATACTGATACAATCTTTCTCTGAAATTCAAGTACACATCTGTGAAGTTCCATGGAATACATACTAAAAAAATAGGCAAAAATATGTAATACCTAATTTTTCAGGATACTAACATTAAAAAAGAAAAAAAAATCTAATCTGCTTTGCAAATTTTAATAATTTATAATATGATGATAGGACATAAATTAAAAAAGAAAAAATATTTCTGTTTTTTTCTTCTCTCAAAAATAGAAGAAAAAAAAATCTAGCACGTCATTTACTAAAACATCATTAGTCATTTAGTGTCTCACATTTTCAATCTTAGTTTTTAAGAAAAGATAAATTGATGTACTTTATTTTTTGTAAATTAACTCATTAAAGTATCGCCGAAGATCCATCTTGTTATTTCATAAAATATAGAAAGCCCTTAAAATAATCCCAAGGGAAAAAAAAAAATACTAGTTTTACATATTTTTCTATTTTTATTTATATATTTTCTTTTCTCGATTAGCCTTTATTTTTCACATGTTCATTTTTCAGTTGCTTAGAAAATTTATTAATAAAGATAACTTTCCTATTATTTTCGTACTTCCTGTAGAATTTAACGATTTATACGTCAATACAGTTGAAAAAAAAATAACTGAAACTATTAATTATAACGATATTTTGATATGATTAAATTGCTAATAATTAAACTTCATTTACATTAGTGATTAATAAATTATGATCGTGTCATTAATACATCTTCGCATCGTTTATCTCACAATGCTTTTCACAGACATGAAACGTGATATTAAATAAGAAATGGAGCAAAAATTAATAAAAATTTCGCTCGATTAATTATTATACAGAAACGATGGATTGCTTCCAATACAGAAATGCTCATTAAGTATATAGAGAGCTCAGTTTTATTGAAAACGAAATTAGATTTTGAAGTAAGTGATACGAATATGAATATTATAATATTAATATTTAAGTTATTTCGCATGTGAGTAAATAAATTATTTTTCTTATTGAAAAGCAGTAAGGAAATTGAATAGCCTTATTTTTTTCCCTTTAGTACTAGAGATGAATGAATATTTTAAAATTAATTAAAAGAAATTTGGCAATTTTTGTTTTTTTTCTAACTATGATTATATGTGTATATTTTAACAAATTATTATTTTTAAGTTTAATACATTTTGGTGATATAGGGATTTCGTTAGAAATATAAACTTTAAAATTTGTTTGATTTTATTTTTGGAGTATAATGAAAATATTTTCTCAGGCATTTTTTAAAAAGTTCTCATACTAATGTATATGATAGAGAAGGTATTGTTTTTGGGTCAAATTTTCGAAATTGAATTTTTGTTTTATTAAGGTTCAAAGAATCCGAAAAACAGACGTTTAGTGCTTTATATATGTGTGTGGTGTGCTATCCGAATATATCATGCATAAATAGTAGAAGCACGTTCAGACTCAGTATTTTAAATCTGTATAGACATTTGGTTAAGACTTCCTTTAAATTTTTCTAATTTACAATTGCTCGAAATTATAAAGACATTGGTAATCGTTGTTTCAAAAATATAATAATAATTAAATAAATAAAATGCTCTTAATTTATTTGTCATCTAGAACTTATTAGCTTTTATGAAACTTTATTTTTTATATTTAAATATATACCTAAGATATATGCTTACTACATATAATTTTCACCCTAGCTGCAATTTTCCACATCGATAAAAATACATTCTAAATTCATCAGAACTTCATAATACAATCTATATTAATAAAATCAGAATTTTGTTTGTAAGTTTCTCAGAATCAAATATTTTTGAAATATTTTCGCGTTTCACACATCGTAAAAGTTAAAAATGACTTCAGAAGACTTTCTCTCTCCCCCTCTCTCTCTCTCTCTCTCTCTCTCTCTCCCTCTCTCTCTCTCTCTCTTAGGTGTGTGTGCGTGGATTGTTGTAACAGTGTTTGTAATCATATTTTTGCCTTTTCATATTTTGCCTTTGTGAGAACGGCTGGACGGAGATCAACAACACTTGGCAGGAATTTAGTCTGTAACCAACTTTAACTTATATCTATCGAGCACTTCAAAATTTTCATTAGATTTAGAGTTATGGATAAAAGAAAACTCCTGCGCTTTCGCCATAAGTCTTTTGTCAGTAAATTGTTTGAATGGGAAAAACTGAATTATCTTTTCGTTTTAGACATTTGTGAAGTAAACCCCAAAATCCTTTCAAAATATTTTTCCAGTGTGCATGGGGGGGGGGGGAGATTTATAAAACTTTTTTTTTTTTTTTCTGTATGACCGGGTATCACGTAAATACGGCTAGCCAGGTATCACGTGAAAACGGCTTCAACTAAATATCATTGTATTGAATATACAATGACACTTGGCTGAAGTTTAGATCTGTACACCAATTAAAATTATATTTATCGAACATTTATAAATTTTTATTAGATTTACAGTTATGGTCAAGAAACGCTGCTGTAATCAATTTGAAATTATATCTAGATATTTAGATACGTCAAAATGATATATTTGACAAACAATTCTACTTTTTATTTATTTATTTATTCATATTCATATTTATATTTATTTATTTTATTTTATTATTTATTTATTTATTTATTTATTTTAATGTAAACTCCGTGTTCTTTTACGCAGACGATACCTTTCCCTTTGAAGATCTTTTTGAAAGTTCTTTTGGAAATTTATATTTCTTTTTGAAGTTAGATTATTTTGTATGTAAAACATATTTTATGGTAAGCAATCTTGATTCACTGATAAGAATGGTTTTTTTTTTTTTTTTTCGTACTTTTTAAGTGATTAATTTTTTTAAAGTACTTTTAGCTGCTGCATTTAGTTCTTAAAATTACAAAATATCAGTTGCATGTATTATATGAAAAATAATGCAACATTGCTTTTATATTAATTAAAGGGAATTGCACTTATCTCTGGATGATTGCATTAAAAAAAAAAAAAAAAAAAAAAAGAGCTGAAAAGCTGAAAATGTAATGTTTTACATAAGCTTGTTTATCTTTTAATAATAATAATAATAATAATAATAAAGCAAAGCAAAGCAAATAATCTCCAATGTCGCGATAATTGCCAAAAATGTTAACCTTTTCCTTGCAGTTAGCTGACTTATATTTGACACACTTTCTTATATTACCGTTATAAAGCATTGCTCCGTTCACTATAATAATAGGTCTATGGATAAAATTTAATGTGGTATTATACATTAGTTTCCACATTCTAAACCAAAAAAATTTACTTTTGCTAACTTTATAGCAATTTATAAATGAAGTCATATAAATTTATCACAAAGAACTCTGATTTTTAAGAACTTGGGTGCAGCTTTAGTACTGTACTCTCTTGCTGACAGTTAAATTTTCGTCCCATTTTGGAGAGGAATTAAAATGACTATCGCAACTACATTTGAAAAAAATCCTGGTGAGAAACTACCGAGATACTTCGGTGCCGAATTTCAAATTTTGGTAAATGAGGCTATTAAAGTTGATCCCAACATATAATTATTTTCTCTATTTTATAACGCATATATATTAAGTGATTTCCTGTGACCAATATTAGATTAAAATATCACCATATATTCAGCATCTAATGAAAATTCAATGAAAAAAAAAGACTAATACATCATTTTCCATGTAGCTGAATATTATAGAATAGGTATAGCTTTAGTGTAGGACCCTCTTAGCAACCTTTTGTTTACTAGCTATTGAATTAGGTTTTCGGAACGTAAATGGCAATACAAATTCTGTTTATTGATTATAATAATACGTTCTGTGTCTTCATCAGCGTAGTAGGCTTTAACTAAGGTCATTTTTTTTTTTCTTTTAAAATAAAATACCGTGAATAATAATTAAATATCCGAGCGAAAAACGGGCAAAACATCTAGTATATATATATATTATAAATTTTGATTTTAGAGTAACATTATAAGAAATCTGCGACTTCTGAATGGTTATAGATTTATTACTTATTCGCGTTTATATAATATAACGATCCTTTTACAGCAAACATTTATGGCAATGCAATCACTTTATATCTCAGAAATTAGATTTATCCGGAAATTAAAAATACTTTTAGGAATATATCTTATAAGTTTATTTCGAAAATTAATCAATATTGAGTTATTCAAACTCCTACGCATTAGAAATGCAATATCCTTTGTCGATTTATTCTACGAGCTTTCGCAGAATATCTTTAATACATTTTTTAAAATACTTTATTATAAGCCCTTTAACGAAAATATCTTCCAATATTCTTAAAATTAACCTTTTATTCTTTCAAGCATTTATGACGGATTTAGCAACAAGAATAAAACAAACAATTTCCTATAAATTCCACAATCGTAGAAAATTCCAAAAAATATGATTATCGTTCGCGATGTTAATCTTTTATTTTCTGAAATATTTATGGCTGATTAAACAAAGTGAATAAATTTTTTCTTTATTATTATTATTTTGTGAAATATTTTCTCAGAAGAAAAATATGATTATTATTTCTAATCATTTAAAATAAAATAAATTCTGATAAAAATCATCATCAGGAAGCAGTTGTACTTAATAATATATTTTATTTTGTGCAAAAAACAAAATATTATTTTTATTTATTAATTTTATTTATACTTTCAAAAATATTTCTAAGAATAAGGATATTGAATATTTATTTATGAAATTAATCAATATCAAATTTAACAAATCTTCACATTGCAAGAAACGCAAAATCCCTTATCGGTTTATTTTGTGAACTTTAATAGAATATCTTTAATATATTCTTTGAATATAATTTTATGTATACATTTCATGGAAAATATCTTTGTATATTCTTAAAACTGCTTATGTATTCTTTGAAGTATTTATGTTAAATTCAATACTAAGAACAATAGAAATATTTTTTTTCCCCTAAAAATTCAGTAGTTCTTTGAAAAATCCGAAAAGAATGGGAATATTCCTTTCAAGATTTACGTTATAAAGCTCTCGCGTTAGATTTAACAATAAAAAATTAAATTAAAGTTTATATATTTATTATAAATTGAACTCTAACAGTTTTTACTTATTATATAAATAAATTATGTTAGAAAATAATAATAATAATAATAATAATATATATATATATATATATATATATATATATATAGAGAGAGAGAGAGAGAGAGAGTGAGAGAGAGAGAGAGAGAGAGAGAGAGAGAGAGAGAGAGAGAGAGAGAGATAAGTATACCGATAATATACGTGTTAAAAAATATACCTATTAAAGAAAATGCTTTTTTTTTTTTTTTAATGTGCTTCGCAAAAATAAATAAATAAAATATGAAATTTACTTACATATATATTAATAAAGCAAATATATTTCAAAAATCACTTATTACTGAATTATTTAATACGAAGTGTGTTAGAAATATTATGAGTTTGTACACATTTTTGTGTGTTTTATACAAACATGCAAATTGTTCTAAACAAATTACTTAATATTTTATTTTTCAGTCTGGAGATGATTAATATATTCCAACAGTTCATACCGTTATATAGTTCATTGTTAGAATAGCGTCTGTCTTTTATTTTTATAAAACAAAATAAAATAAATAAATAAGGTTAAATTAAAGAAATGAGTGATTCTTCGCGTATGCGTGTTAAATGCACAAAATTTTTTAAAAATATATTCTGTTCGGTATGTACTTTGTTGGAAATAAAAGTACTGAGAAAAAATTCAGCCACAACTACAGGGCTCAGCACTTGTGTAGTATTAAATAGATGAATATATAAATAAAACATTGTTTTATTAATGTGTAGCAATAGAAATAATGTATCCTTTAACAGGCGGTAGGAATCACTGATGGATCTGGAGTTAATACAGATAATTGGTCGGACATGGAATCGTTCATGTAACCTATAACCCAATGTGGTAGATCCTGTCACACATACGACTAATCAATGAGTTCGGTGTATTCTTAGACGATTAATGTCACCTGCCTACCATCTCTCAAACTTGAATGACTGGTCAAACAACTAGAGACGTCAGGTCCCTCCAGAATATTTTTGCCACAAAGATATTGTTGCAATATTAATGGGATAGTCAAGAAGTATGTAGCAGAGTTTTATCCGGATGAAAACTAAATCTCACTGTGCAGATACGATAGGCAGTATTTTCGGATGCAAAATGTTGACGAAGCAACTGCAAGAGCAGAAAATGCCTGGAACCAAAGTAAAGTTTACCAGCTATCCCACGAGATTATGCCATACACTGCCTCAGCAGGTAAAATGACTGCTTGTCTCTCTGTAATCAGTCTTTGACTTCGTTTCTCCACACATTCATATGGTGGTTGTCATGAATGACCGCTTATTGTAGCGAATCAGACGTACTCGCCATAATGATGATCCAGCCCTGAGTTTAATAAGATTCTTCCCCAAATACTTTACTTTTGATATTATACGACTTCTCTCAATGTTGGCAACCAGGAATTACGCCTTGAATCAATCCAGTTGCAAATGCCCATTACTGAGCCAACCGGTCTTTTTCATTTCTACCCACGTCGCAATTCATACGACCTCTACAAACTTTATTTCTATACCAAATTTGATTACTCGTAAAACTGCATTTGAATACCAAATTTCACATATATCGCTCATTTCTTTCTCAATGAATATATATATATATATATATATATATATATATATATATATATATATTTTGAAACAGAGTGTAAAGTATTTTATACACTACCTACGAGAAGACAAATACAGCTTGTATTAGAGAGTGGCAAACGAAGCTTGTTTTAGAGACTGGAATGCATATGGAAAAAAAATAATCACAGATTTATTCTTTCCACACGAGAAAAAGCATGTGGAAGTGTTTTTTCTTCCCATATGGATTCCAGTCTCTAAAATAAGCTTCGTTTCCCATTCATTAATACTGTGTTTGCTTTCTCGGAAGTAGAGACTATCACCTTTAACCGCAACTTGGACATTTACATATATGTATTGTTGACTGCTATAGACTTTTATACCTGAAGAATCTATCGTATTAAAACGAAGATTTTTGTTTATATTTTTTAACATGTATACTTTAAATGAATATAAAGACTTTAAAAAAAAAAAAAAAAAAAAAAAAAAGAAAAAAGAAAAAAGTGTATCTAAGTGCTTTTTAGAAATACATGACTATCACCATTTTCTTTTTCTTTCTTTGAGAAGAAAACATAGTAATTTTTTATGTGTCTCAGTAATTAATCTGACCTTTAGTTCTCAGTTGTCGGGTTTAAATCCCAGTTTAAGCATGGATATTTATAGCAGGTCGAAATTCATTTTAAGCCGTAGGTCTTGGTTTATTTAGACTAGGCTGAGCAGATCAAAGTACCTTTATAATAGAGAAGCATTAAAAATTGCTACAATTATCAAATTATGGATGTAGTTTTTCATTCCTAATAAACAAGGACTAAAAATAAGTGTTATTTATAAATAATTTAGTTTCTACAATTTTGTAAAACTTAGAAAAATGCCTTCAAAAAAAAAAAAAAAAAAAAAAAAAAAAGGGCGTTCCCATTTGTCTTCAGAAAATGGGGACGTTCGGTGAGTATAATTTAGACTTACTGTCTAAAAAAAAATCTGATGTGGGCACCACATGACTTCCTTATACACTTTTAGAAATATACATAATGTTAATAAACATTGTCAATGGACCCGAAACAGTTGGCTAAAAATATTTTCAAAAATGAATTATCACCGTGTTCTGAGCTTTTCTGAAAGTTAGTTAAAAACCGATGAAGATTTTTACTGGTAACGCTGACGAAGGCAGCAGGGACCGAAAAAATTGGCTAAAAGTATTAAAAAAATGCATTTTCACCGTGTTTTGAACTATTCTGAAAGTTTCAAATGTCTAGCTAGTCGGGAAGTTAGTTAAATAAATTTTCTGTTGAACCATATAAACGCTGCCGAAGGCAGCAGTCACCTAAAACAATTGGCTAAAAAAATTTAAAAAATGCATTGTCACCGTGTTCTGAGTTTTTCCAGAAGTTTTAAATGTCTAGCTACTCGGAAGTTAGTTAAAAATTGATTGCAAGATTTGTACTGGAAACGCTGCAGAAGACAGCAGGGACCCTTAACAGTTGGCTAAAAGTATTTTAAAAGTGCATTTTCACCGTGTTCTGATCTAGTCTGAAAGTTTCAAATGTCTAGCTAGTCGAGAAGTTAGTTAAATAAATTTTCTGTTGAATCACATAAACGCTGCTGAAGGCAGCAGGTATTAGAAACAGTTGGCTAAACATATTTTTAAAAAGGCATTCTCAACGTGTTCTGAACTTTTCTGAAAGTTTCAAATGTCTAGCTAGTCGGGAAGTCAGTTAAATTGCAAGATTTGTCCAAACCGTTTTTGAGTAATTACCGTTTTTTGATACATTTTGGCCATTATGAACCTAATTTTTCTAAATATCTCCAAAACGGAAAATCGTACAAAGTCCAAAAAGGGAGGTGCACAACTAGATGTTATAACAAACCTATGTACCAAATCGCAACTTTCTACGTCCAACCGTTTTTGAGTTATGCGACATACTCTCTCACACACACACAGACACACATACATACAGACGTCACGAAAAATCGTGTAAAGTCCCTTATATCTCTAAAACGAGAGCTCGTGTTAAGATGACACTTGCAGGTGTACAACTAGACATCATGACAGTTACACGTAGAAATTGGTAACATTCAGCGATCATTCGTTTTCGAGCAATGTGAAATGCAAAATCCATTTCGCAAATCGGGATTACTATACTTCCTTATACTTTGTATAAGGAAGTAATAAATAGATAAAGAAAATAAAAGATCGTAGAACGTGAAACTCAAGTAAATTTACTCTATAAATTGAATAAACGTTTTGGTACACTTAGTTATATACAATTATTGTTTTATCTTTTAAATTTACAAGAACTTCATAAATAATTTTAGTGCAATTGTAAAATGCGCATACTGGTATAATACGTCTAAAATTAAAAAAAAAAAAAAAAAAAATCTTTTTCTTTCTTTCTTTTTTTTTTTTTTTTTTTTTTTTGAGTTTTTTATGTAACATTTAATTAACAAATTGTACATAATATTCTAAATGTAGTACAAAATTTGCTTCAATTCATGAATGATTGCTTGTTTAATTTTATAAATATTTTTAAATAGAATACTTTAAACAATATTTATTGCTAAGTTATATGCTAAACTAATCAATACTGAATTGTTTCTATGCATTACCGTGCAATATCTCTTTTTCTATATTATCAGACATTTTAGTATAACATCTTTAACATAGTCTTTGAACATTCTTTCCATATTCTTTTAACCAGAATATTTATGCATATTCTTCAAACCAACGATTATTCTTTGATGTATTCATGGTGGATTTAACAAAACTTAAACTCTTTTCATATAAAACCTCTAGTTCTTAAGAAAATCCAAAACAGAGTATGATCATTAACATCCTCTTTTGACATAAAAAGAGTACCGTTAAATGTATTCAAGAATTAATAGTTATACTTAACTAAACCTTGAATTTTGTGAATTATCAGATGGATTTTCATAAAAGGGATCGGAATCCTACTTGGATAACATCAAAGAACTTTTTAGATTTCTCAAATTATAGAATTTAAATAAAGGTTAGGTTATGGGAATATGTTTTTTTAATTTTAAATATCTCTTTGCTGAAAAATGTATGAAGTTTTAATATATTCCTCATATTTTTAATCGTGTGCGTATGAATTGGTGCAAAAAGAAAATTAAAAAATATATGCATTTTAAAATGTAGGACATATGAATAGGAATTCTTGAAAAGGTCATGTTAATATTTATGCATAGAACTTTTACTATTATAAAGTAAAAGTCTGATTATATTTAACTAACTCTTGATTTAAAGGTTAGTTAAGGTTATAGGAAATATCATTCACATTTAAGCAATATAATTAAAATGCATTACACCTACAATTCTAACATGTTAAATAGTTGCCTCTTTTCCAGATGACAGAATAACCTTACATAAAAAAAAAAAAATATATATATATATATATATATAAAAATAAATACTCTATATTAATATGCATAAAAATTTAAATTGAAAATCATCGACGAATACATGGAAAATGATACTTAAATATAGGATATATTGTTTGTATTTTAATTATGAAATTGTTTAAAACTGACACTTTAACCAAATCAATGTATTTTTGTTTTTTAATTTTACATTGGTATTTATTAATTTATTACTTAATATGTGATTGTAGAATTAAACATTTGTATTATATATAATTTAGTTTCAATTAAAAAAAGTATATATATTTTATTTTATTTTTTAATTACCATTGGAGTTAATTATGTAAATTTTCTGAAAAAAAAAAAAAAAAAAAAAAAAAACCTAAATCTTCTTTAAAAAAAAAAAAAAAAAAAAAAGGCATTATTAAAGATATTTATTAATAGTAAAAATCTGTAGATGGAAATTAAAATTAATGCAAATATCAGTGTAATTATCCACACAAAATAAATGCCCCGATTGTCCATATGAAAATTACATGCAGTATTATAAATATTATCTGACAGAGGAAAAATCATTTAAATTATCATATAAAATTCATCTAAAAACATCTACAATCATTCAGAAGTTTGAGGATGCTGTTAAGATATATATATATATATATATATATGTAGTATATCTATACTGATAAGTATAAAAGATTTAAGTCCATATTCTTGATTTTTCAGGAGACGAAAAATAAAGTTAAACTAATTAAAAACTAATCAAAAGAATGGGTTAGGAAAAAGGGATTATGTTGATTTATACCCTTTATACCATTCAGTGATTCTCAACCTTCATTTAATAAAGGGAAAAAATTTAATTAAATATTTTATACCAAAGATTAATGCTAAATTTCTGACTTGAATCTTTTTTTACCAATTGATTTTCTCAAAGACTAAATGACATGGATTTAAATTCTTTATACCAGTCGCTAGAGAATTTTTTTCTGACTAAGTCTGACTATGTACTTAACTCAAAATAGGCATTTTTGGACTTAAATCTTTTATAATTATCAGTTCAGATATATGTATTTAGTTTGTAGTTGCGCAACACCTCTCTATCTCTCTCTTTAAATGTATATATATATATATATATATATATATATATATATATATATATATATATATATATATCATTAGGAATGGGAATTTAGAGCAGAACTCATGCCACTGTTTACGAAAACGAAATTTCTTCTGGTACATTTAAGATTTATTACTTAAAAAATATTTCTTCATAAATAGTGGTAAGAAATCTGATCACAATTCTCATAACTGTATATTAAAGAATGTCTCTATTAAAATGAAAGTGTCATTAAAACACATATTGGATAGAAATTACATTTTTATAATTACATACTTCTAAAATTCTGAGTAATTTCTTTTTCTAGATCGTAACTGGTGGACTTTCTAAGATTTGTAAATTATTAATTATATTAATATATAGAAATTAAAGTAAAAATAAATTTACTATTGTATATTTCTTAGAATATTTGAATTTCCAATGAGATGTTTACATTGAACTTATATTATTCATAATTTACTCATATTACTTATAATATTAATCTAATAAATTAAAATTAGATCTTTTAAAATATTAAAACGTATAAAATAATATATATATATAAATTCAAGGAAATTTCCGAAAACCAAAATTGTACATATTTCTTTAAAAATAAATAATTAAAAACAAATAAATAAATAATACTAGAGAAATTTGCAATATTTCAGTGGATAAAATTAATATTTTAACTGAAACTGCATTGTTTTAGATGACAGTCGATTTTTATAAATTGCGAAAAATATTTCAAAGTACCTCTTATTCAAAAATATAAAATCAACACTTCTCTACGATAATATTTCAGCTAAACAGCTTCTTCGTTAAATAATCCTTAACAATTATTTTGATTAGAGCCTTTTCTAGCTAGTACTTAAACATTTTTTCCCTGATAATTCATCTTTACAACGTTTAAACTTTCTAAGTCATTAAATTTCTGTATTTCTATACTTAGTGGAGCTAATCCGAAATGAGGTATTTCAAAAGGTGGAATTTCAGTCCCTGTAACGAAATATGACGCTAATGGTAAGTTTTCGCAAAATCAGAAATTTAATTGCTAAGCTATTAAGAGAATCTCTTGTTTTCTATGTATTTAAATGAGTTTTAAAGATAATTGTTATTTTACTCAAATGATGAGAAAGAATTTTTGATTGTTAGTTGTAACTACGAAGTGGTATGTATGAGAGATTTTAACTGTGGTTCACTTATCTTAGACAAAAGAAATTTTGCTCTTTTATTTTGATTACTTTGAAAGGCTGTAGTCATTAATTCCCTAACTCATTATGTTTGCATTTTAGTTACAAATCTACTTGATAATATTTTAGATAAAGTATTTGGCTTTTTAATAAACTAAAAAGATTTTAAGGATTTGAAATAATGAAAAAGGGAAACAGAGAAGACTAAATAAAGTAAGTGATTGAAGATTTATTTATATAGTGTATATCGTGTAATTAAAATAAATTATACTTTAATTATATAAGAAATGTCTTGTCAAAATTTAGTAGTTTTGAGAGTAGTTATTGCATAATGAATTTTTGTAATGTAATTTTAATTACATAAATTTTAATGGCTGGTAAATTTATAAAACAAATTTAAGGAAACCCATACTAGAAGTAATAATATTCATTTTGTATGCAACACTGTTCAATTACAAGAAATTATTAAGAGATCAAGTAGTCATTTGTATTAAAAAAAAATACAAAATGAAATTTTTATCTAAAATATATCAAAACAATTAAATTGTGATTCTAAAAAGCAGCGAGTTTTTTTTTTTTTTTTTTTATCCACCATCAAATTGAAAGAAAAAATTATAATCAGGATAAAACTGTTTTATAAAATTGCATTTTTTCACAATTAAATATTTTATAGTATTGTTATATTTATAGAAGTCTTATCTACAAAAATTGATTCAGTAAAAAATAAAATTTAATTCTTCATGCATAAAAATAAATAAATAAAATCTTTACTAAGAAAGAATGTTATTGACAATGATAGCTAAAATTAAGTTTATGTATATATATATTTAAATATCCGATAATTATTTATATAAAAAATATTATGAAGGTTAAAATGTCAAACATTAAGGAAATAAAGGACTAATAAGAAGTACATCTTCTAAAATAAAAGTTGATTTAAATTATATTGAAGAAAGTTTACTGACTTTCAATAAAAGTTACAAAAGGAAGTGTTTTCAGAGTGTTTTTATAATTACATAAAACAAGACTGTTTCTGAAAAAATCTCATACGATTGAAATTGATAAAAATAAAATCATTAAAAAAAATGCTTAAATCATATATTTATATACAGAAAAAAACGTGCATGTAAATACTACATAAATTTTTATGCGTAATTTAGTTAAATAGTGAAAATTACTATCTCACTCGTTTAACTTTTCTTATTTTATATCGTTATAAAAATATCCTAATTTGATTTGAAACAGTGTTCCACATTTTTTAATTACGTTAATATTGATTGAGAAGGAAAATCGATTTTCAGATACGACAAATAAGCTTCGATTCCCTTAGTTGTTAATTTGTTGATAAGAAAAAAATCGTTTATATTAATAGACATTTATTTTTTTAATATTGTTTTATGAGCAGTCAATTTTGTCTTACATTTTATTAGTTTTAATAAAAAAATAATAATATTAAATAATAAGAAAAATATATTCTGTATATATATATATATACTATATAAACGGAAATGTTTAGTCTAGGAGGAATCATTATTTATGAAATAATCCGTACTATTACAAAAGTTATTTTTAAAAGAACGGATTAAATAATCTAAAATTAATTAAAATAATTTAAGGTTTGATTGCCTTTTAAAAAAGTGAAAATTTAAAAATTTCACTTCTTATACTTTTACAGTATTTGCTTAAATATCCTGCATGTTAACATAAAATTATAGTAAGAAATATTAAGATTGGTGCTTTGTTATCGATCATAGGATATATTTCCAGGTGAAATGAAATGTTGTAATCATAATTATTACTATAAAGATGTAAACAAATATATTGGGTGAGTGCGAGAGTTCTACCCGTTTTTGGATATGAAAATTTGCAATGGAATTGACATCACACATAGCATTGTAATGACGCAAATCGTCGGCCAATCAAACATGTGGATGCCTCACATAAAAATGCATCATGTCTCATAAAGTTAATCATCGCGATATATATATATATATATATATATATATATATATATATGTATATGTATCAGAGCGTGTAACATGGAAAGCGAGATGGGGCATATAAGACATTGTTTATTATACGAGTTCGATAAAAAGAGTACGGGAGCCGCAGTATGCCACAATGTTTGTCAAGTTTATGTGGAGGACGCAATACACGAAAGCACATGTCGTCGATGGTTTCATAAATTTAGGGAAGGAGACAGAAGCTGCCAAGTTCAGGCTAGGAGTGGACGGCCATCACACGTTGAAGACGACGATATTGACCAAGCCATAAGGAACCACCCGAACCCAACCGTGCAAGAATTAACAGAGACCTTTAACGTACACTAGACAACGGTCGACAGACGGCTGGTTAAGTTGGGTTTTACGAAAAAGTTGAATCGTTGGGTTCCACATAACCTAAAATCTAAACAAAGAGAGGACCGAATAGCCACATGAATTTCCTTGCTTTCCCGGTACAAAAATGTCCCATTCTTGACACGAGTTGCGACAGGCGATGAGAAGTGAGTTATGTACCATAATGTAAAGCGTCTTAGAACTGTCTGTCACCCTTCTGATCCGCCTGCATCGTCTTCGAAAACTGAACTTCATCCCAAGAAGGTGTTATTGAGTGCGTGGTGGGAAGTGCAGGGAATAATTCACTGAGAGGTCCTGCCACTGAACCAAACCATCAATGCTGCCTTCAGCTGTTCACAGTTAGACAGGCTCCATTCAAATTTGGTAGAAAAGCGGCCAGGACTAAACAAATCATCGTGGTGTTATCCTTCATCACGATAACTCCAAGCCACATGCTACTGTCATCATTCGCCGAAAGTTACTGGTCTTTGGTTGGGAGGTTTAATTCCATCCTCCCTATTCTCCTGACTTGGCACCAACTGACTATCACATATTCACAGTATTTTTAGGTGGAGCCCATTTTCTCTAGCAGACAGTTCTGGTTCTTTGAGCTTCTGGTTGAGAACCAAAGTAAATAATTTCAGCCAATCAGCACAGTTGTTTACAGCTAGTAGCAGACGAACCAGAAGTTCTCGCAACCAGTGCGCCGTAATCAATTGTTTTTTTTTTTTTTTTTTTTTTTTTTTCTTTTTTTAGAAGACAAGAGAAATTCCGTGCGTTGAACAATTCCTTCAGTCAGAAATGTTTGATGATCTTGATGTTGTGAAAACTACCATCCATGACTTTGGCTCGAAACCGCCGGAATTTTACCGCCGTGAGATTCATCTCCTACCAGAAAGATGGCAAGAGGTCATAGATAGCAATGGGAATTATGTGCAATAATAGGTACTGTTCATTTTGCGTTCATTTGCTCTTCTTTATGGGTAATAAAAATGGGTAGAACTTTTGCACTTACCCAATATATACGTTAAGTTTCATGATATTTGATCTTAAAAGGTTTCCATATATATATATGTTACGCGCTATTAGATTTTAAAAATTTTCTATATATATAATTTCTAATCAAATATCTTCCAATCTTGAAAATATGGATACGTTCATTTACAAATAAAATTCTAAAAATATACATCTTACAATCAGAGTTGACAAATATCCGTATAAGTTTTAATAGAAATATTCTCTTTATTTATTATAATTAATATATTTTTTATTACTATTATTAGATAAAAGAGGAAGATAGCACTGCAGAAATAATAATATAACGAACAAGAGGATGCACAGGGCTCACTGATAACTGAAAAAAAAGCATAAAACTTGAATTAACAAATAAACTTTTCTATGAACATTTCTTTTCAACATGTGAAAAACATTTTGAGCGACACCTTCCTAAAAGTAACATCTGGTACAACTTTGTTTCTGTTCAAAAAAAAAAAAAAAAAAAAAAAAAAAAAGAAAAGAAAAAGAAAAAAAAAAGAAAAAGAAAAAAAAGTTTCTTCAATTGATTTAATAATGTTAATTTTTATTTATGAATATTATGAAGCAGATAAATAAACAGATATTTTGTAAATTAAAAACTGTAACTTATATAAAAACTTAAAACTGGAACTTTCGATAGTTTTTTTTTTATTATTATTATTAACTTATTTATTCATTTCTAATTAATTGTCTTTGGTTGATTTTTTGTAGAAGTCGTGTTCGAAAGGTTGGGTTTTTACTATTCTTACAGATAAATTTAATGTTCACAAAATAATAATAATAATAATAATAATAATAATCTGGCATTTTAAAAGTATTTTGATTTACATATAAAATGCATTGAAAAATTAAATATTCATACAATTATAAATAATGCTAGACACGCATATGAAGAAATTAAATAAAAAAAAAGTTATTATTGAAAAGTTTATAAAATATTAATCTAAATGAAATATGAAGAATTTTATGAATTTCTGCCAAAAACACTTAATTAAATATTAATTAAGTGTTTATTTTAACTTAAAGTAATTCATTAGTAAATTTTAAATCTGAATTTATTTAAGAATATTTTTTATTTATTTGAAATCTCTTATAACCTTTAGAGCTTTGTGTGTTTCTTCAAAAAGCACCCGCTCACGAGTATCTAAATTTCATTGAAATTATTTTGAATTTCACTTCAGCTGCATTCCTTATGTATTTCATTAATAAATAGAGTTTAATATCTTTAAATGCTGCATAATTAAAAGTACTCTAGATTTCAAAGCATATCAGCATACTTTGAAAAGCATAATGAAAATAAATTTTACCAACCAACTTAAGTAGCAAGAAACTTTTCAAGATATCTTTTTTAAATATGTCTATCAGTTAACAAAATGTTTTATTTAATAATATTTCAGCTAGAAGATTACATTAAAATTTCTAAAAATGTTTTATTTGTTAATGTTTTTAATTATTAGCTTACGTTATGCTATAAGGTGTGCCCAAATGAAAAAAACCTTAGCTATAGCGGCGTTATGTCAAATCCCAGTGAGTTAATGTGTTAGCCGATAGATGGCATGGTGATATTCTTAGATGCACATGAGTAGCTAACGGCTTCGCATCAATATCCTCATTGCTGGAGAGTCATATCTGCATTTCGTTGCATGCTAGATACGTCCAGATCAGTACAAAGAGCAGTTATTCAATTTCTTCGCACAGAAGGGGAGCCGGAGCATGTTTCACAAATTTATGGTAAGATGAAAGAAGTGTACGGAGTGAAGTGTCTCGAACTGTGCACCATATTCCGGTGGTATATCTGAGCAGGTCCATATATCTGGGCAGGCGCACGTTGTCACCAACAGTGCCACGATTTCGGCTGTGGATGAGCTCATACGGCGGAATCGCCGGACCACCACACGTGAAATCGCTGTTGAACTGTCGATAAGCAAAGGAACTGTGCATCACATAGTCCACAAAAAGCTTGGTTATGGCAAAATTTGTGCACAATGGGTGCCCAAGCATCTGTCAGAGAATCAGAAGACGGAGAGAATGGGGTTTGCCTGACCCATCTGTTGAGATACGCGGAACAAGGAACGGATTTCATTGCTAAGATTGTGGCATGTGATGAAACTTGTCACCACTTCGAACTTGCCTCCAAACGGATGAGCATGGTGTGGCGGCATTCCCTCGTCCAAAAGTAGCCAACTCTTCCAGAAGGCTGGAAAGTGATGCTCAGTTCTTTTTCGACAAATAAGGACTTCTGTTCATCGGCTGACTACAACAGGGTGCAACAGGTAATGCTGAGCAGTATTGCAACACGTTGCTAAGGCTCAAACAGACCATCAAGAACAAGCGCAGGGGCAAGCTCTCGAATGGGATTCCTGTGTCAGCATATTGCCTGCGAGCCAGAGAGACGGTCACTGAAGAGGGAAAATCGCTTGTATTTGTTTCTATTTTCATTTATCCAGGTGACTGCCTCTTCAATGGCATAAAGTTCAGCCCGGAAAACTGAATTAGAGTCCCCCAGTCTGTATGTCCACCGATGTGTCACAACCCAGTCTAAGAGGATGCAGAATGCTGTGGCCACTTCTCGGTCTGTCTTTGACCCATTGGTGTATATCGTCTCAGGGGCAGAAGGAGAAAAACTATCAATATTGATACTTATTAAATCTGTTGAAACATTCTGTGCTAGGTGAAGTTGCTAGCTGTAAGAAAGGTGCTGAATTTCAGAGTTTGGGAAATATTTTGCTTGGATTTCTAGTTTTTAAGTTGAATTATATCTGTTTTGAGGTAGAGGTGCAAATCAAGAACGCCAGTAATCACGGTTAGGGCATCAGTTGAAATTGTCCTGAAGCCTGGTAATATTTGGAGTAGGAAAATTCATTGAATAGAAAGAAATTTAGTTTTCACGGCTTTTGTTAGATCCCCCCCCCCCCCCCCAAAAAAAAAAAAAAAAAAAAAAAAAATAGCTGCCTCATAGGTCAGAATTTATTCGATTACTATTTTGTACCAAATTTTTAAAAGTTTACTACTTATGCCCTAATTTTTCCCCGATAGTTTTATTGAATTATGATACATGGTTAAGGCCTTTATTTTCAGGTTATTAATGGGAAAACCAATTTAAGTTTTTATCTATTGTTAAGCCTAGTATTTTTAGATTTTGACGTGTTTTACACTGATGCCGTCTATCCTTATCGTCGGCGTTCTTCAGTGAAAGGAAGATTGCATCCTGAGTTTTGGGAGAGAAAAAGTTTAAATTGAAGGATTTTAGAAGGGAGCTGAAGAGGGAATGATATTTATGGACTTGTTCCTCCAGATCCTTTCTGGTTCTGCTCGAGAGAAGAACGGTGAAATCATCTACCTAAGCGAAAATTTGAAAACCCTTTGAATGCATTGAGCTTAGAATATTATTGACTATTATGTTCCAGAGGATAGGACCCAGACAAGAGCCTTAGGGCATCCTTTGGATAGTGAAAAGTGTGTCAGACCCGAAGTTTTGTTAGTAACCCCCATCTCTCTGACCATGGCACTTCTTTGACCGTAGAAAAGACATAACAGAGAGTAAAATGCTTTAAACTTTTCGATGAAAGATTTTAAAGCTCTTTTATGCAGATTCGAAAAAGTGCTAATATTTATGTAATAACCCGGTTTACAATTAAGAAAAGCTCAAGTTAGTTGGATTATTTATCAGAAGTTATTAAAAAAAAAAAAAAAAAAAAAAAAAAAAAATGTTTCATAGGTTGATAGAAGATTTATTGTAGGTGTTTCAAATATTTACTAAGATTAGTATTAAGTAGAATAATTAGAGCTCGCAGCTTTTCAAAAGTTTTACGCACATTTTATTATATTGACACCACTATTTCAGAACTGTCATTTTTAAATAGTATTATAGCATTAAAAATCCTCATGAAAAATTTCTTTTTAAAAATAGTGGTGACAATACAATAAAACACCTGTAAAATTTTGGGGGCGCTTTGAGCCCTGGATTACATTTTATAACCTTTTGATTTTTTTCAAAATTGATTACTAAATATATATTCATAATCTATATAACACGTTTTTTGAAATATTCTCTATCCATTCACGATCTAAATAAATAATTTGAAATTTAACCTTTGTTCAATTTATTTATATTTATATTTTATTTTGTTTTTCATATTCTTCAAAATTAAAACTATAATAAAATAATAAAAATAATAATATTAAATAAATAAATAAATAAGATAACAAGATATTTGTGCAACTGCATTACAAATTTTCAAATAAATGTGATGGTTATGGGAAAAGGAAATTTTCAAAAGGTGAATTTCAAGCATATGAAAGTATTTTCTCTAATTTCTTTAACGCTTCTTGAATTCAACAAACATTTTCAAACTGCTGCCTTTTTTCTAGAAGTCAAAATGAATTCACTTTTAAAAGTTAAAAAAAATTTCAATTTAATATAAGTTTCCAAAACATTTCTTTGAGTAAAAATTCTGTATTTTTTATGTTATTTTTATTATTATTATTATTACTGGTTGCTAATCAATCATTTTTCTCTCTTTTACTTGTTTTATTTATATTGTAAAATATTCTTAAAAATGTAAAATTGCTAGAAATAAATCATATTCGTATCTATTCCCTAATTACTTTATCTGTCTTTATAAATAAATATTATTTTTGTAAACGATTTAGAAAATATAAATATTTAGATTAACTTAGCGTGATATAATGTGTTAAAAGACACTTTAAAAATACGTTGATATAAAAGCATTATATTTAATTAAAAACTTATTTACAATAAAAATACATTTTTTAAAAGCTTTTTGCTTTGATTAACAAAACATCATGAAAAAATATTTTTACAATCTTGTTCTTGAAGTGCACACATTATATATCCATACGTTACAGTTATAGATAAAGTTAATCTTGATGCAGGGAGAAAATATTGAAACGGCATTCACAAAACTGCCAGTTTAGAAGAATCTCAGGAAAAGGTTGGTAGGGACTTTGTTAGGTCACAAGGAAGTATCGTCATTGCCTAGAATGGTACTTGAGATGACGGTCCAGTGAGGTGATTAGACCTGTATATGATAATACTGGCGCAATACTTATATGGGATACGGCAAAAATTATTTCAACTCCACAATATATTCAAGAATTAAATATTTAAAAAGCTGTTGATGTTATAAAATGTCGAAATGCTATTAACCTGTTAGTAGTCGCATATCGGTCTTTTTGCCGCCCATCGCTTATAAATTCCTCCTGCAGATCACCCCTTAAAAATAAAGTGGGGAAACTCGGTATACCTGACCTTGGATTGATGCCCTCTAACATCGTATGTTTTCAAGTCACTCCTGCTATTTTTTGAGCAGTTAAAAAAATTTTACTTCTCAAATCGGTCTATTTGACTGTAACACGACCACCAACGTTGATTCATTTTTCTCCCCATTTCCGGTTTTTCAGACAGGTTGGAGTTTTGCTGGAAAAACTTCACGTGAATTAAAGGAACTTCATCTTTCTCTACTGGCTTTCTTTCAGCTTTCCCCAACACTAAACAGCGGCGGCAAAAAGACTTACACGCGACTACTAGCGTTATCAAAAATGACGCGACTACTCTCGGGTTAATTATAAAGATATAGCAAGTTTACTGAAAATATTGTGTTATCTAATAAAACCAGATATTTGATTAATTTTTTATTTGTTCCTTAATATGTTTATTCCGAAGTCAAAAATCTTTCTTGTACAAAATAGACTTTTTGACTGCATATCTGACACATTGTAAACTCTGTACAAAAGTTTTCTGCGAGATCCATATAAAATTTAAAGACTTTGCGGATTCTATCTTTACAAGTTCTTTTCCAAATGTTACCGCCTTGACGACCTATTCCAGAATATTGGAATAGGTCAATATTCAAAAATATAGAATACTGACAATATAATCAATATAGAATACTGACATATTACTTCTGTTTTTTTATGCATTATTTAATTTTCTAACAAATATTTAGAAAACCAATACCAACAAATTTATTTTATTATTTGTTTACGAAATTTTATTTCCATATTTATTGATTAAGCACTACTTATTACACCATTCTATCTCTACAAGTTCTTCTCCAAATGTTATCGCATTGCCGACCTATTCCAGAATATTGGAATAGATCAATATTCGGAAATATAGAATACTGACAATATAGTCAATGTAGAATATTGACATATTACTTCTGTTAAATATGTCATTATTTAATTTCTAAACAAATATTTACCAAACCAACACCAACAAATTTATTTTATTATTTGTTTACGAGATTTATTTTTCACATTTTTTGATTAAGTATTACAGCATTCTATATCTACAAGTTCTTCTCCAAATGTTATCGCATTGCCGACCTATTCCAGAATATTGGAATAGATCAATATTCGGAAATATAGAATACTGACAATATAGTCAATGTAGAATATTGACACATTACTTCTGTTAAATATGTCATTACTTAATTTCTAAACAAATATTTATCAAACCAACACCAACAAATTTATTTTATTATTTGTTTACGAGATTTATTTTTCACATTTTTTGATTAAGTATTACAGCATTCTATATCTACAAGTTCTTCTCCAAATGTTATCGCATTGCCGACCTATTCCAGAATATTGGAATAGATCAATATTCGGAAATATAGATTACTGACAATATAGTCAAGGTAGAATACTGACATATTACTTCTGTAAAATATGTCATTATTTAATTTCTAAACAAATATTTACCAAACCAATACCAACAAATTTATTTTAGTATTTGTTTACGAAATTTTTTTTCACATTTATTGATTAAGCATTACTTATTACAGCATTTCATTTCATTTTTTTTTTTTTTTTTTTTTCATAATTTTTAAATAAAGGTATTTTTTCCAGACTCCTCACAAATATTTTTAATACATTTCATAGGAACCCAGTAAAACTGAAAATATTTTCACTGGTTTGTTCAGTAACGTTTTCTGTCATATATCATCGCTTTCAGGACAGAGAGTATAACTAAAAAAATCCATATTTTGAGTTAAATCGTTTTTTCTAAAGCCCAAGGTGGTATTTATGACTTGTGAAAGTCGCATAAGTTGATCCATACTGTTTTCTCAAAACTCGCCCGAATACGGACTGTTACCCTTTAGAAGGACCCTCCACCGTGGACATCCTCCCTCAAGACAACACCTCCTGTAATAATGCCCCCGAGCTGAGCTCTACGTCATGGAAGATCGGCCGATTTTATCCAATCAACACTTCATGTGATGCATGTTGGATCGTGGGGATTGGGTGAAATCGGCCGATCTTCCGTGACGTAGAGCTCAGCTCGGAGTGCTCAAGACCAGGTGTATAATATAGACAAATGGCCTTCACCCTATCATCAGCACCAACACCTATTGGTTTCCTATTTTTAAAGGATTTATGATTTGTATTGCAGTATATTTTTTTCCCTAGCACATTTTTTGTTTTGGCCCTCCTGAGAAAGTTAATAATTTTCAGTTACACTTGTATTTCAGTAGAGCGAAGATATATATTATCATTTCATATAAGTACTTTATACGCATTTTAAGAAATGTACAGTATTGCTGAGATATCCTAATCATGGAAGAAAAAGTGCTATCAGACCTAGAAAATGAACTATTTTCAGCTTTCCTGAATTTAGTTTTGCTACTTTTATAGCGATTATATTTGGAAGTGTATGTATACACATATGGGTATGCGCGTGTTAGTTGTAATTTTTTTATTTTTTTTATTTTTTGTGTATTATGTCTCTCTCTGTATATATATATATATATATAGATATAGATATAGATATAGATATAGATATGCGTACTCTATGAGTGAACGGATTAACTTCAAAACAGTCTTCGATTGGGATCTAGTTTTGAATCTTCTTTATAATACATTGTAATGACAATTAAATAGAATTTAAATAAAATTTGAATTCGTGAATATAATTTGAAATATTTTTTGATCAAACGATAGCATTCTAACGGAGATTCTCCGAGGCCAAATTTATTCTTTAGTTCACGAAAAGTATAGATTTTTAATTAGTTGATGAGTTTAAAATTATAAATTATTTTTCAATATATATATGTATGTTCGAAAAGGAATAGACTCCTGTTCGAAAACGCATAGACTCCAAATGTTACGAATACTCTCTTTTTTTTTTTTCGCCACAGAGTTGGTTATTATATTTTTAGAATATAATTTTTATAATATTAAGCAAAATAATTGACGATTTTCTGAAATTATGCATAAACTATTTTTGATAAAGAAAAGTTAAGGCACACATTATGGCCAGGGCAGTACTACTTATACAGTTCCAGCAGGAAAAAAAAAAAAAAAAAAAGTTTACACTTGAGCGGCAAGAAAAAAACTTTACACGTTCAATTGTCGTGCCTGCCATAAAAATATGCCGATCTCCAGTGATGACATGTGGTGTTGTCGATCTCAGACGACCTCTCCCTATCCTATCAACACTGTCATCACTGGGGTTTGGCACATTTTTATGGCGAGATTGGCAATTGAACGTGTAAATTTTTTTTCTTGCCGCTCAAGTGTAAACTTTTTTTTTTTTTTTTTTTTTTTTTTGCTGGCACTGTGTGTGTTATTTCGGAATTTTACAATATTATGACATTTCTCAAATTCTTAGAATACTTTAAAACATTATATTTATCACTTTTATTGTTTTATCATTTCAAAAATTATAATTTTGACTTAGCTAGAATAATACACTAGAAATAGCCATCTTATTAGTATTCCCAAACATGCACAACAGGTGACATCGTTTCACTTCCTCAAAGTTAAATATTAACCAACTCTTCATTGTTTGCCAGGGCATAATGAGATCAGAGTGAAGTCTAATTAAAACAATCAACGTCTTATTAGACACACTTCAATTTTAATCATTCTACAATCCATTGTTCCACTCTTTAGATTAAAAGAAAAATTCATGATGGTCCTTCAGTCTTTTTTTATTTTTTTATTTTTTCCTTTCCCCCTTTCATTACATACTCGCAGGCTCCAACAACTTAATATCGACTGAATGATAAGAGAGGGAAAAAAAAAAGAGGAGAAATAGCAAGAAATGGAAAAAAAAAAGAAAAAAAGAAAAATGGCGCCATTAAATACCCGACTTTTAATAGACGTGGGGAAATTTGATGAGAGTGAATTTTTAAGGGTAATTATTGGTTTTGATATAATTGGAGAAAAAATGAAAGCTCAACTGAGGAGAATAGATATTTTAATCGAAAAACAAGGAGAAATGTTGAGAAGCTATTTAAGTTGTTATTATAAACGTAATTGATTAAAATATGATATTTACTGAAGCAAAGAAGTAGTTTTATTTATAACGTAATTTTATATGCATTCTTTAGATTCATTATATTTGTGTACATATTGTTTTTATTGATTTCTGTTAGAATGGCCAGCCTAAAACATTTTATTCTCAGTCTATTTTAATTGACTCTACTTTTTGCTATTCTATGAGGTTACTTTTAAAAAATTATTTCTGGGGTTGGGATTAAGTGTTCACCTTGTGTTCATTTTTTACACTTTAAGGCTTAAAGTTAATTTTGAACTGCTACACCGAACACAGAGGCATTGAAAGCCAAAAAGCTAACCGGGTCATTCCATATCAAATCAACACATGAAAGCTGCATTTTTAACCTGAACCCCTCAGATGTTTATAAAATTAGGCTCATTTATTTGCTGTGAAGAAATGAACGTATACCAAATAATAAATCCCCATCTTGTTTAGTTTGTGACATACAGGGCTGCATAAATAGGTAACAAATGCAAATTTTCAAAATTCTAGTATTACGAATGTGTCCATATTTTGTTACCCAATTAACTTAGAGGCATTGGTATCATTAGAAAGCTTATAATACAGGATTTTTAATGATATATTTAAATGATATATTATTAAGGTTTAAATCCCTCCCTAAAAGCGAATTCTGTTAATGGGAAATAACAAGTGTGAAAAATGAGATTAAAACATATATTTTACTTTCAAATCTTATGGATGAGAAATATTGTATTCCAGTCTAACAAGCAGATGTCAGGACATGAAAATTCAGATAGGGACGAAATTGTGCAGGATTGTAGTATATTATGAAGGTAACAACATATTAAAGCAGTAGGACCCACTACCCACAAAATTTCGAGATAAAAGAGTTTAAAGTTTCAGTAATCTTTTAATTCAAGTTATTTCGCAACATACAGAACGTTCCAACGGCGTGGTCGGCAGAGTAAATGGTTGCCACACGGAGCCCGGGTTCAATGCTACCGACGGAATTGTCCCCCCCCCCTTTATTTATTTAATCTAAACAATTTATTTTACTGTTACTTTCTCTTACGGTCCGAACAAATTAACTAATTACTTCTCCAGTCATTACAGCTTCTTGAAAAATTATAATACGGGATTCCGATTATATTAAATTACATTACAGATAAACACCCGAAATAGACATCACCTTTAAATGTGCATTTCAGATATTAATCAACGTACGTTTTCCTTCGATAATCCGTTTTTAAGCCTTCTGTGCACGAAATAAAATTTCAGCTGTTCTCTAACATTAACAACCTCAAAACAGTTACGTAATTCATACATATTAAAACCATATCAGGAAGTTTAAACCAAGATTTAAACACACCTGGTGTTTTAACTTCAGTTTATTTTTTAATAATTTTATTTACTTATTTAATTTTATTTATTTATTTATTTATTTATTTGTCTATTTTTTCTTTATTTTTATGTTTGTTATTCAGGGTTTTGTTTGTATATTTATCTTATTTATTTTTATTTGGTTATTTCATCCATTTACTTATTTTGCTATTAAAGCTGCAGTTGAACGATCGTAAGGACGAATGATTGTAAAATTTAATCTTTTCAATAATTAAACTTGAAAATTAAAAGATTTAATGAACAACAATTATTGAATTTTTGTGATTTTGTAGGTTATACAGTTATAATTTTATGTATGTAATATTTATTTTATTTTTTTTATAACTTAAAAAAAAAAAAAAAATCTTGTTTTAATTATTAAATAAAGTGAAAATAAAATAAAATGTTTAAATAAAGAAATATATATGCATATGTATGTTTTAAATAAAAGTTTCCATTTATTTTTATTTCATCTTACAATTAAAATAAAGTTAAAACGTATTTTTTAAGTTAAAATTTTAAAACATGCTTTTTTTTTATATAAGTTTAAGAAAAAAATGTGATTATTACTTATTAAATTTTCAAATTTTGAATTGAATTATAAGGGAAAGTAACAGTAAAATAACATGTTTAGACTAAATAAATAAAAGGAGAAAAAACATTCCCGTCGGTTCATTGAGCCTGGGTCCTCCGCGTGACAACCATTTACACTGTAAAAAAATAACTATTACCAGCTGCAAGAAAACTCTCTCTGATTGGAGAAAACAATTATTTTCTCCAATCAGAGAGAGTTTCTTGCAGCTGGTAATAGTTATTTTTTTACAGTGTACTCTGCTCTCCCCGCTACTGGAACATTATCTACGTTGCGAAATAACTTGTATTTAAAGATTACTGAAACTTTAAACGCTTTTTTTTCTGGAAATTCTGTGGCTAGTGGGTCCTACTACTTTAATCTGTTTTTACCTTCATAGTATGCTACAATTTTGCGCAATTTCGTCTCGATCTGAATTTACCATGTCGTGACTTCTCCCTGTAACTCATGCTTTACGAGCTCGTCTTAGGTTCGGAGCTTAGCACTTCGGAACACTTCGGCTTATAGCACTTTGGAATTCTTCTCAGTTTTTTTAGAAACTTGTCTTGAAATTCAGCTATGGCCTCTTAGAATCACCGCTACGACCGACGAAAATATTTATCCGAGAGTATTCTTCAGAGGCTTAAAATTTGTTTTGTGTAGACAATTGACCTTGAGTAAAGTCTCTTCAAAATTACATTTTCGCCTTCCATATTTATTTATTCATAGCCTTTCATCTTAATACATCTTACATAGTTTGTTGTGAAAGTAACCATTACTACTTAACGCGTTCTCTATAAGCAGGATATCTAATTTAAATTTCCTAATTAAATCACCAGTGATTCAATAAATACACCCAAGAATATTTTCTTGTGTTTCTAGGTTATTACTTTCTTCTATATATAATATAGAGAAAGTATTGAATTCGCGAAAATTTTCGACCTCCGTTTTTTGACGGATCTACACGTTTTGGGATGTCCTGAACACGAATTGATAGTTTTTAGAAAATGTCTGTCTGTCTGTCTGTCTGTGTGTCTGTGGTTTAGTGTTTTCACCATATCTCACGAACCAATGAATGAAATTCAACCAAACTTGGTATATAGTTGGACCCTGGCGGGGCATTGTGCTGATTAGATTTGGGGATCAATAGCCCAGCAGGTGGCGCTGTGATCGCATTTTATGTAAATTTTTAACATGGCAGTATAGGACAAATTTTCGTATTTTTCACCGTATCTCACGAACCAATGAATGAAATTCAACCAAACTTGGTATATAGTTGGAACCTGACGGGGCATGGTGCTGATTAGATTTGGGGATCCATCGTCCAGCAGGTGGCGCTGTGATCGCAAAATTTCGTATTTTTCACCATACCTCACGAACCGATGAATGAAATTGAACCAAACTTGGTGTATAGTTGGACCCTGACATGGAAAGGGTTTGATTAGATTTTGGGATCAATCGCCCAGCAGATGGCGCTGTGATCGCATTTTATGCAAATTTTTAACATGGCAGCATAGGACAAAATTCCGTATAAATGGGCATAATGAGAGTTATTTTAAACTTGTGATTGTAAAATTAATATGAATTAAAACCAATGTAACATTTAAAATGAGATACTAAAAAAAAATTTTAAACTTTAAAATTCATTTTAATTAAAAACATTAGAAGACAAGAGAGACGTTTCGGCTAGAACACTAGCCCTCCTCAGTGTCAAACATACAAGCACAAACAACATTTACAAAAATTCATAAAACATCATAGCAAGATTAAATATTCAGGAGGAATAGCCTTAGCCTCGTTCAAGGAAGAATGTTGCATTTTGATAAAAGCGCCCTCTTGAAAAATACGGGATTCATAGATATTTTCATTAGAAGCTAAAATTTTAAAGTTTTCAAAATCCGGAATATGATCACTACTGAGAGAATAGATTACGAGCTTTGATCTTAAATCTCCTGTTTTATATGAGCGTTTATGTTCCTTTAATCTAATTACACCTGTTCTGCCAGTTTCACCGATATATGTAGAATCACAATTTTTACAAGGAATACTATAGATTACACCTAGACGTTTAAGGGGGGGGGGGGGGACAGCGGGTTTAAAGTTTGAGAGAAAGTTACTAATACGGAGTTGAGGTTTAAAGCTAGTGGAGATATTAACTGTTCTAAGTAATTTAGAGATATTTTCAGAAATACCTTTATAATAAGGGATAGTCGTACGATAAGTGGAATTTTTAACTTTAGGATAAACTGATTTATAAGAAAAATAGAACTCTTCTTTATAAATTCTTTTAATAAAACGAGGGAGGTAACCATTATTTTTTAAATCAGAAAAAATTTTGTATAGTTCAATATTTAATAATTCGGAATTACTACAATAATGCTTTGCACGATGTAAAAGAGTACGAATGACTGCAAGTTTATGCGATAAAGGATTAGCTGAATTGAAGTTAAGATATTGACCAGAGAAGGTGGGTTTTCTATAGACTGAAGTTGAAAAATGTAAAAAATCATTGACTGTTTTATGCATTATAAGGATGGCAAAAAAGGGTAGTTCATTATTAATTTCAGTTTCAAGGGTAAACTGGATAGCAGGACATAAAGAGTTAGCAAAATCTAAAATATCGTTAACATAAAGTTGCTTAGTAATTATAAAAACATCATCCACACCACATACCTTTTCTCTCAATAGTGATTATATTCCGGATTTTGAAAACTTTAAAATTTTAGCTTCTAATGTAAATATCTATGAATCCCGTATTTTTCTAGAGGGCGCTTTTACCAAAATGCAACATTCTTCCTTGAACGAGGCTAAGGCTATTCCTCCTGAATATTTAATCTTGCTGTGATGTTTTATGAATTTTTGTAAATGTTGTTTGTGCTTGTATGTTTGACACTGAGGAGGGCTAGTGTTCTAGCCGAAACGTCTGTCTTGTCTTCTAATATTTTTAATTAAAATGTATTTTTAAAGTTTTAAATTTTTTTTTTAGTATCTCATTTTAAATGTTACATTGGTTTTAATAAATTAATGAGACGTATAAACTATGTTTAATTTTATTAAAATTAATATGAATTATTGATATTAGTAGTAGTTAACTAGGTAAAAAATTTTGTGCGTGTGGGGACATCGGTTCCCCCCCCTGGGGGAAGAACCCCCCCGGGGAAGTAAATTTTCAAGATGGGTATCTTTCGAAAGGTCTCGTTGATAATAGTAATAGTTAACTGGGAAAAAAATTTTGTGCATGTGGGGGGCATCGGTTCCCCCCGGGGGGGGGGGGGCAAAGTTTCAAAATGGGTATCTTTCGAAAGGTCTCGTCAATACCTTTAAAACGAATGGTTGAACCATAAATCTGTGATAACTTAAAACAAAGTTATCGATTTTTTTTTACTTTTAACAAAAAAAAAAAACATTAAAAAAATCGTAATTTTTTTTTTTTTTTTAAACTAAATTTTACCAAACTTGGTATTTAGTTGGTCCCCGACATAAAGTGGTGCTGATTACATTTGGGGATCAATAGCTCAACAGGTGGCGCTGTGATCGCATTTTTTCTAAATTTTTAACATGGCAGTATAGGACAAAATTTCGTATAAATGTACATAATGAGAGTTATTTTTAACTTGTGATTTCAAAATTAATATGAGTTATTGATAATAGTAGTAGTTAACTAGGAAAAAATTTCTGTGCATGTGGGGGCATCGCTTCCCCCCCTCCGGGGGGGGGGGTAAATTTTCAAGATGGGTATCTTTCGAAAGATCTCGTCCATACCTTTAAAACGAATGGTTGAACTATAAATCTGTGATAATATAAAACAAAGTTATCGATTTTTTTTTACTTTTAACAAAAAAAAAAAAAATTAGAAAATAAATCTTTTTTTTTTTTTTTTTTAAATATTGTTACTGGTTGAATATGTATTACTTTTAACAAAAAAAAAAAAAAAAAAAAAAAAAATTAGAAAAAAAATCGTTTTTTTTTTTTTTTTTTTTTTTTAAATATTGTTACTCATTGAATATGTATATAGGAAAATATAGAAGAAAGTCTTGTGGTGGCCACAACATACTAGTTTTTTATATGTTTCGGGGTAGTTTTATCACCTATTTACACAAACAACTCAAACATAATATTTTAAAGGCTTTATCCTATGCTAGTTAAAATTGCCGGGATTCGTACTTTTTCTACAATTTGATAATTAGAAAAAATGAAAATATTCAATTATATTTATTGATTATTGTTGTTAAGTTATTTCAAAACAATTTAATATTTTTCATACATTTGATTTATAAAATAATTCTGCTTTCATATAATTGTTCTTTTCAAATAAATAAACAAACGAATAAATAAATAAATAAAATGAAATAAATAAATAATTAATTAATTAATCGAAATAAATTAATTAAGTAATTAAAATAAAACAAAATAAAATAACAACAAATAAAATAAAGTTATATCCTAATTAAGTTAGTTTAAATTAAATTAATATCACTTGTACATAGCTCATGTGCAAAAGTAATCATTAAATTCATATTAACTCTAAGACTTATAATGTATTAAATGGTGTTCAAAGCCATTGAAATATTTATTTTAAATATGGGATATTCTTATTCTGTTAGAATTTTAAGACGTTTTGGTAATAATAATAATAATAATAATAATAATAATAACACTAAACAAAAAATTCTGATTACATTTCTTGTAAACAGAATTTAATTTTGAACGACATGTCTTAATTTAATATATTCCTCCATACAAAGGCATACAGTGACTGTATTTCCTTCCCCAGCATAGGTTATTAAATTCATTTTTTAAAATTATTTTGGTATAGCTTTAGCATAAGAGCTCCTCGGCGGTTTTTATATATTTGCTGACATTTTGGCGATGAAATAAAATGGGTTTCCTAATTGCGTAAGTAAAGATATTGGCAAGAAACGTTCGAGTTATTTCGGTGCAAATTTCAAATTTCGCGAAAGGTCCAAGCTGTTCTACTGCTTTAGCACGATTTTCTTCAATTTCTTTTTAAATATTTTTAAACTTATGCTAGAGGGAAAAAAGGAAAAACATTTTTTAATTAGACTAAATATCCAAAATGTCTCGAAGTAAAATATTATCAGCTTTACGTTCCGTAAATTATCCAATACCATTATATTTCATTTTTCACGCGCACTTTTTATTTTCTAAATAAATATTATCTCTCTCTCTCTCTATATATATATATATAAAAAGAAAGAAAAAATCAAGGTGTAATACAGTAAACAGCGACAACGCAAAATCACTGCCTGAAAGAAATAGTCCACTCTCACTACTACTACTACTAATAATAATAATAATAATAAATATTAGAACTTTTTAAACTTACACTCCTGTAATTCTCAGGATTAAGTATAGAGACTGTAGCGTTAACCCCTCTTTTCCTTTCTTTCTTTCTTTTTCTTTTTCTTTTTCTTCTTCTTCTTCTTCTTTTTTTTTTTTTTTTTTTTTTTTTTAGGTAATCTAAACACATATCGCTTAGATTTATAGAGTTTCTATAATCAAAATATATTTTTTTGTTCTAGACATGAGATACAAAGAAGAAACAATTTACCCATCAATTGAAACTTGAATGTACGCTACAGAATCTTAATGAGAAAAAATTTGAAAGTAAAATTACCTCTAAATTATACAATAAAGACCTATTAAATGCAATATATTGAAACAACTTACCGAATACTTAAATTTATTAGAATTTTCTCAAATATTTCATGGAATACATACGTTTAAAATAGAAAAACAGTAGATGGCCTTTTTAAATTCTACAGAAAATGACATTTATTTAAACAAAAATAAAAATATTTTAGGCATTCCTTGACAGCATAATTCTACACTTAATTTTTTCACAATGTATATATAGTATATATATATATACAGGGTGATCTAAAAGTCAGGACAAACTTTAAAAATGAATAATTCGAAAACGAATCAAGATACAAAGATACGGTTTGCACCAAACGGATGGAAAAGAAGCCGAGTTTTGTGTGGCAAAGAAAAAAAAATAGTTCTGTTGGCGACCAACAGATGGCGCTGTCGTATTTCTGATGTAGGATTATGCATAGCAACAAACGATATAAAAAGGAACAACTACAGCAGGTAATGATAGTCGAAGCTTATATGCATCGAAATATCGCATTCTCACTCGCTACTTTAATCACGCATGGCCTCCAAGATCTCCCGATCTGACACCCTGTGACTTTTGGCTGTGGGGATTCTTGCAAGTCAAAAGTGTACCGTGACCAACCGGCATCACTAGCAGCACGGTAAGATGCCATCCGCCAAAATGTGTCTGCCATAACGCAAGAAATGCTACTAAATGCTGTGAACGATGTGGTGAATCATACTCACAGCTGTACTTCTGAATGATGGGCATTGAACAGTTACTGTAGTAGTGCTAATTAACTGTAATTAAGCTGACTTGTAAGTTGTCAACATTTTTTTTTCATTTGTAAATCATCTTTTGGTGAAATAAAACACTATAGCGCTATCTGCTGGTCGCCAACAGAACTAATTTTTTTCTTTGCCACACAAAACCCGGTTCCTTTTTCATCCGTTTGGTGCAAACCGTATCTTTGTATCTTGATTCGTTTTCGAATTATTCATTTTTAAAGTTTGTCCTGACTTTTAGATCACCCTGTATATATATATATACTATATATACATTGTGAAAAAATTAAGTGTAGAATTATGCTGTCAAGGAATGCCTAAAATATTTTTATTTTTGTTTAAATAAATGTCATTTTCTGTAGAATTTAAAAAGGCCATCTACTGTTTTTCTATTTTAAACGTATGTATTCCATGAAATATTTGAGAAAATTCTAATAAATTTAAGTATTCGGTAAGTTGTTTCAATATATTGCATTTAATAGGTCTTTATTGTATAATTTAGAGGTAATTTTACTTTCAAATTTTTTCTCATTAAGATTCTGTAGCGTACATTAATTTTTTCACAATGTATATATAGTATATATATATATACAGGGTGATCTAAAAGTCAGGACAAACTTTAAAAATGAATAATTCGAAAACGAATCAAGATACAAAGATACGGTTTGCACCAAACGGATGAAAAAGGAACCGGGTTTTGTGTGGCAAAGAAAAAAATTAGTTCTGTTGGCGACCAGCAGATAGCGCTATAGTGTTTTATTTCACCAAAAGATGATTTACAAATGAAAAAAAAATGTTGACAACTTACAAGTCAGCTTAATTACAGTTAATTAGCACTACTACAGTAACTGTTCAATGCCCATCATTCAGAAGTACAGCTGTGAGTATGATTCACCACATCGTTCACAGCATTTAGTAGCATTTCTTGCGTTATGGCAGACACATTTTGGCGGATGGCATCTTACCGTGCTGCTAGTGATGCCGGTTGGTCACGGTACACTTTTGACTTGCAAGAATCCCCACAGCCAAAAGTCACAGGGTGTCAGATCGGGAGATCTTGGAGGCCATGCGTGATTAAAGTAGCGAGTGAGAATGCGATATTTCGATGCATATAAGCTTCGACTATCATTACCTGCTGTAGTTGTTCCTTTTTATATCGTTTGTTGCTATGCATAATCCTACATCAGAAATACGACAGCGCCATCTGTTGGTCGCCAACAGAACTATTTTTTTTTTTTTGCCACACAAAACCCGGCTTCTTTTCCATCCGTTTGGTGCAAACCGTATCTTTGTATTTTGGTTCGTTTTCGAATTATTCATTTTTAAAGTTTGTCCTGACTTTTGGATCACCCGGTATATATACATATATTAATCGATATGTTAGAAGATCGCTTTATTTAGTTGAAGAACAATAATGATCTTAAAAAATAATATTTAAAATACTTAAAATACTCCATACTAAAAACATTTTAATTATAAAATGGCACTTTTATTAAAAAAAATATTCTTCAAAAAATATAGGAAATTAAAACTTAAATTATCAAAATAAATAAACCAAAATTTACAATACTAGACTATTTCTTTTGAATTACAGCGTTTATTTCTTCTTATTATTATTCTTTTATTATTATAATATAGAAAACTAATACGCACATTTTTTTTAAAATTTTGTAGAGATACTTGAATTTATTTTAAAAAATGGTAAACTTTAATACACCTCAATGTGCAAAAGATATGAATTTTTATTTTGTTTGGTTTCAATGAAGTTCTAAGACATCAATTTTTGTTATCATTCAAATGTTTATTAACTTGATAAACATTGCTAATACAAATGACGTTTTGGACATTTTATTATGTTTCTTCTATACATGATTAAAATTTGCATGTATCTTAAAACTTTTATAAAAAAAAAAAAAACTTTTCTTTTCTCCTTTTTTTTTTTTTTTTTTTTTTTTTTTTTTTAATTATATGATAATGACATTATATGGTACATATAAATTTTTAGTTATATGACGATATGAAGGTATCTTTATACGTGGGTTCCTTATAAAGGACTAGTTATTTCATTAAATATTTTTAAAAGAAAATTCAGGTTTATATAAACTAAACAAAACAACAACACGAAATAATAATAAAAAAATAAAACAAAACAAGTAATGAATATAATCAGCGTAATTTTTTATTCGGATATACGTTGAAAAGAGTTTTAAATTAGTTCTCCTTTAAATATTTTTGGCTGTCAAAGAAGGAAAAAATTGATATCTGAATTAAGAATTCTGGCACGGTTTGCCTCTTTAAAAAATGTCTCTTAACGTACCTTTTATTATTATTATTTTTTTTTACTTTTTTTTTAACCATTCAATTATAATTTTCTTGGTCCAAAGATTTTCTTCTCTAAATTAAAATAATAGATCTTTAGAGAAAAATAAAATTTTCCTCTCAAAAAGAAAGAACGAAAAAAAAAAAAAAATTCTTTAACAAGCATGAACAAGGCATACTTCTTAGGCGAAATGACTGCATCTTGATTAAAATTAAAGGCTTCCATATTTAAGCTGGAGTATTTAATTACGTTTTAAACTAAACTCCAGAATGCAAGAACTAAAAAATAAGGTTTTTATTGCATTTTATTTAACGATGCAAAAAGTTAAGGTCTTAATAAAGGATTTTTTTTTCTCCTTTTTGTAAAACATAAAAATGAATTCAAGATAAGGTTTTAGAGAATATTGAGGTTTATCTTATTTAATTATTTTTTTTCAGTTTTATCATTTCGAATAATTATGAATTGCTAATGGAAAAACAGAAGTATGACTAATAATATAATAATAATTCCATTAATTTTATAAATAATTTATTATAATGAATAAGTTATAATCGAAGTAGATACTTATTTTTCATGAACCGGACATGAAACATCGGTTTCACATGCGTTGCATACCCTAAGTAACATTTACAAATAAATGTTGTTTCATATACACATGGTAGAGAAAAAGTGCATATTATGTTTCAATAGTTTACTTTCAATAATTTATTTTGATAATTTACATTATCAAAAAATTACAGAAATCTACGCTAAAATTTAAAATAAATTAGCAAATTCAAAACAAACTTGTATTTTTTAAATTTGTTTTTACTTGTTTTTCCTAATGAATTTTTTACATTTGAAACATCTATCAGATATTGTAAATATGAAAATAAAATCTCACTATAAGATATTGGAGTTTTCCTTTATTTAGAGATTTTATAAATTGATTGTTACTATTGTTACAGTGATGTGCGTATGTGTGAATGAACATGATAGCATCTAAGTACTAAATTAGATTAAGCTTAATTTGGGTAGGCATTTTATTATTTGGTACTTACGTTTGACCATTGCCACCCAAAATGTACAGAGTTTAATGAGCGTAATGGTATCTTTTATTAACAGAGATAAAAAAAATTCGCATATATTAAGGTTTATACTCTCAAATTGCATCGGTATACACAAATAATGTTGGCAAAATTTAATTTAATAATTTTAGCTAATGCATAAGTTTTTTAGTGTGTTGAAATCAAAAATGAAGTCAGATTTTTTTTTTTTTTTTTTTTTTTTTTTTTTTTTATGTACAGATTTTGTTTAATACAGAGTGTCTAATGACATATTTTCTTCCTTTTCTTTAGTTCCTAGTATGTCTCCATAATTGATTATAATTAATCATGGAACCATACCATAAAAGTTACCGTAAAATTATATTGGCGGAAGCTTCATGGAAGAAATTGTGTCGATAGGCACCCTGTATTGACTAAAAATTATAAGTGATAGAGAAAAACTGGCTTCAGTATCGGTTTCATGACACCAACAAAAAAAAAAAAAAAAAAAAAAAAAAAAAAAAGAAAAGAAAGAAAAAAAATCAACGAAAATTATCGAATAAAAATTTGAGAAGTACACCTGTGTTATTTGAAGTGCGTATTAGTATTATTATATTACTTAAAACACACACAGAAATAGAATTCAAATTTGTCACAATATTTTGGTTAGGTATGGCCATTAGAAGGTATTTATTTGCATAAAACAATTTTCATTAATTAATAACTATTAAATATTTTTTTTAGAAAATTCAGCTTTAGAGGCCTAAATAAGATAACCAATATAAAAACATAAAGAAAATACTACGCTTCTAAACAAGATAGAACATTGAAAGAATACATATGTTTTTTAATTCGGATGTGTTTTGAAAAGAATTTTTATTAGTTCTTTTTATTAGTTCTCCTCAACATCTTTTCTGTTCTCAAATCAGGGAAAATAAAATTATACATACATTAAGAATTTGCAACACTTGCCTCTTTGAAAAATGTTTCATTGCAAACCTTTTAACCATTCAATTATAATTTTCTTGGTCTAAAGATTTACTTCTCCAAATGAAGTTAATAGATCTTCGGAGAAAAAGAGAATTTCACTTTTAAAAGATAAAGGGGGAAAAAAAGACTTTAATAAGCATAAACAAGACATACTTTCTAAGTGAACTCACTGCCTCTTGATTAAAATCAAAGGTTACCATATTCAAAGTATAGTATTTATTTATGCTTCAAACCAAGAAATAAAGAATTAAAAATAAGTTTTTATAGCATTTTATTTAACGATGTAAGAAGTTAAGGTCTTAATAGAAGATATTTTTCTCCATTCTGAAACATATGAAAATAAATTCAAGATCTTTTTTTTTTTTTCCACATTTTAAAAAAGGTTATTGAGAATCTTAAAGAACATATTATTTTATGTATATTTTTGTTAATATTTTTTATTTCGAATAGCTATGAATATTAATGAAAAGACAGAAGAAAAGGTAATTATAAAATCACTATTCATTTATGTTTTAAGAATAATTTTTATACAACACACAAAATTTAACTGAATTAAGTTTCTTAAAATATTTTATGTATTTTATTATGCTCTAGAGGTCAAAAACCTTTACATATAATGTATTATCGAATTAATAATAAAAAAAAAAGAAAAAAGAAAAAAATGGTTTAATATATCTATAGAAGATTTAAAAAAATAATAATAAAATAAAATAAAATAAAATACGTTTTAAGAATTTACTGAGCTGAAAATTATTTAAAGAAATTTAGAAATCAATGCAAAATTTAAAATAAATCAACAAGCTCAAAAATATTCTATTATTACTATTTAAATTTTTTATGACTACCTTTTATTTCTAGAACATGTAACATATTCCAGAACATGTAACATGTAAAGGAACTATTGTAATCATGAAAATAAAACTATGTATGAATGTTCTATGTATATATACAGGGTGACAAGAAATTACTGGGACACACATGATACATTATAATTTTAATGCTAATGAAAATATTACGAACAAACTTTAATAAATATGAATACATTATTTTGTCTATTATATTTACAAATTTTCAAAGTGGCTACCTTTAGCCTTAATATAGAGCTTTAAACGTGTAACAAAATTTTCGACTATGGGATGCAACTCAAATACTGATATTTTATCCTATTATTTGCATCAGAATTCCTTTAGGGATGCCAAAGATTTTATGAGGTTTAGCATACACCTTTGTCTCCAAGATGGACCAAACAGAATAATCCGTTGGGTATACGGGTATCTGGGGTATACGGTGGCCATTCTTGAGCTCCAATGAAATCAGGAAAATTTGTCTTGCACCGACCTTGAATGCCTTTAGCTCTGTGTGCAGGTGCGGAATCCTGTTGGAAGGTTCATCTTTTGTTTTCAAAGAACTTTTGCAACCAAGGTAAGACAACATCTTCCAAAATGAGTTTGCGATAGTGGTAGTTACAGATACAGGTAGTTACAGATAGTGGTAGTTACAGACAGGCGACGCCCGCTTCGCCTGTCCCTATTTTTAAATGAATCGCTATAATTACTGAATTCTCAGAATTGCATTGATTTTTATCAAGTGAAAAAAAAGAGAAACAAAATCTGATTAGGAAAAATGTCGCACCGGTCTCACTGCCTTCGGTAAAAATTCCCAAAATGCTCTAACCCTTATTTCTATTATTTTGCCCCTCCGCTCCCTCCCCCCATCCCGCCACTCCCAATAATTTTAAAAATTCAAAAATATCCGCAATCGATTTGTAGGTATCGAAAACCTCTATGTACCAATTTTGAATGATCTAAGTCTATTTTATTTATTTTTGCCCCTCCGCCCCCCCCTACCCGGCCTTTCTAATAACTTTACACTTTCGAAAGTATCCCCATTCGACTTGCAGGCCTCTAAAACCTATCTGTACCAATTTTGAATGGCCTAACTGTATTTCTATATGTTTTTGCCCATAGCCCCCTTCCCGCCCCGCCTAATAATTTTACAAATTCGAAAATTTCCGCAATTGATTTGTAAGTGTCGAAAACCTCTATAAACCAATTTTGAACGATCTAACTCTATCTTTATTTTTTTGCCTCATTTTTAAAATCGCTTGCGGCGTTGAGGTTTTCGGGTTGTAAACATTAACCATGCCGAATTTGGTTCCGATCAGTGAAATGGCCTAGGATTCTATAGCGGACAGACAAACACTCACACAGACAGACTCTGCTCTTTTATATATATAGATATATAATGTGATTGCTTTTAGTGTGTAGTTTTATATAGAACAATATATTGTTTATAATATAGGTAAAATATATTTTTAAAAAATTTTATGATTAAAATTATAGCATTGGATTTCGCAGCTACAATGTAAGAAATTCCAAAAATTAACATTTTATTATTACTTCATAAGAATTAAGATGTATTTTAAAACTCTTCCAAAACAATTCCTAAAAAATGTACTTAGAATAATTTTTTATGTAAAGTGGCAATCACAATTTATGCACTAAAGTGCGCAAAATAATTGATAGTTCTTTTAAATTTTGGTGGAAATATAATTATTCCTACCGTTAGTATTCTATTATTTTATTGAAACTTAGAAATCTGCTAGATTTCCAGTTTCGTGAATGTCTTTATTAATATTATATAATAGTGCAACAATTTTTCTTTCAAAATAATTTATCTACGTATATGACATCCATGTACTCTACTAATGCGTAAAAGTATAAATCTCTGTTTTTACAAAAGCATACCTTCCAAATAGTATTAATGTTATTAGTATAGAATTAATATAAAATAGTTATTATTGTTATATTCTTTTTGTAAAAGATTCAGATATAATTTGTGTAAATGTAAATGGATAACATTTTTAGCAGCATGTTTATAAACTAAAGTGTTTTCTGAAAGTCACATTATCCTAGAGCTTACCGTATAAACCTATAATTTTTCGAATACATATTATAATATTTCAAAAATCGTAAAACAATCTTAATTCGAGATATTTACAATTGTCTAAAAATCTGAACAATAGCTGACATTAAACGACACATTTTTTATTTTGATAAGAAAAGTGCACTTGTTAAAAGATTACTTACAAAATTATTTCTTTCTTTGTTTATTTTCTATTTTTTGTTCACTTTAAAGAAGTGTTCATTTATTATTTCCAAACACTCAATTTTGATTCGATTCTAGGCATAGTCTTTTATTTTATTGTTCTTTTAAAAAAATAATAATAATAAATAATAGGACATACCACATTATTTCTGCTTAATTGAGCAGTAAATCACAGTAAAATAAGATTTTAATAAACAAGTGAAGAGGGTAACACAACTAGTGACATCTTTTATATTCTACAAAAATCTATACACACTAAAGCAATAATTTTAAACAAATTAGTGAGTAATTTTCTTTTTTCTTTTTTTAGTAAACATGTTTACTGTTTATGTAAAAGCCTTAAATTTTGCACTTGAAAACGTATTATAAAATGCAAATTGAAATATAAAAATTTATTTTCAAAATAAATTTGTTTAATTTAATTTCAGAAAATTTACGCATGCACACATTAATTAAATAATTGATTGATTTGGATAGATATGATATCCATATTTTATTAATTGATTCGCATATACGTTTTTCATGTTAAAGACATACTTTTTTGCTGTGCGGTAATTAATAGCAACAAAATATGATAGATGGTACTATAAAAAAATAGAAAAGTTTGAATATATATAAAAAACAGTAAGTCTTTTTCTAAATTCTATACTATAAATATAAAAAGGAGGTTAAAAAGTTACGAATACCCTTCATGAAAAAAGTACAAACTTTTTTTAAGTTCTCTTACCGTTACGAAAATAAAATATTACTCTTCCGTTAATTAAAATTGAAATTAATAAAAAGCAAATTTCGATATATATATATATATATATATATATATATATATATAATTTTTTGAGAATTGTTTATTTTAGATTAAACACAGTGCTATTAGAAAACCTAGCAGTATTTTATAAAGACATTTAAAATTGCAAATTTTAATAAAATTTGTTTTTTATCTAACGAAAGCGATATAACGTGCTAACGTATTAAAAGACTAGGATAAACGAATTGCAACATAAAATGATCTTGTGTAACAATATTTAAAAAAAGTAACAATGGAAATTTTGAATGTGTGATATTTTATTTCTTAATATACAATATTCTATACTCCTTAAAATGTGGTTAAAAATTTGGTGTAATTTTAAAGCTTAAATGCTCTATTAAATCTCAATCTGCATGGAAAGAAGAATTTGATACTGTATTAATAGTAAAACCACCACCAAATGAATCTTAATGATATTTATATGTATATAATATATATATTATAACTGATGGTTAATGGTGAATATGCAGTTCTCTTACATATCAATATAAGGAAACATTCTATGCTTATTGAAGAGCTCAATAATGGTTTAAGACTTAAGTTATACATTTAAAAAATGTTATAGGTGTTAAAATTCAGCTATAACCACAGTACTTGATAAAAAAAGTTTTTAAACTAAAAATGAATCGTTACTTGATTTTTTCAGTGCATTACTCGTAGCCGAAAGGTTCTGCTATCAGAGATGGTATATGTGAATGTCCGGGTTCGATCAAGAATCGCTTGTTGGCGTAGCCGTTCAGAAGTTTCTGTATTTTTCTCTGAAAATTGAGTAAATACAGACTAGAACCCCTTATAAAGACCTCCAAAGAGGACAATATACCCACTCCAAAGATACTAGCGTAGTCAATCGGCCTTAAGAATAATGCAGACACCAACATCATGATTTTTAAGCTAAATAAAGTATTTACCTAAACATGCAATTTTTAAGAAAATTAAAATAAGTTCAATAAGTTAAAATAAATTAAATTTTTTTTTTTTTTTATCTCAGTGATCATTTGTTGAAGACCATGAAACATTTGATAACGTTATATTAAATATGCCATAACTAGTGATGTAGTTTTTGATGCTATATCATAAAATTATTTATTTATAAGACCTTACAATACGCTAACACATAAATCATTTAAATTAGAATATAGGGGGTTAAAAAATATTTTCTTTATTAGCCAAAGACCTTTATCCTTCCAGGGGAAAAAAATCTTAAAAAACACGAACAAAAACTAACACGGTAATAAAACGTCTTTCATAAAAACACATGAATTGCACTATAATGTATCGAAAAATTGGCATTGTATGATTGACAATGTATGTGTATTGTAAAGACATTCCATAAGTATCAGACATATAGAACTGTTTTCGATAGAAGTAATTAAACCGATACTTACCTCGTCAAAAATAAGTAGGCATGAGCAGGCCGTGAAAACTTCAAAACATGGTAATACTAAAAGAAAAAAAACTATTTAAGAATAACCAAAGCCTTTAATATAACAAAAATACATTATAAAAATAAATAATGTTTTTATTTAAAAATTGAAAACAGCGCAACACTCTAATACCTCATTAAAAAAAATCTGTTTATTGAAATAAAACTTCTTAAAATAGTTCGAAATTCTTCATAATATTAATTACATTATTGCCAATAAAAGATTTTTGTACGATATCGATTAATCTAGATTTTCCTTATATTAGAATCTATTAGAGCAATTTTAATATCAAGCAATTTTTTTTATAAATTATTATTGAATGAATAAAGATCCATTTTAAGTTTTCTACAAATGGCATCTTTTATTAAACCCAATCTGCTGCTAAAACAGAAAGAAAATTTCCATTGAATGCAATCTAATTAAATTCCTGAGCTTCTCCTAGAGCAAGTTTCAATCATTTAATGATAAATTCATTTTTTACATTTCAAACTTAACAAAAGTAGTTGGCCCTAAATCTTCCCATTTTTGTTAAATTTATTCGTTATTGCATTTTTTTTTTTTTTTTTTTTGTTAAACCACTTACATCATTTAGAAGTTAGAGTATATAATTAAAAAAATGAAGACGAGATATTTTACATTTAGATTTCATTTTATTTATAACTTTAAAGCTACCACTTTACTGTTTTATATTGCTTTAGTATAAATACATTGAATTTATGAACTATTTAAAAGGGAATGCAGGACTTAAGGCGTTAGCGATAATAATAAAGGAAAATAACTGAAAAATCGATACCATGCTTTTGCAATTGAGTTCTGCTCGATATTAAACTTAGTAAATGGGTGTCAATAAATCTTAAATTTTATTTTAAAGTATTTTAAAAATTGGAAAATTCAACAGACATTTTAGTTATTGTTTTAATGAAAGAGGAACCAAATCATGACATGTGAAATATAATAATACAGGAATTTTTTTTTCAAAATGTTTTAATTTAATATTACAAAATTATGACGATGAAGAAATAATAGCGGTATCTTATGTGTTTTAGTACATTATATTTCAATTGACATGGTTATCTTATGATATCTATTGTGTTATGTAATTGCTGTCATATAAAATGTCCATTAACATTATTAAAAATAAATAAATAAAAAATGGCATAAACACAGCTAAAATTAATAAATGATGTTTAAACTGATAACGAATTGCACTTCGATATTATATATTTGTACCTATCAAAATGGAAATATATATATATATATATATATATATATTAAGATAATTGTTCACAGAAACATTTTTTTGCGTTCATTATCAAACACGCAATTAACAAAAAGCTTAGTTTCTAAAGTTGTAATTTTAAAGGAACTTGTATTGTAAAAAACGTAAATTAACTTTATTTACAATGTAAATCGTTTTAAGTTTTAATTTTACACAAACATTTACATAAATATTAAATTAAATGGTAAAAATAAATAAATAAATATAATATTAAATAAATATAATATAATATTAAATAAATAAATAAAAATAATAAAACAAAATTAATACTAAACAAATGCAATATTGTTTTCATCTCTAAAGAATTAAGAACGGTCTTTCATGAAGAAAAAAAAAGTATGTACGAGTGCAGAATTAAAGCAGGCATCTAGAAAATGTGTAGAAGAAATAAAACAGAATAAAATAAATTAATGATGTCATTTATATGAAAATAAAATTTACTTAAATGAAGTCACACTTATATCTTATAAACAACTTTCCTTATTTTTATCTTATTTAGAGAATTAAAAGAACAAAAAAAAAGTGTTTTGTGTCTATACTTACATTTAATTCAAATCGCACCAATTTTGTTTAATAATTTTATTTAATTTTGATTTATTTTACTCCCTCTTTTATTATTATTATTATTATTATGGTTACACTGCTACGTATGTTCTTTGTTGTTGATTACGCATAACTCCAATCACATCAGTGAATTAAAGCCATTTTATTTTATTTTATCTCATTTTACTACTTCCAGTGATTTGTTATGTTGTTGTTAAACTGTTACTCAATTCAAGTCATACTAATTTGTATATACAACATTATTTTATTTAATCCTGTCACTTCGAAAGATTTTATGCTTTATTTTATTTATTTATTTATTTATTTTATCAACAATTTTATTTTATTTCATTTTACTTTTGATTTTGTATATTTCTAATAAATTGTTATTTAAATCATACAGATATTTTGAAATAATAATAATTATTTTATTTTATTTTATCTTGCCTCTCCTAACAACATTCTTCACTGTTTCTTTAATTCAATGCTAAGACTATTATTTAAGTCAAATTACACAAAATAATTTAAACACATTTATTTTATCTCATTTTGACACTCCAGAGTATTTTTACGTTACTGTTAAATTGTTAGATAAATCACACCATAATTTTTACAAAACGTTACTTTATTTAATCATGTTCACTTTGACAGATTTCGTGTCTTTTATTTTATTTTACTTGATTTTATTATTTCGCCTGATAAAGAGTGGCACATGATTCTTCCAATTCAAAACAATTGTAGCTTGTTTTTAGAAATTTATGATGTTTGCTTTAAAAGTACTTATTCATCAATTTTAATTTTAAACAAAATTTCTATTAATTGACATTGAATCATTAAAGCGATATTGAAAATTCTACATTTCTACAAGCAGTATTTTTTTATTTAAACTTTATCTGCCGTAAAAGTAAAAAGAAAATGAAATTATCCATTGGATGCAATTCAATTAAATTCAAGAACTTCTCTATCTGCAAGCTTTTATTATTTAATCGCAGTTTCGCCTTTCCGATAGCTGAAAGGAAGTAGTCTGTCTTAAGTTTTCCAATTTTAGTTAAATTTACTCATTAACGTATTTTTAAAGATATACCAACTTAATTTAAAATTGGAAATGCAAAATTAAAGAAAAAAAAAAAAAGAGATAAATTAAGTGAAGAACTAACTTTATTCAAGACATTAAAAGTATACCTTTTTTTTTTTTTTTTCTTTTATTGGTGTCCTTAAAAGAATGTGCTGAATATCTGAACTATTTAAAGTATACTACTCTACACGGCTAGGAAAGGTGTTATTTAATTAAAAATGAAAATAATGAAATAAAGTTTTCAATTAATGTGGATTTTGTTTTTGTAATTAAATTTTGTTTCCAAAGAGAATTAATGAAAAAAAAAAAACCTCTTACATTATATTTTTTAGGCATTAAAAAAGGAAAAACTTTATTAAATTTAATTTAATTTGCCCTTTTTTACTTTATCACTGACTGAAATTTAATATTATGACATACATAAGGTAGTGAACTGAAACAAATAAAATAAAATAAAATAAAATAAAATAAAAAATCTTCATTTTATAGTATTATTTTTATCATAATAATTTAATGAAAATACCTTAAAGCTGAAGTGTACATTTCGACAGTATGGCTCTAGTGATTTCACATACTAATTTATACATATAAACATTTCATTAAAAAATTAATTTTGAATCAATAAAAGGTCATTCCATGCTGACTATCGTAATAAGTACAAGTTAATTTAGTTGTTTCCCTTATACTTATATTAAAAGCTGCATGTTGTAATTTTTTATCAATAATATATTGTAATATATTTAGAAATTATAAAAAGTGTCTTGGATATCAATTTTGAAAAAGGTTCTGATTGTTTTTGTCAAAATAAAGACTTTTAATTAACTTAATATTTTTTTTCAGCTTCATAAACTATTAGTTTATTTGTCAAAAGTATTTCTCTGAAATTTACTGTCCTCCAATAACATATTTTCAAATTTAAGGGTATGATGATTATTTTCAGTGTGTTATAAACGCTAATTGTATCACAAATTGAAATTAGATAACAGTAACACGAAATATGTTGGTAACACAATTCATGTTACTAACATATCGTGACAAAAATCAAAAAGTAACACGCTCGTGAAATGTAATATTTAAGGAGTAATTTTTTTCCTGTTTTGTAAATTGTAGTTATTCTTTCTTTTTCATTAACACGTAGATGAAAGGATAAGTTTTCATTTTACTGTACTGGGCCATACAAAAAACACATGCATCAGCAACTAGAATATCGTCATGAATACGCAACTTAAACCCAGCACTTCAGTTCACATTTAATTTCTCATCATATATGAGATAATGAAGTTGAAGTACCATATATCACCACTGTACTCCCCAAAATTTCTGGTGTGAGAATTTCTTTCCTTGAAAAAGAGACCAGTATTCTGACACACATTAAGGTGAGAATACACTATTGTCGCTCTTGAAAATGTGATATTTCGCACTTTTCATGAAACAGTGACATACAGTCCCTCTGTCACAAAGAGTGGAGTCATCATCTAATGCAAGATCAACCCTTTGTAGAGTTAAAAATTGCTGGCGCCATCTATTACGCATATTTCGAATGAAATATGAAGAACAATCTCTGGATTATCTCATGCATGTATTTTGTTTAACAGAATTTATTGAAGGTGTTTGATAAATAGAAAAGAAAAATAATTATATTAAAATACAGATTGGTAAATATTTTTAAAACTTCAGTCGATCCTCGTTAACGGGAACACTGTTAACGTGAATTACTTTTAACATGAACTGCTTCCATAATTCCCGTCAAAATGGAGATTAGTTTAGTTGTATGAAGATTAGTTACTGATAGCATGAAATACTGATAACATTAACAAATTTTTTATCCCCCTTGAGATTCACGTTAACAAGGTTCGACTGTATTGTTAAAATTGAAGTAATAATATTAATAAAGAATCAAAAATCATAAAAAACATATCAAAATTTGTATTAAAAAGTAAATAGTTTTATTTAGAAATAAATAAAGTATAAGAAATAATGCTATCAATACAAATATTCAATGCATAAAACCTTAAAATCTATTGCAATTTATATTTTTATTATTTCATTTGGCAGCTAACATATGTGAACTATCAAACATTTGGCTATAATATTTTACTGATAATTTAAATCAACATCAAGATCCTGAATAGACGAGTTTTACAAAAAATTCTGTAGATATTTAATTATTTATTTATTTATTTTAATATGTACACGCGAGTAAATTTTTCCTCCTAAGCTATTTTAAATAATTGTTTGTTTTAGGGAATTTGTTTTCAAATATACATTTTGCTTTTAAAATAATTCTAATTTTACTAATTTTAAATAATTTTAATTTTAAAATGTTTGTTAGAATTCTGTATTTTTATACGAGGGAAATCAAATATAAACGAGCTTTTATTAGCTGAGCATTGGGATACGTATTTGTATGTGTTTGGGCAGTTGAAGTCGTTAGGCGGGATGTCTAGAACCGCACTAGCCGGCTTGTCTTGGTCTTTATTTAGTATGTCTTATTATGAGTGAGAGGAGGAGCGTGCCGGACTCTATTGAGTAATGTATAATTATAAAGTTCCTTGTCCGTGAAAACTTAAAACCAGCCGAAATTGACCCCCGGACTGCATGTCCAGTTTGGGGAAGCCACTCTGTGCAAGTATAGAGTGGAGAAGGAAAGGCAAAGGAAACCCCGAGGAAGCCAAACTCGATTGTCTGCGGGGAAATTGTTCGTCATGGATTTTTGGGAGTGGAGTTGGGTATTACTGGTGGATTTCTTACACTGATGTCGGACCATCAACGTAATCTACTACTGCGGTCTCTTAGATCAAGTTAAGCTTCAGTATCGTCGCAAAAGACGAGAATGTACCATCCGCGATGTGTTGATTCTCCACGACAACGCCAAGCACTATACAGCAGTTTTAACACAGCAGAAACTAGTGGAAATGCACCAAAAAACGCTTGCTCATCCATCTTACAGCCCAGACATGTTTGGACCCCTTAAGGAAGCACTTGGAGGCAAGCGATTTGAGACCAATGTTCCAGTGGAAACTTTTGTGCGTAGCTGGACAGATACCCGTCCAAATTCATTCTACTAGAACGGAATGGAAAAAATACCAAAACGTTGGGTAAAATGTGTCATGAAAGAAGCAGATTATATAGAAAAATAATTTGTAGAAATGTAGATGTTTCCTATAAAAAAATTTTGTTTGAACAAAAGGCTCGCTTATATTTGATTCACCCTCGTATTGTTAATAAATGAAGTAAAAATTTATAGATATGATTAACTTCGATTGAGAATGATTTACTAATACATATTAAGCAGTTTGTGTCAGCGGTCTGCAATGGGGACGGCCGGGGTTCGATTCCCGAGAGATCCAAACTGCATGCGCTTCACCGTTGAAGTGAAGTCAATTCTAAAGAGAAAAAGAAACGGTATCGTCTAGTGTAAACGATTTTTTTTTTTAAGGAAAAATAAGCTGCCATATTCTTTGAATTACTCGGAATAATCTCACTCTTTCAAAAAGAGATTTTTCACTCTTTAGAGGTTGGCTCCATTTTGGCATGCTCAAGGAGTGATATGCCATTCTTTTAGAGAGTCAGATCTCACTCTTCATATTTTAGAGAGTATACACTGCGATATTTTATGCTGTTATTGTGTTCCATTATTAGATATTTGTACTCTTTTTTTAAGTACAAAGTATGTTTAATTGAAAAACTTATATCTATTATAGTTTATATATTTATTGTAACTTTAATAAAAATTAGTAAAACTCCAAAAGAAACTAACACCTAATTAAAAGCATTTTCTTAAAACATTAAATATTTTATTTTTCAGAAACAAATCAAATTTGTGATTAATTTGGATGATATACTATGCCCTTATTTAGCTATAAAAGTTCATTAACTATAAATAGGTTTTTCATTGAATTATTTATCAATATTTTCATTAGAAACTTCTACAGTCATATTTCTGTAATGTTTTTCTTTAACTGATCTTAATAATGCCAATATTATATATATTAGTCCGAGAAAAATATTCTTTTATTCTCGTATTTTTAAAATTATTTAAAGTATTTAAGATCTCTTAAAATTTCACAATACTTCAATTTCATAATAGAAATAAAATTTTCTGAGCATTTCCATTTGCTTGGATTTTTTATGTGTAGCATTTTTCATTTTTCTTCTATTTCTAAAGAAAGAAGCTACAGAAAATATCCTCTGACAACATTTTAATTAAAACCGCTAGCTTATCCAATAACAAGCTGTTATAATTCAATCGAAATAACATCCTTATTTAAATTAAGTTTTAGTGACTGATTTCAAGTCTTTCAATATAAGTTGAGTTTACAGATTATATTAGTTGAAGATTTTTCGGCAAAATAATTTAAAAGCGAAAATGTATTGTTTAAAAAGAGAAAATTTTTTAAATAATTAAATTATATCTTAGTCTTTTAATCAGTAAATTCAGTATACTTTTCTTTAAAAAAAAAAAAAAATATTATTATAAAATATACTGTAAATTAAGGAATTGTTTAAATTATGCTAGAAAAAACAAGCGTTTTTCCTATTAAGATTAAAAATGTTGTGCTATCCCTTGATTTAGACATTAATTTTCAAGATGAATTCTATTTTCAAAGTTAGTAAATGATTAATATACACTTTAATTAAAAAATACGCTAATTTTAATATAAATTCAATAATTCTTAAAAACTATTTAATAAAATAAATTATTACTAAGAAAAAAAAATTGTTTTCGAAGGAAAGTGTAAAAGAACTAAAAAATAAAGAACAGTATACTTATACCACTAATGTTCCAGCAATAGAAAACTATTTTATTCCTAAAAAGGAGCCCTCACCCCCGAAAAATTGGTACGGGATGGAATAATTTAATTTTCATAATTAGGCTTAGTATTTTTAAATTTGTCAAAAACGGCCATTACTTTCACAGGGAGGATTTTGAGGCCGACCAGTAGAACCCAGGATCGTACAAAGAACACACGATACTGTAAAAGCTTTGATATAATGTATACAATGCTTTTGAATTCATCATGATAACTAAAATAACCTGAGAATAATTAACTTTTCTTTTACAATAGTTATTATCAGGGCCTGATTATCGCACAGGTCCAGTACCGTTTGTGGAGGATTACAATTGTATGGCATGTCTATGGATCATACATAAGGGTAGATCCCAGATCGTCGCCAATTTCCTACTGCCTAGCTCTAATGCAACGCTGAACCCACTGAACCTAAACTTCAAGTTGATATCCAGTTACATTTTCTTAACTTTGTGAAATTTTCTCAATACTTTTTTTTACATTTTTTTAACTTTTTGAATCCAAATTATACGTTTGGGAGTCACCAAAGTAAAGGAACCATCCTCTCCGGGAAGGATCGACATTGTGAAGGCATGTCTCCGGATCTCGTTAGGAGTACATTCCAGACCGTCACCAATTACCCACTGCGAAGTACTAGTGCGCCGTTAAATCCAACCAACAATAAAACAATCTTAATATATATTTAAAAAAAAAAAAAATGCTTTAATTTATTATTTATTATTTTATTTTATTTTATTTTTTTAGGGGGGGGGGGGCACCAAAATCGTCCTAGGCTTTGGGCCTCAGCAGGCCTTAATCGGGCTCTGGTTATTATATATATCTATATATAGTCTTACATCTAAATTTTATCACGCCCCACGACAAATGAATTAAATTACATAGGAAAAAAATATAATTGAAAGTGCATCACAGAAAGTAAAACTACTAGATTTATATTAGTTTTTTAATAACGAAGAAAGAATTTTTATCTTCCTTCTTTTTTATCTTAATACAGCAGGAAGATTAATGATCCAACAGAATGAAATAAGATAGTCGATTATTAATAATAATGCGTAAAAAAATTGAATTAACGTGAATTTATTATTATTATTTTTTAATATAATTGAATTTTGTTGTTATTGGTAAAGATTAATTATCAAAAATGAATAAAATGAATTTTTGAAGTACGCATCGTTCAGGAAATGAAATTTGCATTTCCCTTTGGAAAAAATTAATAAATAAAAATATTATAAACGTTTCGAAATGAAATATAGTAATTTTTATTAAATCTCAGGTTTTTGTTATTTTATTCTTTTTTTTTTTTTTTTTTTTTTTTTTTTTTTGATTCAATTAACAACATATATTCTGTATACAAATGCATGTCTGGACAAGAAAACCTCTTTTTTTTTCCCTATCTATTTTCGTCCTTCATGAATATAAAAGGAAATATAAGAAGTATTATCTCTTTGATATTAAACATTCGCGTTTCTTTGTCTAAAAAGCACTAAAAAGTTAAGTATATTTTACTCAGCATAAACAGATAATATATATATGTATATATATATAGGGTTTTTCAGTACCTCATATCAAATTTCTAAGAGAGGCACACTGTTAAAAATTTGGTGTTAGTTTGAACCAAAACTTGGCACTGAAGTAGATGCAACCAAACGATGGTTTAACCTTTTACCGTAATTTGGTAATTTTATGCTGAACCAAATACTGGTATTACCGTCGGCAGCAAAATTACTGAAGCGCTAGCAATAAATCCTATTTAAAAAATGTGCACCTAATACTGTTTTTTTAAATAAATATTTGTCGAGTCATGATCTTAGTCCTGTGCTGTTTATAAAAAAGTAAGTTGATGATGAAAATTAGCGGTCAAACTAAAAAAAATATATATTTGAAAAATGTCGATGTATGCTTTGATCATTTTTCTGCCGATTGTTGTAAACAACAAAAACAACAATATATATATATATATATATATATCAAAATTCGACTTAGACGGAGATCAAACCGAAGACCTTCTTGTCTCAAGTCAAACATTCTAAAGTTGCGCAACACTTCCTTTCTTGCTAATTTTGTTTTGTTGATTTTGATAAAAGGGGCTAAATTTCCTAGGGTCTTATCTTGGCTCACGTGTGAGCTGTTGCACAAAATTTTTTCTTTACCCCATGTTTTAGGCCACGCTCTTTAATTTAAATTTGGTTTGGTTTCAATAGGAATTTTACTAATTCGTACTTCTCTTGTGAGTAGATGTTTGGTAGCTTCAAGTTTTAGTGCAACTTAAATTCAATCGCAAGAAGTAGAAAGCTTAAAAGTGAGTTTGAACCATATTACTGTATTGCTTATAACTTTACTCCATATAGTGGTTCCAGTTTGAATGGAAATTTTTAAAAGCGTAGAGTACATCCTGATGATTCAGAATCATATAGTAATGCGAGGTTAAAAATGATTTCCTGAAGTAGTGGTATACGCACATACATTAGATATAAAAAAAGTACCCTGCATAAGTGATTGTTCGTTTTAATGATGAATGTACACCAGTTTTATAATCTTTGAGTATGAGTAACCGCACTGAAGTCAGTGGGTGAAATTTCGATCATTATCTTTGACCCAAGATCCTTTTGTTAATGTACATCACTAAAACTGACTGACTGACTAAATATGGCCAAGCAGATTCTATAGAAGATTGGGGCAAAAATGTTGATATTAAGATTGGTTTGGGGGCTTTGATTGGTTTTGTTGGCTCACCAACATGGGATTTTCCAAAATTAACACCGCCCGTCATACTCCTTTGACAGTCACAGGTAGAAAAAACACGTTTGCGAGCATAAATTGACTCCATATTACTTCACAAAGAAAAAATGGGAAAAATCAGATTTTAGTAAAAAAAAAAAAAAAAAAAAAAAAAAAAAAAAAAAAAATCGCAATTTAATATACATATACATATTTAAGGAGGAAGGAGGGGGGAAATTGGTTTTGTGAAAAAGTTCAGAAAAACTGGATTTAAGATCAGAACTCTACCAATAATGGCGCAGAAGTTGAAAGATATTCCCAAAAAACTATTAAACTATTTTGGATTTTTAGATTATTGGCAATTCATATTTTTTTGCGGTGGTGGATACGAGGGTGAAAAGTAGAGAACCTTCTTTTTTGCATTAAAATTGTCGTGGGGAATCTTCGGAAACTGTGATAACGAATTTTTTGTGTTGATTGGTCATGTGTACGTAACACTCACTGCCACGGAATTTCGTGAAATTTTCTCCCTTCTTCCCTTTGAGAAATAAAGGGATACGTTTCCAAGCGTATCTCTGCTCCAAATTCTCTTAGTAAGGCGATTGTTGGTATGTGTATTCATTATGCAAACCAACACTTATTATAAAGGGACTTTGCAAAATCCCCTCCTTTTGTGGGTGATGTGCAAAAATCCAGTTTACAAGCGTAGATTTGTTCTAAATTATATGAAGATCGCGATTTTTGGCATGTGATTAGTTATGTGTACCAATACACACAAAAGAGTTTTTGCGAAATTCCCCTTTCTCGCGTTTTGGAGCGGGGAGGGGTGGCGAAAACACTATTTTTTTTAGCAGATCTCCGCTACAAATTATATTAGTGTGACGATTTTTTTGCGTGTATGTTAGTTATCTTTACTCAGCAAAGCATTCTGACTGGATGGGGCATTTTTTTTTTCACTTTCTCAGTTTCTGGATAGCCACGGTGGATAGCACGTTTTTAAGCTTATCTTGGCACCGAATTGTCTCAGGATGGTAAGTTTTAACGTGTAGGTTTTGGTTATGTGTACGCAGCATGCACTTTGACTGAAAAATTTCATATATCTCCGACGGAAAGAGGGGAACAAAAATGACTTTTTCAATCATATACATATATATATATATATATATATATTTCAAATTACCTCAGAAACGCTTTTTTTTTTTTTTTTTTTTGTGCGTGTGGGCGTGTGCTTGTTGGGTTTCCGGGTCTGGGAATAGATTTCAAATACTTTCGTGCATATAAAACTAAAATGGTCAAATAGAGGCGAGTGCGTGCAGCTCGCGTATGTATGGCACTATCGCAGGCGATGGGAATCAGGACCCAGCATGGTAATGGCGAAAAAGATGCTGCCGAAGTCGTGAACCAATCGACGTTCGTATCTTAACAGCCCTCTTCACTTACTGTCACCGGAAGCCCGAGCCAGTGTTATTCTAGGTGGAAATTTTCTTTACAAATAATTTATTAACTAATACATATTTTTAAATTCTGTTTTCACATTCAGAAAATTCCCAACTGTTAAATTGACGGGACCTTTTTTAAAAATGTATTTTTTTTTTTTTTTTTTTTTTTTTTTTTTTTAATATTTTATTTTGAAATTGCAAAATGAAAAAAAATTACATATTAAAAGTTCGTATTTTGCAGCTTCAAAAAAAAAAAAATAAATAAAATAAATAAATAAATAAATAAATAAATAAATAAAATAATAATAATAATAATAATAATAATAATTTTTTAAAAAGGTCCGTCAATTTAACAGCTGGGAATTTTTAGAATGCGAAAACAGAATTTAAAAGTATGTATTAGTTAATAAGTTATTTGTAAAGAAAAATTCCCCATAGAATTACATTAGCTTCGGCTTCTGGCGGCGGTGAGTGGTGTCTTCATGCGCACGTGGGTAAGACGCTGGGAAAGTAAATATCGGACTCACCTTCGTGCGGGCGGCAAACGCAACTGAAGTTCTGACTGATTTCAATGAAATTTTTGTGATTCTTGAGATTTTTATGTTAATAAGAGATATGGAATTTCGAGCATTCATTTAAATATCGTAGCCAACGTAAAAGGTAATGCAGGCGAGAAATAAAACATTACTTTCATAGATTGATTTTAATTAGAAAAGGACAACAAGGGGCTTCTTATTTATATTGGTCGTAATTCCCGATATGTTATTTGAAACTTAGCTAAATAATTATATACTACATTTATTTATTAATTTATTTTATTTTATTATTTTATTTTAATGAATATAATGACGTTTAATAAAAATATACTAAATAAAAATAAAAGTAAATTAAGACATTTTAAATTTACTTTGATTACACTGCAGTTTAAAAAATTAAACTTTAAATTTGAACATGCATTAAATATTATGTATATATATATGTAAATATACGAGTATAAAATAAATAAAAGATCGTAGTTCAAATTAAACTGTCTGGGATTAAATGTAAAGTAACTCAAAAATGCATTCATCTATTCATTTAAAAGAATGGATATATCGTAAGCATTACACATAATGCTTTTTAAAGGAAATGAATATTAATAGAAAAAATAATAACATATTATTCCACATTACCTTAAAAGAAATATTAGAATCAAAATGGTTTTAAATTTTGAAAGCTTACGATATTTTTCTTATATGAATATTAAAACATGCTTGAGTCAAGTCAGCTCTGTATAGAAATATTTTTAAGAGACAATATAATAAGCACTTATAAAAATATGCATAATTTATAAGTTTATTTATTTATTTATTTTAATAAGACTTATTTGGAATACTGTACTGTTTACCAAATTTACGAAACAAGAGGAAGATGTTAACAAAGATTAGAGTAAAAATAAACAAATAAATAAACAAATAAAAATAAGTAGGCGGGGGGTTAAAATCGATTTCTAAAAATATAAATGTAGAATGAATTAACCGATAAGTCGTTGATTTATATACCAGCTATGTGAAATACTCCAAAGCTGAGAATCGAGCCCAGCCCTGGCCCTCCGCTTAACGGACGGTTGCTCTACAACTCATCTACCCTGGCTGATAACCAACTCGGCATTCATCACATAATATCAAGATAATATGCGATAAATGGCGAGCTAGTTATCAGCCATAGTAGCTCCATGGTAGAACAACCGCACGTTGATCAGAGAGCCCGGGTTCGATTCCCGACTCTGACATTTTTCATGTTGGTTAAAAATCTACCTTAAACTCAACTTTATCTAAAATGAATTTTCATTGTTGATGAATTAATAAATAAAATTTCTTAATTCGATAAGTCGTTCCTAAAACTACATTTCCATATTTTCTCTTATACGAACTTTTAAAGATATCAGAAAAAGTTAGTGAATACATGTAGACTATTAGCGATTACAAACGCACATATAACGCTTTTTTTCCCCATCAAATATGTGGACAAATTGTTCATTTCTGAAGTAAACTAATCTTGCATGACATCCACAAATATCAAACATTACTTTCAAAAAAAGTTTAATGCACACGTTGTGTGTTTCAGTAATACGCATAATCCTAATTTATAAAGATCACGACGGTTATACATTGTTTCACTTTCCTCATTTTATGACAACGATATCAGCATAAATGATTTTTGAAATTTGTTACTATTATATATGTATATGAAAACGCCACATGGTTGCATGAAAAAAAAGGGGATATTTTTCTGAATCGAACTGTATTAATCTATTACTGTATACACGTAATAAATAGCGAAAAAGTTGAATAATAAAATCTTTTTCAGAAAATGGACCAACCTGTCGGCGAATATTTATTTTATCTATGGATAAATTCAAAAATTAAAGAGGTATTAAAGAAGTAGAAAATAAAGTTTAACATTTTTGAAAGTAATTTATTTTTAACTGATAAAACTAAAAAAAAAAAAAAAAAAAAAAGGACTTCAAAAATAAAAGGATAATTTTCTTCATCTCTTCATATTAAGTTTTCTCAGTTTTCGAGTTTCAGCAACCTCCACTATAATTTAGAATAAACAAAAGTTTAATTTTATAGTTGCCAAGATGATTTATTTTCAAAAAATTCCGCTCGGCTCGAGGGTTTCAATTTTAGTTTCAACGACATTGATAAATAACTTGAGATTATCAAAGGGGAAAAAAAATATCCTGCATGGTAAAAATTGAATACGATGCTATAATTACTTAGATAAATACGCCTCATTTTTTCTATGAATCGATAATTATTTCATTATCAGTTCACTGCTTTAAAGTTTCTGCAGCGTTTTGAACATATACCATAAACATTACCAAGTTACTGCCGCTGGCGTAAATTTTTTTTGCCTGCGACCGCACCTTCTCTCGGAGGGCAGGGTCCTTCGCGTCATGGGAGGTATCAATGTGTTCCGAATACTACAAAAAAAGTATTTTAATTAAAAAAGTTATTAACTAAAAAAGACGGGTTTATGAATGTACTCTATTTGCCACCTTAAAAAAAAGTTTCTCCCAGTGACATTATTCTTCTGTTGTGAAGTCATTTTACATGGGAAAATTAAAATATGATCTATGGGGTAGTAGGTAGGTACTAGGTAAGTAGGTTGGGTTTAACGTCGCACCAGTACTTCGCTATGGGTAATTGGCGACGGTCTGAAATGCACCACTAGAGATGTTCCGGATACAGGCCATCACAATATTGATCTTCCACGGAGGGGATGGCTCCCCACTTTGGTGATCTCCTGTGGTATAGTTTTGATGGGGACACGGAGGATTTTGCGGCCACGACGGATTTTTTATGCACCAGCCACCATTAGTGTACACGGCGGTCTTTGACCGGCTCAAGTATCGAACCGGCAATCTTCCAATTATGAGCTCGGCGCTTTACGGACTGGGGTACCGCGGCCTGGACTCATGGTTGTAAGAAAGAAATAAAAATGGTCATATACTAAAGCTGTAATACAAAATGGTCCAGATAATACAAATTTCTTTCTATTCCAGAAAAAAAAAATAAGCATAATTTTCATAAAAAATAAATAAAAACAAATAATGTGGTATTAAATATTGTTACAAAATTGTAAATAATTGTGTTTATTTTTGTATAGATTCTTTCAAAGAGGCTTAGTAAGTTGATAAAGTGCTAATTTTGTGCATTTCTAGTCGTTTTAGCGTTAAAATAGTCTTATTTTCCCTTAAAAACGTATTAAAAAGCCCCAATCAGGCAGGTAATGGATTTGGCGCCAAATTTGGCGACTTTTCCCCCACCTTGACGACGTTTTTGGCGAACTTGGCGAGAAAATCCTTATTAGGGATATATACCAAATATGGAAGCTCTAATCTTATTGGCGGATGAGATACGGAAATTTCTGGAACTTTCCACACTTTTCCACAGGTGTATATAAGGGCTGTTTTTTTTTCGCCAAGGCAGTTAGTTCAGTTCAGTCTGAGATCAGCTTCTGTCAATGTTGCATTGCTTTGAGCCTCTTTGAAAGAGACTTGCTTTAAGTGTTATTGCTATACAATTTGTACTGTGGATTTGCCATTGACAGCTGTTGTTTAAGCTGTGTTTACTGGTTGAATTGAAGCTGATACTTGGTTTATAGACCTGTATTTTTCTGGAACTTTCTGTGAATAAATAACTGAATTTTTGTAAGTTTTGCCTTTCATTCTCCGACAACTCACGAACCCCCAAGTACGCAACAATATTATGTGTTTCAATTTGACATTGAGTACGGGGATTTTTATAATATTTTTCTGATTTTGTCTTGTGTTATGCACTATTAATATTCCTATTTTGTGAAAAACAAAGCAGTGAATAGGCGGGCAGGTGAAGCCTCCCTCGGGGGTTGGTGAGAGGAGTGAGCAGGGGCAGATCCCCCTAATAAATAATAATAATAAAAAAAAATTATACACCTTTTTATAAAAAAGAAAATAAATAGCTTTCCTCTGAAATGTTTAGGTGCCATAACTGGTAATAAGAATTTTTTTATTTTTTTGTTAAATTATCTTTTATATATATTTTTTCTATGATCTCTATGTTACATATACATATATTTATCAATGTCTGGTGCATAGTCTCTATCGAAGTCTCAGCACGTTTTCTCTAACTTCAGGTGAACGCAATTATTTATCGTTGCAGACTCGATGTATATTATTCTGTATTAACAAAAAATAAATAAATAAATAAAAATCTTATGATAATTACTTATTACTTTATATATATATATATATATATATATATATATATTCACATTAAAGAAATTTATAACCGTTAATTTGTTCCTATTTAAGAAAAAAAAATGCTTTTTTTTTTTTTTTTTTTTTAGAAGCTGTAAGATCGAAAATTAAACTAGACACTTTTTTTTTCATTTTATCTCTCTAAAAATACATATTTAAAGGGGGGAAATGTTAACAAGAGCTTATTTATTGCTTGCAATTTTTAGGAATGTGAAAATGAAATTAATTTAAATAACCTTAAACCAAAGTTTTTGTAGCCATGCTGAGATTTATAACGAAATTAGTTTTTAATTTGGTTTTATTTATTTCAGTTCTTAATCAAAATAAAATACTTTTATCTGTGTCTATTGGTTGGTTAAACTATTTTTACGGACTTCATTTGTCTTCGTTACGCTGCTAACAACTAATCTCGAGTTTTATTTATTTTGTTCATCACCATGCGGCCTCGCTTCATTATGCGATGGCTAAATTACAAGATTAAATGAAATTACAAGATTAATAATTACAAGATTAAATGAAACTTTTAATCATAAATATTAAAGTAAAATTGTTTTGGGAATTGCGTTCCCGTACGTTTTCATGCAAATTAAGCCCTAAATATACCTCAGGTCAAGCAATTTCAGATAGAAAAAAGTGTTGCAGTGCATTTTGTAATGTATGAATCACAGGTTTAAAAAAAAGAAATAATGCATATAGGTATTGGTCTGTTATGTCCTCAAAAAAGTCCCCATATAGTGTTTTCAGTGTCCTCGAAATTTACTCCAATTCGGGGACATACATTAATTTGTCCTCAAATCAGTGTTTGAAAATATAGTCACCTTATCTATGGGACGTATTTCTTAATATATATATATATATATATATATATATAATGTACGCAATATAATGGTATAGGTATGCATTATTCAGATGTAGAAAATGACGTTTCTTGTAAAATATAATATGTTTAGGATTAATGAATGTTTTACAAAATCACAGAAAAGTCTGCAAATGTATGGAAGATGAGTATAAAACTAAAAACTGGTCAAAGTGTATTTTAGCTTGTGTTATGCATTTAAAAAAGTTTTCAGCAAACTTGAAAGTGGAATATTAGTTCACGGTTTGGTAATTACACTTGGAAAACGTTTTAAAGATTATGAAAAGCACTTGTTTGTTTCCTTCTCGTAATAATATGTTAGCATTTGCTATTATATATCAGTTATTAATTACTGTTATATGTATGTTAGTATTTATTAGATTTATTTATGTAGTATTTAAATGTTTAGTATTTGAAAGAGAAATATATTGATTTAACTTTTGTGACTATTATAGACGATTTTGTATGTTGAGCTTGAACTAAATGAGGAAAATTTACTTAATGTTCATTTTTTTTTTTCCTGAGCTATCTTTTATTTTTATCTGTGAAAAAAAAAAAAAAAAAAAAAACATTAAAATAAACATATAACAAAGAAAATAAGATCCATCTTTATTTTTTGAATATTCTTTTCAAAATATTGTTAAACAGTTTTAGTAATTCCTAAAATTTATTTTTAGATCTAAAACACTTGAATAAAATAGTGATATTTCTAATACAACTTTCAACTGTTAACTTTATTCGAATTAAAATGTTGTGGGAAATAGAGGAATTAAGTGTGAGCTTAATTAAGTGATTTCATTTCATATTACATGAAGTGTTTCTTCTGAATATTTTATTTTATCCTTAACAGAACTAACTCTATTTCAAATCATAGAAAAGTATATTCTGTATTAAAATACATTTTTCAATTTAACATATGCATAAATTAAGCAGCAAAATCTCTGATACAACTTTACATTCGTCTATGTCTTTTTTATTACGACAATATAGTTGTCATTTTTATATAAATAAAAAGTCGCAAATGTGTAAAAAAAAATAAATATGAGCTTAATCTAACAATATCATTCCATAAATGAACAAAGTTTTTATACTCTTTGAAATCTTTTTTTATTTTAATCATCTTTTTATTTATTTTTTATTATTTTTTTTAAGCATGGGAAATACTGTATAAAAAATATACTTTTAGATGTAATACGCTTAAATTATCGAGAAATATTTCTAACATTTTAAATTCACATGCATTTCTTACGCCCTGACACTCTCGATATTTTCAAACAAAATAAAGTAAAATAGCTAAAAAATTAATAAACTTTTTTTTAGACTCAAGTACAGTTTTTTTTATTAAAGTAAGCTTCTAAACATTTTTAATAGATTTCAGGAATCTAAATAAATATCTTATCTCCTTATAAAGAATTTTAAACAATACTAGATAAATAAAATAAAAATAAACGAACATATAAGATGCTACAGAAACACCTTTAAATTAGATAAGATAATTTAAATTTAATCTAAAATTTGTTTTTCTGTCTTCATTACTGAATGATAATATCCAACTTTATTCAATTAACTCAAAGAGCCAGTAAAAGAGAAAAAAAAATTTAATGTAAAGTTAATTCTTTAGACTATAAACTCTTTTAAATTTTCATTATATCTCTGCTGGTTTTACCATGGACATAATTAGAAAATGTAAAAAAATATATATACTTTTAATTAAAACACGTTTGAATTAAAACGTAAAATTATCGAAAGATTGAATTTTCTTCTACTTTTCTTTTCTAATTATTGCATGATAGCTGTCTAGCTTTATTTGCCTAGATGGAAAAAACTACTGTCTAAAGAAAAGGGGAAATTAACCGTGAGTTCAGCAATGCGAACACATTGACTTATTCTATTCGTAACGGAAAAGCTTTAAATCTATCTGTTTTAATTAGTACCTTTAATGTTCTTACCCTAAATAATATCTAATTAAAAAAAAACGCATTATAACCAACAAAAAATGTTTGAAATGAATTACAGTTAAATTAAATAAAGAAATATCTAAATGAGGATACATTTTACTTTTTTTTTTTTTTTTTTTTTTCTTTTCATTCTTCTAAAGAAAAATTATCACCTTTATCTACCTAAATGAGATAATCCGAAGAGAAGGGAGATTAAATGTGGAATTAGTCATGTGATCGTATTCTATTCTTAGTAAAACTGGAAATCTCTCCGAACTCTCTTCAATAGAATCGCCGCAGAGACTATCTCTTCTTCGATTGAGTAATAAATCTGAATCGCTGGAGATGACAATTAATCGATAACCTCGTGTAAAAGAAATCAATGCAAAGTTGATCTCATTTAATATGGAAGAGCACGAAGTATGCACTTCAAATTCCACATAAAAAAGTAAGAGAGATTTGACATTTTAAATAAAAATGATGTTGCATCTTAAAGAAAAAAAAAGTTTATATCATTTTAAATATGCAAATATACTCAAGTACTGGGGGTTTATTTACTAATCTGTAAAAAAGCAATTCTATTTAAAAACTCTTCTATTTTTGTTTTCTAATTACAGATTTTGTTTTGTAATGCATTAATATAAAACAGGAAAATTATTTTTTTTTAATTATTTTTTTAAATTTTTAATTGTTTATCAGTTTTAATAAGCACAAATAAGAGAAAAATTAGTATGTCGAATTTCAAAATTTATAGTAATTTAAGAGAAAATTCCGAATTTATCAAATTTGCAGTGCAATAATTAATTGTCCATAAAACAATGATTTAATATTTAAAAAATATTATACATAATACGTATATAAAAAGTTATAAAAATTATAAAAATTGCTCATTTTAAAATAGATAAATAAAAACGATTTCCGAAGTGCATGTGTATGATTTTGTATAGATGGGTATTATTATGATTCTCAATCTTTATACACTCACACACACACACACATATATATATATTTACATTTATATAAATATATATAATATATTTAATATATATATATATTATATTATATTATATTATATTATATATATATATATATATATATATATATATATCTTTATATATATATTTCTTTTGTGCGTGTGTATGTCACTGAACTCCTCCTAAACGGCTGGACTGAGTTTAATGAATTTTTTTGTGTGTCTTCAGGTGGATTAGGGAACGGTTTAGATTTACAAATGAAAGTTGTAACTTAATTAGTTCTTTCTTAATTAATTTTTAACCAACTCTTTCAACAACTTTTCCAGCTAGATGGCGTGAGTTGTCGTTAACACGATGTCAGAATTTATTTAATGTTGAAATGAAAAATGAATTTTTAACCGTATCTTAAGAAGTGTTTAAAATATTTTTTCACAATTAATATTTTTAGAATCGTAACCGTATCTTACGAAGTGTTTAAAATATTTTTTCAAAGTTAATATTTTAGAATCGTAAACACGGTGTCAGAATTTATTTAATGTTGAAATGAAAAATGAATTTTTAACCGTATCTTAAGAAGTGTTTAAAATATTTTTTCAAAGTTAATATTTTAGAATCGTAAACACGATGTCAGAATTTATTTAATGTTGAAATTAAAAATGAATTTTTAACCGTAAGTGTTTAAAATATTTTTCCAACGTTAATATTGTTAAAATGTTAAAATAAGTTAAAATGGTTTATTCTTTTAAAAAATTCGTCAATATCTGACGGAGTTATTTTATGTTAAAATGAAAAATGAATTTTTAGGCCATTATTATTTGTGCAGATGGAAAATGTACTAAAAAGTTTTCCGAAAAATTTCACGATCACAAATGTTGACGGATATCCAATATATCGTCAAAGAAATCCCGATAATGGCGGACAATCTTATCATCTATGGCGGTCATCTATGTCAACAACATAGATATTGACATTGATAACCGTTGGGTGGTCCCATATTCGCCTCTGCTGAGCAAAACATTCAATGCTCATATTAATGTTCCGTTCTGCAGTTCAGTGAAGAGCATCAAATACATTTGCAAGTATGTGAATAAAAACAGTGATATGGCTGTATTTCGAGTTGAAAATACCAATGTGAATGCTCCTCCGGTGAATAACAACGATGAAATTACACTTTACCAAATTGGCCGGTACTTCAGCTCCAATGAAGCTGTTTGGCGTATCTTTGGTTTCCCAATTCATGAACGGGATCCAGCAGTTCTTCATTTAGCCGTCCATCTTGAAAATGGCCAGCGCGTATATTTCACGAGCGAGACAGCGATTGATCGTGCTATAAATCCACCAAAAACAACACTCACCGAATTTTTTGAATTGTGTAATCGTGCGGATGCTTTTGGTGCTTTTGCACGGACATTACTCTATTCAGAAGTACCACGCTATTTCACATGGGCTCCAACATAAAAATGGATGCCCCGCAAGCAAGGTACGCCGATGGATGCATGTCCCGGTTTATTCAAATCAAACACCTTGGGACGAGTATTTACAGTCAATCCAAGGCAGACTGAGTGCTTTTATCTTCGACTGTTATTGGTTAATGTCATCGGCCCTTTGTCATTTCAAGATTTACGTAAAGTGAATGGACAACAGTATCCAACGTATAAAGATGCATGCCTTGCACTCGGCTTGCTGGAAGACGACAACCAGTGGGAGTGTATGCTTGCTGAAGTAGGACTGAACTGTACAGCAAAACAAATTCGTCTGCTATTCGCTATAGTGTTAACTACATGTTTCCCGGCCCGAGCAGAGACATTATGGGATAATCACAAAGATTCAATGACTGATGATATACCGCATCAACATCGTTGCATCATCTGGCATTGCGGCAACTTTATTGGATGGAGGCAGAACAGCTCATTCATTATTTAAACAGCCACTAAATATTCAAAATAACCCAGACGCAGTGTGCAACATAAAAAAACAATCGTCCATGGCCACAGTGCTGAAATAGTGTAAAATTCTTATCTGGGATGAATGCACTATGGCACACAAACATTCGATTGAGGCGTCGAAAAGGACATTGAAAGATATAAAAAACAACGACAAACTATTTGGCGGCACTCTGTTACTCTTTTCAGGTGATTTCAGACAAGCACTTCCCGTTATTCCGCGTTCAACATACGCTGATGAGATCAACGCATGCTTAAAATCATCGTCATTGTGGCTTAATGTTGAAAAAGCACAACTGAAAGTAAATTTGTGCGTTCAAAATCTTCAAGATCCATCCGCTGAAACATTCTCAAAACAATTGTTAGATATCGGTGATGGAAAAGTTACTACAGATGAAACTGGATGCATAAAATTACCGGCCGAATTCTGCACAATCATTGATTCTCAAGATGCTCTTATTGACCAGATATTTCCCGATATACACAGACGATACACAAATCATGAGTGGCTGGCAGAAAGAGCAATTTTAGCAGCAAAAAATGTGGACGTCAACGAATTGAATCTCAAGATACAACATTTGTTACCAGGAGACTTGGTGTCATACAAATCTAATGATACAGTTTCCGATGCCACCGAAGCTGTAAATTATCCAACAAAGTTTTTAAACTCATTGGATCTACCAGGCATGCCACCGCATATTTTACAACTGAAGGTTGGATCTCCGGTTATTTTGCTTCGTAATTTGAACCCACCACGGTTGTGCAACGGCACGCGATTAGTCATAAAAAAATTAATGAAAAATGTTATCGAAGCCATCATTTTAAATGACAAATTCCGAGGTGAAAATACATTACTAATGCGAATCCCTATTATACCCACAGATGTGCCAATTCAATTTAAACGCCCTCAATTTCCAATTAGATTGGCATTTGCAATGACTCAATAAGTGAGTCAATGACTCAATAAGTGACTCAATGACTCAATGAGATCAATAAGTCTCAGGGCCAAACGATGTCTGTCTGTGGCTTAGATTTGAGCACATCATGTTTTTCACACGGACAATTATACGTGGCTCTCGAGTGGGCAAACAATCCAGTTTGTTTGTATTGGCGAAAGATGGGATAACAAAAAATATTGTACATCCTGTTGCATTAAGGGATTGATATTGTTTTGTAGTAATATTGTTATAAGTAGCGATATGTATATAATTTTAAAGAATCAACTTTAATAAATTAAAAAAATAAATGATTGGTGTTTTGTTATTTTTATATTCTTTCACCGTTCACAGCGCTCCATACATCTTCCACTTATATACCACATCCTTACACACTTACAATAAGTTAGTTATTTTTTTCTAGCAAAATATTCTCTAGAAATAATTTATATGACAAAACAACGTTTGTCGGGTCAGCTAGTATATATATATATATATTCATTTATTTATATATTTACTTATTTACTTATTTACTGGTATATGGAGAATTGCGGAACACACATACTCAGACACACATATATATATATATGCTTACATTTTCTACTTATTTACTGGTATAGGAAATATTTACACACACACACGTATATACACACTTTCATATATGCTGCTTATTTACTAGTATGTGAATTTCTACTAAACAAAAAGAAAAGAGAAAATTTTCGTCATTTATAATAACCAACTGTACACAGAGCAATTTTACGAAATGAAAAAGGCCTATCAATTACGATAGGGGGGGGGGGGGTGTCATATAACCTTCAATCTTTATGCATAGATTCTTTCTACTTATTTACCGTGTGAATTTTACAAACAATGAAATAAAAATATTCATTATTTAATTCTTTAATTTAATAATTGGTTGAATTAAAAAAAAAGAAAAAGATTTTATCAAATTTTGTTTTAAATTAACTGTACAAACAATAATGAAACAGCATTTAAAGAAATATTTTGCTTCTAACTTTCTTTTATAAATTTCTTATGTTTTTATTTTTTATACATTAAACTGCGTAAACATATTTAACTTGGTCTAAAAAATATATACGAAATTATTCAGTATTTACTCTGTGAGGTTATTATTTTCCAGAAATGCTTTAATATTTGTTTTGAAATTACAGTTTTCGTTTTTGTGATTTACCGCTTGCTCTTTCTCTAAATAGGAATTTTTCGGTATATCTATGCATGGAGTTTTCCTGATGAGTTAAACTTTTTATGATGAATCACCTATGAAAACATAACGAGATCAATTTGGTTCTTTAAACAATAATAATATGAGCTAGCAATTACTTTCGCAAAAACTATATTTTAGTTCAATAAAAAATTATCATTTTCATTACATTTTAAAACTGTCTATGTGTAGAAAATCAATAATTTACTACGAAAAGGTCTCACGTAATATAAAGACCCACGTAATGGTGGAATAGTTAGCCCTTTCGATTACCATTTCAGGCTTGAATGTCCGTAGTGATTCGAAACCACTTTAAGCCGTAGGTACCAGTGTAATGGACGTTCAGGTGCAAAAACGAACTGTAGAGCGATAACCCCAATCCCAAATGAAACCCATAATATAAAGCACACATTTACTTTAATACTGAATATTACACATATTATTTTTAATTTTATGCTTTGGTTGGAACTATTGAAATCATGAAATATCAGAAACAAAAATACAAAATATCAAACAAAAGTTTGGATGGTCGGATGGTTGTGTTTTACGTCGCACTAGTTCTGCGCAGATGGGCAATTGGCGACTGTCTGGGACACACCCCTAGAGGTGGTCCGGAGACATGCCATCACAATTTTGATCCTCCACGGAAGGGATAGCTCTCCCGCTTCGGTGACCCCCAGAGGTATAATTTTTGATGGGAACATGGAGGACATTGCGGCCACGACAGATTTTACGTGCACCAGCCACCATTAGTGTACACGACGGTCACTGTCCGGCTCGAGTACCGAACTCGCAATCTTCCAATTACGAGGCCGGCGCTCTACCGACTGGGCTACCGCGGCCCATCAAACAAAAGAAAAACAGAAGCAGAAAACAAACATGTATGTATTTAATAGTGCCGAGGGATGGTTAAACTAATTGATCCAGCCATATTGAACCAATGGAAATTGAGGCTACATAGGAAAAAATAAAAAAGACAGCGTTTGTTCTCTACCAGTATTCAGAAAGTTAATTCGCTTTTACAGTGAAGAATTGCTACTGTTTTACACCAGTTTTCTGTACAAATTATAGTAGAAATGTTATAACACTGCTGAAAAAACTACGATGTAATGCCTACAATATATATATTCTAGATTATTTCATTAAGTAATTCAGAAAATACCAAAATTATTTATAAATAAAAGATTCTAAATCCAAAAATTTAAAGACATTTATTTCCTTTAATTTTTTTGTAAGCATTCTGTTTCTATGTAATATTTAAAAGACTTTTATATAACTACACATGTCGTGCTGGTATATATATATATATGTATATATATATATAAACTACTGTCGTAAAAATCTGACTTAAGAATCCCTGGAAAAGCTTTTTAAAGGAATATTACTCTCTTCACTTTACATTTTTAACGCATGATGAAAGTATCAGAAAGTAACTATACGTAAATAAGAAAAATATATACATTTGTTTTTAATCAATTATTTATAATTTTTTATCTTGAAAACCCTATTCATATTGTTTAAAGAAAGTCGTAATATTTTATCTTTAAATTTATTTCTGGAAATGTTTGCATCGGTCGTATTCCATCAACGTCTAAAAACACACACACTTCAATCTGGATCAGCCTCTCTGAGGATTTTCCGAGCGGGAGTGTTTCGTTTTTTTTTTATTCTTTGCAATCGTCCATTTTTGATCGAAAACGAATTCCTTAGGGAAATCGTAGGTCACGGGAGGCGCTTTTTATTCCCTTGGAAAAGAAAGTTGAAATCTCAACTACGCCCTCAGGGAAACGGAATATTTGACATCATAAATCTTTGCTGACCATGAAGCAAAAAATGCATTTCTTAAGAAAATACAGTTTCAAATATGTTTAAACGTATAACTATGTAACTTGAAAATGTACAACTAAATTTTAATCTTTATGGAGAGAGAGAGAAGTTAGTATTTGGCTTTTAAATATTAAGATTTCATTTGATATTTGATTTATATTTCTGTATTCATATATATCAGATCAACCGGAATGTTCTGTCCTTTTGAATTAATAAAATGATACCAGAAATTTATCCTGGATAATATTTAAGATACTCTTGGGTAATTTTTAAGATGATAATTGGTAAAGTACCATATAAATATTGTTATTCCAAACTTTCTGGTGTCATTTTATTAATTCAAATGGACAGAACGTTCCAGTAGACCTAATAAATATTTTTAACTAACAGCAATACCTAAAAATATCTCTAAGTTAATGACTGCAAATCCAAGCCTGCAAAAACTTAAACTATTTTATTAAAATCAGTTCGCTGTATTTTCAAAACAACATTACGATTGCAAACTGCCGGCAGAAAAATTATTGAAGCACCAACAATAGTTTCTATTTATTGTTTTGTTAAGTAAATATTTGTCGAGTCATGTTTTTAGTCTTACGCTGTTTAGAAAAATGTAAGTTGACGATAAAAATTAGCAATTAAACTAAATATATATACACATGAAAAATGTGGATGTGTGCTGCAATAATTTTGCCGCTGACTGTACTTGCCAACATTTTAATTTATTCAATAGAACCAGCCCTATTTTCTTACACTAATTTTTTGTAATGAAATTTTCTCTATTATGCAATTAAAATTAAAGAAGAAGAAAAATCTTCTTCAAGGAAAGTGGTGTAAAAATGGGTGCATACTAACAATTCTCCAAAATAAATTAAAATGTTGGTGTGCCTGCGATTGGTCAAGCATTATATGCCTTTTTACTATAAAAATTTGCATTTTTATCGTTTGTAAACAGTATTCTAAATCGTGATCGATATTATAGATAATGCAAACGAAAACGTTTTTAATATTTCAAGAATGATATTAGGTCGTATTTACCCGTTTTTAAAATAATGTCACTATTGAACAAATCAGTCAAAAATATATAAATACATTTGTGAATGTGAAAATTAATTTATTTACAGTTTTACAACCAATGATATCACAATTGCGACTTTTTTTACAAAAAAAAAAAAAAAAAAAAAAAAAAAAAAAATGTACATGAAATTTTATTTTGAAAAACTGCGAATGTGAATCAGTCTTCGAAATCTTCGTGAATATTTTTAGTAGAGAAATTGTTTTAATATATGTTTGTAAATATACTTATTATTATTATTATTATTATTACTTTACTTTTAAATCGATTAAAAGGAAAGGTTTTATTATTATTATTATTATTATACTTGAAAGGTTTTATAAAATAAATTAATAAAACAATAATAAAATAAATATTTATAAGATAAAATAATTCTTTAGTTCTGTATAGAGATTTTTTTTAAGAACATTTGTTTCAGAACACAGCTATTTCATAATATTATTCTAAATATCGTGTATATATTTAGTCAGCATAAATAGATGCAATGAATTAATCAAAATTCCGAAACAGAATTATACAAATTGAGCGTAGCTCTTAAAAATATTTGAATTTATTTTGAAATTCTTAATTAACTCTTTCAAAGAGTGGAATATAAAAAGAACATCAAGAGGTCTTTAAATTATTGATTCTCAAACAAAGATCTCTCTAGAACAAACATAATGTTTCTGAAAGTACAAACATGCTCTTGACGTTTAAAATAATTCTAACCGCAAACTTTCTACATCTAGCAAATTGATAGATACCTTACATGATAAAATCTCCTCTCCACCCCTTTTCAAGAACATAATGTTTGTTTTTCCTGAGAACTTTAATTAAAGTAATACCCCGTTTCCCCTCATGTCGCACTTAATTAAGTTGAAACAGCATTTTGCTTCATCTTTCATTTCGTCTTGGTTGCAGTAAGTTTTAATTTCGGTTAAAATATTCCTGGAGTGCTACCTGCTTAGCCTCCGCCGATTATTAATGGTGATCATTACGCCATCTGGAATGAAAAATGTTTATTGAAGTATCATTCTCTTTAGCTGTACTGGTCCTTTGCTTCTCTATGGATTTTCAGCTGGAAATAATTGGAAGTAAAAGGAGATGTACATTAAAAATAAAAATATAATCGTAGTTTTGAAAATTATTAGACGACAAATTTGAGGAATACATGATCCTACTGAAGTTAAAGGAATTGAGCTTCATGGTGTAACTAATTAAATTTTCTCAAATATTAAATTAGAAACAACTTATTGAAACAACATCTATGAACCATAATTGTATACAAAAGTTAAAATGGGCGGAATTAATTCAAGAGGTTTGTTTTATAAGCGATTCCAATAAAGGTTACATTTTTATTTCTAATAATTCTTGGTATCTTTCTACGGGAGTTTTCCTTTTAAATATACAATATTAGATCTGAATTTGAGAAACAGCAATTTCGTGATATTCATACACTTTGTTAATTACAAACTCTTTAATTTTGGCGTGTATATATATAATCTTCTGACATTATAGATGTTCAAACCAAGTTTGAATAATTCCCACATCGGTAATGAATACATATAACCACACAAGAATTAGCTATTTTTATTATCTCAAAATAGAAATAAAACAATGTTTTTTTAACTGAAACAAGAAGATTCAGATAATAATTTGAGTATAAGATATTTAATGAGGATTATAAAAAGTTAAATTGAAAAGAATTACACGTTTTATTATATAAATTATATTGATTCAAACTCTGAGCACATTATAAAGAAGTCAGTAGTATGCAATTAATCATAAAACTCTTCCTCCTCTCACAGTATTTTTTTTTTTTTTTTTTTTTTTTAAGACCAGAGTAATTTTTCTATCAGAAATAAAGAAAGCTTCGTCAAATTTAAGGTTGAACAACTTGAATTTGATATAATAAGAATAGAAAATAAAAGTTTAAGAAGAAACCTAAAGATTAAATTATACTAAATAAATTTATATATTAAAAAATGAAAATTCCTATTATTTTAATTACTTTGAATTCATCTTCAATTATTATATTATTTCCGTTTAATTCGTTTCCTTTTGTCTTTGTTTCTATATAAAACTATGTATAAAATATTTTCGATGTAAACTAGTATGTTGTGGCCGCCACGAGACTTTCTTCTATATTTTCCTATACAAATTCACTCAGTAACAATAATTAAAAAAAAAAAAAAAAAAAAAAAAAAAAAAAAGTGGGACTTTGACAGAATTTTGGGTAAAATGTGAAAATTATTCTAAGTTTGTCAAAACACGGAAACCGTGGAACTTTGACAAAATTGGGGGAAAAATGCAAAAATTTTTTTAAGTTTGTCAGAACACGGAAACCGTGGGAGTTTGATAGAATTAAGAGGAGAGGGAAAAAAAAGTGGGACTTTCACAAAATTTTGGGTAAAATGTGAAAATTTTTTAAAGTTTGTCAAAACACGGAAACCGTGGGACTTTGACAAAATTAGGGGAAAAATGCAAAAATATGTTAAAGTTTGTCAAGACACGGAAACCGTAGGACTTTGACAAAATTAGGGGAAAAAAGCAAAAATTAGTTTACGTTTGTCAGAACACGGAAACCGTGAACACGGAAGCCAATACTTTCTTCTATTGAAGATAGAAGAAAGTAAAAACCGTAGCATTTGATCGCTCAATCATTAGATTGTTGATGAAGGTAATTTCCTTTCTTAAAATTAATACATAAATTATAACTTTTGTTATCCCATTTTATTAGTATCTATAAAAGTAAATATTTATTAAAATTTTAAGAGATGTAAATAAAATGATGCCCCAAATAAGCTGCAAAATAATGTGCATTTGGTAAACAGTGGAAGATATCAGGCAACATATATACTAGAGCTAAAACAGTAAAAATAAATTCATGCTTTTTTTTTTTTTTTAACTTTACTCCATAAAAATATTATCTTGTATTTTTTTAGTTTAATTTTTAACTGTATATAGACGTTATTATATATATATATATATTCGTAAGTTCTATGCACGTAGTTGATAAGCCAGCCTTGTAAGGTTTGTTTAAACTATTTCCATATTTTCACATCTTTTTACTTTAGTATTTCCAGTTCGATCATTAAAAATTAAAATTCGTTAGTATTATGCACTGAACTTTGCAAAAAACGACAAAATTTTGCTTTCGGTATTTGTATAATGCCCCAGATAAAGTTAAGATTTTTGTAAACTTCCATTATTTTAAATGATTTCGTTTTTTATTGAATCTTTTCTATTTGTTTCTATTTTGGTAATTTTCTATAATTTTCTATATATATATGTATATATATAATGAAAAAATAATATGAACAAATTAATAAATATTTAATTAACACGTAATATGGAAAGTATGTCTATATAATAAAATAAAAAATGAAAAGGAATACAAGCAAAGCTTAAATATTAAAGCAGACCAAACGACAAGGGGGAAAAAAAATGAGACTATCATCAGGGGAGCTCTTTAATGCAAGTAGAAACAATCGATGTTTTAAGAGCTAGTAGTATAGACAAAAACTAGATTAGACTCCTACGTTTTAACATGAGAGATGAATCCAATCATTGCAGTTAAGAATACAGAAATGGAAAAATTGGTACATGAAAAAACTACTATTCTGTATTGAGACCCCCTTACCCTACCCTGAAGAAGGCATCAATGTTTTTTGTGTAATTACAATTTTCATCTTTTTTTTTTTTTTTTTTTTTTTCCTGCTTTTATTTTTAAGTTTTTTGTCTGCTTTAATTTTCAACTTTTGCTTCATTATTCTGTTTATGTATCTTCTATTTTGCTGCACTTTCACGCGCATTTTATTTTATTTATTTATTTTTGTTTTTTGTTTTTATAATATTTATTTCCGTTTTTTAACCTTTCAAGTGATATTCTATTTAATTACATGTATATATATATATATATATATATGTGTGTGTGTGTGTGTGTGTGCTTTTTAATATAAAATTTCCGTTTATTTTGCCTTAAATGTAAAAGGAAAACGAAAAAAAAAAATGTTGTATTTACTAGAGATTTGTTCCACTGAAAGTAGTAAAAGTTTTAATAAATATAAATTTGTCTTCTTCAGTTATAACTGTTACCTACTCACTCATATTAGACCAGGAAATTTCAATAAACCCAATTTGGATGATTATTATTTTTTTCTTTACTTTTCCTTTATTTTCTTTCTTTCTTTTCTTTTTTTGTTCTTTCTATAATTGCTTTTCAACTATACAAATACAATAATTATTTATCATCTATTGCTCGTGTCTTTAATTAACACTTCAATCATTAGAATAGTTATTTTTATTTAAAAATTAGTAACAGTTCACTTTTTACCTTACAGAATTTACACTAATATTTCAGAAAAATAAAGGGATAAATTCAGTATTCAATAATAATATTTTTTGCCTATTTACCATTCTAGACTTCTCAATATTATTATTTTAATTATTTAATTAAATTACAGAAGTAAAATTATTATTCGCATAGTAATCATAAAAGTTTTAGTTTAGGTTTATTCATTTAATTTAATTGTGTCACCGCATGTGCTTATCGTAACAACAGAATTCTTCCATTATAGAGATTATGGTACATTTCTATCATTTATTCAGTTATTACGCACTTGTAACAAAGATAATTTGATAAGAAATTTGTAGGCCTTCGGGCAATTAATCTTGAGAGCTTATTCAATACAAGACTAATAATGACTACCACCTCCAGAGAGTACTTAGATATCATGATAGGTATGTTTTAATTCCCTATTCTACTTCAAATGTTTAAAGCCCACTGTGGAAAATTTTATTAACAATGAGGTTTTTATTTAATGTGTTGGTATTTCGGAAATTTTTGTTTAATTATAATAATTTCAGTTAGTGATTATTACTGGACATCTAATGTATAATTATTTTAAACTTAAACTTGTCTAATACTAAAATCACAAAAAATTCAATAGTTTCAATAAATTTTTAAAATTACCTTACCGAATGAAACATTTTACATGGAGGTGTGATTTATATAGTTCACAATTTATTTTTTAAATGTTAATTCTAACAATGTTGTTTTCCCTACATACCAATGAATAGATATCCTATATATTATTAAAATCTTATCCATTTCCATCAGTAATAATTTGAAGATAAGCTTCTTTGCATTCAGACCAGTGTTATCAATTTATAGGGGCGATTTTATTTACTACTAATTTTCAAGAATGTTGATTGATATATAAGGTGGATATAATTGAACTTGGCCTATTCAGTGCTTTCTGTAGCTGTAACTAAAAAGCGGATTGATTCGAAAATTAGTATATAGAGAATTCAAAGAATGCGCTCAAGGATTCTTCAAAATAAATTAATAAATAAATAAAACAAGAAAACTTTCCACTAGGGGGACCATACATCAAAATACAAATAAGCTAAATATTCCAATACAAACATCTTTATTTATCATAAAAGATATTTTTTGTTATTCTTAAGACCTTTTCTTATACCCGCTCTGTCTGTCACCGGCGGTGTCCGAAAGTGTCACACCTTTTTGCTTATATCTCAGCAATCAGACCACCTAAAGACTTCGGGTTTTCCCTAAAATATTAGTCATGTCTGACACACACACACACACACACACAAAAACATAATTGATTAGTTTATTTTTAATTAATAAAAATATGAAAATAATAAGCTAATCATAGCAAAAATTTAGCATTTAAGTTTTATCCAGAATTTAATTGTTGCCAAAAAAATTTACAAGTTCTTTTTTTTTTTTTTTTTTTATTAATTATTTTTTTTTTCCAACAGGAAAATAAATACATTTATCTAAACGTAAACAATAAAAAATTATAAAGTTCTTTTTTTTTTAGAGATCGTTTAGCGGTAAAGCATATTGTTCAATGTGGGCCCCATCATTAAGTTGTAAAATCTAAAGCCAAATGTTCAACAGCTGACCGTTGCTGAGCGCCAGTGATTTGCCGCACATGCAACAATATGCGATCGTTCAAGTCATCCAATGTTACAACATTTCTATGATAAATCAAGCACTTTAAATGAAAACATAACCAAAAACCACACGAATTAAGATCGGGTGAACAGGCCAGCCAATGTGTGAAAAACCACTCTGTCATCTGTCTGGTTAATCACTCTGTCATCTGTAAAAGTTTTCCGCAAAAACCTTTGCAAAATGTAAGAATAACTGTTTTGAATGTTATAATGTCTGAAAATCTTTAAATAAAACATAGTTATTTATTGCACATCTTCCAGAATTTTGACTGTAATGCGCTCTCTAGCGGAAATTTTTGAAAATAATTAATTTAGTTTAGGCCAAGTTTAATTATGACCACCTCGTCTATTATAGTACATTAGACAAATATTACAATTAAATATTAGTGATGGGTATTGAATAGAAAAGTCCCTACAACTTAGAAATATTGCTCTGAACCATCAATCTTGATGAATATTATTGGATATCTAATACGTAGTTATTTCACAGCTTAAAGTGCCTAAGAGTAAAATCACGAAAAATTCAATAAATCTCATAAATTTTGAAAGTGAACTTACCGAAGGGCCCATTTTATATGGAGGTTTAATTTATATATATCATGATTTATTTAAAAAGCTGTTAATTCTAACAATGATTTTCTCCCTACATACAAATTAAGATATATCCCATCTATTATTAAGTTCATATCCATTCCTTTCAGCGGTAATACGAAGAGAAGCTTTTGTGCCTCCGGACAATCAATCTTGATGGTCTATTCTCTAGAATACGAATGATTCCGGCCTCAAGAGAGTACTTAGAATCCCACGGTATATACTCTTAATTTCAAGTTGAATTTGTGCTGTTACAATGGGATTCCATAATCTGCTATCAAAGTGGAATTCCTTATTTAATGTACTTATATTGTGGTTATAAACAATTTGTTTAATTTTCTGTATAAATTTATGATGCGATTATCCGTGACAATGTAAATGAAATATGACACAATTATAAATTGAAACATCTGTCTTAATTATATTAAAAATATTTGTATTACCGACATATTATTCTTAAAAAATAATAAAAAAATAAATTATAATAATAATAATAATTTCAAAATCATCAGAAGTTGTTTAAACTTTAATCATATATTTAAATTTTTTTAAATAATTTGATAAGGTATATTAAAAAAGAATACTTTAAAAAACGTAGGAGTTTTTATTTTTATTTTTATTTTTTTAAACAGTTTAGTGTATAATGCAATAATTAAAGACTGAAAATTAGAATGAAAATATTATAATCTACATTATGTAAATTTGATCAGTACGTCAATTGGGATTTCCTTCCTTATTTGAAATAAATTTTTATATTTGCTAATCATAAGAATGGTATTCTACCGTCCTTAAAATTAAAATATTTTCTCGGTTTCTTTTTTCTTACGTATAACAAAATAATAATAATAATAATAATAATAATAATAATAACGATAATAAATAAATAAATAAATATGAAATGAAATGAAATGAAAGAAAAATAACGCGTACAACTATATAAACAGTTATTATAAATTGTAAAATATAAAATAAATACAACACTTGTGTTGTGTCGAAATAATTTAGCATGACACTATTCTAGGTCACAAATTGTAAGCACAAGTGGAGTGGGAGAGCATCCAGCGATCATTGTTCAACACGTGTCTTTCGCTGTATTATAAGTACTGCATAAATAGATTGTATTTGCAAAATATTTAAATTTTTAGATTTCAAGTATTTGGATGTTTTTATATCTTATTATTATTATTATTATTATTATTATATTTTTAGAAAATGTATGTTAGTTTGTATATATAATTACTAAAATAATTACCTGTGAAAAAGGCAATTATGTACGTAATTGTATGAAACTGCTAGGCATTTATTAGAAACATAATATTAACAGTGTTCTAGCTGCACAACAGGTGAAATGACTCTTTTCTTTTTTTAAAACATTATTTATGGCTAGAGTTAAAAATTTATTGAATGCAACAACAGAACTTAATACACGGTAGACTTATCATTATGCAAATTTGGCTTAGTTACATATTTCGCTGCTTTTCGTATTTTCATGACTTGTTCTAATTCTTTTTAAAAAGCTTGAAATCTTACAAAAATTTATATATAATTAATATATATATATATATAATTAATATATATATATATATATATATATATATATATATATATATATCCTGATCAAATTTTATTTACGAGGATATATATTATTGGCAGGGGGGGGGGTAATTTATATGTTTTTCAGGTACGATATAGCAAGTTTCTCATATTGGGTGAATGTTGAAATAATTTTACGCAATACTCACAATAATCAATATGAAACTTTTCCACTAAAATATAGTTCTGTAATATACAAGAAACTTTTATAACTATAATACACTATTTTCTTCAGTTAAAATATTTTAGTTGATTTATTGTTAATAATGCAATAATACATTCTTATTTCAACAATTATAATTTATATATGAATCATAGAAGATAAAAATAACAGCTTATGCCGTAGAAGAACTGATAAAATTTCACAATGTGTATAGAACGAAAAACAATTGCATTTTTAATTTTAAAAACATGAGAATAAACATATTTTTAACTGTGTTAATTGAAAATAATATTCCATATTTCTGTATTTCTATAAAAGTATTTGCTGGACGTATTCTTTAGCATATAATTTCATAAAATAGGTATTAAATAGCCGTGATCCAGGCCGTATGAAATGTTTTGATATTTGGGACAAATTATGTAAAGGCTACGAATTTATACAATTAAATATGGAACAATATATCGGGTGATTTCAACTAGATGTTACAGCGATTATTACGTAAAATTATATTCACACAAACATAACTTTCAAATACAAATTGGTTGAAATGAAGAGTAAATTTTAGATATGTCATTTTTATACAAGGGGTTGTATAGATATTAAAATAAGAAATTTAATTTTTATACGGTTCCTTTTTGCATATGGCTTATATTTAGAAAAATATTGGGAAAAGAATATAAAATATTTCATATTTCTAAGTGAAATGGGGGTCTTCATATGGGGTTCTAGGTCGTATTCACAAAAATTACGAAGAAGGCCACGAAAGACACCGAGCATTTAGGTCGCCGAATACGGTCTGGAATCGAATCTGGCACCTACCGTCTTCCAGATTTGAGAGCAGAACCTCTCGAAAACTGGTGAAGCCATATTGAAAAACGAGTAAATGGTTTTTAAAAATAAAATCTATCTAGCAAATGCAAAACATGCTTATGACTTTAATTTATTCGTTCTCTGATTTCCACAAGTATTTTTAGAAAGCTTTAAACTTATATAAGTATTTTAGGTTTACAAAGTCATATATGTATAAAAAGCGTTAGTCGTTTATATGCAGGGACTCACAAAAGACTTTCCAACGATTACATTAAGGTTGTTGTGAGGTATGATTTTACGGAGATTTTTATATCTTTATCTTCCACATAATATGAAGAAATTAACTTCGGTTATTTATATGCACAAAACCCCGTTTTCTATAGAATATGAAATGACTAGAGTATGATTCGTTTACAGGGCTACATAAAATTATTTAAAAACACAGGAGAATAAGTAAAAATTGTTCATGCATTATCAGTTAGGTGATGGAGTGTTAACACTGTCCTTCAATAATTAATAAGTGTTCTGTGACTTCAACTTCGTCTATTTGGTTGTCAATCTGTTTCATCGGTTTCTTATTTCTGTAAAAAAAAAAAAAAAAAAATCCTTGAAACTGACTTGTGGTATTTAGGTTGCTCAGAAAGTATTCATAGATGTCCCAAACCTGGTTTGTAAACAGGAAATAAGAGAATATCTCGAATACATTACCGTTTTAGAGAGGTACTTTAAGCATATTTCTGAACGCTGATTGTACGCACTAAAAATTATGAAATTTAGATACATTTTCTAAATGCAACAAAGGAAATTTTCTATAGAAACATTATGATAAATACCAATAATTCGTTTACAATGCTTCACGAACTAGGATAATAATATTATTATTTCACACAATTTTTTGTTTTTGTTTTTTGTGTATACTGCCTAAAAAAGGAATATGCCCGATATAGTGCACAGCAATTAGAATATAGATGTATATATATAAATTCAGCACACAATTGAATAATTCCTCTTTTTATATTAGGGGACCGGAAAGTAATGTCTTTTTTTTTTTTTTTTTTTTTCATAAATTCAAACAAGTTTTTATTTTTTATCAATAACACTTATTTTTTGTAATAACGCTTGTTACCAACAATTTTTGGCATGTAGTGTACAAGTTTTAAAAGCCGGATAAATAAAAATCAATTGGGTTTTAAGTGAAATCTCTGCAAATCGGATTTTAGACATCATACAAATATTCAAATTTACTTTCATTTAGAAAATGTTGTAACGGTCGAAATGAATGAAAATCCTATGGCGCAATATTGGGTTAGTGTATGGTAAGATAAGTCAATACCTCCCATTATTTTTTTCCAGTGTTCGTCTAGCTCAGGGCGATCTTGCATTATCGTTGTGCAGAATAACGCCTTTTATTTTGATAATCGATGGACGATTTCTAATTTAAAGATTGATTTACTCGATCCAATTGTTATTAGTAACGATCTACATTTACAGTTTGTAGAGATTTCAGCACATCAAAACCCCCTCCCCCTCGAACACGACATCAAATACACGAATTCGCCTGTTTCTGGTATAAACCTGGCTTATCTGTACTTTTTCTAGAGAGTACTTTATCTGTACTTTATCTGTACTAGAGATTTATTCGAATACTGTAAAAAATGCTGCAGTAAAATTACGGGCAAAGCCCGACAGCAGAGATTCCAGTCAAAGCCCGTAAAAATGCATTTAGACGATGAATGATGTATCGCAGTAATTTTACGTTGTGATGAAACATACAACCAACCTGCAAAAAAAAGTAGCATTAACCGTAAAATAATAAGTTAAAGTTGGCAGTTTCTCGAATACTTTAAAAAAGTTTCTTGCAATTATTACACGTGCGTGCAGGGAGAAATCCACAACACAAAAAAACTTTTTTTTTTTTTTTTTTCACGCAGAAGCTAATTTATGAATTTTCGTGCGAAGCAAATCGTCTTGGGCAGCCTGGGATTCGAACTCACAATCACATGCGTCACAGACCAGCGCTTTGCCAACCGCGCCGTTGGGATCACAGAGACTTTTCTTTAAAAAAATAGATAAATTCAACACCAGAGCTGACTAGTTGATAAATCTTGTCATACGCACCAAAAGACTTCTGGAAATTTTTTTAAACCGATTTACAGCACAATGTGAAGTAACATATCTTCAATTATTTTTACAGAACTAGCTATACAAATTTACAGCAACCTATGTTGTATTCATGTTAAAAAAAGTGCTTTATTTTTACAGAAATTTTTTACAGTGATTAAATTTTTAACGTTCAAACTATGCATAAAAATTATTTTATTTTAAGACTGTTTTAAAATCTAAATTTGTTATTTTTGATAAAATTAAGAAGTCAGTCAATCCTCATATTGAAAAAACAAAAGCTTTATCATTTTTTTCCCTATAAAGACTACGATACTGAATTTTGTGAGAGAAAATCTAACTATTTTTTTAAATCTTTTTTATTTGTAAACGGACTGGATTGGATTTGGGAATAAGGCCGATTGACTGTTGTAGGTCCTAGGCCTGAGGGTGAGTGCCCTCCGAGTGGGGTCTGCTGCTGTGTAATAGTATTATTTTGTAAGTACTCAAACCATTATTGCTATTTATACAATTTTCAACGCGAACATGTTTTAATAAACTGAATAACACATATCAATTACAAGCCCTTATAAAATTATTTATGGAAATTAGAATGCGAAAATTAAAAATAGAATTTTAAAATATTAAAATATTAAATAATTTTAATTTTAATTTAACTGTTTAATAATTTATAATTAAAATAATTTGTAGAAATAACCATGAAATATAAAATGAATCAATTCGTTTGAAATGAACACGGATTTTATATTTTGTTCCATCTAAATGAATTTATAAGTTTAAGGTAGCCTAGAAATATCAGTCTGCAGTATCTAGGTGAAATAAATGAGTAACAGGTGTTAACTAATTTTGCAATTAAAAATGAATTAACTAGTTATGACTACATCTTTAATGGGTAAAAAAAAACCAAAAAAAAAAAGAACTTTTTAACTTATAAAGAAAGTAATTTCATACAGATTGAAAATTGATAACGATGTAAAATATATCTAGATTTAAACGTTATCTACAGAAGGTCATACATTAAATTATATAAATTAATTAAGAAATTTTATCTATGAAACGTATGCAGATATTTATGTTAAATTTGAAGGATTTATTTTTAAAAATTAAATGCACTAATTATTCCCTTTGATGTGATATCAAGAGAAAATAAAATGATCTTGCTACAATTAAACTTTATAACTTATTTATTATATATAGATCAAATCTCACACATTACAATAAATCAAATCTCTTTAAATCTATCAAAGAATTGCAACAAAACTTTTTTATTACTTATGTAGATAAATCTCCTAATAATTATGCTATAATCTGTAAACATTATTATCTTTCTTTACTCAGTTCATCTATATCTAATAGTACTAACTTTCATCCTACCAATAATGATCTTAAAATCAATAACCGCAAAATTCACTGCTTTTATAAATTGCTAAAGCTTCCATTTAATAATTTTAAATATCCTTATATTGTACTTATCCCTAAATTTCACAAAAATCCTATTAAATTTAGAACTGTCACTGTAGGGTGTAATACTTACAACAATAACGCTAACAAAATTCTCCTTGATATTCTCAAACAAATCTATGACTTAATTAGTAAATCAAAATTTTTTTTTTGCCTTAAAAATAGTTATCAACTTAAAGCTAATGTCTTATCTATGACTAATGTGACTGACATCATGACTTATGATTTTACTGACCTGTTTAATAATATTAATTTAACAGATCTTCATCATATCATCTTTAACCTTTTTGAAAAATTTAAAAGTCAAATCTCTTTACCAAAATACTTTTCGGCAACATCATTTAAGACACTTTTAAATTTTATTATTCATAACAATTACATTCTACACTGTAATAAGATCTATATTCAAAAGGTCGGTATTCCACAAAGAGGATGTAGCTCGAGTATGTTAGCTGACCTATACCTTTACCATTATGAACAGGGATTATGTATTGAAAATGTCTATTTTTACCGATACATTGATGACATTATAATTTTTTATGTCAATGATTTTTCCCCTAATTTATTTAAATTTGAATATCCTTCTCACCTTACCTTAACTCATAATCTTCTCAACAATAACTCTATAAGTTTCTTAGATTTAAAACTTAAACTTGATGGTAGTAAAATTTATACTGATCTGTATGACAAAAGACAAGATTTCAGTTTCAAAGTAAATTTATTTACACATTTTACTTCTTGTCTTCATATCTCTGTATAGAGAAATATCATTCTCAATCACCTCTTTCGTATACATAATCTTTGTTTATATAGGTGTAAAAAAAAATATCTCTCACATAATTAATGTTGCTACAAAAATGGGTTATCCCAAAAAATTTATTTATTCACTTGTTTATCATTAAGGGTCTCTGTCTAACACACACACAAAAAAAAACTACTAAGGTTTAATTTAAAAAAAAAAAAAAAAAAAAAAAAACATGGTGGATGGGTGAGCAGATGTTTGATTAAGGAGGAAGGGTGGTGTTGTTTGGCTGGTTGGTTGGGAGGGTTTGATGTTGAATAAAATTACAAAAAAAGTGGGGGGGGGATTACTGTAAGTTACATTCTTATTTTTTCTGGTTGATACTATGAATTTTGAACTCTTTTATCATTAATTTTAATTATGTGCATCTGGCTACTTGAGCCTTTCCTTGTTAAGTTTGAACAATCCAACTATTTGCATAACAAAAATAAAATCTTATATTATTAAAAAAAAATAATTATAATTTTAATTATTGATGACTGCCTTATAATGCTTATCCTTATATGTGTGCTCTTTGGCATTATTGCTTGTAATTGAGTCTTCTTACAAATTAACATTCAATACTTAATACTTTGACTTCAAGATTACTTATTTTTGGGTTAATTATATAAGTTCACTTCTTCTTATTACTTGATCGGTGCTAAAAATTATTCTTATTACTTGATCGGTGCTAAAAATTATCTTAATCTTGCAGTCAATACCTCTAAATAATCTTAATCTTGCAGTCAATACTTCTAAATTATCTTAATCTTTCAGTCAATACATCTTAATTACACTCCTTATTGCATTGGCTTTTTCTCCTGAAATAATTTAACTGACTTATTGTTTTTATAGCTAACCGAAAGATGGCGCTTGCAATCTGATGTCTTATGCATTCATACTTCAGTCCTTTACTTAAACGATTTAATTATTATTGTTTTTGGTACGATTTAATTTAACTCTACTAGTTTTAATTTTAATTAACTTTAAAATCTATTTTAACATTATCATTTAATATTTACTCTGTGTATTTTATCTTTAATGAATATGCTCTGAAGTATATTCGATTAATCGATTTCTGTCGAGCTTTTATTTTAATTTCAATTTGGGTTTTGGCATCATTCTTTTCTCCAGTTTGTGTTAACTGTTATAACTGTTGTGGTTACTATGCTTCTTTCATGTTATCACTTTCTTTTCCATTAAGATTTTAATTGATCTTTTTTAATCTTTGTTTTAATTTAATATTTCACTTATTTCTCATTCTTTATGGTTCTTGCTGCTTCGATCGGGGCGTGAAATGATATAAATTGCTATGATTAGCAATATCGTTTTACGAAATCGTTGCAGCTCTCACAGCTTTATGAAGTATGCGCCCCTTGATAAGTATACTTCTAATTTTAAGCATTTATATCCAATTAATTCTGTAATTATTTGTTTTCTCTCTCTCAAGTTTAATGGCCATTTTTTATTATCATTCAGGTCGGCGTAAGTATTTTAAGTTACTATTGTAACTCATTGGTTCTTAATCTATATCGCAACTTTTTGTGTCATTCTTTCCTGTATGTTAAATTCAGTTCTATATTTTTGTGTGCTGTTGTTGTTTTAGTTCTATTAATTGCTAAATTTTAAGATTAAATTTTATTACGTTATCTATTATTTATATATATATATATACATATATATATATATATATATATAAATTTGTTATAAGTTATAAACTATATAATGAATACATCTAGATTTTGGCAGGAAAGAAAAAAAATAAGTTAATGTTATTTCCTGTGAGAAGTATTCTAATAAACTTTACAATTAAACTTATATATTTTTCCGTAAATTATGCAATTAATAATAAGGAAATAACTCTAAAAATAAAATCATATTTTGATGCAAATAATATATTTCCATTTCTTATAGCTGTGCTTTTGTTTCAAAATGTAGGTGATTACATGGTTTGTTTTGACATTATTTGTCGCTTTTCAAATATTTTTTGTATACTAGTACAAAATAAACCAACACCTGATGCTTGGTCAGGTATTTTTGAAAGGAGAAATTATCAGAAAAAAAAAAGTGACTATAGCTTTATCCACAATGATTCAAAAAATAATTAATTTTAAAACTTCTAAATTTTAAAAAGGTGTTAAGAAAGATTTCATCTCTCTATCACAGTTATTAAAATAATTCTAAGTTCATTCTTTATTTTATTTTATTTATTTATTTTATTTATTTATTTTTTTTTTTTTTAAATTATTTTTTAATAAAAATATCAGAGCGAATTTTTCGACGATGTGTAATCTTGAGCGCACAATATCTTCATCACGATTATACAGATATTAATTAAAAAAAAAAAAAAAAAAAAGCTTTTACACTACACATGAATATAGGGAATGGCATATGATTAAGTTTTTAGCGTTAGAAGTTTTGTAATTATAAGTATAATTACACTGAAAACAGTATCAAGGTTTTTAATAATGAATGTAATAGTATTTTTCAAAAGATTGACGTTTTCCAGCAAAATTATTTTTCGTTCCTTTAATTATAGGATACTTTCTCATGGGAACGCATGTTTTAGGTTCATATGATATATAATTTCTACCTAATCCTGAGTGAAAGGCTTACATGGACAAAAAATAAGCTCTGACATTGTCAACAAAAATATTTAACATGTACAATTATTCTGAAAGTTGCAATAGATAAATAAATATTTTCTTAACATATCTTAAAAATTACAAGTTTTAAAATTATTTTATTTTTTATTTTTTGTAAAAATAATTAGGATTATTTTTTGCTGATATTTTCACCGCTCGTCCATACATTAATTGGGAGCTGAACTGGGCACCGCGTAGGTGAAGAAAAAAACATTAACGCAACAAAAACTTTAAAAACGCCAGTCAAATAACCCAATTTTTAAATTGTAATTTAAAAATTTTCAGTCATATTTTTGCAATTACACGGCTGTATCACACTAAACATCAAGATATTAAATACTTATTCAGAAACAATGATCGAATTTTTTAAAGTGTGTTGATTCTGTGGCCAAATCTACATACAGAAGATATGAATGTTGGAAGACATAGTTAATTTTCTGCTATCTTATTTCCGAGGATACTTTTCTTAGCCTCGTTTGTTTTCACTGCAGTTACCAGTGGCATTCTCATTAATCAAAATATAACAACGCTACCCATACTTTCATTGACATAACTACACCTAATAGTACTAGCTTTGTTCTATACTCTTCATATAACTGTTCCTCAGAGGAAAAGATCTTGGAAAACTCCCAAGTAATTTAGACATAATTAGTTTAGAAACAATAATAAATTTCGAATCACATAATGATTAATTTTCTTTTCTTTTCTTTTTCAGCGCATTCATGCAGTATACAACCATTTTTCTCATTTTCCCATTGTCTCTAGCTTAATATGTAAGTTTGTCGATTAGCATTGGTTGTTTGTTAACTGTAAAATTTAGTCGTCAACTAAAATAAATAAAAGTTTAAATGTGATTTTGCGGTTATTTAAATTATATAAACTTGTTTTAAATTCTTCCAATCGTCAGAAACTGCGAAATAATCATTTATGCAATAATCAGCTCCTGATTCAAACATTGTTATGTACATAGAAATTTCATTCCATTTATCTATATTAAGAAAAAAATCCTTCTCTCCCCTCAAAAAAAAAAAAATAAATAAATAAATAAATAAATAAATAAATAAAAAAAAAAAAGTAAATAAATAAATTACAACATTTAATCTGATATATTAAAATCAACAGAAAGGGATTTTGAAGAAATTGATTATTATTTATTAATGCAACATCGCATTTTACATATTCAGTTTAATTGTGATTTTACTACAGCGATTTTTGAAAATTAGAAAAACTTATAACACGGACTGTGATATACTCTAAAAGTTTTCGTGTATGTTACTAGAATAATAAGAATCAATTGAACATGATTTATCTTTTCCTTTTTGTCTTGCGCATATATATATATATATATATTGTTACGGAATTGTAAATAATTGTAGTTATTTTTGTATAAATTCTTTCAAAGAGGCTTAGTAAGTTGATAAAATGCTAATTTTATGCAATTCTAGTCGTTTTAGCGTTAAAATAGACTAATTTTCCCTTAAAAACGCATTAAAAAGCTCCAATAATTCAAGTAATGGATTTCGCTCCAAACTTGGCGACTTTTCCCCTCCTTGGCGATTTTTTTGGCGACCTTGGCGAGAAAATCCTTATTAGGGATATACCAAATATGGAAGCTGAAATCTCATTGGTTGACGACTTTCTAGATTTTTCTCGAGAGATCCGGTTCCGATAGAACAGTATAAAATTAAGTTAAACGTGTCAAATCGAGTCAGTCTGAGATCAGCTTCTGCCAATGTTGCATTGCTTTGAGCCTCTTTGAATGAGACTTGCTTTGTGTGTTATTGCTATACAGTTTGTACTGTGGTTGTACTGTTAATGGTCGTTGTTTAAGCTGTGTTTACTGGATGAATTGAAGCTGATACTTCGTTTATAGACCTGTATTTTTCTGGAACTCTCTGTGAATAAATTACTGAATTTTTGTAAGTTTCGTCTTTCATTCTCGGACAACTTTCGAATCCTCAAGTACGCAACAATATTGTATCCATATATATATATATATATACATGCATGTACATACTATGCAGTTTTTCTTTTCCGGGAATAACACGAATTGCCTTATATTTACTCTAGTTTCTTTTGTAATGTATTTTCATTTTTTTTTTAAATATATCATTTCATTCATCAGAAATAGAAAAGTCGGATAACAGTTTCATTACATATTATTAAAAAAAATATTTTTTTTAATTTGTTGAAGTTTCTCTCTGTCTCTCTCTCTTTTAAATTCTGCTTTTGGCAATTTTGCTTCTTTAGGAAATTTTTTTATTCTGCGCCTTACAAAAATTATAAGAGAGTTTTAGAAAAAGTCACTATTTTATTAAGATTTTATTTATTTATTTATTTATTTATTTTTTTAACATAAATTAAAATATAGTGTATTTAGTGTTATTTTTTAAATCAGAAGAACTATATATTATCGAAAATATTCTTATTGACAATTATCTATTTAAAATAACCTTCAAGAACGAACCAGATTAAATAGGTACCTTTCTGTGACCAAGCCATTATTAATAAAATAAATACACATGAAAACTAAAGTAAAACTAAACAGTTTCAAAATACTGTGTCGTGTATTTCAATTTAATCAATTCTTTTCTTTTTTGTTCAAAACATAAAAAAAATTTACAGTAATTCACATTGCATAATTTTGCAACACACAGTCAATCATATTTATGTGGATCAATAAAACAAGCAAATTGATATTGATATTAACTTAAGAGTTAATATTAGATTCAGCAAGCGTGTTTTTATTCACCATTCTGAAATTTTACCGTCATTGTGATTCGTTTTTCATATTTAAAGATGTGTATTTTCAATTGAATAACTTCCCTTCTTTTCCCCCTTGAACTATTATCTTTAAAATAGTTTACAAATTGCTAATGGATGGTGTACTACGCTAATCAAAATTTCGTGCTAGATTAAACCAGATTTCAGGATATTACTTGGAGAAATTACAAAACAGTGAAATCATGATTTGGTGTTTTATTTAAAAAAGACTTTCAATTCACCTTCTTATCAGAGCCTGATTAAGGCAACACCTCCTGTAATAATGCCACCGAGCTGAGCTATACGTCATGGAAGATCGGCCGATTTTATCCAATCAACACTTCATGTGATACATGTTGGATCGTGAGGATTTAATGAAATCGGCCGATCTTCCGTGACGTAGAGCTCAGCTCGGAGGCATTATTACAGGTGGTGTTGATTAAGGCCGGAGCATACTATCACCAAAATTCTGACAGTTATTTTTTGCTTATTTATCATAGAAATTCCACGCTTTGATTAGGAACTTATTTTTATAAGAAGTTAACGTAGTAAGAAAATCGAATTTACATATCGCTAGTTAGACACCATTATTAAAAAAAAAAAAAAAAAAAAAAGAAAAAAAAAAAGTTATATCCTTATATTAACGAGGATTAAGTATGTTTAAGCCAAAAGTATTTGTTAAAAACTATGGTGGGGTTTTACCCCGGTTTTAATCAGATCTTGCTTCTTATTGACAGAAGCTGCTGCAGATCCTAGTTTTTGTTCGATTTTAAAGAATTTTCTTGAGTATATACGAAGATACTTAACATATATATACAATTAATTTTATTAAATATAACCTGTTCCAGTTAATTAGATGTTTGATGTCATTCGACAGAGATAACTTTCTAGAAAAACTAACTATAAAAATGCCTTTTAAGGAATTTCCTTAATATATTAATTTATAAATTTAATTAATAAGAAGTACGTTTAAGAAGAATTGTCTAAATGAAAATAATTATATATATATATATATATAATTTTATCAAATATTGTATTTTTTTCTGATAAGATATGAAAATATTAGAGAGGAAATTTTTAAACATGCTATAAAAAATTCTGTAATACAAATAAATAATCTTTATACATTTGAATCAATACTTTTAAAACAACAAAAAAATTATCATTATTTTAATTGGTTTCCGTTTAATATGAAAAGTTTACTTTGCATGCATTATTTAAAAAAATATAACCATCATAAGTTTAATTCCCGTATTTAAAAGCAAATTCTTATAATTTAATAATTAGAAAATGTAAGTCATTTAACTTTTCCGACATTTGAAATTAAAACGAGATAATTACTTGTCTCATTTTAAATCTTGAGCCTTTGCTTAAATTTGTCAGGAAATTGAATTTCTATCTCTGAAACTGAATTTGAAATTTAACTAACTCCAACAGTTCTAGTTAACACTAAATTCAATAGTCTTCAACTGGCAATACTTAATAAACCTGGACACAAAATACAAATTGGTAGAATAAGTGTAAGGTAATTATATTCAGTAATTTATAAAACTTTGAAACTTTGAAACTCTCTTTTCAAGCATATCGTTCAGACAATCTTATACATCACAAAGCAATTCGAGTTCGTCAAAAGTATCAAACATTAAATATTTACCGCATAGTTTTATTATTATTATTATTATTATTATTTCTTTTCATAGGAAATATGTTATCTAGAATTGCTGCAAGGAAATTAATCTACCCAGATTGCCTCTGCGGAATCATATGAATGGTTCTCTATGACGGTAGTTCATTTTAAATATGAATTACCTGTCGCGATAAAACTGCATATTTTACGAGCATCCTGAAAGACTTTTTTTTCCTGACCCATATGAGGATGAAAGAGCACTTTTCCAGCTCATTCTAATGATCGATGGCTGCTTTTGGCCAGACAAGCTAATTTGAAAGATTTAGATTTGGCATTGCTAGAAAAAGAAGGAAGGAGGAAAGTTTCAGATGCTGGAGGGTTTCATTGTTATAAGCTTTAATGGGCAATACGCCTTAATGTAGGCAATCAGGATTTCAAAAGATTAAATTAAAAAATAAGGAAATTTAAACTTTTTGAGTCTGTCTTTTATGAGATTATTAAAAAGAAGTTTGCAAAAACTTTCAGAAAGTTTTGAACTATTGTTGAATGGTAGAAATAAAATATTCTAAAAAATATACATTTTTAAAAAAATTTAGATGCGTTTGAGACATGGTTAATTAAAATTTTATTTATCTGTTTCCGTTCTAAAATAAAATGTATAAAGGAATATGTATGCATATATATATATACATGAATATATGCACAATTATACTAACAGTTTAAGTCATCTCTAATTTTCTATTTTAATTATACATTTTAAAACATCTCTTTTTGTTAAAAACAGAGTCTAAAAACATTCTTAAAATACTTTTATAAATCTAAATAGGCAATAAGCCTTAATTCAGGCAATTAGATTTTCTAAATTAATTTAAAATAATTGAACATCTAAGATTTACTTAAAATAATAATAATAATAATAATAATAAACGGAAATAAAAATTAAAATAAAGCTTTTTTTTATGAAGTTATTTAAACAAAAGTTTGCAAAAGTTTCAGAAATTTTTGAATTATTGTTGAATTTTTGAAAAATAAATTCCTGAAAAATGTGTTAAAAATAAATAAATAAATAAATGATAAGAGAAAGAAAGAATAAAGAAAACATGATTAATTGCTATTTTACTTATCTACTTTCGTATCATGAAAAAAGAACCTGATTAGTAATTATTATTATTTTAAATACATATTAATTTTAATTTTAATATCTTTTAATATTTTAATATAAAAAAATAAATAAATAAACTAAAACCAGCACTTAAACACATAAAAAATAAGCTTGATTATCTATCACGATTTAAAATGTGTCTTAAATGTAGACAAATAAAATTTTGAAATATTTAAAAATTAGTTTTACTTACATCTAAACTTTAGATTATGACTTTTTAAGGCCTTTGAAAACGTATGAAAAAGATATTTAAAGAGCTTAAGAAAATTTTAATGGGATTTGTTTTATATATATATGTATATATATATGTGTGTGTGTGTGTGTGTGTGTGGAGAGAGAGAGAGAGAGAGAGAGAGAGAGAGAGAGAGAGAGAGGGGGGGGGGGGAGAGGGAGAGGGAGAGAGGGAGAGAGAGACGATGCATGCTGCTTGAAAATTATCTTTACATTACAATTAATTTCTATTTCATTTATATATCTTTTGGAGCAAGCAATAAATTATGTTATTACATTTATGCTAATCATTATTAAATTTTTTATACTAATATAAAAATAAAGAAAGAGGTTTCTGAAGATTAAAATAACAACGTAATTAATCGTAATGAAGTTTAGAAGATTTAAGATTGTATTAATTAATTTCTTTATTAAACACAATAAAATAAAGCTCATCGCTTTTAATATAACAATTGAATATTCCCTCTAATTTTTCTATTTATTTAATTATTTATTTAATTTTGCGTATTTATTTTTAGAACAGTTTTAATATACATACTACAATTTAGTGAAGAAACGCCGCATACTAAGTATTAAACAGAAAAAGAAGAGAAAATATCGTAAACGCCGCACATGGCGTAGTCGCCGTAGTTCAGCGAATATTATCACGTTGAATAAGGAAAATTATTTTAAATTCCACATTGATTTATTGTAAACTAGCCGTCTTCGGTGACCAGCTTGTTCGCAATCCTTGAAAAATCCGGCTTTGAGAAACTCCCGCTCGGCGGCGACTGCGGCACCTTTTTCCCGTTTCAGGTCTTCTGCATTTTTCGCCCCCCTAATAATTTTACACTTTCGAAAATATCCTCATTCGATATGTAGGCCTGAAAAATCAATATATACCAGTTTTGAACGGTCTAAGTCAATTTATAATTTTTTGCCCCTTCACCCCCCCCCCACTTCCCGCCTCCCCCAATAATTTTACACTACTTTTCTCTTGGAGGTCCATATATTTTTTCATCACAAGCTTTTCCATGCGAGGGAGCAAGGCTCCGTTCTTCTTTTTATATTCTTGTTACCTTGTCGCCCTCTGTCGTGTGAAAACTCCGCTTTGGCGACCTCTGTATTTTTTTTTTTTTCTTTCTTTTATTTATTTTTTTTTTCTGTTTATGCAATAAACAACGGAGGAGGTTTAACCTTTAGACACGGGCTCTTTTGAATCACCACAGTGCCATCGGAGCCTCTCTCTAAAGGTTAAAATCGCTCAAAACCGCTGCATAGTGGTGAGCGGCCACCTTCCGTCTTAGAATCTTAGAATAATTTTACACTGTCAAAAACATCCTCATTCGATTTGTAGGTTCCAAAGACTTATATATATATGTATATGCCAATTTTTAATGGTCTAACTCAATTTCTATTTTTTTCTCCCCTTCGCTCCTCCCCCCCCCCCCTAACAATTTTACACTTTCGAAAACATCCTCATTCGACTTCTAGGCCCCAAAAACTTATATATACCAATTTTGAACGATTTAACTCAATTTCTTATTTTTTGTCCCCGTCGCCCTTTTCCCGCCCCCTAATAATTTTACACTTTCGAAAATATCCCCATTGGTCTTGTAGGCCCGAAAAACCAATATATACCAATTTTGAACGGTGTAAGTCAAATTCTAATTTTCTGCCCATTTCGCTCTCCTTCCCGCCTCATCTAATAATTTTACAATTTCGAAAATATCCTCATTCGACTTGAAGGCGTCAAAAATCTATATATACCAATTTTGAACAGTGTAACTGAATTTCTAATTTTTTGCCTCCATCCCGCCCCCTTCCTTAATAGTTTTACACTTTCGAAAATATCCTCATTCGGCTTGTAGGTCCCAGAAACTTATATATACCAATTGGAACGGTCTAACTCAATTTCTAATTTTTTGCCCCCTTCGCCCCCTTCCCACCCCACCCTAATAATTTTACACTTTTGAAAATATCCTCTTTCGACTTGTATGCTCCAAAATACGAAATTTCAGCGTCATATCTCAATTTAAAATATTTTGAAATAAAAAAAGAAAAAGAATTATTTTTACCTTCAAATGCATTCGTTGCTATGGAAATTCACATCGTCTTTCGAGAGATAGATTATGTGATAGAATACAATTTAATTTGAAAAAAAAAAAAAAAAAGTGAATTTTTTGTTTATTATCCAAAATGGATGAAATTTGAACTGCAAGTTGATCTTGTGATGTATAGGCTGTAGATTAAATTTTATGTTCGTGAGAGAAAAATTGAAGAATTTTGAAAATTGCAATTTTTAATCCCATTTCAAAAACATGTGACTTCAGGATGTTTTCTTTCCGCTACAGACGGTGGAGACTATCATCTGCTTTCGTTTATATTCAAATGATTTGTTGCCACCTAAAATTCATACTTTACTTAATATAAAAAAATCTAATTGTCGTGTTGAATTTCTGTTTGCACTCATGGATTAAAAAAAATCGCCCCTTTCATTTGGTATCAAATTTGTAGCAATGGGATCGATATTTTAAATTCATTTAGCCATTTAACGTTCCTTAAACGCATCTTAAGCTCAAAATTGACTGGTTTATTAATTGACATAGGTCGACGTTTTAATTAATATCTCCGGAACTAATTAAAATTTTTAATTGTTTTCAGGAGCCCCTCGGGAAGTCCGTATCTCAATTCTTTTACTTCTGCGTTTTATAGGGGCTGAACGAATAGAAGAACATACAGACAGACAAACCTTTCCTTTTAATAATATAGAAGAAGATGATAGACAAAGAATATTTATTAAAAATTACACTGAAACGCACATCCTTTCAGGGTCAGTTTTTATGGTCTCCAAAAAATTTCTTCATTGGTTTTAATACTAATTTACCTTCATTAAAGTTATCATTTAATGTAAAAAATAATTTATGATATGAAAAAAAAAATCATATTTAATGAGGCTTATGTTTATACTAGCAGGCTTTGCCAGCTTCGCTAGTCATTATATTGAAATGAATCCCCAAAACAGCATATCATTAATAATATTAAAATATCTTAAAAAAAAAAAAAAAAAAAAAAAAAAATCATTGAAATCCGTCAAAATCTAATTTTAAGTTCCTGCTACTTTCTGTCGCGGTATTCCCGCTCGTCACAGTCGAGTCTGGACCCCCAATGCCTTCAGCAGTCCCTTACCTGCTTTTTACTCTCCCTCCCTCGCGGTTACAGTTGAACATTTTACAAAATCTCATCAAAGTGCATATTTCGCACACTTAATTAACACCCACACACCAAAATTCGCCACTCTTAGGTAATTTGGACGGATTTAAGCTTCAAAGTGTGGTTTTTGCCCCGCCCGCCCCAAGAGGAAGGGGGGAGGGTAAATTTCCAAAATTACTTTATATTGCATGTTGCATACACATACCTAACCGACACATCAAAAAATTGAGATCCTGAAATTATTTAAAGCTGAGCTATGCTTTAAAACTTTTTTTTTTTTTTTTTTTAATCTCTCCTCCCGTTCTTAAAGGAGGGAAGGAGGAGGGAATTTCGCAAAATCTCTTCATACTTATGAGTTAGATACATATAATCGTCCCTTACATAAAAAATTTCCAACCTTAGGTAATTTAGTACAGCGTTACGCATGAATACATGTTTTTGCCCCCCATTCTCCAAAGGGTGGTAGGGTGGAATTTCATAAAATCCCTTTGTAGTGTGTGTTCAGTTCGATTTCCTCGTGTGTTGTGTACACTTCTTCTAAAACCTTTTCCCTTCTCTCCCCCCCCCTTAAAAATCCAAAATTCCAAAATCGCAGAAAATATTTTTTTTAGTACTCAAGTCTGGTCTTTCCATCTGCAATTTCTTCACCGTTAAGTAATTTGGAGCCGAGTTAAGCCTTCTGCCTCCCAAGGGGGACAGGGAGGGGGGTATTTTGCAAAGTTCCGTCTTAGTTGGGGGTCAGGCTCCGAAAACTAACCTGGTCACTAAAATTTGTGACCCTCTTTCCCACAGAATCGTCATGGCAGTGTTGAGTCAGTGAATCAGTGAGTTTACTCTTTTATATGTACAGATTTGTTTATATTTTTTATGGACTACTTGGCTTAAGGTTGCTGTCACAAAAATAGAGTCCTTGGCGTAAAATGTCCTATCTACTTCAGTATTAAAATTGAAAGTATACCCAGGATTATCAACTAATAAAACTCTTTAATACAGATCTGACTTAGCTTTCATTTTCTTATTATTTAATTTTGATAATGACGTTATGTTGTCATGTGCCTAAGCAAATTTAATATTTATTATTTTTTTTTTATTATTATTATTCGCGTGAAATATTCTTTGGCAACAATTAAAAATTATCTATATTATATAGAAGATTAATTAAAAATTTACATTTTTCCCGGTATAAATAGTAGCCTATGTCTTATTCCAGACTATTATCTATCTCTGTACAAAATTTCATCCAGATCCGTTTATCCGTTGTGGCGTGATTGAGTAACAAACATCCATCCAAACTTTCGCATTTATAATATTAGTATAGATTAGTTATCATGTGCATGTGTTAGATTGAGTTATTTTGCTGTCAAATTGACAAAATTTTAATTTTGAATTTCAAAACTCTGTTGTTCTTGGCGCTTATTGTATTTGGTGATCAAAAACGTAATACGAAAATATGCATGCCAGATGTATATTTTCGTAATATGCATTGTACGAAATATTGTTTCATATTATTCATTACTCTCTTAATATAAGTTTTTAAAACAACCATGATTTTTGAAAGGAATTAAATTATGTTCGCCAAATAATTTGGCGATATTTTTTTTTTTTCTGCTAAGGATGACCGATATCAAATCTATTCCGCTGCAACATATTAGTATCTTATATCAGATATTTTATTTAGACATTTGAAAACAAATTTGACTTCAAATTATGATAGAATATTTATCATTTTCCTTTTAATTAGTATATTAGTTGGATATTTATTGTGTAAATATCATCTTTTGAAATGAAATGCTTGTGTTTTCAATCAAATATGGAAATTTGCCTTTTTTTTTTCCTAGATTTTTGAAATTAAAAATTCAAATTTTGTCAATTTTACAACAAAAATAACTTAATCTAACGCATGGACATGATAATTAATACATACCTATACCTAAATATGGGGATTAAAATCGGAAAATAATTTCCCGCGATTTTTAATAATTTTTTACAAAAAATCCAATGGACGTTTAACATAAGAAATATTTTTCTTGCATCCACGAACGGCCAGTGACGTCATCACTTCGCTTGCGTATTAGCACTTTATCAATGTGTAAAAGAAATTTTTAATTAAAAATGACGTCAATTTTTGTGAGATGCATAATTTTTTTTAATAATTTTTTATCGTTCACGTTTAGATATGTATTTATTTTCCTGTTGAAAAAAATAAATAAATTCTTTTTTTTTTTTTTTTTTTGGCATCAATTAAATTATGGAAAAATATAAATGGCTAATTTTTTGCTATTATTAGCTTACAAAATTGCTATTTTATGCATAAAAATCGCAAAAAAAAAAAAAAAAAAAAAAAAAAAAAAATCGGAATAAAAGGTAGCCAACTTTTTAAGTTAGGGTATAAGCTATCTCCATTACAAATTTCATCGAAATCCGTCGAGCAGTTTTGGCGTGAAACTCAGTCAAATAAATTCACGGACATTCACATTTATATATATATAAAATTATGATTTGTAATGATTTGTATATTTAGGTGATGTTTATTTTACTTTTTATTTTATCTTTCCATCATATAATTTTTAAAAACAATAGGATTTTATTTATATGGCTTATTAAAACACTATAAAAAAGCATCACAGAACTGGCATTTAAAAGTAATAAGTACAAAATTTTGAATAAGCATTATAAAAGGCTAGAACTCGCAACAATTGTTTCGAATCAAAAGAAGATACTACCTTTTGTCAGGCGAACTAAGTAAGTACAATTGCTGCAAACAAAGCGGTAACAAACAAAAACTTTTGTGTGTTGTTACCTTGATAATTTTCGCATAATATATATATATATATATATATATATATATATATATATATATAGTATGTTTGAACAATTTAGAAAAATTTCAGAATGTCAACAGTGATTAAAAAACAAACTAAATCAAATGGAATAATACTGATTGTATCATTTTTTATAACTTTATTTGTTTTTAATACTTACAAGGAAACACTCAAAAGGTGTCGTCTTCAAACAATATTGAAAAAAATATATGTGATTCTACATTTTATAAAACACCAGAAAGTGAATAAATTATCGGCTGAAATGAATTACAGCGACCACAAAAATTAACAAAATTAAGCATATTTGGCGATTTCACACTGTTAGGCGATTGATTTTGAGTACATGGCGGAGAAGCAAAACACGGTTCTGTTCGTACATGGTAATCTCGGTGCTAGCGAACTTTTCGCGTAAGATCGCTAAATCGCCAAAAATGCTTAATTTTGATATATATATATTTTTTTTTTTTTGTGGTCGCTGCAATTCATTTCAGCCGATGATTTTTTCACTTTCTGGTGTTTTATGATGAGTAGAATCATATATATGTATATATATATTCAATATTTTTGAAGACGACACCTTTTGAATGTTTCTTTGTTAGATGTATTTGCTTACATTATACGATGTTTAAATTATTTATTCGTGAATACTTCATTTTGTGTTTAGAGATATTTTTCTTACAATGTCTTATGTTCAACTGCGGCTATCTCATTTTAACTCCTCCTACTAGAGAATCATAATTTTATATGTTCTTCTCATGCTACAGACTCGTTTTTTTTTTTTTTTTTTTTTTTTTTTAACAATTGTTTTATTTTTTAAACAATTGATAACAAATTATTTTGTAAACTATTTAACTTTGTCTATATTTGAATGACTTAAAGTTTTTTTTAACTATTAAATGCCTAATTATATTTTAAATCAATTTAAAAATGTTTTATTCTTACCTCTATTAAATAAATCACAGGAAAAATATTTAAAAAATCCTAATTTATGTTAATTATGGTTTACTGCTAAAAAAGAAATTTCTTGCCAATCGGAAAATACGAGGCATTAGCGCTTCAATATCATTTTAATAATACTTTAGAAGACAAAATTGGGAATGCTGCCGAAAGACAACACTCGGCATTTAAGGGTTAAGTTAAAATAGGACAGGATATTTTTTTCTTATATATGTATATATGTATATATGGATCTGTGAAGTGTTTTTGAACTCTTTCTCTCTTTTATTCTTTTTTCCGGTTATTTTATTATTATTATTATTATTATGTAAATATATATACACAGACAAGATTTAACAAAAACATAAAAATATCTGCATTTATATGATAGTTTGAGCCAAAGTATTATTGTTATTATTATTATTTTCAAAGATATCATGTTTATTTCCAATAAAACTATTTTTTATTTGAAGCAGGATCAATTTTTAATTAAATTGCTTTAATCATTTGTATGGTATAGAAAACAATTTAAAAAACTGTTTTATAAGCTATTTTATTTATTTAAAATAAATATATTTTAATAAATATTCTTATACGATTTCCTAAATTTTATAATTCACATAAGCAGGCATGCATACATATTTTTAATTTATAACAATATTTCATATTTTATAGAACAATATTAAAATGAAAGAAAAATTTTAAACCTATGAATTCAGTCTTTTGATTTTTAGATAAAATATTTTTTAAAAATTGTAACATGGATATAAAAAATATATAAATTGTGTCTGCAAACAAACATGTTACAGCAAAAATTTAATGCAACACGTCATTATGACGTCAATTGTAAGCTTCTTTGACGTCATTTGACAGGCTCTATGAGAAAATAATCCCTAGCGTATGTATAATAAAGCTCGCAATATCATTAGGCGGGGTGTTGATTTAGTCAAACGTGTTTAAAATCCCGCGTTATTTAATTACACAATAATTAAAGTTTCGCCATAGATATTTATTAATTACTTTTTTTGAAGCTAGAAAATTAAAATTTTATTTTAAATGTTTGAAAAAAGAAAAAAAAAAAGTATTGCATCAAAAATTACATTGTAGACTAAATTTGTCAGATGTTATTATTATTATTAAGAAAGGAAAAAGTCTTACGTTGTGAAAAAAAATAAAGGATTAATGTGGCTTTTAAATATATCTCTTTTATTTTGCTTTTTAAAAATGATTTTTTTTTAAATGATTTTATTATTGTTATTATTATTATAAACGAGGATTTCATCTTTGCTAGTATTTCGGCTGATAAGTTGTTAATGCTCTTTTGATTATCTTAGAATTTTTCTTCTTTTTTATGCAAACAAGATTTCAAAACAAAGTTTAGAATTATTTTAACATCATTATTTTCTTTTTATTTATTTTTCCTTTTTTAGTAATGAGATATTTTTATTTAGTAAGATTTTTTGTTAAAATATTGCTGGTACACATTTCATATGGGTGAGGTAAATAAAAGTGTGAATTTATCCTACATAGCTATTTGCATGATTTATATCTATATATTTTTTTATATATGAATTTTTTTATATATGGTCACTATGCAAAGTGTTCAATGTCTCATTAAGCTTAAATTACTCAATTTTAAAAATACAGCTATGCGATTTTTTTTTTTTTTTTTTTTTTATAATAATAATGTTTAAAAAAATCTTTTTGACCACATCTCTCTAGAGGACTCGTATGAAGATTTAAATAGTGCAACATTTTAAATATTAACAGAAAGAACTTTCTATTAGTTTTGCCTTATATCTCCCCTTACTTGACACTTTTACAGTTTATATGGCCCACTTGTTTCTAAAATGTAAAGTATTAAATGGTATTATATATATACACACCGGCAGCAAAAGTATCCGAGCACTAGCAAAAATTCCTATGTAAAAAAAAGTACACTTAATACAGTTTTGTTAAATAAATCCTTGTTGAATTCTGTTTTTGATCAGTCTAAGAACAAGATTTGACAAGGATTTATTTAACAAAACAGTATTAAGTGTACTTTTTTTATATAGAAGTTTTTGCTATAGCTCTCATACTTTGCTGCTGACTGTATATATATATATATATATATATATATATATATATATATATATATAGATATATAGATATAGATATATATGTATATATAATTCTGTATTGATATACTTGAAAATTATAATCAGTATTCATTTCTCACGAAAGGAGTTACACAATCATATTCATGAAATTTCTGATCTGATTATCAATAAATGAAAAGAAGACAGATAAAACGAATGATAATTTCACTCTCTCTAAGGAAAGGAAATTTATTTATATAAATAACTTATTTAACCTGTTCTACTATCTTCTTCTTCTTCTTTTTAATTTTTTTTTTCTTTCGACTGATAACTATTAGCTTTAATGTCCGATTGGCAATTTTCAGTTTTAAAATAAAAATCCAAATTCGGATTTCGAAATTTCTGAAAATCTGAAGAAATTTTTAATGACTTATGCTTTTAATTATTTTATAAGTTTACGAAAATATTAAAAAAAAAAAAAAAAAACTCTGTATACTTAGAGGCGGAAAAATGTCTATAATTAGATAACTTTATTTAACCTGTTCTAATATTTATTATTATTATTTGACTGATAGATTTTAGCTATCACATTCGATCAGTTATTTTCAATTTAAAAAAACGAATCAAAACTCTGATTCCAAAAATTCTGAAAAAAAAAAAAAAAACTTTAAAGATGAATTGAATAAATTTATGATTTTATTTAACAGTAGGTAAATCTAGAGCAAGAAACAGTTAATATTTAAAAAGAGAATTAGAGAAATATTCTCAAAGAAAATAAATTTAATTAAAAAATACAAAAAAGGTACAAATAACCATCATTAACTATTCTTTAAAAACCATCGCAAAAAGACGTACAGTCGGTAACAAAAGTCTCCGATCACTAGCAAAAATTCCTATATAAAAAAAGTACACTTAATACAGATTTGTTAAATAAATCATTGTCGAATCCTGTTTTTAGACTGACTAAGAACAGGATTCGACAAGGATTTATTTAACAAAACTGTATTAAGTGTACTTTTTTGTATATAGGATTTTTTGCTAGTGTTCGTAGATTTTTGTTATCGGCTGTAGATATAAGCAACTTTAAGCAAAAAATCTATAACAATTACAAAAACTAAATACTGATAAGGATATATATTTATAAATTTAGTAAAATATAAGAAAACTAAACTAACGTAAATATTTGGTCTGGAGCAAAAAGATCTATTCTTTTTCAGAGAAAATCACAAAATGATATACTTAAGCGAATGTTTAAAGTACAACTTTTATAGAAATTACAAAAGAAAAAAAAAAGAAGAAATTAAGAAATGGAAGAACAAATAATGTACCGAAATATATAAGAACACCACAGTAATCGAAATAAAAATTAAAGCCTTATAGGCTTTTAAACAATCAACGAAAAAATGCTTAGAAAAAGCTCCACTGCCAGTAACAAATGTGCTGTCCTTACAGTACTTGCTCTAAACAAGAGGTTAGCAATATCTTTTAAAACATAACTTTAAGCCTGGTGATATAAAAAGATTTAAACAAAATCTCTTCTGAGGAAATAAAATGAAAATGTGAAAACACTTACTAGGGGATTGCTTTAACTGCACCTACTCTGGCAATTCCCCCCATTGTAGCCATTTCCTGAAACTTCTTTCATTTTTTCGTTCTGTTTTGAGGGTTATTGTTATAGAATCGTGTATTTCTTTCTATTCTTTTAGCCTGCAGTTTTTCATAAAAGAAAAAAAAAAAAAGAAAGAAAGAAATAATAATAATCGGAAAATTGAATTTGATTCTTTCTCCAAAGAGAATGTTCGGAGAAAAGAAATAGAAAAATCGAGAACAATAAAGAAAGAGAAGAAATATGTAATACATTTCTCTTTATAAAGAAGTCATCAAATTATACAGTTCTTGTTAAATTGAATTCTATATATATATATTTTTCCTTTTCTGGAACATTTTGGGAATTTGTTTATAGAAAATAATTTTCTTGTTCTATACTGGTTTGAATAAATTCATGAATAAAAAGCACATGATTTTCATAAACGTGATTAAATCAATGCAGCTGCATTATATGCTAGTTAAAGCACATGGTCTTTTCATGAAAGTATAGGATAAAATCCAATACTAAGCAAGTTATTTTTGTTTAGGAAAAAATAGAAAAATGTTTAAAATATCACGCTTAGTATTTTCGTAGTAAAAATTATTAGAAAGCAATGGAATAAGAATTTATTTTCTTGAAGGAGCAAATTGTGTATTGTTGAATTTTACAATATTTTTCTTTAACCAATTAAATGTTTACTAACGATTATCATGTAAAATCAAATATTCAACTGCATTTGAAATGTATTCAGCTATGTTTTCTTTAACCGTACAGACACAAACTGATGCGAAAGATATTTAGTATTGCTTTGGCACGTTATATTCACTGAAGTGTGGCTAGCAAATGATGTGTGTACACACGCCGTGCCACAAAGTTAGTAGAGGATAAGACACACGACGTAATGCGGAAAAGTAATTGCCTACAGCCGCGCCAACTGCTTAAAGCGGTTGGACAGCAAAATGCAATTCAAGACAAGCATTTAGTAGTACACAAAATAAAATAGTTATCTAAACACAATATTTACATTGCAGATAGGTTAGAGAAATTTTTTAATTCAATAGTGTATGCAATGACACAAAGTAATAACAATCTACTTAATATTTCCACAATATTTCTAGTATGACAGAAATATTGTGTATGATTATTGTTGCTTCAAAAAATTTAACAATCAAGGGCATAATTTTCGATAGATATGATGTGTCTTGACAGCTAAATTGGTTAATATATAGTCTAAAGTTATCTGTTAATCGGAAATTTTCTGGGTTTTATGTAATGAGTAACAAAATATTAAAAGTAAGATAATATATATATATATATATATACACTCCTTCTCATATTTATAAGGACACTTTATTTTTTGAAATAACTAATGAAAAAATAATTGTGAACAAGATTATACTAAGTGCACTTAATATATCTATTATTCTAAAAACCAAAACTGCTATAATTTTTTTAATATGAAGCAAAATTAATAAAAAATAATTCAAAATATTTTTTTCTCCACGTTTGTAGATGTTCGTAATTACAGGGACAGTCAAGATTTTTTCGTTTTATTTAACTTACTAGCGGATAAATCAGAGTTGACATGCGAATTCGTTAACTACTGGACTAGATAAATTCATATATAAGCCTTCAATTTTTCTTGGACGGACATTACTGATAATTCCTCGAAAAAAAAAAAAAAAAAGAACGTTCATGTAGTGAAGTATGATAAATGTCTTTTTTAAGTGGAAGGATAATTTCAATCCGCCGAATTTCTAATGAAATTCGAATATCTAAAATTGCTGAAGGAAATATAATCAAACGTTGAACTGCTGGTTCGATAGGAGAGAGATCTGATCCAAAATCATAGTTGTTTTACAGAGATAAAAGACTCATAATTCCTCTTACTGTTCTACTCATAATGACTACTGCTCAATTTGCTCGTAATTTTTAATGAAAGGTTGGGGTCCACATTTATGCATGTTAAAATATGTTAAAATAAATAAAAAACCTGTAATAATCACTAAGCATTTAATGGGGGAAAGAACGTCTGTGTTAAAGTTAAATAAAAACAATATTAAATGGTAAAATGTTGCATTTTTGGATGAAAAACATTTTATTCTTGATTAATCATTGGTTTTAACAGTTACTGGCACGATATGAAGATAGCGAAAGACAGAGCAGATTTTTTAAAGGCAGATATTGATCGGGCATTTTAAAGGTGGATCTATGGTGCTCTGGGGAGCTGTTTCTACTGAGGTCAAAATGAATTTAGTAATTTTTTTCTATTATTATGAACATCAAGAGAATATTCGCAAATTTTATACTTGGAATTCTCTGATTTTTGTTAGATTTTGGGGGGTAATAATATTTTTCTCAACAAGACTTACATTTTTTCTCTATTTCTAGAGCAATAGGAAATAGTTTGAAGAAAGAAACTTCTATATTGTTGCCTTTCCCGTAGCCTAAAAGTTGAAAAAACTTTAACTTATCATATTAGAAAAGTGCATGCAAGTAGAAAGCAATTTTAAATAGTTTAAATGTATTCAGAATATAATCTATGCTGTATGAAATGGTATTGAAACTGAATATTAAAGAAAAAATATATATATACCAGAGAGAATGTCTGACTGTTTCACCCTAAAAAGAGACCGAAAAAATATTAATTCAAAGAATAATTGAAAATAAATACTAAGATTCGAGCTGTCCTTAAAATTGTGAACACCTGAAAAATCATTTTTTTTTTACCGTATTTAAAGTTTTTTAAGATAGAAAAACGATAAAACTTTTTAAAATAGTCTATTAATGAAATTCAAATTAATAAAAAATATATTTGTTTAAATAATAGTGTTCAGTGTTTAGTTAATATAGAAAAATGGGTGTCCTTATAATTATGAGAAGGAGTGTATATAATATATATATATAATATATCATGAGTATAATGAAAGTGCTCAAATCTTAGTTTTACATAAAAATGATATTATATTTTATTTGGAATTTTTCTTCAAAATGAGCACATAACACAATAGACTGTCTTCAAAGTGGATAAAGGTCAGCCTTGTTAAATATTTAAAAAAATAATTTCAGACTTTATGTAACTGTTTTAATCAATCAAGTAATTTCAAGAACTGATGGTTCCCTGTAAAATATAAAAATCCGTATTATTTATATTTATTTTTAACATGCAATGTATTATTCAATCAAACAAAGATATTCTAATGTTAAAAAAATTACCCCTTTGTTGTCAGATCTAAAAAAAAAAAATAAATGAGAATATGTTTTATTTCTATAGGACGAAGTTTTCCGTTTTATCGCCAATGCTGTAGAAAAAAATCGACTTTGGTATCAAATTTTTAGGGAAAAAAAAATCGAATTTTTAGAAAAAAAAAAAAAAATCGGCTTTGTTAAGATTTTTTGTTTAATTCATCCAACACTATTTTTAATATATGTTGACTTACTATATTTAAAGAAAAAAAAACTTTATTTAATCTATATAAATACAGAGAAGTGTTTGTCTGTGTGTAATTGTCTGTCTGCACTCTGGTTCTCACATTACCAAGCTACAAAACGTGCCAGATGGATACTTGGGACCCTACAGGTGTGCATATCATCAAGATTTTTTCGAATTTTGAATTTATATTTTTTGAATTAATTTGTTTTCGATTTTTAATATTGGTTTCTATGTTTCATTTTTCAAAAAAATATTTTTTTCATTATAATCGTCTACATATTTTAGCAACGGTTATTAGGCTATTTATTTTATATTCAATACATTCATTTGAAGGAAAATCTTTTTTTTTTTTTTAAATCTTTTTTTTTATTTATAATATTTATTGAAAGTAAAATGGTAATGCAGTAGAAAAATTAAGTATATTAAATTTTAAATTTAAAAACGCATTTATCATAGTTATGCTTATGAATAATTTTTATGGTATAACAACTTTATATTTTTCATTTTTTTAATTAATTCCTTTAAAAGAATTTTTTTTTCTATTATTTATATTATTTATCGGAAAAAATGGTAGCATGTAGTAGAAATGATTAAACTGATTAAAATTTATTTGTTTTTATGTATTTAATTCCTTTTAAGAGGAAATCTACTTTTTATTCTGTTTTATTACAGTGGTCTGTATCGAATTATAATATAGTGTAAATAGTGGGGGCTTTAAAATAATGGTTAAAAAAACTAAATATTTAATAGATACTGAGATACAGTCATCTTTAAAATCGTAGTCTTTAGATAATAGCAGATCACCTGTTGTCAATAAATACCCAAATTGAAATGCGCAGGAAAGAGCTTTTTGCAAGTTGTAGGATAGGAACTTGGATCGGATGCAGTGCGGGAGGAAAAAGAGCTCGGGTACCCGAAACGAGGTTTAGAGCGATTTCAATGTAATTTGTTTAGTTTTTTATTTATAATGTGATGCAAAAAATAAATAGGAATTCAATTCTTTTGAAAATTCACTTAAATATAGTGACCAGCGAAGCTTGCGTAACCTGTTAGTATTAAATAATAATTACTTATATATATTAAAGAAAAAAAAAAAAAAAAAAAAAGCAATAACATCGTTGAAAAAGGCACATAAAAATTTTAGCAAAAAAAAAGAATGCTAGTTTTTATTTATTCATTTATTATTTATTTATTTATTTATTTTTTGTAGCATTTAGTTTATCATAAATGAAAAAATAGTTGGAGGCATTTGTCCTTTTATATATTTAAAACCATTAAATTATTTTGCACTGGTGATCTGCTTATTTTGCACACGTTATGTTTATAGTTACCAACATTACACTGTACTGTATTTTGCTTAAATTTTAAAATTTTCGATGTTATTATCATTTTACATTTGTAAATTTAGAAAGAGATTGGTTTTCGAATAATACCATGAATATTTACTGATAAATTTAGCAACTGTTAAATTAATATTCAAATTTCTTATATCACTGGTTTTTACTGGTTTCTTATTTCACTGGTTTTTTTTTTTTTTTTTTTAAGAAATGATACGCAATATTCCGTTTCTTCTTCATTAATTTATTATTAATTATTATTTTAATTACACAAGATGTATTGTGTAATCTCAATTCTGAGGTTGATTTTTTTGTTTCTTTTTTCTTGTGTGGAGTACAGAATCGTCCTTAACGAGCCGAGATTCTTACTATAAATGATATAAATGATGGGACGATAAGGAAAGTAATTTCCGAACCTAATGGAATGGATTAAAGGTCGCTAATGTATTTCTGGTCGATAGCCAATCTCTGTATTTTATCCCATGATGGATAAACACTTTCGAGGCAGGTATGTTTTCAAATCTAGATAAATAGAGAATATTAGATAAAAGAATAGAATATATTAAATGTATAGATAGATAATATATATGAAATAGTTTTACGTAATATCAATTGTTGTATTGGCCAATTTTAATTAAGAAAAAATCCTAAGCCTATTTTTGTTTTCAAAGTAACAGATGTATGCAAAACAAACTTTAATTTAGCACGATGTATGCGGTAACTGTATTTTATGGAGTTTTTAATTTTGTTTTGTTTATAGGGCTCCTTTGACAGATTTCTTTCTTTCTTTCTTTCTTTTTTTCTTTATTTATGTGATGAAGCAAAATGGCTTTCGAAAATGCGTAAATAAAGATATTTTTGTTGAACGTCGGAGCTACTCCGGTGCGAAATTACAAATTTTGCCAATGGGTCCATATTTTTTAACTTGATGCGAGAGAGAAAGAAAAGGAAAAACATTTTTTAATTGGTCTAAATCTATAAAAAGCGTATTAAAAAGAAAAAGAAAGAAATTCTTGATACTCAATTGAAATCAAAGAAAATTATTACAGTTTTTTTTTACATAAAAAAAAATATATATATATATTTAATTTTATGTCAGAAAAAAATAAAAGTGCATTTCGTTTTATAATATTTTATTTCCACTAACTTGTGTTTTCTTTTTAATAATTTTAAAGTTAAAATAGGTTCTTATTTAATACCTTTTGAGACATTTATCCAATTGAAGTAAAAAATATGGCGTTCGCTATATTTTATCTTTATTAATAAATGTGCTAAATTTCATAACGATAGATTAAACAGTGTACTTCGTTCAGCGAATTAAACCTGGCGTATATATATGCTTGATTCAAGACAGGATACTGCCAATTTCCACAAAGTTAAAATCACTGACTGAAAAGAGCAGTCTTGTCGTACTAAGAAAACATTGGTGAATAATATCAACTTGATAATCAAACATAAAATAGGTAAACATTATTTGCAGTGGAAAATAACTAAAAACGATCTTCTGAATAAAGCGGGAAAAATAATGTGTAGCGTGAGAGTTAAAAGAGGGCTTTGTAATTGTCAATCTGGATTCCTGCTTTTCAAACAATGGATAAATAACGCTGAGCTGAAAAAAAAAAATCTACCTTTGATACCATTCTTGCTGATCCTTATGTAGAATGACCTTCTGAATCCGAATATCACTACCATTTTCTCCAGTCACCCACTGTTTTCTCGGAATACCACCCCTTCCTTCACTTTTATCAGTGTTCGTTAATTTTATGAACATGAATTTCATTTGGAGAATGAAAAAGAATTAATTTAACACCTAAAAACAAAACAAATATATATATATATATATATATATAATGTTTAATAAATAACATTAATAATAGATTAAAAAAAAATATAGAAAATGCAATACATAATTTCAGTGGCAAATTCCCCCCTCCCTTCCTCATCTTGCAGCAAATGTTGATGTTTTAGAATTTTCCAACTGTGTAGCCCTTCAGAGAATATTTAACAGTTAAAATAATCCTTTCCCCACCTAAAAATCAAATTTATATCCATAAAATTACCGAAAAGTGATAAAAATATAATCCGTCCCTAAAAAACGGTGGGTGATAGGCCAAAATGGACGTCATATTCGGATTCAGGAGGGGATATTACATAAGAATTTATCAAAATCGTGTTGGAAGCAATTTTCATGCCGAGCAGTGTAATTGTATATTGGACTTGCTTACTTAAATGCTATTATTTATCATTCGAGATCATTTATCTCTTTTTGCTGCATTTTACTAAAAAACGGGGGCTTGAAATTTTTTGCAAGCAATTAGGGGATATGTCCTTTATCTACTGATCTTATTAGAATAAAAAATGTATAAAATCGCATTAATGAAAGGGATATCAAAAAACATATATGTATTTTCTTAATCTCACTCTACGGCATTTAACGCCACACGTAGCCGTTATTGTTCAAGAAAGGTCATCATAGCATGATGCTACTTTTTTCCGATAGTCTCATGATCTTTTCATGTGCATAGGTTGCAGTGGTCTTATATTTTTGCATTTGTTTAGCATTTAATTTGCATAGTGATAGCAAAATAATGATTTGCTATCACTTTTTTTATATGAAAATTTTGTTAAATATTTACTGCTATAATACTATAAACAAAATTACTGTTTTAGAAAAGGGTGGTGACAAAATAATAAAAAGCACGTAACAATATAGGACAACTGCGACCTCTGTCTGTGTTATAAATAAATTATATATTATCTCTAAAATCTACCATGTATTTTTAGAGAACAATATATATATATATATATAGGGTTATAAATAAAAGGGTAAATTTTGTTAAAAAAAAAAAAAAAAAAAAAAAACTTTTTTTTCAAGAATTTTATCTTTTTTGACCTAATACAAAGATGTCGCCCTTAACTACAACATCATTGAAACTCCATTTATATTATCAGGTGAAAAGCATCATTTTTATTGTTTATAAAAATTCATTTTAAGTAAAGACCTGAGTTAAATTTGCTATACGTTATTTTTTTTTTCAAGAATTTTATCTTTTTTGACCTTATACAAAAATGTCGCCCTTAACTACAACATCATTAAAACTCCATTTATATTATCAGATGACAAGCATCATTTTCATTGTTTATAAAAATTCATTTTAAGTAAAGACCTGAGTTAAATTTGTTATACGTTATAAAGTTCGTTTTAATATTTATTAGTGAATATGATTTTAATCTCAGAAACTATTCACTTTATGCACGAAGTACATACTGCATGCATTTTCACCGGTCAAAGTAGTTTTAAAGACCTTAAGCACTAAAATGCAGTATATCAGATGCAATATATATTTCAAGAATATACTGTGCCGTATTCAAGTATGACGCATTTCTACTATTAAAATGTAAGCAAATGCTGTACATTTAGAATTATAGTCTCGAATTTTGTGATTCTCATAGAATCAGCTAAATTGGAAAAGATGCCAAGTCAGTTGAATTTCAAATTCATTGGAGATTCAGAATGTAAAGTTATGTTTTAATCGAATTTAACTTCAATTTCATTACAAAATGTATTAGGACGCTGAATTTACATTTTGAAAGTTTTTGAAGATTGCATTAATTTATATAATAGAGAATGTTGATAAAATATTTAAATTTCTATTTCTAACTTAATGTGAAATATATTATTTAATTTTTAGGGACTAAACATTTCCTAATTATCTTAGTGATTTTTGAATGGTAAATTTTGACGATTTTTATGATTCTGTTTAAATGAGATCAAGATTAAAATTAATCAAATATTTCTACATTATGAATTTTAAGATTTAAAAATGCATTAATTTATATGATAGGGTGCTACAAAAATGCACGAAAACTCATTATTAATAAAAAGTATTTAAATTTTTCTTTCAAAATGACAGTAAAATAACTTAATAAAATTAAAGACAATACTTTATTTTATTATTTTTTTTTTTCAGAATTGGAAAAAAAAAAGCCTTTTATAATAGTTTTTAAATAAAAATGATTTTTTAACGAAACGGATGTTAAAATACTTTATATGGGAAATTTATTTTTTCTTTCTTACTTTCTTTCTTTTTTTTTTTTTTTTTTTTTTTTCGAAATTTCACAACAATCTGAAAATATATATCAGAAGTCAAAACTTAACTTCACATGAAGATTAAATAATAATTCAAAATATTCTATTGTTTTTTTTTTTTTTTTTTTTTTTTTTTTTTTAGAACAGCTTTTGACAAGTCACAGCGAGGAATTACTTTTAAATAATTAATAGTTTAATGAGTTTTTTTTTCTTTTTCGAAGAAAACTGATTTTTTTTCACGAACGATTAAAAATGGTATATAGTAGATCGTGGAATATTCATGGTATTGAAAGACTCAGCAAACGCAGATAAAAGAATTCCATTGATAATCATTTAAATCATCATTAGGAGAAACAAAACAACGCAAAAATACTCTAGAAAGGTTTGAATTTACTGTGAAAATTCTCACAGCTACAAGGAGATATAAACAGTTGTTTTGAAATTTATTTGATTGTAGCTTTACGTATTCACATAAATAAATAAATCAATGATAGAACCTATTTACACCGCTTTTAGAATATTTTCATAGACAGCTACCTATTTCAATGACACTATTTATGTATCTGTCTATCTCCCTATATATATAATGGAAAATTTCCCACGATGATAACTTCTGAAACACTGTATCACATAGAACCAAAATTGAATAGGAAACTTATCTTGGATTAGTTTGTAAGCAAACTGGGAACGGCATCTTGTTTTAAACTGTTGGTTATGAATATTTTAAACTTAAAAAAAAAAAAAAAAAAAAAACAGTATTTATGTACCAATTTTCATGAAACTTAGAATTTTTACGGCCCATATTAATGCCTCAACCATGTTTGTTAACTACATTTATCCACCATCTTGTTTCAAAATGGCAGCTACGTGAACAGAAAAAATAATTCAACTTACTTTTCTGACTGACCTAGAACAATATGTTTTTATTTGTGATTATAGTTTTGTTTTTTTTAATCATTTTGTCACCTAATGATTTAAAGTTATTGAAAAGAAATATTTCACTTTTTCTTGAAAATACTGAATGAGTCCGACGATAAGAATCAGAGTTCCATCATAGCTCTCTTGCTTCTCAGCTTTTCACTTGTTGGTTGTAAGGCCCCGTTACAATTTTTCAGGTAATGATTGTGCTTACACGAAACATTGTTTATTTATAAATGATTATAAATTTCTATTTTTGTCAGCAGCGAGTGTTGTAAACCCCTTCACTCGATTAAACACGCACAATATAACGTAATCTCATGCAAGCCCTTGCTTAAATCATAATTGCCACTGACAGGTTTCGAACCGACAGCCTGTCGATAAGCAGTCTAGTGTCTTAACCATTTGGTCATTACTTTCACTTGCTCTTTCACTTCATACAGTGATTATACTTAATAAATTTTTCATGTATGAATATAAAACGTATTCGATGCTAGCGCCATTTTATAAAGTTACAGAGGCAGTTAGTCCGGGAGTCAGTAAATATGTATTTAAATAAAAAATAATAAAATAAAAATTCTGTCAAAGACAGAATTTAGTTTAGTACGGAGGACTATTAATTTCAATCTGTAATTTTTTTAGTTTTATTTACTTTTTATTTTTTACTTTTTACATTTTAATCTTACTTTTTAATTTGTTTTTTATTTCATTTTTTGACCTTAAAACTGAACCACGTACTTTTTAAAATGACTGAAATGAATTGAAATGAAATGTATCCACCTAAATTTCAAACTTCAGTTAATTAAAAAAAATTAATTGTTGTGTCGAAAAACTCTTTTCACTCGTGGGTTCAGAAAAATCGGACCTTTCATTTGATACCGAATTCGTAACGATAGGGCTGATATTTCTAATTTATTTTGGTGTTACACAAAACTGGTCTGTAAAAACTGGCGACGGTATTTTTGTCCAGATTGAAACTAATAGTCCTCTCTGTCCTAATAATAATTCTCTTTCAAATCCGTACCTAATGAATGCTTTGCATTTGTTTATAAGTAATATGATAAAAGCCTGGATCACCGACGCCATAATTAATACACTCAATGATGTTTGATCTCGGTGACATTATTTTCTTCAGTTATTGGTTTCGTTAACTTAGCCAAATCATAGAAAAAAAAAAGATTGCTGTAATTTTACCGTTGTCTTTTTAAATGTGCACCGTAATTTATTATTAAAAGAAAAACTGTAGAGTATCACAAATAACCCAGTAAATTGGTAATCTGCGTGCGAATAATCGAGATTTTTTTGTATTATTAAAATATGCCCAACTAAAGCTTTGAAAATAATCAGAGTTATTTCAAACACTTTTTTTGTACTTTGGAAGTTATGCAATATTCTGCCGTTGAATCAAATTTAGCTGAAAAAATTAAGTGCATCCTGAACCTGATTTGCAGAAAATGTTGTCAGAAATGTTGTGGATACAAATAAAAAAAGTATGGATAAGGTAAAGTTTTGGAATACAAATAATTAAAATTCAGAAGAGAATTACATTGAAAGAAAATTCCCATTTCAACGAAAGAACAATAAGAAGTTTAAAAAAAATGTAATTGATATTCAAATATAATTTCATGTTCTATTTTTTTTAATTAATACTGAGCAACAATCTATTGATATCTATGTGTAATTAATGAGACAAGTAGAAAACATTTTAAGTATAGTTATACCCATTTGCCTAAAATAGTCCGATGCACATTTTATATTTACTACTTGTAAAACAAAACCGGCTGGAAATGCACATCGCATAGAAATTCGGGAACAACAAGCATGAATATTTTCACTGATACCAAATTAACTTAAGGAAAGATATCCCTTTTGAGCTCAAAGTTGTATAGATTAAACTGAAGCTATTATATATACATAATGTATAGAAAACTCAGAAGTCTTTCGTTTTTTTTTTTTTTTTTTTTTTTTTTTTTTTCCTGTTATAGCAAACTGTCTCTTATATGTAACTTTTCTTATGTATATTTAATATCATATTCAAAATTCTTTCTTTATTTAACAAAGGTATAATGAATGCATTTTACTAATATAAATAATGATAAAATAAACTTTTGCAACTTTAATAACTTGCTTTCAGAAAAAAACATAGTTTAGGTATTAATACATATTTTAGGAAAAAAATCTGAGACATTATTTTAGTTAATAATAAGTTATTTATAGGCTAATACTGAAAAAAAAAATCCATTAAAATAAATATATATATGTTCATAATGACAACAGAAAAAATGTAATATTTATACCCATTCGCACAAAACAATCTGATGCACATCTCATATATTGCTTGCAATATAATACCAAATGGAAATACATTACCCTGGAAATTCGAGAACTACGAGTATAAATATTTTCACTGAGACCCAACTAATTTAAGTGAGAGAAATCCCTTATTTAAAAGCTCAAAGTTGAATTAAAGCGGAACTATTGTTATGTATATTGCGTATTTCGTAGTTTCAATTATTTTAAACAATTCCGCATCCATATGCATCCATTGGAGTGATGAAAGCGAAGGGGTGTTCAGCACATGGAAAGATTCAGAATGAATTAAATATTGAATAGAGATGAATAAATAAGGCGGCAAAGATTATTTCTGGAAGCATCTGTGAAAACTGCTTTAATTGATGTTAAGTAGAGATATATTTCAGATAAGGAAGTAGCTAATTAAAATTTGGGTGTTGAAAATTTTGCGGGTAGAAATTTGCCATTGTGGGTAGTGTTGAATTTAATGGAAGGAATGAATATGTAAAATTTGTTCGACAAGTATATATAGGGAGCGAAATTAAGGTCTGTTTGGTTCAGAGAGAAAGAATGTATGTAGGAATTTAAATTAAACTTTCTCCAAATTGTTAATTTAACAGAAAATGGTTGATAGTTTCTAGGATTGTACTTTGATATGTTTGATATTCTAAGTTTTAATATAAAAAGTGTATTTCAGCTTAGAATGTCTGAAATAGAAATTGAGCGGATTCTTAATCTTTTTTTAGTAGCATTTAACATTCATTTCATTAAATTTTTTACGTTATAACTGTATAGATTTAACTATTTTAGTTAATCAGTATTCGCTTAAAAATGTTTACTTACAAACATTTTACTTCTAAGCTATCAATATATGTCCCAGACCGTCGCCAAATGCCCATAGTGTAGCAATAGTGTGACATAAAATCACTCAACATCAATCTGTAAGCTAACAATTATCGAATTTATAATCGTCTACAGAAAATATTAATGTAACAACTTTTTTTTAGTAGCATTTAACATACATTTTATTAAATTGCTTTACGTTATAACTGTATAGATTTAACTATTTTAGTTAATTAGTATTCGCTTAAAAATGTTTACTTACAAACATTTTCCTTCTAAGCTATCAATATATGTCCCAGACCGTCGCCAAATGCCCATAGTGTAGCAATACTGTGACATAAAAATCACTCAACATCAATGTGTAAGCTAAAAATTATCGAATTTATAATCGTCTACAGAAAATATTAATATAACAACTTTTTTTTTTTTAATAGGAAAAATAATTTTTAACAATTTAAAAATGTCCGAAATATTTTTAAATAAATAGTTATAAAATAAATGCTACAATACAATGCATGCACTAAACTATAATAATAATAATAATAATAATAATAATAATAATAATAATAACTGGAAATAGTCTATTTGATTGTTTGAGAACTTTATTTTAATGGCAACAAAAAATACATATTTTACAATGGTTTGATAACGGATTAAGGCATTTTAAGCAGCAAACGCCTTTTACTGATGTCATGAAAATTATTTACAGGATAATCTTTTGAAGAAAAAAAAATGGACTAAAAACAAATGAAGAAAGCCTACACGTGGGTAATAAAGTAAGTTTATCACCTTTGAATTTACACTTTTTGTCGAATATGTAGAAATATATGTACTTAAACATCAGTACTTGATGAATTCTCATGCAATTTTGTGGTAGCAAAGAACACGTTATAGCACATATTAGATTTTGTACCGAAGACAAAGATGAAACCAGAAACAAAATAAAGAAAAAATAATAATGATAATAATAATAAAAATAATAAAAATAATATATAAATTACATAAAATTTCAATTTTAAAATTTAGGTCTCTTGAGTAGTCTGATAAATCCATCTGTATACATATATAATTTGAACTTGAGAAAAATATTCTCAGAGGAAAATATTTCAAAATGGATCTCTCTTTTTCTTAATTACTTTAGATTAATCTTTATTTGTTATTCCAGTTTCCTTTCTTTGGATTTTGCTTTTGTTTCATGTAGTTTTCAGTACTTGTATCACACATACAAACATACATATACTCGTATAATCTGCCCTTGAAAACGATATTGTCAGACGAAAAGTATTTCAAAATAACAATCCTATTTTCCGAATTACTTTGTATGGTTGTTTATTTGCTTTGTTATTTCTGTTTTAGTTGTTTGGATTTTGTCTTTGTTTCACATAGTTTTCAGTTCCTACATCTCACTAATAGCAAAAATGTTCATAATGTCAATCATAACCATTCACCTTTTGCATAATTCTTCTGGTTCGGTTCACTCTAATTCACCGAATTGATCAATAACTGATAAAAAAATATTTATGTGATTTTAATATTTATTATATATATATATATATATATATATATATATATATATATATATATATATAAACCCATTATAAAATAATTGAAGATTTAAAATAATTTAAATGCGTGACATATTTTGAAATTATGCATTATTAATATTATTATTATTTTCTTTTTTAACATCATAAAAAGGCTTTCTCCAAAAATAATTGTTTCCCTTTTACACGTGCTAAGTATTTTAAATTATAAATTTCATGTAAGTACATAAATTAAGAAGCAATAGAATGCGAAACAAATTATACTTCAAAATCCATTGTTCGTCTAAATGAATTAAAATATTTTGAATTAATAGAATTAACTGCTTTTTAAATACTAACTGTAAAATATATTTTTTGAAAAATGCATTTTTCATTTAAAAATGAATGAATAAAATCAAACTACGAAATTTATGCGCCAGAAAATAAATTGAGAGAAACTGTGCATAAACTAAACTATATCCATAAATATTAATACACGTGTTATTGCATGCTTGATAACATTAATTATGAATTCCAAAATCTTTTAAAACACTTCCTCCTGCAACTAATCTCCCGTAAGGTATACACATTCAAGCATATTTTAGGAAAGTTTTGTGGCAATTTCTGCAAATACAATCGTTGATATATTCAAAATAATTCACAATTATTGTAATTAGCGATTGAATCGAAAAGTATCTAGTAATTAAAGAAAAAATATTGTACTAATCTCGGAGATTTTAAACAGATTAAAAGATATAAAAGATTATTTTTGATAACGTAAAATAAACAAAGCAAAATTAATCCACATCATAGAGAAAAATGGATTAAGTAACATATAACTTTAAAGTGCGAATATTATTAAAATTCGTAATGGCATTTCAATTAGCTCAAAATGAAATATATAATTCATATATACCATCATTTCGAATTTGTAATTAGTAATTAGAAAGCTCGAAATTTACAAAGGATAACCTGATTATTATGTTCAGTTATGAATTTGTAATAAATCTTCATTCTTAATCCGATTTGATGATAGATTTAATCGATAGCAGCTGTTAATCAAGGTGTTAAGAGATTTGCAGATTAAGCATACGTATGCGAATGTAATGAGGGCAGAAATTGGTATCGTTGTTGTTTTTAACTTTTTAAACTAAATGATTCATAAGTATGGATATAATTAATAAAATATTTCTTTTATTGGATGGTAATGTTTTAGTATGATTAAAGGGCATTAATTACCGTTTGTTTTCATAGGTAGGGAAAACATAAGATAAAACTAGTGGAGTCTTTGCAGAACTCAAAGGAATAATATACAATATCCAACTAATAACTTTTCACTAATCTAAAGCTAAATAATTTTGAATACCCTTATTTTTTATGAATTTCCATTGCTATTTCGTTGATATGATTTAATTTAATGCAACAGCTGCATTAAAAACAAGACGGTTATTTTGTGCAATCTATCCTTTTAGGGTTATACTGATTGCACACATGGGTAAAAGAGATCGATAATAATAATAATAATTACAATTAAATTGTTAAAGATAACAAATGCACTTAAAAGACATTTTTATAATGTTTATGTAAGTTAATATATATTTATATTAGGAATGAATATTACAACCTGATAATTAAAAAATTAGAAAAATAAAAGAATTTTAAAAGCTAATTAAAAATTTTTAATTAAAGGAAAATATTAAATAATCAGAAAAAAAAAAAGCCCATACAGAATCCCAAAATAACATTAATTTATGTAACATTAAACTTAAAATTATCCCTTTTCCTTTTCAATTTCGATATTTCCTTGTTTGCTGACCTGAAGTGTCGCTATCCGCAATCGATGTGTTTATTGCTGTAGGAAGTGCATCTATCTTGCAACCATCTGTAAGAAGTAACATATTTAATCCAGCCTGTCACTTGTAGAAGTTTTCTTCTGGTACAATTCCAGAAATTCAATGCGCTTAACCCGATTGTCTTGTGATTACCAATAAAATGCTCAATCTCTCTCAGCATGTAAACTAATGGGATTAATGCGCATTCGCACCTAAGCAGCAGATGCGCAAACTCGTATATTTCGGTAGGAGAGACTGATCAGCTTTTTATTCAATAATCATTCACTGTAAGGGAGAACCACTGGTGTTCACATTTTTAGTCTAAGTAAATAACTTATGAGAAATCATTTATATATATATATATATATATATATATATATATATATATAAATGTACTGTTGCCATTCTGTAAAAATTCTTAGGAATAGTTAAGAAAATTCAAGCATTTTTTTTTTTTTTTTTTTTTTTTTTTTTTAATACGAGGCAAAATAACTATGTAGCATTCAACAAGATGATCAACAGGGATCTATTAGGCACTCCCCTATTGCTGTTGTACCTACAGTTGCTGCGCACACATTTTACTCCTTCCATCCGATCCTCTATGTGCGCAGATTACGAATAAATTTTATATAAGCTTACAGGTTTAAAATATTAATAATCAAAATTTCAAAACCTATTGAATAACCGTCAATTCAAAAAATAGTATGTTGTTCGCTTTCCAGATATATATATATATATATGCAAACTTTCAATTACTTTATTTATTCTTAAAAATCATGAAGGTTTGAGAAATCTATATTATGATAATATATAAAAATAGTTCTTCTTATTTAACAAAATAATTTTCAATATTGGCATTTTAATTATCTTTTCATTAAAAATCTTCAATACATTAAAAAAAAAATACATTCTTAAATTACAAATATCTAAGGCATAAGATACAATCAATAGAAAACAACAGAAAATATCAGGAAACAGGAATGAGCAAAACTGAATAAATATTTATAACTTAAATTCAATCAGGTACAAAGCATTTTTATTTTCCCCTCCAGCAAAGGCAGTGTTAACTCAAATAAACTTAAAATAATAATAATAATAATAAAAATAATAATAATAATAAATAGCTAATTAAAACGTATTTCTTTTGGAGAAACCGATTAGAAATGTCACTCATTTATTTTAAGAGAATGCAAAACATACTCCATATAATAATAATAATAGTAATATGTTGATTGTTGATTGTTGATCGTTGTAATTATAAAAATATAGTACTATTTGTTGCGAAGTTTTTTTGCAGTATTAGATATGTAGCGAAGTTTTTCTATGTTAGTGGCAGGTTCTAATTCGGTTTTTTTTTGGATATATTTATTATTTGATCATTTATTTTTCTTGTATTCTACAACAATGTAACATTTTATATACTCACACTACTACTACCTTTTAAGATTTCTATTAAATAATAAAACTCATTCTTTTTAATTAATTTTTTTTAATACAACAACTACTAATAATAACAATTATTGTTATTATAAAACGATTTATGAAAATACATTAAAAACTTCACAAAGTATTTTTAACAGAACATTAATAATCTTATCAATACAAAACCTGGAAAAAAAAATATGCAAAAAGAACTACTTAGTCATATAACTATTCGATTTATAATATAAATTAATTTTTATGAAATTTCACGATGAATGGCATTCAAAACATTAAAGCTATACTCAATACAATCTTTGTACGTACTCTTTTGATCATTCATATATGTTCGCCTGAATTTCGTTCTAAACTTAGTTCAAGCAGGATAAATACACAACGTGGCGCTGCACTCTAACTTTAAACAGACTTTCAAAGTTTATCTCGTATACCAAATATCTCAGGTTCAATTATTTTAAAGGAAATTCAGAGCAGAGAGATCATCTTTCATATATTTTCGGCCAGGTAAACAAGAGCAGATAAAAGGAAACGTGTGTTCTGAATGCTTATAATCCCATATTTGAAACTGTTTTGATAACTTAAGTTAATCATAAAGGCGTGAGAGAAAGCTATTCAGAACGATAATTAATTAGAATTAACAAATTTAATAATACATAATGGTAATATTTAAGTTTATAACCATTGTAGCTTCCTTTCACATAGACAAACAGTTAAATGATACTTTGCCTAGCAAGTAACATAATTTCTTTTCAGAAATAATATAAATGTTGGGTGAATATTTTGCTTGTATAAGTAAGTAGTATTATTTGGTTAATATATACCGTTAGTTAATGAATTTTTAATCAGTTTGAAAGATAGTTGAAACATATGATGGTTTAACCCTGCTTTAAAAAACTCAGAAAATCATTATAATTTATCGCAACTAACACGTTTGGTCATTATATAAGGTATAATAACTGAATTTTAAACCATCCTGTACTATCTTAATAGCAAATATTTTTTGACTATTTTTTTCATGAATAACCGGACTCCACATTTTTTTTTTTTTTTTTTTTTTTTTTTTGAAAAATTGTATTAAAAAAAGCTTGATTGTAATAATTAGCTGTAATAACATATACCGTTTGTCATTTTTCAAACAAAGTTCTATATTAAGCCACCTATAATTCTATATTACACCTATAAATATGAAGTCCTAGATTGCACGAGTTAAATGGTTTAAATAATTTAAAGAAATTTTTATTTTTATCTCTTAATATAATTCGATAATATTAACAGGCACTTTAAACCAACCACTATTGCTAATTAAACGATTTTTTGCAATAAAAAAAGGGGGTAAGGAAAAATGTAAAAACCTATGTAATATATTGTACATGTAAGGGCTTTTTTTTTTTTTTTTTTTTTTTTTTTTTTAATGTTGCATTTGGTAAAACGTTTTTAAAAATGTTTACGATGCCTTAAAATATATAATTATACTAATAATTACTATAAAAAACAAAAACGTTATATATAAAAAACTGAAAAAAAAAATAACTTTCTTTAAATATTGTATAAAGGATCGACTTAATATAAATAATTCTATCACGAACTAAGTAAATAAAGCTAAATAAAAAGGGCCAATAAAAGTTCAAAATTAAATATTTATTTTTTTTCTTATCTCTCTCATGTTGACGTTTTTATTTCATACGTCTGAGATTAGAAGTGACATAATCAAAACAATATTCAGAAAATTTTAGTAAGGTTAAAATAAAAAAATAAATAAAAAATCTCATGACACAATTTAAAAACACTTTTTCAATTACGTTTTTTACTAATATCCCATAATGCATCAGAATAATTTTTTTTATACCACTAAATCAATAATTAATGCTAATAATAATATATTTTGCAAGGAAAAAAGAAAAATTAGAATATAATAAAAATATATTAAATATTTTACACGTAATTACTGCTGTTAATCCTAAAATCCCTTGTAAAATTTTACATGATAACAATTACTTACAATATAATTATAATAATATAGTTCATATAAAAATATTTCGTTATAAAAATACAATTTAATATATATATATATATATTACCTTTTTAAAAATTTCAAATAAATACCCAACCTACGGTATGACTATTTTAAAAAATACATCTATCACAAATTGAGTCAACCCAGCTGAATCAAAAGGGCAATTTGTTGGCAATGAATGCTTATTTTTTTTAAACCCTCTTATGTTGACGGTTTCTATTTCTTTAAGGGTTTCTCACAGCTGAGACCAGCGGCAATATAAATTGCAACATTTCTCAGACAATAAAAACCTTTAATCTCGTCTATCAAATAAGATGGAGGATGATTATTATGAAGCTATCTTTTTTTCGTTATTCGAAGGATTAAAAGCCGATAGCTACCATTTGCACAGATATACGAAGAATAGTTTTATTTCTAAAGGAGGAATAAAAATATATTATATTCTATTAAAAATAAAATAAATTTTTATCAGTTAAAGTAGATTATTGCTTTTTATGTAATTTATAATGCTACAAATTAATAATTTAAATCTATTTTTTAATTTTAAGTAATATTTTTTAGTTACATATAAATTAATTTTATAGATCCAAAGGAAAATATTTGCATGTGTTTTTCTCGCTATACATCAGCCTGTATGGCCCATAACTTGATATATCATTTGTTTATTCCGAAAAAAGATGCTGACTAAATGTTGACGAAAGTTACCTGACAGACTGCCTGCTAATGTTACGTATTAAATATGAAGTGCTTATAATTAACAACAATATGACTAGTATAAACACGATCTGAATTTGTTACTGTTTTGTATTTACTTCTTTATCAATATAAAGGGGTAAATTATAATTATTGTATGTCGTCTGTCAAATATATCTAACTCAAGAAACCATATGTTTGAGCTGCTTACCTTTTGAACTTGACTGTTAAAGAAACCTAAATTTTAGTTAAGAAATATAGGTATTAAAAACAAAACATATTTTATTTATGAGGCAAAACTTAAGTTAAAATACATTTAAAAACAAAATATACATATAAAAATAATTAAAATCTAGACGTTTCGAAACCCATCCGGATTTCCTCATCAGTATCAATATGCACAATATGCAAGCATTACATGAATAAACAAGGAATTTAAAGAAGTACCGAATATTGAGGAGCCAGTGTGCATGCTTCATTGATAGCTGCATGTATAGCTTCATTGATAGTTTCATTGATAGCTTCATTGATAGCTTCATGCTTCATGTAATGCTTGCATATTGTGTTGTAATTGATACTGATGAGGAAACCCGGACGGGTTTCGAAACGTCTAGATTTTAATTTTTTTATATATATATTTTGTTTTTAAATGTATTTTATCTTAAGTTTTGTCTCGTAAATAGAATAGTTTTTGTTTTAATATATATAATTGAGACGGTTTGATGTTTTTTTACGTTAAAAATATAGGTATGTTACTTCATAATGTTTATGTATTTTGTGGCCTTCAAAAATTTGTAATATAATTTTTACTGTGCAAGTTTTTTATTTTAGTTTAAACAAAGCATATTTATAGTAATTTAAATATTGATATTTCATTTAATTTCCATATTTCTTTGTTTTTTCTTGCTTATGGTTGATTTAGATATTAGGTAATATGAAGTCTATATAGTTTTTCCCTTTAAAATCATAATATCTGGTTTTTTTGTATAAGATTTTATTACTAATATGTATAATGTTTTGCTTTGAGAATTTTTTTTTAATTTAATTTAAGATAAATGCTAAGTTAACTTGCCTCATTGTTTTGGATCCGTTTTCCAATTAAAGATATTTTTTAACGAGAATATACAGACTGTACGATTTTTAATCATGCTGATTGTATTAATTTATCTCTAGTATTCCATAGACAGCCTAATATTTCAAATATTGTATGTTATTGTTATTATTAATAGTGATAATTATAATATTAACGGCCTATTCATGTATAAAAATAATCAGCTATTTTATAAAGCAGATTGAAAAAAAAAAATATATATATCAGCAATAAATTTATTTTTGATTATATGGAAGAATATTAGAATGCCTGTTGTAATATTCATATAAATTATTGTTATTTGCATAAGTTCAATCTCTTATTTATCAGATAGGGTAAAAATTATTTTTTCTAAAATACTTTTAAACCTTTATCTATTTTATTAAAAAAAAAAAACTCTGTTAACAACAATTGTACAATATTTTAAGAGTTTTTAATCTCTTCTTTGAAAGTTCTGAAACAAAGTATATTTCTTTACTCTTTTTATCTTCTATAATCGCATCTCTAACCACATAGTATCAAATCTTTACACTTTATTTTTGTAAAGTATAGAAATATTCCAAAATAAATCTATGAAACTCTCATATTAGTTTCATAATTCCTATTTCTTTGTTTAGCTCTTCATCAAAATATTTTCCATTTTCCATTAATCTCTGTCTAATGTATATATATTTTAAGGAAATGCGTTGAATTTTATATCTGGATAGCAGTTTCCTGATTATAAAGCTTTAATGAACACAAACTTATGAAAGTTTTACAAACACTCATTAATGCAAACTCACAGACTTCAAATAATCCCTACTCAAAAGTACAGGAGCTGATTTATCACACAATAATCTTACCTGAAAATTTTCTTAAAGAAGTAATATTTCATTAGATAATATACCTGGAACCCTAGTCACTCATATTTTAATTTGTGTACTTAGCAAGAAATTTTTTAAATACAAATCCATATTGAAGCCTTTGTTGAGTGAGTGTTTGTTAAGGATTTTAAGATGCTTTGCTTAAAAGTAGGTTTGTTACAGGAACGCTTTATTACTTTTAATGTGCGGATATTATAATAATTTTGAATAACAATGCTTTCATAAAGGGGATATAACTGCTGAAGATGAATATAGGTAAGCCAAAAATTTCATATGTGTTATCAATTACTTTAAAGTACTTTAATAATACATATAAATGGCATCCTATGAAACTAATATTTAGCGAAGAGACAAATATTTTTAAATATAAATTCTATTAAAAAAGGCTTAAACATATATGTGTGCCCCGGAGGTAAAGGATATCATGTACATTTTGTTAAAAGGTTGTACCATGTCATTTATGTGAATTTTTTTTAAAAGCATTGAGCTCTAATATCCAGTTACTACAAAGGAAATAAGACAGTGGATAATAAAACCATGTACATTTTCTTCATTCATGACAAATTTATTTCATTGTTGTGCATTAAAGACATCGTTGACATGTCTCTCTGGGGTAGAGATAGAAAATGCGTCTGAACGATAACACAAATGTACAAGTAATAAGCGAAAATGTTCCATTTTAATGCAAATAAAAATTTAATTAATTGTGTTTCTAGCTTAAAACGTTCAGCTTACATTCCACTGTTTATTACTCCAATTTCATAGTAATGTTTATAACGTCTAGACATTCTTTCAATTTTCATGCTTTACATATTATATGGATATTGTAATGTCGTGCGCCTTAAAAAATGGATTGTAAAATGAACAAACAAATTTTGCATTCAAATTTCATGTCAATGAAAAAAACTGTAATAGTGACGCTTTAAATTTGTATTAAAATTGAAAAATGACTTTTGTGGTTAAAATTATATCCAGAATTAAAAAGAAATCTTTAACAGATAGTTAATATTTATAAAGCATAATGTAATCTTGACTTAAAATACTTTTTTGGAGAATTTTTCAGATAACAATTTTAATAAATTATATTTATGGGCAAAAGCACCAACTCTCTGTACTAATTATGATTAATCACTTTTCCTATGACTGAAGTTATTGGAGTAGGAAATCTGAATCTTAACAAGAAAGACTTGGTGATTGTCTCTCAAGACAAATTTTCTCTGAACATATCAATATTTCAAGCAAAGCAAATAGAACCTTATTCTGAAATGATATATGATCATATGCCAGTAGATTTATCTTCATTTAAAGATCATAACAAGTTCCGAAATAGTATATGGAAAAATGAAGTTATGTTTAAAATTTAAGCTTGGTTAACGTTAGGAAAGCAAGTTTCTTTGTGAAAACTTTAAATTAAGCCAAGCAATTAATGCTATATATTGCATAATATTTTACACGAGGAGCTCTTTGACACGCCACTTTACCGAGTAAAATTTATAAACGTATTTATTATTAAGCATAGTAGACGAAATATACGTCTAAATACGCTCAAAACAAATAATTTGATACGTGTTATGAACTCATGTAATTTGCGTTAGAAAACGCATTAATATTCATTTACTTGCAATTTAGACCAGAAATCAAAAATTAGACAGATGCTACTGGTTTGCTTATCTTCTTTTAAAACTTTCTTAAATAATTATGTAGGCCTGTATGTAGTTTCTCTGATAAGCTAACTTACTCTGTAAAATTGTATAAGCAGGTGTGAACAAGGAAACATTTTCTACGTATATCTATCTATCTATCTATCTATCTATATATATATATATATGCAATTATAATATATGTTTTCAGTCATAATAGTTGTAAATAAGTAACAAAAATAACTAAAGAAAAAATTACGAGAAAATTAATTAATGTGAAAAAATTCATAAGAAAAACTTACTGTAAAAACATAAAATAAATGATTTAAACTGTCAAAAATGCCCCATATGACTTGAGACATATGTGTGGGGTTAAAGCATGCTTTTAATTGATAAAACTCTCCCCCTAAGCAGACAGTTTAATAAAACAGCACATATATGGCTAAATAAAAGATCGATAAAATAAAATGAATAAAATAATATGGAAAAGACAAAAACTTATACGGATTAGGCAGAAAATTGATCAAACATTTACATAAACAGTAGCGTGTATTTCATAAGAACTTCATCAAGACAGCTAATCAGAATACGAAACAATCGAAAAAATATATTACAACGCCATCTGTATTAAAATAATGAAATTAAATATATATATATATATATATATATGTATATTAAGTAAAATTTTAAGTGCTAGATGTCTTTGAAATTTTTGATAATAATCCTTTATATCTATTCATTAATTGATGTCATGATTTGAATCAACAGAAAAATAATAGATCAAATGAAATCAGGCAAATATTCAATTAGTGGAATTGATCAAGAGTTGCATAAGAATTTCTTTTTAACCGAAAATTCCAATGAGTTTATTGGTTTTTATTAGTTAGACGATTGAACTTTCTACATGCACAATGGAATTAATATTTGGTCATAAAAAAATATTTTCACTGCACCAGTGACTTTTCTATCTAGTCCTACAAGTATTTTGAAATGTTTCATTTCAAGTTAATTGAGATTTGAGAAAAATAAAGCATAGCTTCATTATAATATTCCATTATTTATAAGAAGTTCGCAAAGAACTTTGACTAAATCTGTCATAACTTATTCGATCAAGCAAAGGTATTTTGTTGTATCACTTGTATATTCATAGAGAATGCTGTTACGAATTAACGATATAAAAATTTTCAAAACAAAACACAATTTTTACATCTGGAATTCTGTATTGTACACTCTAAGGAATAATTTTGTTCAATATCAGAAAAATATAGAAGATTCCACCATCATGACATTAAATTTTACTGATTTGGGTTAGAGTTGTTCATTAAACCCTTAATTGCCCCGGGGTATATATGCGTTTTTCTGAAGTACGATCCGTTGTGTTACGGTGTGACCAGTGAAGCACGACTTTGGAACGCAATAAAAAGAACGCGACATTTTTTTTCGAAGGATTTACTTATTGCAGGGAAGATGTGGACTGAGAGAAATCGTAAAGAGAATGTTTTTGGAATAGTGAATACATAACTATTCACGCCTGTGCAAAATACAGTGTATTTTTCACGACGAAAAATTACGAGATTTGCACTGGGAAGCAAATCTCGTAATTTTTCGTCGGCAGGTAAAGGATTAAAAATCATTGGGTTATAATCACTTTAAAGTATTCGGAATGATAAAACATCTGTTCATTTCGTGTCTCTTATTCAAAACACATTGTAAAATAGTACAGAAATACTTCGTAAGTGAAAAATCTTATTGCAGATTGTAATTGCAGATGATTACAAAAGCTATCCCTCCCAAACCTAGAAAAAAGCACAATAAGACCCCCCCCCCCACACACACACACATACCTTCAAAATAAAGTTTTTATAACTATAAAATTATCGCCACCTAAAATTATTGTGCTTTTAAGTACTATTTTAGTATTTTATGTTCTCCTTGTTACCAAAATAAATAAATAAATAAATAAATAAATAAATAAATAAATAAAAATAAGTTCCCGTTCATGAATTAATGTTTTGACAATAACGTATAGAAAATTTTTCGTCATTTCAGAACTTTAACTTTGTTATAACCCAGCAACTTAAAAAAAAAAAAAAAAAAAAAACTAAGCTCAGTTTGTTTCAAGATGACTGAATGTTAAAGAAAAATTTAAAGTAAAATTTAAATGACAAAATTTAAAGTAAATCCAGAAATAATAGCAGGAGACTTGGCGTTGGAATATTAAAACAGGAATAAACTACTACGTCAGAAACGCCAAAGAAAAATTATTGAGGTGCATACAGCTGTTTCGGTAGCCTAAAGCGTACCGTCATCAGTGCAAAAAAATAATTCTGAATCTGGAGAAGTACTCGTATATATAGGAGAGGGACCGGATTTAGTTCAACCAATAGGATTACGGAAGAGGTGGGGAGTGTGGCCAATAGGAATTAAGGAATGTGTAGCTGTGTAAACAGTAGAAAAATTAAGGAAATGTGGACTGAATGTAAAATTTCCAACAATCAGACAAATAGGGAACAGCGAAATCACAATTTACAAGGTTTTTAAAATTTTTATAAATATGAAAAGCTTCAAAGAAATCGAGTTCATGAATGGATTTAGGTCTGCAAATTATTTTAGCTGAATTAAATTTAAAATTATGATTTTCCTCCCAGCAATGTTTAGAAATATAATAGTTAGAATAATATTTCTTGACACCCTCGTCTCTCGCACTGTAAATGGATTTTCAACCACTGTCTATCGTAAAAATTTTGCAGTCTCCCTTCCTCCCCATGCGCGTTCATGTCACCCACCTAACCAAAAAATGGCTGCTTTCTATACTTTTGTAAACCGTGCCCTTAATATTTGTTCAAATCCTATTTTATTGAAATCTGAAATTAAATACCTGAAAGCCATCGCATTTGACAGAGGTTATGACCCTTCCATTATAGACAAAGCTATCCAAAAATTACAACTCCCTCGTATTTCGTCTACTAAATCAGTCACTTCTAATATCAGTATTGTTTTACCCTATTTTTCTAAAACCAGTCAAACCATAGCTAAAATTCTCAAACAATATGATTTTAAAATAATATTTTCGCCTTCCAATAAACTCACCTTTTCTCAGTTAAAAGATCCTATTGATATGCATTATTCTTGGGGCATTTATAGTATATCCTGTCAGTGTGGTTTATCATATATTGGCCAAACTAAACGCAGTCTTAAATTTCGTCTAAAAGAACATATGAATTACGTCCGCAAACAAGAAACCAATAAATCGGCTATTTCTAAACATTGCTGGGAGGAAAATCATAATTTTAAATTTAATTCAGCTAAAATAATTTGCAGACCTAAATCCATTCATGAACTCGATTTCTTTGAAGCTTTTCATATTTATAAAAATTTTAAAAACCTTGTAAATTGTGATTTCGCTGTTCCCTATTTGTCTGATTGTTGGAAATTTTACATTCAGTCCACATTTCCTTAATTTTTCTACTGTTTACACAGCTACACATTCCTTAATTCCTATTGGCCACACTCCCCACCTCTTCCGTAATCCTATTGGTTGAACTAAATCCGGTCCCTCTCCTATATATACGAGTACTTCTCCAGATTCAGAATTATTTTTTTGCACTGATGACGGTACGCTTTAGGCTACCGAAACAGCTGTATGCACCTCAATAATTTTTCTTTGGCGTTTCTGACGTAGTAGTTTATTCCTGTTTTAAAAATCCAGAAATACTTTTTTTTTCTTTCAAATGTGCCTGTGCGCATTAATTAAGTAATAATTTTTCTTAAAGAATTACTTTTAGCAATTTACATAAAACCTATAAACATTGCAAAACATTACATAAAGTAATTCTAATAGCAATATTTTAAATTAATATATCTTTTATTAGTAATTTACTTATTTTAATAAATGTGAATATAATAACTTATTTGCTTTTATTAAAATCAGCAAATTAATCATAACTTTTTTTTTATAAGCATTACGGAAAATTAATAAGATAATAATAATCACATTATGAAACAAAACGTAATTTTAAACTAAACAATTTGATATTAATTTAAATTAAGCTATTTTATGTCATTCCATATTATGAAAGAAGTCTTTTAAATATATTCTTGTAGTTTTATATGTTTTCTCGTATCGTTTGTCGTGAATGAAAGGAAAAAAAAAAAAAAATCGCCCACATCCTTTCCTGCTTTTTAATTCAACCTTTAATATTTGTTTGAGATCCACTGAATTCAGCAAAGCTTTTTTTTTTTTTTTCAAATATATTAATTTATTTCCTTTATATTAAAAAATAATTTTTCTTAAATAATTATTAAAATAATTAAATCAAACGCATGTAACATAAAAATAAAATTACTTCTAAAGATCAACTTTTTTGTTCATAAGTTGATACAAATGGAATGGTAATAATGGTTAGAAACTGTTATTCAATCATTAATCTTTGTGAATTTCTATTAAATCTTTTGAACAAATAAATTAAAAAAATATTAAAGTATGTATGTTTTTCATTAATTAATTACAATATTTTCCCTTTTAAATGCAAATTTCAAAGGATGGGTAAATACAATCTTAATAAAATTTATCATTTACTTTAATTACTGCAATAAAAGCAGCAAAGTAATTACGCAATACGCAATTCAATTTTAGCAGTTAAACTGTATGTTTCTATCTAATATTTAAATAGTTATTTAATTAATGCATAATTAATTCCATATTGTATAATTGTATAGAAATAATAGATGTTTAATTAAATGGTGCGTTAAATACACAATTACTCGTTCAAATATGTGATATTTCAGTTTCAATAATTTTAGAACTCTGTACGCGCAAAATGTTTTTGATTTACAATGAATAGGTTAAATATATATATATATATATATATATATATATATATATATTTAATTTGGCAACGAAAATAAATAATAAATAAATAAAATGTTTAATAAAGTGATAAAGCAATTAAATTATAATTGCATATTTTGTTTAGGAATAAAATTGTCCCGCATATTCTAAACCAATATCATACTTGCTAACATATAAATTAATATTCCGTAGTATTGTAAGCTCCGCCTTCTTTTTCACACCAGTATCTTTTTAGAGTATTTTGATTCTTATTTAATCGTAATTACATTTGGAGAATATTAGTCTAAAAATTTACTGGTGTGAAAAAAATGGCGTGACTAACAACACTATGGAATATTAATTAGGATGTTGGCAAGTATGCAATATAATTAGGAATTTTATCAATTTTTAATTATTGCTAAAATAAAATCCAGATACAACCTTATTTTTAATTTGTTATTCTTAAGATTTGCAGGAATGGGGATTTGACGACGATTTTGTACGATTATCTATGAAGAAAATTTTCGTAATAAATTTGAGATTGAAAAAAAAAAATTGTGTTTGCAAATAGTGGCATAAACTACTCTACATAGTCACCCCTCAGAGTTATACATTTATCCCATCACGTTTCCCAACCTATTGCTGGTTGTCTTTGAAAGAATGAGGCGGTGTAGGCTACTTCCTTGCATGGCTTACTGCAATCAAGCAATGTTTGGTTAACGTTAATGGAATTTATATCATTATTTACATAAGGGTTAAATGGTTTTTAAAATATCGTATGTTCTATATAGATATTTCAATTCTTTCTAAGTAATAAATAAAATTTTACAATACATTCTCGTACACGCATGTAATCAGTTAATAATGTGACCAGATTCAGGAGATCTTTCTAAACAAGACACAATAAGCCTTAAAATTTTAACATCAAAGAAATATGTCTATAGTTGTATGTGTTTATGTAATAAGATTATATATTTATGTTTCGACATTGCTTCTATTTTTCTCTTAGTGCGTAAACTAATATATATAAAATAAAATGTCATTATGTAATTGTCATAGTCTCAGGAAACCATCCCATAATGTAATCATAAAAAAAATCCAGACGAGCAGTAATCGAAAGAGCATATATAAATATGTTTTTTGACGCATAAAGCAATAGCCCTCGTCAGCTCGCTTTCGAGTTATAAATTCAGAAAGTACGCTAATAATCGGTGTAACCACGCCTGAAACGATAACACCACGCCTTACTGAAATAATGAATAAAATCCAAAACTAGCAGAAATCGAATGAGAATAGTCAAATGTGTTCTTTCATGGAATAATCAGTTGACCATTTCAGCTTTGATATATATTCAATCGAGATATAATTTCTAAAAATTCGCTAAAATAGAATAATAAAAATTGATAAAAGTCATAGTTCTGGCAGGTTTTCACGAGACTCCTCCCACTTCTTTCAGATTACTATATTTTTACAAAACTTTATAGATTTCTCGAGAACGGGATTATGAGGGCTAACAGTTCATTTGTCAATGATCACGTTATATTATGCCCTCTCAAATGAACATAATTTAATTGATTTCTATTATTACACTATTGGGATGGTTTCCAAAAAAAAAAAAAAAAAAAAAAAAAAAAGAGAATTTGATACGATTTTCTAATCTGAGTTTTCTTTAGAAAAAGCCAAATATAAACGATTCTACATGAATCATTTACTAAGATCGCTCACTTAAATTAATGTCTTGTAAAATGTGATAACTTTTTTATTAGTTCATTTGACATGCGTTATAACTACCATTTTGGGACATTCTCTATAGTGTCGTTCCATTAAATATTAAATAATATGTATATCCGAACGTATGAAAAAAAAAAAAAAAAAAACATCAAGTCATCTGACTGCTTGGAAATGTGATCTTTGTAAAGTTTCACTACATACATTTTTACATTTTATTTTTGTTTATTTTATTTTATTTTATTAATTAAACTAACCATTTTATTAATTAATATTGCCATTATCATTTTATAAAAATAATATTTACAAAGAACTTTTTTGAAGAAGCATCTTGAACAAAGTCCTTATTCTTCAAAGGCTGCGGTAGTCCAGATTAGCATTGCTAATTGTATGGGTAATACTCGCCAGCATTTCAAATTTCCAAATCAGGTTCCACACCAGCATTTTTTTACAGAAATATCTCATATTAATTTTTCACAATTAAATAAGTCGCAATATATTATAGAAAAATTCTGGTATGAAGTCTTCAGCTTAAATCGGAGACTTGGAAAGCACATGTGCAATAATTATCTTACAATTGGCAACGCTGGTTCAGATAGTAGAATGTCAAACTCGTACTCTAAGGATTGTGACTTCGATACTCGAGCCCGCCGACAACCATCGTGTATATTCATAATGTTTCGTGTACGTAAAATTCGTTGTGCGTGCAATATTCTCCATTCTCCATCAAAAAAAAAAAAATAATTTTGGGGGCGACCGAAACGAGGGAGTAATAACCTAATCCACGGAGGATCAAAACTATGGTGACATGTCTCTGGATCATTTTTAGAGATAAATCTCAGACCGTCACCAATTTCCTACTAAAAGTTTTAATGTGACTTTGCACTTGTTAAATCTTAAACTCTAACTGAATCTTATTCTTAAAAGGTTAATATATATATATATATACTTAAAAATGATACATAATTTTGCTTTATTAAGATATTTATTATAAATTTATGTTCTTCCAGTCAAATTTCAGTCAGTCAGTGAAATACATAACTGTTCATTGAATACCAAGTTATCTAACAAATGTTTATAAATGAGCTTTTTTTAGTATGTTTATACTCATTTTATGTAATAACGTACTAAAAATACAATTGTTAAGACCATTCTATATTTGAAACAAGCATGCAGTTATAACTTCTTATAAGGAATATGGAAATAAAATCATATATAAGTCGATAAGATAGTTTTAGTTATAAAATAGTTTGGGAAATTTATTCTACAACACACACACATAAAGATTTTAGTCAATTAAAATTACTACTTCGACGCTGCATTTAATTGCGCTTGTGACATTACACCCGAACATTTGAACACTCGATGACATTTCTTCTAAAACATTAAAATTTGAAACATCTTTTCAAATGACATAATATAATAATATTATTATTATAGAATAAAATGGCACAATAATATAATTCAAAAATTTTAAAATACAGGGTTTTCATAATTAAACTGACAGTGTTTACACAATGATCTATCGCGCGATATAATTGCAAGAAGGGTACCAAAGTTTGTGGGAAGATTAAACAAGATGGTGGAAAAAAGGATTCCATAAAAATATTTTTTTTTTATGTTTTTACTGCTAGGGTAATAAGTGGCGCTGTTTTTCTAAATATATCTCTGGTCGTAATATACAACTTAAAAATTGGTGATTGTGTATTTTTTTTTTAAGCACTGCTTTTGTCCCATTTATTATTTTGAAATTGGAGACACCACGGTAATTTCAGATTTATAAACATTTTAACTTATTCCGGAGCAATATTAGCCCCGTCTTTATTGCATACCATTTTATTTATTGAATATTTTTTCCAATGTATAACTATAAATATATATATATATATATATATATAGTCTTAAGAAAAGTAGTAAGAAATAAAAGTCGGGCAAAAAACGCTCCTGAATAAATTAAAATGTTTGCATCTCTGTAATTTATTTGAGAGAAAAGCTTTAATAAGATAAAAAACGTCACATTTTTCCCTAGAAGAAAATTTTGGAATTTATTTTTTAATTTATTATTATTATTATTATTATTATTTAGTTCCGGAATTCTTCGTCCCCCGTTTTGTTTCATCTTCTTACAAACTTTGAGACTATTCTTGCAATTAGATTGCGCTATAGAACACAACGCTGTAAGCACTGTCAATTTAATTATGGCTACCCTGTATATATAGATATCATTTAAATTACACTGGTTACCGTTCCATATGAAGCGAAACAAAAATATTTTGTGCTTCATTTCACTATAAAGAAAATAAATAAATATTAATAGCTCTATTTAAACTTGAAAAACTTCTGCACACACCATAAAATTAAAGAAAGCACTACCAATTTCGAAAAGATGTAGCCTTTTTTCTTCAGGTGCAAAAGCATGTGCTACTGCCTTCGAGGCAAAAGCAAGGAAGTACTTTACTTGCTTAAGTTACTTGATTTGCCTCCAGGGCAGCAGCACGTGTTTTTGCACCTGAAGAAGAAAGGCCATGTCCTTTCAAAACCGGTAGTGCTTTCTTCAATTTTATAGCGTGTGAAGTTTTTCAAGTTTAAATATGGATTGTACAACAGTTTTTTAATCTAGTATTGGTATCTCTTTTATTAGATAATTTAATTTCAATATATGTTCAAATTTGTATAAATAGAGGGAGAAATGCCATTATTTCATTCTTTTAAAAATAACGAGCTTATCATTTTGCGGTACATTTTAAAGTAATTTAATAATAATAATAATAATAAAGGGTTTGCAGACTTTTTTTTTTTTTTTTTTTTTTTTTTTTTGTGTGTGTGTGTGTGTGTAAATTTAAAATTCAGTTTTAAAAAAAAATCTCATAACACAAGCTTACTTTATAGAACATTAATTAATTTTGCTTTGGTGATAAAATAAAATATCTTGACATTTAACGTTAAAGCAATAAATTTCAACGTCATATAATTTTAATGACCAAGAATTTTCGAAATCCATCGCTAGGGCCCATTATGGCGTACTGCTAGTTTATACGAGCGGCCATTCATAACAACACAGATTGGGTTGATAACGAGGGATTACCTTTCACGAAAACTTCAATTACTGCATAATTTATCGCTTCATTAGTTTTTAAAAATATGTATTCTTGTCACTTATATATCATACTATTTTGTTTTTCAAGTTTAAAAGAGTTTGGATGATATAATAAACACTATTTCTGTTTTTGTCCGCATGTTTACTTTTTTTTTTCAGTTGAATGATATTCATCAATTAATTATTATTTACCCAAAAAATTATTCATGGGTGAGGTTCAAATAAAGATAATATACAGCATTTATGCCGAATTTCGCACTTTTTTAATACCACTTTAATTGTATAAAAACAGGGGGGGGGGGGGAAATGTTCACTCAATGAAAACTGTTACAGAAATTTATAAAAAATTTCTTTAAAATAATTTTGGTAACTAAAAGGCATAAATCTTAGCAACTAGAATACAGAAAACTTTTGTAGTATAACATAAATCCCTTTAAAATGTAGGCTTAGTTATGGAAAAATTCATAAAATTCTCTAGCATTACTACAAGCATTTACATATTGAATCAACACTCAAGTATCAATAACTCAAGTATTGAGAAATATCGATAACTCAAATTCGCTTAAATAAAAAGCTACTAATTAGCTCAAGGAATTGCATTTTTAACTAAAGTTGATTTAAAAAAAAAAAAAACTCTTACTTGACATAATGAATTAACTCATTTTTTTAAGAGAGTACAAACTCTAGCTTTATAATGCTCAAAATATTTTATTTTATGTTTTATTCATTAATAATAATTTTTACATTTCTACTTAAATGAAAAACTCAAAAAATTCAAAAATGAATCTAATGTGTAATCGAATATAATTTAGCTTATGGGTTACTTGAAAATATTTTGACAGTTTCCAGATATCATGGTTCGTATTTCTTTTTACAAACTATCTACAGGTATTTATGCTTTCCTTTATTGATATCCCTTGGGTCAGAAGGAAAATAAAAAGAAAGGTAAAAAAATAACCAGAAAAAATGTAAAGAAAATGTCATTTGAAGATAAGGACATGTCGTGTTGGGTGCTATCGAAGGTACAGAAATAAAAATGGAAGCGAATTTCGGCGAAGTTAAGCGAAAAAGTCACTATTTTTGAATTGAAAATATAAATTGAAATTCATCTTATGTAAAATTTAAGATTATCTAGTAAAATATACTTATATCAAAATAAATAAATAAATAAATAAATAAATAAATAAAGTAAAAGAAAATAAAATAAAAAATAAAAGACACATCGTACATTTATATGACTTTATAATTACTAAAATTAAAATTATTTTATAGTTAAATAGAATTTTCTAAAACTTGGTTATATTTTTTGAACCCAAATGAAGAGCAAACATTCAAATCGTGTTTTCTCCTTCGGACACAATTTTTCCGACAATACAAAAACTAATAAATTAAAAAATATATAAACTTAAAACTTAATTATCATTTATTTTAATGTATCAATAGGTAATAGGAAAGCATGTAGACATATCTAGAAAGATATGTAGACACTCTATTTTTATGTTAAGTTTAAAGAAAAATCAGTAACTAATTCTTTTTCCTTTTCTTGAGAAAACACGGTTTGAATGTTTGTTCCTCAAATGCGAACATTTTATAGATATATATTATGAGTTGTGTATTCATTGTATGCTGCCAAACTCTACAAACAGAGTTCGAATATACTTTTTGAAGACATGAGGCATTGATGCTATTTGGAGACCCCCCCCCCACACACACACACACCTTTCTCTACGGAGCTCGTCAAAATTGACCAATTCTAAAAACAAAAGAGCACTTTTAAATTTTTCCTTAGATTATACTATCTATTTCCTCACTTTTATCAATCTGTAACATTATCATAATCATTAGTTTTATGCTAAAGACAACTGAAAAACTAAAGCACATTTTACAGCCAATATAGATGTTATTTTAGTTTAGGAGATTAATGACAAAATTTAACAAAGTTTAAGCTCTTTAATGTAATACAGAAAGTTTTAATCAGTTTTAGTTTTTAATAGATACATTATATGAAAATTTTTAATATTACTTTGCAGCGTATGGAGGGAAGGCCTCCTAAATTTATAAGCCCTGGGCCATTGCGCCGTGTACCCGTGCCATAATCTGGTCCTGACTAGAAATAATGTTAAAAAATACTTAAAATATATGCATATATTGATAATCGATGTTTGAATGTGTACATATATATGAGCATAAAAACCAATGCATTGGTGATTTAATAGGGTGACAGACAATTCGAAAAGACAATTGATTGACAGATCGATTAACTGATCAGCCCATAAAATAATTGATGTCTAACTTGTCGATAAATTAATGGGGTATAATATCTCAAAAAATTAATGAATATTTTATTTGGTGGTCTGGATTATTCTTTGATTAATTTAAAATCGAATTCCTTAAATTTCAATTATAAGATAATCATAATTATAATGAATAATCTTATTTTATGGACTCATTTCATATACTTATAAAATATAAGATTGTTAAAAGGTACTCAGAATATGAAAGACTCCTGAGTAAAATAGATTTTTTTCAGAGGTTATTTATTGTATGTTATATGCGATGTAATTGCTATATAAAAACGTAATCTACGCATTATAGTTTTGATTATCTATTGGTAGACTAAACACAGACAGATTAGTATAACAAACGAAGTAATTATTTAATATTTTGCTGGTTGATCGAATAAAACCCTGCTTATACATGATAGTCAAATGGATTTATGAACTTATTGGCAGACAAGCTTATTGTTTTATTTATATAAATATTAAAATATGTTAGTATTAACTACAAATTTAAATTTAAAAAAAAAAAAAAAAACCCTGCAAACATTGCAATTTCTATATTAAACATTTTTAATTTCACAAATGACTATTAAAGTTAGCAGTTTATCTTACAATCGATTTTTAAAAGTAAATTCCAGCACGTAAAAAAGTGACAATTTCAAAGAAACAATTTAGATATTTTCACTGACGTAAACAAAAAAGTAATTACCGCAAACAACACTCTTTCAGTGTATTATACTTATCTTGCAGTTAATGTTTATGCTCAAGTATCCGAAACGACTGAACATAAAATAAGCAATGTCATAAAATTTTCTCTTGATGACTTGCAGTATTTTGCTCTGCGACACCTCAGATCAACTCCCCAGAAAAACTCGAGTAATTAGTTTTAATAGGAAATTAACAGGAATTGTGACAGACGAGTAAAATTTAGGTTTAAAAGTTTAGAAAACATAAGTATACTTGTTGAAGTGAAAAATTTAACGTGTTTTGTGCAAAATATTTTTTTTTTCTATTATTATGGTACATTAAATCTCAAAATAAAGAATAAACATTTGTTTAGGGTCGAATAATAATAAGAATAAAATGATTTGAAAATTTTATTTAGCAATGTATTTTAAATGTACATATTCCTAATGTACGTGTTATTTATTTATTTAATTTTTACTTTGTGCACATGTATGTGTGTGTATATTTGATACTTAAAGAATTATTATTATTATTATTATTATTAAAATGCCATTATTTTATTTTAAATATAAAGTATATTTTACATGCCAACATATTGTAGATAGATATTATTTAGTTTACATGCATTAAAGTCTACATTAAAAATATGGATTAATTGAGTCCCTTAATTTTTTGCAGATTTTACCATATTGTTTAAATTCACTATACTGTTAAACGTTCTACTCCAAACACGATCTCTCATAATTACTTTCTATCATATGGTTTACAATATAAAACATTTTACTAACTAATACAGATACAAAATGACGATTCGTAAAAAAAAAAAAAAAAAAAAAAAAAAAAAAGTGTTATAAGCTGTGAAACAAACTTTGAGCTTTATAAACTCCTAGAATTAAATATATATATATATATATATATATATATATATATTTTTTTTTTTTTGTAGATACAAATTCATAGTTTAATCACCAAACAGGAGATATCTAAAATTCTGTTTTTGTAAACAGCTTCATTTATTCACATATGCATGCGCTATCTATACAAAAATTTTCATAATACTTTACCCATTCTTATATGGTGTTGTATTTTCTATGTCGAGCAGTATATTTACATATAAATAAAATGTCACTGTTTAATTAATGTAAATGAAAAGAGAATATACCATTTTTTTTCTCATTTTAATCTGCTACATTTTAAACATTTTATATGTAAGAATATGTATATTTATTTTACTACAGGAATGAATATTTTTCTACAGGAGTTTAACTTAATGTAAATTTAAAGAGACTATACCGCTTACTTTTCATTTTAACTTGTTACATTTTAACCAGTTTATATATAGCAATATGTATATATATATATATATATATATTTACAGAAAATATATATAATGTGATAAGTAAAAAATATATACATATATATATATAAGTCAATGGTATTTTACTACAAATATTTTACAGTTTCGTTAATAAAAGTCTTCCGTAACATCACAGAATTTCCTATTTAATTAACATTACAATTTCATCACTTTCATTTGAAATGAAAGTCGATCCACGATTCACTGCCAAAAAGGTTATTCTAATATTATTAAGAAATATAAGCATTAAAAAAAAAAAAAAAAAAAAAAAAAAAGAGAGAGAGAAAGAAATCTATAGATAAAATAAAAATGCGCAAATAAATGACTCATAAAATTTCATTTGCATCGGAAAAGATTGTTAAATTCTCATTAAATTATCTTCGAATAATCATAGAACTTATCAGTGTCTTTCTTTATGACGTCATAAACTTTACTTCTCACTATTTCCCACCGTCAAAAATTTTATTTTATGATACCCCATGGCAACGCCCTTGGGTCATGGGAGAAAAATAAAAATAAAGTAAAAAGGTGATAAGAGAATTTCATTCCGCGCTAGGTGATACTGAAAATGTGAGGAAGAAATAAAGAGATGCGGCGACATTTAACAGGTGGAAAATTCTTTACCGAGATTTCTTTTTTCTGAGGATAGAGGTGGCAGTATTGTTTCATTTGCGCATAATAATGGATCATGAAATTAACGAATTTGACATTTATCAGATCCAATTTTCTGTTTATTTCGCCTGAGTTAATTAGAAAATAAATCAGTGCATAAACTGCTCCATGTATATTTCTTACGCGGCGAGTATTAAATATGCATTAAATATTGCATGTTGTTAAAATTTGTTGTATTAGAACTGATACATGGAGTCGATTATCTTTTCATACATGAAAAATATTTTATCTAGTAATTTTCAGCAAAATTTATTTAGTTATTTTTTACCATGCAGATAAATTACACAAGTCTGGAATATATATCAGCTGCATTATTGTTATTATTATTATTATTATCATTTACAATTTTGAAAAAAAAAAAAAAAAAAAAAACTGGATTTTAAAAGATGTTTTTAGACAACTAATATTTTGTTGAAAAAATAAAACATTGTAAAAAAGTACCTTAAATTGCAAAAACATGCAATAATTGTTTACAGCAATAATTATACACAAATTTCCATCGGGCAAAAATAGAAATCATGGATGCGACAACGACCAATGCATTTGTGATTGCATTTTTTGCCTTATAAACAGGGCTGCCACAGGTGACTTTTATTATATTCTTTTCGTACCACTATTTCCAAAAAATAAATTTTATAAAATATTTTGGCCGGTAAATCTGTACTTTGAATGCATAAATTTATTATAAATTTTATCTTATGCAAAAATTGGTACGATAATAATAATGATAATAATAATAAAGTGACCTGTGGCAGCCCTGTAGGAAAACGTGTGCTTAATTATTTCGGTCCTTAAAAAATGTTGTGTGTTATTGAAATCTATGGTGTTATAAAAGTTTTCTATTTTATTATTCGTCACAGGTATTTCAATAAATTTTTAGGACTGAGGACTATTAATTTCAATCTACGGATTTTTACGATAGCAGCTTTACTATGGTTGGATATTTATCGAAATAGAAGATTTATGGAAAATATAATTGAATAATTTGAAAACGATGTTATAATTTGCAAAAAAAAAAAAAAAAAAAAAAGTCCTCCGTACTAAATTTTGATTTTGCCACGCCAGAATTTCATCTTTTTTCTTTCTTTCTTTTTTTTTAGGAAAAAGAAAAGAAAATTAATAATAATCAGTTTCGAAATGGACAGTATCGAAAGAGTTTCTTTCTTTTTTTTTAATTATAATTTTGAATTAGGAAATAAAAAACGGTCGTGCAAACTAAAATAAAAAATAAAATAAGATTTATAAATGGACAATATTTAAGCTCGTGGACTCAGTTCAATGTTATAATGATAATTAGTCTAATGAGATTAATTTTTTTCTTATTTTTATTCTTTATATATATATATATATGTACATATATATTATGTCTTTTTTTTTTCTCTTTTTAAAACACGCAACGCATTCACAGTTTCATGATATTTATGCTGCTGTTATTTTTTACATATATATATATATATATACACACATTTTTTCTTAATTTGGAAAGCTTCACACATAAATTAAATTTAGACAGGAATGTGATTTTCGACTATATTTCATCTACTTTTTCCACGCAAAAATTTTTATCGTAGATTTACCGTATTTGTTAAGAATCCAAGTTTCATATGCGCGAATTCTGATTGTAACAGTACCCTTACGTTAAGTCAACGGATCCAGGATAGCATCTTGAGTTCGGTGTTGAAGAAAATTAAAAATCATCAAAATTCATCAAAAATCTATTTTTTTTTCTAATATTTTACTGTTTACAATCCTTAGAATGGTTTAATATGTGCAAGTGTAATTGATTTATTGTTAACATAACATATATCTTAAATTTTTATAATTTTTTATTTATACTTTACAATTATTTCTCTCTTTTATAGCTGAGGGATCGGAAGACGAGGAACGACTGGTGCGTGATCTGTTTCGAGATTACAATAAGCTCATCAGGCCGGTGGAAGTGATGAACAAAACCGTAGAAGTTCAGTTTGGTCTCTCGTTCATCCAGCTCATCAACGTGGTAAGTTCACTGATTAGAATCTGTTCTTCCATGTTTTTCCTTTAACTCGCTCCAAGTAAGAAATTTCTTGATTTGAAATTATTAAAATGGTATTGAAGTACTTACTTTCAAATTCATAAAAATATTTTTATTTTCATATACGTTTAAGGAAAAAAATTGTTCAAAATTCATTACTAAGAATATCGTGATAGATAATCCGATATAACAATAAAATACAATTTATTTTATTATTTATTTATTTATTTTGTAACAAAATATAACATCATTCTTTCCTCAACTGACTTTTGATTTAGTTAAAATTCCAGTTCGCAGTTTTGTCACCATTTATTTTATTTGACTTTCTCAAATTTCATTCAAACTCGAATTTTTTCTGGCTTTTTTTATTACTTGTATTCTAGAGTACGGTGAGAAAAGAAACCACAGTTTTTGTTTAAAATTTCTGAAAAATCTCCTGTTAATTATTTTTGTTATTTATTGATCTCTTGTAAAAATTTATACATTAAGTACTGATTAAAAATACACCTAACTTCAAAAATATTTTTAAAAACTTTAAAATAAAAAGTTTCCTGCAACGCTTTCAATTCGGAATCTTATCCAATCTTGGGTAAGATCGCCGCTTGTTTAGAGGTAAGATGGCTTATAGGATTTCAATGTGAAATTCGCATTTTAATTAAAATGACAAGCTACTTTTTAAAAATTTGTTTTAAGTATTTTAAAACACTATCTTCTTAATATTATCTGGTACCATATTTGACATATATATTAATTAATGCCCAGGTGTAACAAAAAAGACCTTTTTCAATGTAAAACTGCCTACATCTTACCCGAAAAAGTTCTGGTCATCTTATCCCAAAACGTTTTACAAGATGTAAATCCGATTATTAAATTACAAAAGAGGAAGCCGATTTGGCAGAAAGTCTAGAATTTGTATAAAAAAAACTATCTGAATTATTTTTTTTCTCTTAAAACTACGGCTGACATAACTAAATAACACGGAACAAGCTAGATTTTTAATAGTTGCTAGATGGAAAGCGATGGATTATAGATTCAAACTAACCTAACAAATTTCTAAACATTCACAAACGTGTATAACTTCCGTCTTGTCACTGATGTACCTCTTCTAAGAATGATCGGAGATGCTTTACAGCGTAGTAGAACCACATGACACACACTCGGGTCCAACGCAGAATCTAACCCCAACTTGCCCTAGTTACATAATAGGAAAAAAAAAATCAAATAAAGAATAATAATAAAGAGTGTATTTGCACAAGAAATCTGTATAAACTTTTGATATTTTGTTTATTTAAGCATACACAAGCTAAATACATAAAATTATTGAAAATAATGATTTCTCTAGACATTAAAAAAAATTACTGTTACTGGCGTCAAATTATTTTGTATATGATCCCATCGCCTCTCGGAGGGCAGGGTTCTCCGCGTCGTGAAAGGTATGTGTGCCGAATATTCCAAGGTCAGTAAGAAATTTCTATCATTTTAATAAATGAAGTTATTAATTAAAATCGTCGGGTTTATAAAGATACTCTATTTGCCATCTTACAAATAATTCCTGTTTCTACATAATTTTCCACAATGGCAGCATTTTCCATAGGGAAATTAAAATGTGATAAATGGTGTAAAAGAAATAAAAGAAATGTCATTACTGCTATACAGACAATAAACGTGTAAATTTCCTTAAATATCACATTTTCGTTAAGAAAAGTCGAAAATTTTAAATATTTTGTTCTATTTAAAGTATTGCATTTTTAAAAAGGAGCAATTTCAAAGAAAAATTAAAATGGCTAGAAATAAATTTTCAGAAAAGACACACGTTCATATATCCCAATTTATTGAAATAAATGTACATATGTAAAATGCAGACAGTTATTGCTGGACTTTGAAGAGTCAAGCCCTTTCTGGAAGCAATTTTCTAAAGAAGTAATTATGCAGCAGAACGATAGTCAAAACAAATAATGAAATAAATATTCGGTTATAGTGTTCTTAGCACATTATTCTGATTACATATTTGATTTACAGAAACAAGGACTGTTTTCATATGACTCTTTTTATTATTAAACTCAAGCAACATAATTTATAATTAAGAAACTAGTTTGTGAAATGTACTTATTATATAAATACTAATCAAATAAATACACGCATTTATGATTTTAATCAAAGAATTCAACCGGTGAAAAAAACCTGGGTCCCGCGGACCGTCAGCTTTTATTTATTGTTGTTCCTATGAATAGTTTTGGTGATGTCGGATATAAGCGGACCACCAAAAAGTTCTAACTCTGCATATATAGTATAATAAAGAAATGGACCATATTCCCACTTTGGGTTCGAGGCTACAAGAATATCAGCTGGGTAGGGAAACAATCCTCAACTGTACCATAACAAAGCATTGTGGCTTGCAAATTTTTATCTTGCAATATTATTTATAAGAGTTACAGATTATATGAAATTGAAGTAAGAGTGATATAATGATACCTTTGTTTTGTTTTTAATACAGTTTTAGTAATATACTTTAATATTAATCAACATATGTAATATTAAAAGTTGCCGTGTGAACTGTGGCGATGATATTAACAAATTTAAATGGATATTCCATTTAATAAATTCCTTTATTAAAGTGATTGAAATTCTAATTATTTCAGCTTTGATGCCTATTTATATATGTGTGTGTGTATAAAATGCTCTTATTAATCTTTTATTCATTATATATGTATGTGTGTGTGTGTATATACATAAATCATTCGATTTATACATAAATCATTCATCATTCGATTCAGTTGTTTACATTTCTCTTTTGTTCTTGTTTGAACATTATTATTAAGTTTCACTGCGGAAATATTTAGGAAAATGTTATGCGTAACAATAAAATGGCATCTTGAATCTAATTTGTTTACAAAATATCGGCCACGTGTTCGGCGATTTTACCTGTGACGTCACAGGAATATTGTCCATTGTTTTTTTTCTCATATCTTTAAAGTGAGCCAAAAGACCCCGAAATATTAAAATTTAAATATAAAATTAAATAATTGGTTTAAGAGAGTACGTTTTGTACTATAACTCCTCTTACGATAAAAATGTTTTTTTTTTTTTTTTTTTTTTTTTTTTTTTTTAACGAAAAAATTTGTTACAATACCGGCGCATAGATGGCACTGTACCTGAAAAGAACCAAGGCAGAAAACGAAAATGCAAAGCAAGCAGTTAAAAAACATTAGTTTTGTTAAATACGCCATATAATTTCCATGTGTATACACTTTACAGCTCGAACCACATTCAAACAGTAATCTAAATTTATCCACGTGCTCGCTAGCATTGATTTCCGAAGAGACTGGGTTGAATGCATTATTCATGTATTCAATGCTTCAATGTCTGTCATACTATACATTTGTCCTTTACATAGCTGCACAAGAAGAAACCAAGAAGGATCACATCTGAAGATGGAAGTGACCTTAAAAGAATCATTTTAAAAGCAAAACAATGACAAAAAATAACGCCATCTTAAGAAAACATTTGGAGCTATTTTTTTTTTTAACCAAACTTTTAATGACAAGAAACACTTTAGTGGAAACCGCACTCTCATACTCCACATACTTGATTTTATATCAGAGTATAAAATCTGTCAGGAACTTTTAGCAAACCCAGTACCATCATCTAAGTAACGCTTTAGATATAAATGTATTAATACATTGAAATAGATAATTGTTAAATATTATTTATATAGGCTTATATTCTTTGATAATTTTTTTTTTTTCAACCATGGGAGTCTCTGCGCAATTGTGGATTCAGGGAGTTCAGTGTTGAAATAGGGGCAATAACTTCTGTCGTTGAGAAAAATAAGCAACAAGGGAACACCGAATAACTGGGTGTTTACCAAATCCCAACCTGTCTTTCAGTTTGGCGTCACTCCAAGAATTTGGAATTGTCTTACGCTATATATTTTCTTATATATATATATATATATATACAGGGTGATCAATTTAAAAGAGTATCCTTTAGTTTTTCTTATTAACCTTAAATATCACGGATGTGGCAACTATTCTAACAGTAAAAAAAATGTTGAACCTTGTTTAAGTGTGGGAGACAATTTCCAAAACTGTTGGACTGTTACAACTTTATTTGTGAGGTAAAACATAAATGGAGACGCTCATTTTTTTTAATCCTGTAATAATTTTATTTATTAAAAACAAAATGTATTTTTTTTTTTTTTACATTATCATTCCTACATTACATTTACATTATCATTATCATTTTTACATTATCATTCCATAGACATTTTCAGAGAAGTTCTGCAAACATCGATGAATTAAAACAGATCATAACTGAAGAAATCTCGTCAATAGCAGCAACAATGCTGCGAATTGTGTTAAAAACCTGGTTCGACGTGTTCATGTTTGCATTCAAAATGGTCGCGAACATTTTTACCATTTTCTGTGAGGAATGATAATGTAAAAAAATTGAATTAAATTATGTTTTTCGAAAATAAAATTATTTCAGGATTAAAAAAAATTGAGCGACTCTATTTCTGTTTTACCTCACAAATAAAGTTGTAACAGTCCAACAGTGTTAGAAATTGTCTCACAAACTTAAACAACGTTCAAACAATCAACCATACTTCAATGTTAGAATAGTAGCTACATCCGTCAGATTTAAGGGTTATAAGAAAACCCATGGGTACTCTTTTAAACTCACCACCCTGAATATATATATGCATTCGCACGGATATATTTTATACAACTTCTCTTTTCATGTGTCTAAGCAAAAGACTTTTTAAATATTTATCTAAGACATCCACTAATTACTATAATAATATAAAATGGAAATTATTGAAGCAATACTAATTAAATTATTCTATTTTAAGTATTCATTATATCCTTAGTATAATTTTAATTGTGTATTTGTATATCAATTTCAGATTTCCGATGCAGTTGAATTTAGGAATAATGTTTTATTAGATAAATGAAATATTGGATAATGATTATTTAAAATCATTAAATAATTAATTTTATTGAAACAATTTAAAATAGAAACATTGCCTAAGGGTATTCTTAAAGAATGACTTTTATTTATTTAATGATTAACAATATTCTGACTTTCCAAGTGCTTTAAACATTGCGTATGTTTCTTTTATGAATCACTCATTATATTTTCCGATATCAGTTTGAAAACTGATATGTTAATAATGTATTACATATATTTTATCTGTAATATGTATTAGTTAAGTCATAAATTACATATACGAATTCTTGGTTTTTGTTAAATCAGATTATTTTATTCAGAAATTTTGTTTATTTAATATGTAATGTAAGCAATTGTGTTAATAAGCAGTGTAATATATACATGTTTTTTCTTTCTGTTTTAAATAATTTAGCATTACTGAAACGAATTTTAAATAGTGTGATTCCATGGACTACAATTTATGAAGTTTTTATTTTGTATCCCTGTAAAAGATCTATGAGTCTAAAACCATTGAAAATATTCATATTTTCTAGTACTTTGAGCCACACACATGCAAATAAAAATTAGTATATATCAGAGAAAAAATAGTAAAAATTAATTCAACTTCCCTCAAAACTTATAGATGTACCAAAATCTCGTAGTTGAAATACATTCATCGTCACAATATTTTCATTAAATATTCGTAAAATAATAAATAAATAAATAATAAAAATAAATAAATAAATAAATAAAAGATTGTCAATTTAAAAGAAATTCTTGATATCTCTGTACTCTGGGAATAACGGTAAAGATAGGACGTATTAAATAAGCATATAAACAAGTATGAAATATATGAGCAATTACTCGCCAGTGAGATCGCTAAACTTAGATTTAGAAGCAACCAGTTAGTTAACGATTTCTCAGATTTTATGGATTTAAATGCAAATAAAAACATTTTTAATAATTTTTAAGAGAAAATAACCGATTTGTTATTAATATCAGAGAATTGTTTCTAATTTTTAGAAACCGTTTCTAATTTTTAGAACCTAAATACTTAAGAACTTCTACCTTCTTTATAAAGTACAAATGTTTTCTCCAGTTACCATATTGCAATTTATATGTAATCGGTTATATCACAACTCAGCAGGATAATCAAAATGTACACTATAATATATGGGTCAAAGTTATCAAACTTTACATTTAAACAGCAATTCTTAATTCTTTCTTACAAGAAAATTGATCTTTAATTTTAAAGAGGAAAATCCGATAATTTATTTGTAAACTCTTTAAGAAAATGATAGATTTCTAACAATTTACTAAGTCATTTTCTGCTGTTCCTCTTACAAAACAAATTCAATAATTCAGCAGAAGAATGGAATTTTGAAATTAAACTTTGTATGATGTTTTCGCCTTAGATATACTGCTATTGTTGGACAACCATCATTATAACTAGATTTCACTTCCGAATATACCGATAAAATCTGACTGTCTTCGGTCTCACAATACATTTTTCAATGATAAAATGCAGCTACAGATTACCTAACGATACTTGATTAAATAACTTGATTTTCGTCGATAAATGCTTGATGAAGTTCGTCTACTGTGTTTGGTTCCGTTTAGTACACATTATTTTTCAGGCAATCTCAAAGAATGTACTCGAACGGCTTCGAATTAGGAGAACGAGTTGGCCACTTCATTCACTGTTAAAAATGGTTTTTCAAAAATGATCAAAAGTGTCTCAAAATAGCTTTGAAACAATATACACTTAAATTTGAAAACTCATGTACTCATTTGTGAGTATATTGTCATGCTCAAACATGAAAACGTGGGAATTTCAAATTTAGATATATATTGTTTCGGAGCCCTTTTGAGACAATTTTGTTCATTTTTCAGAAACCATTTTTAACAGTGTGTAGTTTCTCTTTTTAATCTCTTTTTGTGAGAACTGCATAACATTCAAGAGCAATTGCACCAAATTTCCAGAACAGCATGAATATTTACTGTATAAATCAGTTTTTATACACATAACATTTCAATTTGTAATAAAAATTTAATTTTTTTTCAAATGTTGTAACGTACCATTCGTTTTCCTTTCGCTGCAGAAAGTTGGATAAAAACAAGTTTGCCATCATTTGATAAGATTTTTATAAATATTAAATATATATTTTTTAACAAACTGAATAGCATTTCTTTCGATAATCCGATTTTAAAATGTTCATACATCATTTTAGTTTTAATTAATGTAACGCAATCTGTAAATATTGCGTTAATTTTGCGTCTTATCTCTGCATATATTTAGTGTCAGTCAAAACAGTATATATATATATATATATATATATATATGTATATATATTATTTTCCTTTTACATTGCTTCTTTCTCGAAGAGGTTTTCAATTTTGTTGTTTTTCACAGCTTTTAAATATATATTGAACAATTATGTATAGGGTTCACACTAGTATTTCACTGGGTTGCTCAGTTATCAACAGACGTTGACCAAATCTAATTCAAACAACCAATAAGTTGTCTAAAAAATTTTATAAACTTATTTTTTACTAATATATTTTAACATTAATAATACAGCGATATAAATAAAAAACTTTAAATAATTGAAATTCATGTATTTAAAATATTAAAAATGATGTTAACTATAGCTCACTTGTTAATTTGGAGACTTGTCCAACATTGAATGTCTGATATCAAATATGGTTAAATTACTGTTATTTAATGTCTAGGACGCCATGATATTGTGGACTCCATAAAATTACTGTTAAATTATAAGCTTATAACACCTAGTTTCACTGTTTTTTTTAATCTATATTTAAATTGTTTTAAATTAATATTTCCTGGCCTCATCATAATATTGTTTTCAATGTTGTCGATTGATGACATCTTTGAATTCAAGAAAGAATGTATACGCTGAATTGTTTTGGTCTTAATGTAGGTTTTAAAAGCAAAATATTTATAAATAAATTAATGTGCATATCAATGTAATAGCATATATATCTATATCTATCTATCTATCTATCTATCTATCTATCTCTCTATATATATGGATATATACATACATAAAGGAATATATACAAAAATATATATCTCATATATACAGGAATATATTCAGTAATATATATATATATATATATATACGATGTTCCCGCCGTTTTTCAAATTTTAACTTTACACCGGAATCTGTGTTTTGTTTTTTGTTCTATTTAAAGACCTAAACTCCATGCTGTAGATTAGTTCTTAACCGTTTGACTGCTGAAGCATTTTCTGAAATACATCCTTAAATTGCTATCGCTATTTCAGGCCTCAATAAAAGTTTTTCCGGTGTGAATATTTAATTTTAGTTTTGTAAATAATTCGAAACCCGATCATGCCAACTGTAAGACCACGCCTTGCAGTAAAAATTAAAAAAAATCCAAGTAAGCAGAAAGCGAAAGGAAATGTATAAATGTGTATTTTTATGCCTAAATTATTTACCCTCGATAACTCTTTCTACAGAAATAAAATATGAAAATTTCTAATGATCTATAAAAACGCACCTAATTAATGAAAACCACGCCTTACTTAGCATTTGTAAAAGGCCAATTTAAGTATCATTAAAGGATGAGCAAAAACAAAAAACGCGTTTTACCACTAATAATTGTTTAAAAACAATGTTTTACGAAAATTTAGGATCAGCGAAAAAATCCGATTTTGTTTTCCAAATATGCAATTCAGCGTAGTGAAGGGCGTATTTTGATAAAATTTTATCGAGACTCCGCCCATTCTTATTTTTTTCCAACTGATTTCACAAATATAATTCGAGCGTCGTAATATTGTATGCTTCAAAAATCATGTTAGATAGTTCTCTTTTGAAAGAAATACATTTAATTGATTTCAGTGATTAGAGTACTAACGTTGTTTTCTGGTAATATTTTTGAGCGTTAAAAAAAATAAAAAAAATAAAAACATAATCACTCATACAATTGTCAGTTAATTTATTAATTCTTTTTATGTTTTACAAATAAATAATGAAAGAAAAGAACTTTATAAAATATATAAATAAATAAATATATATGTATATATATATATACAGAGCTGCCAACATAATCCGGTTAATTGTTAGTACCGTCCATTTTTCTACAACACTTAATTTTTAGAGTATTTGTTTTCGTAATCATCGTAAATATATTTGAGGAAATTACTCTATTTAAGTGGTGTAGAAAAATGGGCGGTACTAACAATTTGCCAGATTAGGGTAGCAGCTCGATATATATATATATATATTTGCTTCTTGTAAAAGAGAATAATGAAAAGATAATGTTTACAACTGTGTTTTGGTTCTGAATGGTTGATTTTATTTACGCATAAAAATTAAATTAAAATTCCGGTGATATCTGAATTGTACCTCTCGCAGCGCGATAGCGCTGCTTCGCAGTTTTCGAGACTGAACATTGCAGTGCTATCGCGCTGCTTAGCAGTCTAACGGTTAATATAGAACAAAAAACAAAACACAGATTCCGGTGTAAAGTTAAAATTTTAAAAACGGCGGGAACTTAGTTGCCAATCCAATATATATATATATATATATATATATTACTGAATAAATTAAATAAAATGCTTAATTCGATTTTAAACAACAACAATACATTTATAATTAAAAATAGTTATGAATCTATTGACAAATTAAAAAGTTTAAGTAATGTTTCTGAATTATTTGCTTATGATTTTGAAGATTTATATAATAGTATTGATTTATCAGATTTAATAAATAAAGTTAAGAGTTTTTTGAGTTGTATAAGATAATGGATTTTGATAAGGATGAGTTTTTTTTTTTTTCTTTATTTCATTTTGTAGTTGAAGAAAATTATATTTACGATGATGATAATATTTACAGACAGATTCAATTCACCCCAATGGGAGGGTTGGGGGAGCAGTAGTTTAGCAGACATTTATTTATATATGTATGAAAAGAATCTAATTTTAAATTGCAATATAAAATGTTTCAGATATATTGACGATTTATTGCTGGTTAAACTATTAATGCTCTCGAGGAAACAGTAAATTTTGCCTTTTATCTAGACACTTCAAAATTAAAACTTTCTTCCAGTAGTCCCATCAATGTCGACTATTTAGATATTAATCTAAATATCAAAGATATTAAAATAATTTCTAGAATTTATGATAAAAGAGATCATTTTAATTTTAATACTATTAAGCTTTTGTATTTTTCTTAAAATTTTTCATTTATCAGTTTTTAGAAATAATTTTTTAAGTGGAATTAGACGTGTACATAGACTAAGTTGTGAAACTTCCGATAAAATAACTGATATTTTGCGCGTTTATAAGCAAGCTATTGATCAAAGTTATCTGGTTAAGTTTGTTAAATTTTTGCTCATAAGTTTTATAAAAAATAAAAAATACCAATGTGAAGTGATGTCAGTTATTGAAGCTGGTGGTGATTGAGCCTCAAAATGGCAACTGGTGTTTAAGGTTTAATTTCAGTATAGTTTGTTGTTTTTTCTGCGGGTTGTTGCATCCATGAAACTAGTTTGACCCCACAGGCAAGTCACAAGTCTCACCGTATGCCCCCTTCTTTCCTTTCTTAAGTTCCTTAAATTATTTTTTCATAAATTTCGTTTCATTTTATGTTTTTCTGTTAAGATTTTGTTGAGTTAGTTTATTGTTTCGGTTGTTTTGCAAGTTGTTAATTAATAATTTTTTTTCTACAAATATGTGTATTTCAATATATATTATATTTATTATTATTTTTTAAGACAGCATGTTTCGCAGGGTATACACACTTTGATCACGATAATTTTACCACTTTACGCACTTGATCTCGTACTGCATATCATGACCCTTTATTCTCAGATAAAGGATTCAACTCGAAAAATTATTGTGAATTAAAAAGATTAATCTTTCACTACCAGTTTCCCACGTATTGTATTGAAAGTAGTTAAAAATCTAAATGTAACTCGGATATTTTATATGTATTAATTAGTTTTCATTTTTTTTTTCTATTTTTATGTAAATTATGATTAATAAAAAGACACACCTAAAAGGCTTGCATTTACACCGTAAAATCAATGTGTTTGTGCCGTTTTTGCGAAAATCTTTGATACATATCTTTTAAAAGTATGTATAAATATTATGCTTTTGTATATATTTGTATTACATTTTGTATTTTTTGACTGCTAAATCAGGGCCTAAGTGGTCTTTTTGGATGTTTAAATCCTATCCTAGGTAGTATTTTTGCTGTTCAAAATCACAGCCTAGGCTTTCTTTTTGTCGCACCAAACCACAGCCTAGGCTCTCTTTTTCTTGCACGAAATCACAGCCTAGGTGGTCTTTTTGGACAACTACGTTATCATTGTTCTTAAAGGCTTTACTTATTTTTTTTATAATGCATATTCCAAAATGGTTGACCAATTCCATTTTATATATAAATATATATAGAATTCATTTAATGATAATATATGTATATACATATATATATATATATTTTTCAAAATTACGGGTAACAAAGCAAAATCAAACAAGTAAAACACAAATAACATAGCAACACTGTAAAAAATGCTGCAGTAAAATTGCGGGCAAAGCCCGGCAGCAGAGATTCCAGTCAAAGCCCGTAAAAATACATTTAGACGATGAATGGTGTATCACATGTAATTTTACGTTGTGATGAAACATACAACCAACCTGCAAAAAAAAGTAGCGTTGACCGTAAAATTAAAAGTTTAAGTTTGAGTTTCTCGAATGCTTTAAAAAAGTTTCTAGCAATTATTACGCATGCGTGCAGACAGAAATTCACAACATTAAAAAACTTATTTATACTTTTACACGCAACAGCTAATTTATTAATTTCCAAGCGAAGCAAACCGTCTTGGGTAGCCCGGGATTCGAACTCACAATCATCTGTGTCAGACGCCAGCGCTTAGCCAACCATGCCGTTGGGATCACAGAGACTATTCTTTACAAAAACAGATAAAGTCAACATCAGAACTGACTAGTATAAATCTTGTCATACGCACCAAAAGACTTCTGGAAAATTTTTTAATTGAAGTAGCAAATCTTCAATTATTTTTGCAGAACTAGCTATACAAATTTACAGCAACCTATGCTGTATTTATGTTAAAAAAAGTGCTTTATTTTTACAGAATTTTTTTAAAGTGATTAAATTGTTAACGTTCAAACTATGCATAAAAATTATTTTATTTTAAGACTATATTAAAATCTAAATTTGCTATTTTTGACAAAATTAAGAAGTCAGTCAATTCTCATATTGAAAAAACAAAAGTTTTTTTTTTTTTTCCGTATAAAGACTACTATACTGAATTTCGTGAAGGAAAATCTAACTATTTTTCGAAATCATTTTTATTTGTAAACGGACTGGATTGGATTTGGGAATAAGGCCGATTGACTGAAGTAGGTCCTAGGCGTGAGGGGGGGGTGCCCTCCGAGGGGTCTTTCTGAGGGGTCCTAGCCCGTATTTACACAAGTTTTGGAGGAAAACACGGAAAACGCCGAACGGCTAGGCCGACGAGCGCGACCTGTGATCGAGCCCGGCACCACACGTCTACCACCTTTGAGCGCAGAACCGTTCGGCCGCTGGTGGGCCTTTTGTATTCGTAAACACTAGCACTAAAGAGATAGTCTTATTTCAAGGTTCTCATTAGAGGTAAATAATGGTTGAGAATTTCTCATACTTTTTCAAAAACAAAATGAAACTTTTGAAAACTGTGTGAGATCTCTAAAAATTAACCGAGACGCAGAATAAACCTTGAATAATAATAATAAATCTTTTACATAAATACAGAGAATTTGTATCTCCAATTAATACGATTTTTTTCAAAGTTTTCGATCTGTATGTTTTCACTAGTGGGTGCAAAGAAGAAATAACTAGAGTCTAATTCTTATTCATCCAAACAGGTTTTCATTATAAGGCCGATTTCAAACTGTGTTTATGAAGTGTTAGGCGTATTTGCCCTTTTTAAAATAGCAAAATAGTTTTTTTTTTTTTTTTTTTTTGAAGCTGTATTCCATTGAAGGGAGCTATCAGTGGCCGAACGGTTCTGCGCTCAAAGCTAGTAGACATAAGGTGCCGGGTTCGATCCCAGGTCACGCTCGTCGGCTTAGGTGTTCGGAGTTTTCCGTGGTTTTCTTCGAAACTTGAGTAAATACGGGCTACCCCCACGGAGGGCACTCCCCCCCCCTGGCCTAGGACCTATAACAGTCCGTCGGCCTTATTCTCAAAATCCAAATCCATTGAATGAAGAAAGGACTGAAGTATTTCGAGAGCAGAACCTGCTATATATGATGTAATGTACATATCTCATGGTCATATTCAGATAAAACAGCTTTGTTTTTTAACAGTGAAGATCATACATAATAATCATAAGACTTACCTTCAGATGGTTAATTACACATTCATTTCATAATGAAATAAACTTTATTTTAGCATATTGTAAAAAATGCATTGTGGAAACAACATTAAAATTTTCTGTTTTCTAAGGCTTAACTGAAGGGTTAAGAGCAATTAGAATGCTGAATGCTAAAAAAAAAAAAAAATGAAAATAAAAAATGACTTTAGTGGGTAAAACAATTATTAGGTTGTAGTTTGTGTTTTAGAAATCTGGCTTCAAATCAAGAAACCATTTTAGATTTCTTTTTTAATGTTTTCGTGTTAATAGACAAAGAAAATCAATTTCATCAATATAAATTACTCAGTTTCAATCAGATGGAAATTTTTTGAATTAAATTAAGAAAACAATAGCTTATTAAAACCAATGGATGTTTCTATGCGTCATGCGTGCATAATTAAACACATTCAATTAGTATAAATAACAATCATAGTTTCAGTTTGAAAATGGAGTTCTCTCTTGATATCACTGGAATGATAGAATGTGAAAAGATTTTCTCATAAGAAAATGGTTTGGTGAAAGATAAGAGAAATTTGCGTAGATTAACGGCTTTTTCTCGTAAAAATTCAGAAAATTATACTTTTGAAACATCAGTTTACGGGCTACGACCGTTTAGCTAGCAAAGCGGTCATTTCCCGTAAAATTATACGCTTATGTCCTAAATTATGCTTCCAAAATATTAATGTACGGATTATGACCGTTTAGGTAGCAAAACGGTCATTTCTCCTAAAATTATACGGTCAAATACCGTGATTTTACAATTTTTTTTTACAGTGAAGTAAAGATTAATTCTAAGCAATTAAGAAAGACATTTAATTTGAAATACTTTCCCTCTTATAATAGCGCTCTGATGGGCAAATTATTGCAGGAGAAAGAAAAATTATACTAAAATGTTTCAGATAATAGCAATGCATTAAATAAAACAAAATATCGCTTTTAATTTGCCCAAAATTTCAGTGAAACAAGCAAAAATAATTACCAACAAAAAAAGAAAAAGACATTACAAATTTAAATGATATATATATCAAATATAAACTATTTTTGAGCTGAGGTTTATATAAAAATAAAAATGAAATTAATATTAAATGAACTTTTTGGAGTTTATATTTAAAACACTCTTTGAGATGTTTTCTATAATTTATTTTCTTTTGTCTGATACTTATAATTATTCAATAATTTTTATACCAGAAATTCACAATATATATATATATATTGGTTGGGTGGGTTTGTGAAATTAAATTAAAAAAAAAAAAAAAAAAAAAAAAAAGTAGAAGGCTTGTTGCATTTGCTTTGTATTACTATGCAAACTTTCATTTTCCAATAAAATTTCAAATTTTTCCTTTTTGAGTTGTCAACTATATTTAATGTTCTAATTATACTGTTAAACACAATGTGATCAATCGGTGAATTTCATTGTGGCTTCGTGGTTTCATTGTTGTTCATCTGCTTTGAAATTTTGCATTTAAAATCCATATGGTTCCTGTTCTGGTTGTGGCAGGCTGGGGGAGTGTTGCCGGCGTAAAACTAGTGTAACCCCACAGGCAAGTCACAAGTCTTGCCGCCTGCCTCCTTCTTCCTATCTTGTGTTTCTTGGGTTGTTTTTTCATTAGTTTTGATAAGTTTATGGTTTTAAGTTAAGATTTGTTGTTTTACTTTATTGATTCGTTTGTTTTGCAGATTGTTAATTAATAGATCTGGTTTCTTTACATTAATGTATTTCATCTACTGATGATTTTTTTTATCTTATTGGTCATTGGTGTTTCAGTGATCTTGTATCTGTTGCTTGGCTTCTACTATGCTTAATAGATCATCTTTATTATATATATATATATATATATATATATATATATATATATATATATATATATATATACATACATACATATATATATATGTATATATATATATATTATGCTATAAACTATAAGAATTTGTATAATATAACATTTTTATAAGTATTCCATAATTTAATTTCTTTTGTCTTGTTTTTTCTTTAATTATAATTTACTTTTACAATAGGATTACGAATTAAACTTTTGATTTAATGTTCTTAAATAAATTTTTATTGCTTAAGCTACTGACATCATATTATCATCATTATATACTCAACATCATTAATATCTTCCATTTTTGAATGTACGTTTAAAACTAAATTTGACGATTAAGTGATACGAAGCTGAAATTGGGTCTTTTTGTTTTAAAAATTACATTCGCTTGTTAAAGCGGCAAAGAAAAGTTTATTAATTTCATACGATTTTCTGATAAAACTTATATCTGATAATTAAAAAAAAAAAAAAAAAAAGAAAATTTTGTAAATTCTAAAGAAAGATATATTTAATTTTAAAATGATATAATTTCCTATAACAGAAACTGTTATAACCGTAAATTATCATTATGAAATGTATTTTATTTTAATTTAAGAGAAAAATTCTAGAGTACATAAGGTTCTTAATTAATTGAAATTATCATTTATTGTTGACCCCGACTTATGTATATCACGTACCAGTAATATGTTTTCGATATACAATATAACATATCGGCAATCAATGATCATAAGAACAAGACGTTTACTAGGCAAAGATTACCATCAGTTGTCTAAGTTCTCAATTTATTATTTTGTATTACTTTACATAAGTCGAAATGGTTATCTTTAAACCAATGATTTTTTATAATTCAAAACTCACTATTCACTTAAATTTAAATTGCGATTTATGCTATTAGTAAAAATTCAATACTTGAGATACAGTCAAACATATAAGTTTAGTTTAATAAATTAATCAGTTACTCATACAAATAATGTGGAACGTTGCGCTAATCAAAATGCATTAAAATAACAATATATAATTTTAAATAAAGTTTTCGTAATAACTTATGTTTCTGCATTGATTTACAAAAACTAGATTTCTAAAATACCAAATGTATTCCTTTATCATAAATAATTTTTTTTTCCGATATCTTCTTCGTAATTCAAGCATAATTAGATTTCTAAAATATATTTTCTAAGATATATGAATATCTCCGAAACTGATACGTAAGTACTTATTTCCGATTCCTATTCCCCGTAAATTTAACTTTAATAATGCACTCTTTAGTTTTAAAGGTAATGCACAAATGTTCAATTCAATTATCAGAATTTTACATTAAGACAATTTTATAGATTTTTCACGATTTTGTTTGCCGTATTTTCTAATTTGCATAAAGCAAATTTAATTACTTAACAATGTAACAAAATTGCGAATTAAATTTTGTGTGAAGTTAACGTCCTTAGTTGTATTTTTATCAGTTGAATTCCCGATGTTTATAACATTAAATAATCACCATCATTAGTATTTTTGATTTTCGAATGTAGTTAGTAATGCAATTTCTAAGGTTGAATGATTGGAAAAAGAAAACTTATTTTTGCTTTAACTATTCCCACTTTTAAGAAAGATAAGTAAACGTTGCATTTTAACGATTCCTTCTACAAAAATATAAGGAGCAATAAAAATTAAATTACTATAAAAAAAAAAAAAAATCTTTAAAATGGAGACAATAATTTCTTATACATGTTTTTAAATTTCATAAATTGGTTTGTTATTAATAATAATATTTCCATACATCATTTATTTATTTTTTTAATTAAATATATATATGCATAATGTTATAAAAAATATTTAATAAGGAAGCATCAATAAACTGGCGTTGTAAAATTATTACTTACAAACTTTGAATAAACACCATAAAATGCAATAAACTCGCAACAATTGTTTCGGGTCGAAAAAACACACGACCCTTCATCAGGCGAATAAAGTAAGCACGAGTGCTGCAGTCAAAGCGGCAACGCACAAAATCGTTTGAAATGAAAAGAAAAACTTTATAAAGTAGAAAATAAATAGAGCTACTGGTGTGAGTAGAATTGTACAAGAAACAAGAAAATAAATAAATGAGTGAGATTAAATATAAGGATAACAAAAATTAAACGAAAATCTAAGTTACGTGAGTAATTTCCAAGCATCAGAGAAGAAAGGAGTGGAAGAAATATCATTAACAAGATTTTTCGAATTTTTAAATATGTAAAATGCTTAATGCTCAATGCTTACATATTTAAAAATTCGAAAAATCTTGTTAATGATATTTCTTCCACTCCTTTCTTCTCTGATGCTTGGAAATTACTCACGTAACTTAGATTTTCGTTTAATTTTTGTTATCCTTATATTTAATCTCACTCATTTATTTATTTTCTTGTTTCTTGTACAATTCTACTCACACCAGTAGCTCTATTTATTTTCTACTTTATAAAGTTTTTCTTTTCATTTCAAACGATTTTGTGCGTTGCCGCTTTGACTGCAGCACTCGTGCTTACTTTATTCGCCTGATGAAGGGTCGTGTGTTTTTTCGACCCGAAACAATTGTTGCGAGTTTATTGCATTTTATGGTGTTTATTCAAAGTTTGTAAGTAATAATATAAAAAATAGTTAAAAAAAATTATTTTATATATGAAATTGCTCATGTATCTTTCGAAAGATATTTGTATCGATGATATCGAGTACTTTGTTATTATAATCGATAATAAAAGAATAAAAAGAAGTTATTTACTTATTACAAAACAATTACTTTTCATTTATTTGCATTAGATTTTATCTTTAATTAGATAAATTTAAAACTAATAAAGAAGCATTGCTTAAACACACTCACTTCTTAAGTATTCATTAATAACATAATTTAACTTCAAAAGACTAATTAATGTACCTGAATCTAGCGATAATGATGCAAATTGTTTGAAAAATTATTTTTTAGAAAAAAAAGAAAGTTATTCAAATGAGTTTTGAATAATTATCATCGCATAATATTTTTAGGATAGCAGCAAACCGTTTAAATATAATTTAATAAAGATCTAATATTTTTTCAATAATTCAAAAAGAAGTATATATTTAGAAGAAAAACTAATGTTTCAGTTTAAATTTCATATAACATTTTTCAATCATTTCGTATGCAGCTATAAAATACGTTTTGTAGAAAATAAATTATTATGTTTGAACTTACACTCACATACATTTTTTTGTTGATTATTAGTGGAAATTTTATCTGTTTGAAAAACAAGAAAATTAATTTTTGGATGAAATCTTAGTTTTCAAAAATCAAATATTTTGAAAAAAAAAAAAAAAATGCACAGCTGTTCTTCCAGGTAAAAATAATTGACCATAACCCTTTCTCGGGCAAAAAATATGTAGACACGAACATAAAAAATGAAAAATATGAAAACACAGAAGAGTAGAAAATTCTGTGCATTTCTTCATAATTGCTATAGTCGTCCCTTTATTTTCCGACTGGGAAGAGTCAGACTGAAGGATTTCAATTCGAAAGAACTATTGTGTGTCACACAATGTATAGCACTTGCTTACATTTCTTTCTTTTCTTTTTCTTATTTTTTTTTTCAACATCTTTAATTCGATGCATCTTACCTTAATATTTAGTTTAATTTAATTATCCACAAGTCATTAAAACAAAAAATGTATATATTTACATTATTATATTGTCTATTGTTCTTCGTTTTTTAAATGTAAAAAATATATTTTTATAATAAATAAAATATTTAAATAATAAAACTTTATAATCAGTTAATATATATTATTACCAGTTGAATATTTGATGGCAATTTTTATATCTATATATGACATTGAACAGAAGTATAAAAAATTATAAGATAAAAAAAAAAAAAAAAACTGTTTATGTACCATAATTTAAAATTTTCTGTTGAATCATAGCTATAGAACTATATTAGCACTTTATTAATGTGTATACAAATTTAAAAATGATAATATATTTATAGTAATAAGTGATAGTATATATATATATATATTTGGCAATAATTAAATTATAAATAGAATATTAATCCTTTTAGAACGACATGTATTAGCATCATGAACTACATTAACACTTTATCAATGTGTAAGAAAATGTTTAAGTTATAATGACGTCAATTTTTGTGAGATGCCTAATTTAACTTTTTAGAATTTTTTAACGTTAATGTTTAATTAAATGTATTTTTATGTTGCAAGAAAATGAAGTGGTAACTTTTTTTTTTTTTTTTTTTTTTTTTTGGTAACAATTAAATTATAAGTAATATTTAAATGGCTAATTTTAAAGCTTTTAGGAAGTTATTATTTTCATATTTTAAACAAGAAAACTAATAAAAAATTCGAAAATCGAGCTTCGAGGCATTGCGTTGTCATCGTGTTCTGAGCTAGTCTAAAAGTTTCAAATGTCTAGCTTGTCGGGAAGTTAGTTAAAAAAACGATTACAATAATTGTACTGGACAAACAAACAAACAAGAAAGCGAGTTAATAAAAACATGGTGATAAATATTTACACAACGTTGAAAAAGCTAATGTAAAAAACATTAAGGAAGCAAAATGCAGTTTCGGAAGCGGATCAAGAATGCAGAATGACAAGTGCAAAATGACAAGACGAGATATTGTTCCTATATGTAAATACGCAGGTGGATTTTAGGGTCAGAAAAGCAGCCAATAGGAAATTAAGAAATTTGAGGTGTTAGCCAATAGGAAATTGGGATATTGAAAGCTATGTAAGTGGTGAATATCAAGATTATTTTATGTAATATTTTCAACAATCCGAGAGAGGGGGTACGGAAAAATCGCAATTAATGGCATTTTCATGATTTATACAAATATGGAAACGTTCTAGAAAATCTAGTTCATGTAAACGTTTAGTCCAATACATTACTTTAAATTAATTAAAGTTAAAAGTATGGTTATTCTCCCAACAATGCCTAGCAATGTCCTCTGAATAAATCGGGCATAAAATGTGTTATTATTTTTTTTTTTTAATTCCAGTGTGTTATGATAATATAATGTAAATTGAATGCTAATCCAGTTTCAATTTAAATTTTTCAATATATTAAGGTGCATAACATTTTATGATAAACATGAAAGTTATTTCTAAGAATATACTGAGTTGCGTCATTGATACTAAAGTATCAAGAATGGAACAACTTTGCACCACTTTTTAAATCTATTAAGTGGCACGGCAGAAAATATTTTGATGCTAAGCTGTTACGTAGCAGAGAGTATGTTACTGTTTTCTTAGGGAATAAAAAAGGTTTCAATGTATTTTACACACATTTCATTTTACATAATGTACATATTCATTACAGGAAATGAAATGAGTAATGTGTATTTCTGTATGTATGTATTCATTTTCTGCAAAATAGATGTTGTATTGTTATAAACCTACATTATTTATTCTTTAATCCCCGCAAATAAATGTGCAGCTTTAATTTTAAAAAAGATTTTATGCGAACTTAACAAATCATTATACCTTAATATACATTGAAATTATAAACAGCATTATTTGAATTATTTTGACATTTCAGTTTAAACATTATAATTTGAGAGAATAATTATTTTAATTAAAACTAGGTGTTAAAATTACGCATATTTTTTTAATTGAAAATATTTTTTATTTTTTTATAACTAAAACATATTTTAAAAATACTTGTTTACATTTATTGATTTCTTAAAAAAACCAAACTTTTATTTACTTTTATTTATTTTTTCTTTGTGATTAAGTCAATTTTCCGATATTATTTTCAAACTTAATGTGTCATAATTTCTATGAAATATATTCTGTCACATAAAGTTTTTTATTCAAAATTTACATACATTCAAGCACATTCCCTTATTCGTTTATACCGGAAATTTGAATTTACAAATTTACCCTTAACATTTAAAATTCAAAAGTTTTAACTCAGCTATCTGAAATCTATATCAGAATAATGGAATAGATTTTTAAAATTTTATTTTCTGCTCTTTTCCCCTTTGATCGAAACAAATTTAATTACTCTACGAAGTAATAAAATTACGAATTAAACTTTGGGTGAAGTTAACGTCCTTAGCTCTATTTTTATTAGTCGAATTACTGACGTTAACTTCATTAGATAGTCAGCATCATTAGAGACTTCGATTTTCGAATGTATAGTTAGAAGCACATTTTAAGATTGAGTCGTTTTATATTGAAATCCATCATTCCGCCTCGCTTCAAATATTCTTTCTGTTGGAGGATGAAAAAAAATATTTCAGAATATTTGAAAAAACTTGAAGAAAAAATTAATGTTTTTCATATATTTAGTGCTTATACATGTTATATACTTGTTTTCAAAATTTGATTTATATAAAAAAATATATAAAAGAATAGAGAAATAAGATTATATATATTTTAATTGTAATATAATCACATGCCTTCTGATATAAACTCTATTATGAAAGTAATATTGTAATGAATAGAAATTATAAATTTATATTTATATTTTATTATATTTTTATATTTATTCATATTTGTTCACACTGACATAATGAGAAGGAAATATATCATCACTATTTTATTCAAATGATACTTTGTGATATATAATAAATAATTTGGTAATTTTAAAAAATGTTTTTGGTATTTATATTTTTACAATGTTATTAAAGGAAAAGCGTCTATCGAATAATGAAAAAAAGAACTACTTAAGAAGAGTTTCTACTTATCGCCTACTGAAGCAAAAGACAATGTTATTCTGTGGAGAATTTTGCCCCATTATAATTCATTAGCTAAAACATAGTTTTAAATTTCGTTTTCACGTTAAGAAATTTCACAAGTATTAAACACTTATCTACCTTCTAAAAATCGATTTATTTATACATATGTATATAGTTTTAATGTTTTTCACAATGTGAAATTTTTCATTTTTGAGATTAAAAATAAAATTAAGAAAATCGATTTTTAGAAAGCGATAACCTGTTTAACTGTTGCGAATTTTCTTAATGTGAAAATTGAATTTAGACATATATGTTAGTTAATGTGTTATAATGAGTCAAAATTCTCCATAGAATAATATTGGCTTCGGCTGTTGGTGATGATAAGTAGAGTCCCCTTAATCAAACACCATAAAATACATGTTTTCAATATAAACAATTAATCACGATGTTTCACTAGGCCGGTAAAAATAGGCACGGATATAGCTGCATCATATCTGTAGGGTGCACAGTTTCTATATATATATATAAATTTTTTTTTTTTTTTTTGCCTGATTAAATGTTGTACTTATTTATTTCTGCCTAAAATAATTAATGTAGAATTGTGATATTTTTGATTATTTTTTAAATTATATTTTTTTTCTATTCACTATTATCTAATTTGTTTGAATTTGTAATATGTGAAGATATATATATATATATATTTTTTTTAAATCTCAAATGCACATTATATGAAAATTAATTCACCAGAAGAAAGCATAACATAATTGTAAATTATATTTCAAAAATTACAGATAAAATAATTAAACGTATTTTGATCCATTACTTTTGATACATCTGCATGATATTTTATTGTAAAAACAATTTCAAAATATGCTAAAAATTACTTTAATTAATAAATTTAATACTGAGTCATTTAAGAAAGTCTGACACTAATGTGTTATACGAGTATATCATATTGCATCCAAATATTTTCACTTGTCTCCATATATTAAGGTATGTTGCTAGCGGTGCTTGGGATTAAGGCCGATTAACTGTGCTTGGATCATAGGCTTGGGTGGTGTACCCTCCGTGGGTGTCTTTATAAGCGATCCTAGTCCATATTTACGAGTGTTTTTGAGAAGTCTACGGCTATGCCAGTTTGCGAAACCTAGTATCGAAGCCGGCTCCTCTCTACCAGCTTAGACAGCAGAACCTCTCGGCCACCGTTGGGGCTCAATACATCAAGATGATGCCAAATGACTCTCTATAAGAAACTTGCTTTTAAAATGTATATTAATTTAAGTAGGTGTGATTTAGTATAAATATGTTAATGCAAATAAAAATATGTCATACGCAGATGGTTTAGATAAGCACTGCCTGTAATCGTAATACATTTGAGAACTTCAAAAAAAATTGCAGTTTATAGAAATCTTCTCGATTTAAAATTATTGGGTTTTGGTACAGCTATTTGAACATTTGCAGTCTTTGTAAATCTACACTAATAAGCTGGAGAAATATTAGATATCAAATTTCATCATTAATTAATATAATTGTGCAAATACTTGTATTAGCTTTCATAATACGCGTCAATGAATTCGAGGATATACAAATATACAGTGAATAGTTAACAGCTTAATTATTATAGAATGAATCCTGTAATATTTCATGGCACACATCAGTCAATTGTTAATTCGTAACTGTAATAATTCAACCATGTAAGGTCATTATGTGTATACTTTTGTAACCATAAGACAAAACATACCAAAGACATCAAGATATTGTACATATAATAAATTCTGATCAATTAAAGCTATTGTGCAAATAATTCTGTCTAAAACATCCACACGAACAACTCTCCAGAATTTGAAACTATTGGAACCATTTAAAATCATTTTGCAAACAAATTGCAATCATTAAATCAGCGTTTATGGACATTTCAGTTCTAATAAATTTTCACCATTAAAAAACAAGAAATAGTGATTTTTTTTTTTTTTTTTTTTTTTTTTTACATGAGCAAAATTCCAATAACCAAAAGTCACAGATTTATGTTATAAAATAATTTATTACATAGAAATATAAAATAATTTAATACATATATTATTTGTTTTCTGTTAAACTCCCCTTTATGAGAAACTGGAATAGGTTGAAGATATTTCATATTCTATTTTGGTTCCATGTTGCATCCATGAAACTAGTTTGACCCCACAGGCAAGTCACAAGTCTCACCGTATGCCCCCTTCTTTCCTTTCTTAAGTTCCTTAAATTATTTTTTCATAAATTTCGTTTCATTTTATGTTTTTCTGTTAAGATTTTGTTGAGTTAGTTTATTGTTTCGGTTGTTTTGCAAGTTGTTAATTAATAATTTTTTTTCTACAAATATGTGTATTTCAATATATATTATATTTATTATTATTTTTTAAGACAGCATGTTTCGCAGGGTATACACACTTTGATCACGATAATTTTACCACTTTACGCACTTGATCTCGTACTGCATATCATGACCCTTTATTCTCAGATAAAGGATTCAACTCGAAAAATTATTGTGAATTAAAAAGATTAATCTTTCACTACCAGTTTCCCACGTATTGTATTGAAAGTAGTTAAAAATCTAAATGTAACTCGGATATTTTATATGTATTAATTAGTTTTCATTTTTTTTTTCTATTTTTATGTAAATTATGATTAATAAAAAGACACACCTAAAAGGCTTGCATTTACACCGTAAAATCAATGTGTTTGTGCCGTTTTTGCGAAAATCTTTGATACATATCTTTTAAAAGTATGTATAAATATTATGCTTTTGTATATATTTGTATTACATTTTGTATTTTTTGACTGCTAAATCAGGGCCTAAGTGGTCTTTTTGGATGTTTAAATCCTATCCTAGGTAGTATTTTTGCTGTTCAAAATCACAGCCTAGGCTTTCTTTTTGTCGCACCAAACCACAGCCTAGGCTCTCTTTTTCTTGCACGAAATCACAGCCTAGGTGGTCTTTTTGGACAACTACGTTATCATTGTTCTTAAAGGCTTTACTTATTTTTTTTATAATGCATATTCCAAAATGGTTGACCAATTCCATTTTATATATAAATATATATAGAATTCATTTAATGATAATATATGTATATACATATATATATATATATTTTTCAAAATTACGGGTAACAAAGCAAAATCAAACAAGTAAAACACAAATAACATAGCAACACTGTAAAAAATGCTGCAGTAAAATTGCGGGCAAAGCCCGGCAGCAGAGATTCCAGTCAAAGCCCGTAAAAATACATTTAGACGATGAATGGTGTATCACATGTAATTTTACGTTGTGATGAAACATACAACCAACCTGCAAAAAAAAGTAGCGTTGACCGTAAAATTAAAAGTTTAAGTTTGAGTTTCTCGAATGCTTTAAAAAAGTTTCTAGCAATTATTACGCATGCGTGCAGACAGAAATTCACAACATTAAAAAACTTATTTATACTTTTACACGCAACAGCTAATTTATTAATTTCCAAGCGAAGCAAACCGTCTTGGGTAGCCCGGGATTCGAACTCACAATCATCTGTGTCAGACGCCAGCGCTTAGCCAACCATGCCGTTGGGATCACAGAGACTATTCTTTACAAAAACAGATAAAGTCAACATCAGAACTGACTAGTATAAATCTTGTCATACGCACCAAAAGACTTCTGGAAAATTTTTTAATTGAAGTAGCAAATCTTCAATTATTTTTGCAGAACTAGCTATACAAATTTACAGCAACCTATGCTGTATTTATGTTAAAAAAAGTGCTTTATTTTTACAGAATTTTTTTAAAGTGATTAAATTGTTAACGTTCAAACTATGCATAAAAATTATTTTATTTTAAGACTATATTAAAATCTAAATTTGCTATTTTTGACAAAATTAAGAAGTCAGTCAATTCTCATATTGAAAAAACAAAAGTTTTTTTTTTTTTTCCGTATAAAGACTACTATACTGAATTTCGTGAAGGAAAATCTAACTATTTTTCGAAATCATTTTTATTTGTAAACGGACTGGATTGGATTTGGGAATAAGGCCGATTGACTGAAGTAGGTCCTAGGCGTGAGGGGGGGGTGCCCTCCGAGGGGTCTTTCTGAGGGGTCCTAGCCCGTATTTACACAAGTTTTGGAGGAAAACACGGAAAACGCCGAACGGCTAGGCCGACGAGCGCGACCTGTGATCGAGCCCGGCACCACACGTCTACCACCTTTGAGCGCAGAACCGTTCGGCCGCTGGTGGGCCTTTTGTATTCGTAAACACTAGCACTAAAGAGATAGTCTTATTTCAAGGTTCTCATTAGAGGTAAATAATGGTTGAGAATTTCTCATACTTTTTCAAAAACAAAATGAAACTTTTGAAAACTGTGTGAGATCTCTAAAAATTAACCGAGACGCAGAATAAACCTTGAATAATAATAATAAATCTTTTACATAAATACAGAGAATTTGTATCTCCAATTAATACGATTTTTTTCAAAGTTTTCGATCTGTATGTTTTCACTAGTGGGTGCAAAGAAGAAATAACTAGAGTCTAATTCTTATTCATCCAAACAGGTTTTCATTATAAGGCCGATTTCAAACTGTGTTTATGAAGTGTTAGGCGTATTTGCCCTTTTTAAAATAGCAAAATAGTTTTTTTTTTTTTTTTTTTTTGAAGCTGTATTCCATTGAAGGGAGCTATCAGTGGCCGAACGGTTCTGCGCTCAAAGCTAGTAGACATAAGGTGCCGGGTTCGATCCCAGGTCACGCTCGTCGGCTTAGGTGTTCGGAGTTTTCCGTGGTTTTCTTCGAAACTTGAGTAAATACGGGCTACCCCCACGGAGGGCACTCCCCCCCCCTGGCCTAGGACCTATAACAGTCCGTCGGCCTTATTCTCAAAATCCAAATCCATTGAATGAAGAAAGGACTGAAGTATTTCGAGAGCAGAACCTGCTATATATGATGTAATGTACATATCTCATGGTCATATTCAGATAAAACAGCTTTGTTTTTTAACAGTGAAGATCATACATAATAATCATAAGACTTACCTTCAGATGGTTAATTACATATTCATTTCATAATGAAATAAACTTTATTTTAGCATATTGTAAAAAATGCATTGTGGAAACAACATTAAAATTTTCTGTTTTCTAAGGCTTAACTGAAGGGTTAAGAGCAATTAGAATGCTGAATGCTAAAAAAAAAAAAAAATGAAAATAAAAAATGACTTTAGTGGGTAAAACAATTATTAGGTTGTAGTTTGTGTTTTAGAAATCTGGCTTCAAATCAAGAAACCATTTTAGATTTCTTTTTTAATGTTTTCGTGTTAATAGACAAAGAAAATCAATTTCATCAATATAAATTACTCAGTTTCAATCAGATGGAAATTTTTTGAATTAAATTAAGAAAACAATAGCTTATTAAAACCAATGGATGTTTCTATGCGTCATGCGTGCATAATTAAACACATTCAATTAGTATAAATAACAATCATAGTTTCAGTTTGAAAATGGAGTTCTCTCTTGATATCACTGGAATGATAGAATGTGAAAAGATTTTCTCATAAGAAAATGGTTTGGTGAAAGATAAGAGAAATTTGCGTAGATTAACGGCTTTTTCTCGTAAAAATTCAGAAAATTATACTTTTGAAACATCAGTTTACGGGCTACGACCGTTTAGCTAGCAAAGCGGTCATTTCCCGTAAAATTATACGCTTATGTCCTAAATTATGCTTCCAAAATATTAATGTACGGATTATGACCGTTTAGGTAGCAAAACGGTCATTTCTCCTAAAATTATACGGTCAAATACCGTGATTTTACAATTTTTTTTTTACAGTGAAGTAAAGATTAATTCTAAGCAATTAAGAAAGACATTTAATTTGAAATACTTTCCCTCTTATAATAGCGCTCTGATGGGCAAATTATTGCAGGAGAAAGAAAAATTATACTAAAATGTTTCAGATAATAGCAATGCATTAAATAAAACAAAATATCGCTTTTAATTTGCCCAAAATTTCAGTGAAACAAGCAAAAATAATTACCAACAAAAAAAGAAAAAGACATTACAAATTTAAATGATATATATATCAAATATAAACTATTTTTGAGCTGAGGTTTATATAAAAATAAAAATGAAATTAATATTAAATGAACTTTTTGGAGTTTATATTTAAAACACTCTTTGAGATGTTTTCTATAATTTATTTTCTTTTGTCTGATACTTATAATTATTCAATAATTTTTATACCAGAAATTCACAATATATATATATATATTGGTTGGGTGGGTTTGTGAAATTAAATTAAAAAAAAAAAAAAAAAAAAAAAAAAGTAGAAGGCTTGTTGCATTTGCTTTGTATTACTATGCAAACTTTCATTTTCCAATAAAATTTCAAATTTTTCCTTTTTGAGTTGTCAACTATATTTAATGTTCTAATTATACTGTTAAACACAATGTGATCAATCGGTGAATTTCATTGTGGCTTCGTGGTTTCATTGTTGTTCATCTGCTTTGAAATTTTGCATTTAAAATCCATATGGTTCCTGTTCTGGTTGTGGCAGGCTGGGGGAGTGTTGCCGGCGTAAAACTAGTGTAACCCCACAGGCAAGTCACAAGTCTTGCCGCCTGCCTCCTTCTTCCTATCTTGTGTTTCTTGGGTTGTTTTTTCATTAGTTTTGATAAGTTTATGGTTTTAAGTTAAGATTTGTTGTTTTACTTTATTGATTCGTTTGTTTTGCAGATTGTTAATTAATAGATCTGGTTTCTTTACATTAATGTATTTCATCTACTGATGATTTTTTTTATCTTATTGGTCATTGGTGTTTCAGTGATCTTGTATCTGTTGCTTGGCTTCTACTATGCTTAATAGATCATCTTTATTATATATATATATATATATATATATATATATATATACATACATACATATATATATATGTATATATATATATATTATGCTATAAACTATAAGAATTTGTATAATATAACATTTTTATAAGTATTCCATAATTTAATTTCTTTTGTCTTGTTTTTTCTTTAATTATAATTTACTTTTACAATAGGATTACGAATTAAACTTTTGATTTAATGTTCTTAAATAAATTTTTATTGCTTAAGCTACTGACATCATATTATCATCATTATATACTCAACATCATTAATATCTTCCATTTTTGAATGTACGTTTAAAACTAAATTTGACGATTAAGTGATACGAAGCTGAAATTGGGTCTTTTTGTTTTAAAAATTACATTCGCTTGTTAAAGCGGCAAAGAAAAGTTTATTAATTTCATACGATTTTCTGATAAAACTTATATCTGATAATTAAAAAAAAAAAAAAAAAAAGAAAATTTTGTAAATTCTAAAGAAAGATATATTTAATTTTAAAATGATATAATTTCCTATAACAGAAACTGTTATAACCGTAAATTATCATTATGAAATGTATTTTATTTTAATTTAAGAGAAAAATTCTAGAGTACATAAGGTTCTTAATTAATTGAAATTATCATTTATTGTTGACCCCGACTTATGTATATCACGTACCAGTAATATGTTTTCGATATACAATATAACATATCGGCAATCAATGATCATAAGAACAAGACGTTTACTAGGCAAAGATTACCATCAGTTGTCTAAGTTCTCAATTTATTATTTTGTATTACTTTACATAAGTCGAAATGGTTATCTTTAAACCAATGATTTTTTATAATTCAAAACTCACTATTCACTTAAATTTAAATTGCGATTTATGCTATTAGTAAAAATTCAATACTTGAGATACAGTCAAACATATAAGTTTAGTTTAATAAATTAATCAGTTACTCATACAAATAATGTGGAACGTTGCGCTAATCAAAATGCATTAAAATAACAATATATAATTTTAAATAAAGTTTTCGTAATAACTTATGTTTCTGCATTGATTTACAAAAACTAGATTTCTAAAATACCAAATGTATTCCTTTATCATAAATAATTTTTTTTTTCCGATATCTTCTTCGTAATTCAAGCATAATTAGATTTCTAAAATATATTTTCTAAGATATATGAATATCTCCGAAACTGATACGTAAGTACTTATTTCCGATTCCTATTCCCCGTAAATTTAACTTTAATAATGCACTCTTTAGTTTTAAAGGTAATGCACAAATGTTCAATTCAATTATCAGAATTTTACATTAAGACAATTTTATAGATTTTTCACGATTTTGTTTGCCGTATTTTCTAATTTGCATAAAGCAAATTTAATTACTTAACAATGTAACAAAATTGCGAATTAAATTTTGTGTGAAGTTAACGTCCTTAGTTGTATTTTTATCAGTTGAATTCCCGATGTTTATAACATTAAATAATCACCATCATTAGTATTTTTGATTTTCGAATGTAGTTAGTAATGCAATTTCTAAGGTTGAATGATTGGAAAAAGAAAACTTATTTTTGCTTTAACTATTCCCACTTTTAAGAAAGATAAGTAAACGTTGCATTTTAACGATTCCTTCTACAAAAATATAAGGAGCAATAAAAATTAAATTACTATAAAAAAAAAAAAAATCTTTAAAATGGAGACAATAATTTCTTATACATGTTTTTAAATTTCATAAATTGGTTTGTTATTAATAATAATATTTCCATACATCATTTATTTATTTTTTTAATTAAATATATATATGCATAATGTTATAAAAAATATTTAATAAGGAAGCATCAATAAACTGGCGTTGTAAAATTATTACTTACAAACTTTGAATAAACACCATAAAATGCAATAAACTCGCAACAATTGTTTCGGGTCGAAAAAACACACGACCCTTCATCAGGCGAATAAAGTAAGCACGAGTGCTGCAGTCAAAGCGGCAACGCACAAAATCGTTTGAAATGAAAAGAAAAACTTTATAAAGTAGAAAATAAATAGAGCTACTGGTGTGAGTAGAATTGTACAAGAAACAAGAAAATAAATAAATGAGTGAGATTAAATATAAGGATAACAAAAATTAAACGAAAATCTAAGTTACGTGAGTAATTTCCAAGCATCAGAGAAGAAAGGAGTGGAAGAAATATCATTAACAAGATTTTTCGAATTTTTAAATATGTAAAATGCTTAATGCTCAATGCTTACATATTTAAAAATTCGAAAAATCTTGTTAATGATATTTCTTCCACTCCTTTCTTCTCTGATGCTTGGAAATTACTCACGTAACTTAGATTTTCGTTTAATTTTTGTTATCCTTATATTTAATCTCACTCATTTATTTATTTTCTTGTTTCTTGTACAATTCTACTCACACCAGTAGCTCTATTTATTTTCTACTTTATAAAGTTTTTCTTTTCATTTCAAACGATTTTGTGCGTTGCCGCTTTGACTGCAGCACTCGTGCTTACTTTATTCGCCTGATGAAGGGTCGTGTGTTTTTTCGACCCGAAACAATTGTTGCGAGTTTATTGCATTTTATGGTGTTTATTCAAAGTTTGTAAGTAATAATATAAAAAATAGTTAAAAAAAATTATTTTATATATGAAATTGCTCATGTATCTTTCGAAAGATATTTGTATCGATGATATCGAGTACTTTGTTATTATAATCGATAATAAAAGAATAAAAAGAAGTTATTTACTTATTACAAAACAATTACTTTTCATTTATTTGCATTAGATTTTATCTTTAATTAGATAAATTTAAAACTAATAAAGAAGCATTGCTTAAACACACTCACTTCTTAAGTATTCATTAATAACATAATTTAACTTCAAAAGACTAATTAATGTACCTGAATCTAGCGATAATGATGCAAATTGTTTGAAAAATTATTTTTTAGAAAAAAAAGAAAGTTATTCAAATGAGTTTTGAATAATTATCATCGCATAATATTTTTAGGATAGCAGCAAACCGTTTAAATATAATTTAATAAAGATCTAATATTTTTTCAATAATTCAAAAAGAAGTATATATTTAGAAGAAAAACTAATGTTTCAGTTTAAATTTCATATAACATTTTTCAATCATTTCGTATGCAGCTATAAAATACGTTTTGTAGAAAATAAATTATTATGTTTGAACTTACACTCACATACATTTTTTTGTTGATTATTAGTGGAAATTTTATCTGTTTGAAAAACAAGAAAATTAATTTTTGGATGAAATCTTAGTTTTCAAAAATCAAATATTTTGAAAAAAAAAAAAAAAATGCACAGCTGTTCTTCCAGGTAAAAATAATTGACCATAACCCTTTCTCGGGCAAAAAATATGTAGACACGAACATAAAAAATGAAAAATATGAAAACACAGAAGAGTAGAAAATTCTGTGCATTTCTTCATAATTGCTATAGTCGTCCCTTTATTTTCCGACTGGGAAGAGTCAGACTGAAGGATTTCAATTCGAAAGAACTATTGTGTGTCACACAATGTATAGCACTTGCTTACATTTCTTTCTTTTCTTTTTCTTATTTTTTTTTTCAACATCTTTAATTCGATGCATCTTACCTTAATATTTAGTTTAATTTAATTATCCACAAGTCATTAAAACAAAAAATGTATATATTTACATTATTATATTGTCTATTGTTCTTCGTTTTTTAAATGTAAAAAATATATTTTTATAATAAATAAAATATTTAAATAATAAAACTTTATAATCAGTTAATATATATTATTACCAGTTGAATATTTGATGGCAATTTTTATATCTATATATGACATTGAACAGAAGTATAAAAAATTATAAGATAAAAAAAAAAAAAAAAACTGTTTATGTACCATAATTTAAAATTTTCTGTTGAATCATAGCTATAGAACTATATTAGCACTTTATTAATGTGTATACAAATTTAAAAATGATAATATATTTATAGTAATAAGTGATAGTATATATATATATATATTTGGCAATAATTAAATTATAAATAGAATATTAATCCTTTTAGAACGACATGTATTAGCATCATGAACTACATTAACACTTTATCAATGTGTAAGAAAATGTTTAAGTTATAATGACGTCAATTTTTGTGAGATGCCTAATTTAACTTTTTAGAATTTTTTAACGTTAATGTTTAATTAAATGTATTTTTATGTTGCAAGAAAATGAAGTGGTAACTTTTTTTTTTTTTTTTTTGGTAACAATTAAATTATAAGTAATATTTAAATGGCTAATTTTAAAGCTTTTAGGAAGTTATTATTTTCATATTTTAAACAAGAAAACTAATAAAAAATTCGAAAATCGAGCTTCGAGGCATTGCGTTGTCATCGTGTTCTGAGCTAGTCTAAAAGTTTCAAATGTCTAGCTTGTCGGGAAGTTAGTTAAAAAAACGATTACAATAATTGTACTGGACAAACAAACAAACAAGAAAGCGAGTTAATAAAAACATGGTGATAAATATTTACACAACGTTGAAAAAGCTAATGTAAAAAACATTAAGGAAGCAAAATGCAGTTTCGGAAGCGGATCAAGAATGCAGAATGACAAGTGCAAAATGACAAGACGAGATATTGTTCCTATATGTAAATACGCAGGTGGATTTTAGGGTCAGAAAAGCAGCCAATAGGAAATTAAGAAATTTGAGGTGTTAGCCAATAGGAAATTGGGATATTGAAAGCTATGTAAGTGGTGAATATCAAGATTATTTTATGTAATATTTTCAACAATCCGAGAGAGGGGGTACGGAAAAATCGCAATTAATGGCATTTTCATGATTTATACAAATATGGAAACGTTCTAGAAAATCTAGTTCATGTAAACGTTTAGTCCAATACATTACTTTAAATTAATTAAAGTTAAAAGTATGGTTATTCTCCCAACAATGCCTAGCAATGTCCTCTGAATAAATCGGGCATAAAATGTGTTATTATTTTTTTTTTTTTAATTCCAGTGTGTTATGATAATATAATGTAAATTGAATGCTAATCCAGTTTCAATTTAAATTTTTCAATATATTAAGGTGCATAACATTTTATGATAAACATGAAAGTTATTTCTAAGAATATACTGAGTTGCGTCATTGATACTAAAGTATCAAGAATGGAACAACTTTGCACCACTTTTTAAATCTATTAAGTGGCACGGCAGAAAATATTTTGATGCTAAGCTGTTACGTAGCAGAGAGTATGTTACTGTTTTCTTAGGGAATAAAAAAGGTTTCAATGTATTTTACACACATTTCATTTTACATAATGTACATATTCATTACAGGAAATGAAATGAGTAATGTGTATTTCTGTATGTATGTATTCATTTTCTGCAAAATAGATGTTGTATTGTTATAAACCTACATTATTTATTCTTTAATCCCCGCAAATAAATGTGCAGCTTTAATTTTAAAAAAGATTTTATGCGAACTTAACAAATCATTATACCTTAATATACATTGAAATTATAAACAGCATTATTTGAATTATTTTGACATTTCAGTTTAAACATTATAATTTGAGAGAATAATTATTTTAATTAAAACTAGGTGTTAAAATTACGCATATTTTTTTAATTGAAAATATTTTTTATTTTTTTATAACTAAAACATATTTTAAAAATACTTGTTTACATTTATTGATTTCTTAAAAAAACCAAACTTTTATTTACTTTTATTTATTTTTTCTTTGTGATTAAGTCAATTTTCCGATATTATTTTCAAACTTAATGTGTCATAATTTCTATGAAATATATTCTGTCACATAAAGTTTTTTATTCAAAATTTACATACATTCAAGCACATTCCCTTATTCGTTTATACCGGAAATTTGAATTTACAAATTTACCCTTAACATTTAAAATTCAAAAGTTTTTAACTCAGCTATCTGAAATCTATATCAGAATAATGGAATAGATTTTTAAAATTTTATTTTCTGCTCTTTTCCCCTTTGATCGAAACAAATTTAATTACTCTACGAAGTAATAAAATTACGAATTAAACTTTGGGTGAAGTTAACGTCCTTAGCTCTATTTTTATTAGTCGAATTACTGACGTTAACTTCATTAGATAGTCAGCATCATTAGAGACTTCGATTTTCGAATGTATAGTTAGAAGCACATTTTAAGATTGAGTCGTTTTATATTGAAATCCATCATTCCGCCTCGCTTCAAATATTCTTTCTGTTGGAGGATGAAAAAAAATATTTCAGAATATTTGAAAAAACTTGAAGAAAAAATTAATGTTTTTCATATATTTAGTGCTTATACATGTTATATACTTGTTTTCAAAATTTGATTTATATAAAAAAATATATAAAAGAATAGAGAAATAAGATTATATATATTTTAATTGTAATATAATCACATGCCTTCTGATATAAACTCTATTATGAAAGTAATATTGTAATGAATAGAAATTATAAATTTATATTTATATTTTATTATATTTTTATATTTATTCATATTTGTTCACACTGACATAATGAGAAGGAAATATATCATCACTATTTTATTCAAATGATACTTTGTGATATATAATAAATAATTTGGTAATTTTAAAAAATGTTTTTGGTATTTATATTTTTACAATGTTATTAAAGGAAAAGCGTCTATCGAATAATGAAAAAAAGAACTACTTAAGAAGAGTTTCTACTTATCGCCTACTGAAGCAAAAGACAATGTTATTCTGTGGAGAATTTTGCCCCATTATAATTCATTAGCTAAAACATAGTTTTAAATTTCGTTTTCACGTTAAGAAATTTCACAAGTATTAAACACTTATCTACCTTCTAAAAATCGATTTATTTATACATATGTATATAGTTTTAATGTTTTTCACAATGTGAAATTTTTCATTTTTGAGATTAAAAATAAAATTAAGAAAATCGATTTTTAGAAAGCGATAACCTGTTTAACTGTTGCGAATTTTCTTAATGTGAAAATTGAATTTAGACATATATGTTAGTTAATGTGTTATAATGAGTCAAAATTCTCCATAGAATAATATTGGCTTCGGCTGTTGGTGATGATAAGTAGAGTCCCCTTAATCAAACACCATAAAATACATGTTTTCAATATAAACAATTAATCACGATGTTTCACTAGGCCGGTAAAAATAGGCACGGATATAGCTGCATCATATCTGTAGGGTGCACAGTTTCTATATATATATATAAATTTTTTTTTTTTTTTTTTTTTTTTTTTTTTTGCCTGATTAAATGTTGTACTTATTTATTTCTGCCTAAAATAATTAATGTAGAATTGTGATATTTTTGATTATTTTTTAAATTATATTTTTTTTCTATTCACTATTATCTAATTTGTTTGAATTTGTAATATGTGAAGATATATATATATATATATTTTTTTTAAATCTCAAATGCACATTATATGAAAATTAATTCACCAGAAGAAAGCATAACATAATTGTAAATTATATTTCAAAAATTACAGATAAAATAATTAAACGTATTTTGATCCATTACTTTTGATACATCTGCATGATATTTTATTGTAAAAACAATTTCAAAATATGCTAAAAATTACTTTAATTAATAAATTTAATACTGAGTCATTTAAGAAAGTCTGACACTAATGTGTTATACGAGTATATCATATTGCATCCAAATATTTTCACTTGTCTCCATATATTAAGGTATGTTGCTAGCGGTGCTTGGGATTAAGGCCGATTAACTGTGCTTGGATCATAGGCTTGGGTGGTGTACCCTCCGTGGGTGTCTTTATAAGCGATCCTAGTCCATATTTACGAGTGTTTTTGAGAAGTCTACGGCTATGCCAGTTTGCGAAACCTAGTATCGAAGCCGGCTCCTCTCTACCAGCTTAGACAGCAGAACCTCTCGGCCACCGTTGGGGCTCAATACATCAAGATGATGCCAAATGACTCTCTATAAGAAACTTGCTTTTAAAATGTATATTAATTTAAGTAGGTGTGATTTAGTATAAATATGTTAATGCAAATAAAAATATGTCATACGCAGATGGTTTAGATAAGCACTGCCTGTAATCGTAATACATTTGAGAACTTCAAAAAAAATTGCAGTTTATAGAAATCTTCTCGATTTAAAATTATTGGGTTTTGGTACAGCTATTTGAACATTTGCAGTCTTTGTAAATCTACATTAATAAGCTGGAGAAATATTAGATATCAAATTTCATCATTAATTAATATAATTGTGCAAATACTTGTATTAGCTTTCATAATACGCGTCAATGAATTCGAGGATATACAAATATACAGTGAATAGTTAACAGCTTAATTATTATAGAATGAATCCTGTAATATTTCATGGCACACATCAGTCAATTGTTAATTCGTAACTGTAATAATTCAACCATGTAAGGTCATTATGTGTATACTTTTGTAACCATAAGACAAAACATACCAAAGACATCAAGATATTGTACATATAATAAATTCTGATCAATTAAAGCTATTGTGCAAATAATTCTGTCTAAAACATCCACACGAACAACTCTCCAGAATTTGAAACTATTGGAACCATTTAAAATCATTTTGCAAACAAATTGCAATCATTAAATCAGCGTTTATGGACATTTCAGTTCTAATAAATTTTCACCATTAAAAAACAAGAAATAGTGATTTTTTTTTTTTTTTTTTTTTTTTTTTTTTTTTTTACATGAGCAAAATTCCAATAACCAAAAGTCACAGATTTATGTTATAAAATAATTTATTACATAGAAATATAAAATAATTTAATACATATATTATTTGTTTTCTGTTAAACTCCCCTTTATGAGAAACTGGAATAGGTTGAAGATATTTCATATTCTATTTTGGTTCTAGCAAAATAATTCCATGTCATTATTATAAATTCTAATTCTCTTTGCTTGTGAATTGTAAAAACCATTAAACCTGGAATTCTAGGGCATTTTCCTGTATTATTGTGACCAATCTCATTTAAAAATAAATGCAAATTTAAGAAATGAGTTTTAGTAACTATAATTTTGTATTATGACCCAATTTTAGGAAATCAAGCGAGAATACCTCGCAATGCAAAGGATCCATGATATTCATATTATTTATATTAAGGTAGGTGACCCAAATGTGGCCATAGTTACGCTTTGAGAATTTTTTATAATTTTCTGGTTGGGTTTATGTGGCTGGACTTTTTTTCGTAAAATGCTATACGTATCTCTTACACATATCAAGTATAGATTTCTTTGTAAAATGTAATTTAGATATTTTTATAATACTATTTCAAATTTGTAGCTTGTGGAACACCTTTGGCGCATAGTGTTCCAAAGGTGGCCCATACCTTGAAAACACCTTTAAAATGTGCTTGTAAGTTGCCCTTTTGTTATGGTTCGGGTTTTTCTTCTTGTTCATTTTTTACCTTTTGACACGAAAAGACTTTCAACCACCTTTTGTGCAAAGTAGTTCAGAGTTTTCCTTCTGGGATTCATTGACTTCTTTCGGATGATCTCTGGTATTCTCAATAGTGTAGAAATTGTTGGAGAATAAACGATAATAAGACTTTTTTTTTTTTTTAGAAATTTAAGCAGAAATTTTGAGAGTAATCCTTATTACATTAATTTCAGTTTTCAATTGCTGAGTTGGCTCACGTGTTCCAAGGTTGCCCGATATCTGGGCCACCTTGAGAACATGCATATGATCACAATTTGCACGGAATTAAACTTTTTATCTGATACGTTTATTAATAATAAAGATAATCTGGTTAAAAAGAAAGAAATAAGCTTTTAGAAAACATATTATAACTCAATGTTCTAAGAATTTAAACACACGTAAATTAAATTATCTTCATAACTGGAAATTAGAACGACAACCCTTCTAAAGTGAAATCACTGCATAGAATGGCGGTCGATCAAGAAATTCTCTTTAAATTCAAGCACATGCCCTGGAGATAGATAATTTACAATGCAGTAGCACCATTTTGTAATTCAAAATAAAATTTAACCTCTTTTTGGGTGGTGGGCTACCTTAGGAACACTGGCCACCTTTGGTTCACCTACCTTATTCATAATATTGTTTAACCATCTAGAAAAGAGTTTCATCTATCCAGGTTATTTGTCTACCTTAAACGCATAAGTCAGAAATGATTCAGAAAATGGCTGCTTATTCGTTGTAGGTGAAAGCTGTATATTTTTTTCTCATTGTAAGACCACAATTTGCCATAATCGGACCTTTCCTTTACATTTGTCAAAAAATAGGTTGGAAATTTTAGATTTTGTTTCCAGATCTCGGATGAAATATCGACCGTGGTAACTAAGTTGCTAAAGCATTGTAGTGTTAAACAGAAAACACCGAATTTGAATTCAATATTAGTAATTTTCCTTTTTTTTTTTTTTTTTTTCAATTGTCATAATAAACAATAAAATTTTATCAGAAGTGTGCACAATCTTATTTAAATAATTTAAATCATCTTAAAAACTAAAATTTTATTTAATTCCAAACTAATTCCTCTTAAATCGTCATTCGATATTACCATTAACTGTTTATAAATAGAAATTAAAACGAACTTAAAAACTGCATAATTTTATTACTTTCGAAAACACGTATTTCGAGGGTATGCTTCAGAAATCTATTTTGCATAAATGCTTAAAGGTCTTAAAAATTTACATAAACACTAAATTAAAATAAATACTCCATTTTTATGATAATGTCACCTCTCATTTCAAGAATAATCGCCAGGTGGCTATTTAAAAAGCATCAAATCTGTATTTCCAAAATTTATAATTATTCTTTTACATATTTTATTAATTTAAATTGCTCTAATGTACTCGGATATTACTAACTTTTTACAATAACATGCTAGATATTATTTCTAAATTCATCAAATTAATGATACTGATGGTTTTAATATGAATCTTTGAAAGAGATAATTTTTTCTGATATTTAGTATATTTAGCGAAATTATATATAATTATCTTTTTAGCTGTGTTATAACCGTTATAATGATTGCAGCATTTATTGCTGTTTTATTGTTATAGGCGAAGAAAATTATTTCATTAGAAAAAATGATCAAAACATTGCTTAGAATTTTTCTTCTTTGATTGAGATTAAATATTTATTGGAATCATTCATTAAAAAAAATAATAATTTTCTTATAAATTTTTTAAACACATTTCTTCCAATTTTATAAAAATGCCTTTCCGAGAAAAATTTAATAATAATAATAATAATAATATATATTTTTTAATCATATTATACTACTTTTTAGCTTTTTCATTAAACTATCTATCTAAAAATTTTATGCGATACTTTTATAGTACATATATATATATTTCTCTTTGTTAAATATGAAGCACACATTAAAACATCTTATATGTGTGAGAAAAGCTTCATATATATATATATATATATATATATATATATATGTTGTAACAGTTCAATATTTTGCGCATTTATGTTGTAAATAAAATCGGTCATTCTGGGCTAAGTTTCTTTTTCACCGACCTATTAACTTGTAAAAAAGTTTTGAAAATTAATATATATATATATATATATATATATATATATATATATATATATATATAAGGTAGACTAAGAAGCATAATGTATTATTAATTTTTATGCAAGATTTTATTGTTTTTTCTTGAAATGGAGAACAATTTTTCCCTTTATATTCTTCAATTAAAAACTAATTTCTAGAATTTACAAAATCTTTGCTTTTTCTGGCTATTTTTATTTTTATTTATTTTTTTTTTTTAATAGTGATTTAGAAAAAGCATCGAGTATATATATATATATATAAGGTAGACTAAGAAGCATAATGTATTATTAATTTTTATGCAAGATTTTATTGTTTTTTCTTGAAATGGAGAACAATTTGTCCCTTTATATTCTTCAATTAAAAACTAATTTCTAGAATTTACAAAATCTTTGCTTTTTCTGGCTATTTTTATTTTTATTTATTTTTTTTTTTAATAGTGATTTAGAAAAAGCATCGAGTCTGTTATAAGAACTTATCTTGCATGTAATTCATCCCAGTTAAATAATACAAACTAAATTCATATCAAACTAATTACTTTTTACTAAATATATTATATTTAAAAAAATGTTTTTTGTTTTTTTTTTGTTTTAAGTTATTAGTTTTTAATTTTAATACTGGGGGCTCTGTCCCCTGCTCGTTCCGTTCACCAACCCCTGAGGAAAGCTTTGCCTCCCCCCGACTCGCTTCACTTATTAACCCTTGCGGCACTCTACCCACATATTCACTTCTTTGCCTTGCACTGAATAGAAAAATTAATAATGCATAACACAAGACAAAAGCAAAAAAATGTTATAGAAATACCCATATTAAATGTCAAAAATTAAAATACATAATATTTAATAAAATTTTTTAAAAATGAAATACATACTAAAAATCAGTTTTTTTTTTTTTTTTTTTTTTTTTTTTTGAGAATTCAAAGAAATTCGTAATATTTAGAACATTTTGGGTCACACATTTAGCATATGAACTCCTTGGCGACATTTAAATTATTGTCACTATTTGGCGATAAATATGTTTTGGTATAATGGTTTGTTGAAAAATAAATAAAAATAAATAATAAAAATAAATAATAAAAATAAATAAATGATAATAAAATAAAAACAGAAAAAAATTAATTAATTAATTAATCTAGTACTTTTTTTTTTTTTTTGTCTAAAGCTTGTACTTTTTACTATTTTATTTTTTAGTTAATTTAGGGCAGTATATAGTATTCTCTGTATATTTTTAAAGTACAGCTAGCTAATATTTTACACATTCGAAAATAACTGAAAAGAAAAGAAAAGAAAAAAGTTTATTTGGTACTTTTCCATTTCACCCCGTATATCTCCCCAAGCGAACTTTATTGGCGACAACAATACATGAATTGAAATTTAATTTGAATCTTAGATTTATTTATTTGCTTATTATTTACTTTTCGAAATTTAAAGTTAATTTATATCCGTTATTATAGATTTGATAAAATAAATGTTATATTTGTTATGGGGCAACACTCTTAAAAGGCTGTAAGCAAAATTTCTGAATATTTACTTCTGAAAATTATGTATATATATAAAAAAGTAGTAGGTCGTGTTTCCTTAATTTTCTTCTTATTATTATTACTCGAAGAGTTTTGAAATAATTACTCTTTCTTAGGTGCGTAATGATTGGCGTCGGTTGTATCATTTTTGGCGACTTTCGCGCCTGTGCCAACGAAATGGAAAAGTACATAATAAAGTACATAATACAGTATATAATACTCTATATTTTAATGTATAGTTAGATAATAATTTTACACATTCGGAAATATCTGAAAAGAAAAGGTATATTATTATTGTTGTTTTAATTTGAAAAAACCTCCTACAGCTTCAATTTTTAATTCTCTTTTATCTACTTCTTAAACTAACGAACAATAAAATCTACTCGACTGATTATAAGAGTTTTAGTTTATGAACATTTTTATTTTTTGCCATAATTAGGAATATGAAATGTATCATGGAAATGTCTAATTCTGCAATTTTAAAAATTTATCTATGCTAAATTACAAGATTATGTTATTTATAAATGAGTTTGAATTTAAACCTAAATATTTTTTTATGCTAAAATATATCCAAAGTATTTTATAATACAGTTTTAATTACAAAACATAAATCCACTTTAAAGACAAAAGGAAGCGTAGTCAATTATACAGACAAGACATATTTTTTCTTATTCACAAAAAAAGGAACACATTAAAAGAAGAAAAAAAAATTATAAACAACGTAAGAAATTGACGGAAAGAAAATTAATTTTCTGAAAGTATTAAATTTGCAGACCACGACGGACGAATGACATTTATATCAATATATCAACTTGACAGTGGACATTTTTTGAAAAATGTACTTATTATTGCAATAAAATATTGCAAAGAAATTAAACAGAACTGTGCGAAAAGATGAAAATTATTAAATTAAACGAAAGTTATAAAGTTCAATTAAAGTTATAAAGTTAATTTTTTTTTTAATTAATCGTTAGTATTTAAAATTTGCAATGCGCATTAATTTTTGCTTCAGATACTAATATATTTCTTAAGTTAAATTTGTTACTACAATAAAATTTTGTAAATATTTTTCTATTTACATTCATAAAAATAAGTAAAAGAAAAATATTATTATTTAAATATACGTGATTTCAATCGAAATTACCCGTTTTTGAAAAAAAATTTAAACTTAAAAAATTTAAAATTTAAAATTTAAAAATATTACACAAAATTATTACAAAGTTTTATTCATATATATATATATATATATATATACATATATTTATAAAAAAAAAAAAAAAAGGAAAAGAAAAGAAAAGTTAATCAAATTTTAGAAAGAATCAACAAAAATTAAGACGCATGGAGCACTTTTAAAAGTAATGATTAATTGAAAAATTTCAATCAATATCTTATTAACTAAATTTAATATCTTAATTTCAATTTTACATTTTTCTGCTATATACGGTTTAATAATATTATGCACTATTTCGTAACAATGAAGTAATAATTAAATTCTTCAAAACGGTGCATCCATTGTCGCCTTAAAGCGGCATACGTATAAATGTAAACGTTCTAATTTGAAATAATTATTGTTTTTAATATTTTTATTGTTTTATCATGATGTAATGATACATACATTATATGAAGCCATACATCAACAATATATCATTTTTATAAAATCTATGATTATGTAATCCGATAAAAAGCATCAAATATTTAAATTAATCTTTTTCTTTCTAAAAAAGACTTTTGAAGAAGTGAAGAGGAAAATCGATTTCAATTTAGTATCACTCAGCTTCTAGATTTGGTTCTAACTATACTTTCGAAAATCGAAGCTATACTAATGATGCTGACTTTTTAATGATGTTAACGGCAGTAATTTAACAGATAAAAATACAGCTAAGGACGTTAACTTCACTCAAAGTTAATTGGTAATTTCGTTACACTGCCGAGTAATTAAATTTGTTTTAAACAAGGCGAAGTAGAACAGGAAATAAAATTGAGGAAAATCTATAGATTATTCTAAGAAATATTTTACATGATTGAACTCGTCATAGGTTTAGATATTAATTATTAAGAGTAATTTAGTGAAGCAAAGGGTAAAGAATAAATTGTGTTAAACTCAATAACAGTGAACACGTTTTTACTTTCCGAACATACATATGTAAGGAAAGTATTGTAATCATATCAAAAATTCGACTTTCAGATTTTAGTGTATCTACATGTTAAGAGGTGTCCTGAATTCATATTTTCTTTTTTTAGAGTGATGTATGTGTGTATGTATGTGCGGGAATACGATAGTGTCTAAACTCGTTGTTCGAATGAGCTGAAACTTTGTACGTATATTGTAGTTCACTGTAGCACAAAATCTGTAGATTTTGGTGAATCTAGCACTTATGGTTTTTTACAGAGACACAAAGAAAATTCTTTATTATTATGGCCTATGAGACTAAATTTTTTAAAGTACGATAAGCACAATTTTACTTTCTTCTATATTCAAAAGAAGAAAGTATTGGATTCGTAAAAATTTTCGACCTCGGGTTTTTTAAGGATTTACACGTTTTGAGAGCTGTAGAACACGATTTGACCATTTTTAGAAAATGTCTGTGAAATGTCTGTGTGTGTGTGACAAACTTTTGTGGCAACTGTATCTCAGGAACTACAGCACAGAATTTCATACAAATTGGTATGTAGTTGCGCCTTGACATAAATTAGTGCCTATCAACTTTTGGCAAAAATTGTCTTACAGGTTGCGTTGCCATCCCTCTTTTTCTAAATTTTTAACATGGTGATATAGGACAAAATTTTGTATAAATGTGCATAAAGAGAGTTATAATCATTATGAAATTTAAGAGAATATTTTCAGCAATCATTATGTAATTTACAAGAATTATTTAGAATTGAAATAGTCAACTGGGAAAAAAATTTTGTATGTGTAGGAGCCACGCCACCCCCCCCCCTCGAGGGGAGTAAGTTTTCAAGATGGGTGCCTTTCGAAAGGTCTCGAAAGGACCTTTAAATCGAATGGTTGAACTATAAATCTGTGATAATTAAAAACAAAGTTATCGATTTTTTTTTTTACTTTTAACGAAAAAAAACTTAGAAAAAAAATCTTTTTTTTTTCTTTTTAACGAAATTTAAAAAAACTTGGTATTTAGTTGGGCCCTGACATAAACTGGTGCTGATTAGATTTCGGGATCAATCGCTCAACAGGTGACGCTGTGATCGTATTTTTTCTAAATTTTTAACATGGCAATATAGGACAAAATTTCGTATAAATGTACATAATGAGAGTTATTCTTAACCTGTGATTATAAAATTAATATGAATTATTGATAATAGTAGTAGTTAATAAAGAAAAAAAAATTGTGCGTGTGGGAGCTTCGCTTCCCCCCCCCCCTGGGGGGAAGTACCGAAGGGGGGGGGGTAAATTTTCAAGATGGGTATCCTTCGAAAGGTCTCGTCAATACCTTTAAAACGAAAGGTATCGATTTCTTTTTTTTTTTTTACTTTTAACAAAAAAAAAACTTTGAAAAAAGTCGTTTTTTTTTCTTTTTTAATTTTTTTTTTAATATTGTTAGAGAGTAAATTTGTATAGGAAAATATAGAAGAAAGTCTTGTGGTGGCTACAACATACTAGTTTACTTATAAAATTCTTCATTACATAATTCCAAAATAGAAATAGTAGTATAAATAGATTCATTATTGGTAGAACAAAATAGAGTACATAGTTTAAAGTATTCAAATAATAAAAAATAATAATGATTTGATTAATTAAAATACTTGAAACTTGCTGATATGTTCACTTGCAATATAGCATTTATACAGGGTAACAAGCATTTTAATTATCTGGTCTTTATTTTCACAATATTTTTCCAAAACTGAAGAAGTTAGTAACGAATTTATGAAGTGAAGAATAAAAAATATGTACAAATTAAATTTTGTAAATATTGCAAATTTTAAATTTTAATGAGGCCAATAGATATCTCTAATTATATTTAGTAAAATACTTTCGATACAGTGGCTTAAACAATGAATAATATTATGTTGTTGCTATCTCAAATCTTTCTTCTATATTTTCCTATATGAATTCCTGAAGAGAATGTATATCTATTAAAAGCATTATTTACCAAAATTAATTTCTTCGGTGAATTTAGGCAATTTCACTCTCGAAAACGATTTACCTTAATTTTCGTTTTTTCGCTACATGTAACGCCTTAGGAAATGTATTTATTTTTATTTATTTATTTATTTTTCTTGTTGTTAAAAAGGAAAAATTAGGGATAATTGTTTTTTTTATATTATTACAGATCTATGGTTCAACAATTTGTTTTAAAGGTATTGGCGATTTCTTTTTAACCCTTTGCGCTCGGCATATTTTCCGTAAGACACGCCTTTTGGCGTTCCTTTAAAACGTCACACGTGTAGTTTCCAACTTACTACCTTTTGGCTATCGAAAAATTGTAATAATTTGTTTTATTTTACTTCATCATTAAATAAAATAAATTTTTCTCTTAAAATTTTCCGGTAGCCGAAAGGTAGCTTATAGTTACACGTTTTAGAAAAAATAACATTTAATTTGCAGAGGAACACCTTAAGGCGTGGCACGATTTTTTAATGTCCCCTCAGAAGGAAAATACGAGCGAAAAGGGTTAAAAATACTCAAATCGGGCATTTTCAGAACAGGATGTACTTCACCACAGTGGGAGAGGAAGCAGTAGCATATACAAAATTTTAACCGGAGCGCACTGTTACTATCATAAATATTTTTCTAATGAAAGAATTATTGACTAAATATAATTCTTAGTGCGTACATGTATATGAAATTTTGACCTAGGATGTCATGTTGTTATTATTATTATTATTATCATTAAAGAAATGGGACGTTAGTGCACCTGTTGAATGGTATGTAATTAAAGCCAATCAGCAACAACTTATATCAAGGCCCCCTAAATATAAACTACATAAAATTTCTTATATTTGTTTGTGAGATACAGAGTCCACAAAATTTTTGAAACACTCAGACATACACGCAAGCAGACATTTTTTAAAAAGGTTCAAATCATGTTCAAGAATCTCAAAATGTTAAAGACAGTTTAAAGTGTACAAATCCATTAAAAACAGGAGGACGAAAAAATGTACATGAATCCAATACTTTCTTTTTATGCATGTAAAAAGAAGTAACAAAAACATTCTATAGCCATTAAAACTGAATCAGTTTTTCCATCTGAAAGTCTGAATTGAGATTGCGTAGTTGTATGCAAATGTGATCGTATGGAATTTTGAAATTATCAGAAGAATAAATTCTTGAATATGAGATATTTTTTGTTAGATACCTCTATAGATTCCTTAGATAACCCAATCTTTATTCCCCTTTACTTTTGCTTAAACTTATAGTTTACATTTTCCCTCTGTTTTATTTTATGGATGAGGCGAGCTTATTTATAAATTGATTTTTTTTTTTTTTTATTCTTTGTTTGTTTCCCTCTGTACAAGTGTTTTAATAGTTCCCCATCATACTATAGGTATGGGGAACTTAGGTAATCGTAAAAATTTTCGACCTCGGCTCTTTTTACTTTTTTACCTGTTTTCAGGTGTGGGGATTCAAAAAATGACAAAATTTATATGGTGTCCGTCTGTAGGGTGTCTGTTAGTTTGTTTGTCCGTTAGTGTGTTACTCCGTTAGTCTGTTAGTATGTTAGTCTGTGTACACGATATCTCAAGAACAAATTATCGCAGAGGTCAAATCTGTTTTAAAATATTACTTTCGACACTGGCAAGAACCCTATTTATTTACAACATTCCAATTAAAAAACTTCGTAAGTTATTTTAAATTTACGATTTACTTAACATGGGAGAATAGGGCAAAATTTCACTTAAACTTGCATTAAATGAAATATTTTTGCTCTAAAAATGTCAGACAAGTTTTAAAATATCAGTTTTGATGTCGGAAGGAACATCAGTTACTATAAACATGCTACTTTAAAAATTTCGCAAGTTAAGGGAAATTTACGAATTTCTTAACATGGCAGAATAGGACAAATTTTCACATAAACGTCAATTTTGAAGTATATTTTCATCATAAAGATGTCAGACAACTTTAGAAATATTATTTAGGATACTGGCATGAATATTATTTACTATGAATTTTCTTATATAAAAGTTTCATAAGTTATTATAATTTTACGACTTTCTTATCATAACAGAATACGGCAAAATTTTACAGAAACGTCAATCTTGAGGGATATTTTCATCATAAAGATGTCAGACCACTTTTGAAACATTATTTAGTATACTGACATGAATACCCTTGAGTATGAATTTTCCAATTTAAAAAATTCTTAAGCTATTTGGAATTTACGATTTACTTAAAATGGCAGAATAAGGCAAAATTGAACATAAACGTCCATTTCGAGGATCATAAATGTATCAGACAATTTCAAAATAACATTTATGATACTTGTATGAACATGATTGACTACAAATATTCTAATAGGAAAATTCCGTAAGTTATTCGAAATTTAAGATTTTATCAACATAGCAAAATGGGGCGATATTTCATATAAATATGCATTTTTGGGATTGTTGCATTGGAAATAGTAGCATGAAAATAAACTACGAAATTGATCCCAACAAAATAAATTAATAGATTAAAATAAGATAAATATATCGAACTGAATGTTGGGCAGCCTATTAGGCGAGGATTTCGTTCTGTCACTGTGTCAAGCGTTTGGTCAAATTCATTTCTCTTAACATGAATATAATATGTCCTGTACAAGAAATTTATGAGAACATACATATGATGGGGATCTGAGCAGAGTCCACCTATGCCAACTAGTTTTTTATTTGGCACTTATAACAAGAGTTCAACATTGCATGAACAAACAACCCTTTTTCTTTTTTGTCTTACACATTTTTGTTGTTAGGTTTCATATTTCGTCGCTTGTTCCACCGCGATCACCTTTAATAAATCACACATTCTTACTTTATTATACAATTCATACACACACACACACACACATATATATATATATATATATATATATATATATATATATATATTACGTAAAATCCCCAGATCGTTAAAATTGAAAAATGACTTTACATTACACCCGGATTTCAATCTCTATTTATTTTACTTTACTTTTAAACCGATTCCTCATTGTAAATGAAAAATATTTCTAAAAATTATACATTTTTAAATAAAAAAACGATGATACAGTAAGCAAGGATGAAGGTTGAAGTCAGTCTTTTTCTTTCTTTCTTTCTTTTTTCTTTTCTTTTCTTTTTTTTTTTAATGTTTATGTATTTGAATTATTTTACTAAATATTACAATTTGAACTATGGGGTTACATGAAAATTTAGATTTTACAAAATTAAATACATTTGATTTTTCTTTGAGATGGCATTGTTTAGCACTTTATTTAAACCATTTTTGTTACTGGAAGTATGTTCTGTTAACAATCTGTTTTAAAAATAAGTGATAACACTTTGTACCCTGCAAAATTCGTCTTTATAGTAATGCATTTTTAGGTATAGTAATTGAAAATATTAATAATTTGTATTTTTTAATTGTAATATTTCATCGTAATTTTAAACTTATATATAATTAATAATAATAATAATAATAATAATAATAATTCAATTGCAACTGTGGATTTATAATGATATTACTATTTCAGACCTGCAATTGCAATATATAAATATATTAATTTTGTTCATACTTTAATAACACGTATTGCTTGCACGTGATTGCGCATATTAAATGTAAATGATTGTATGTATGTTTAGAGATAATCATATATATCTTATTGTTCAGTTTACATTCTATCAATGTACTTCTCTTAGTTACTTATTCAGAGTCGTAATATTCTAGAATTTTCAATATTCTTGTTCTAAAAAAAAATTTTTTTTAATATCTTTGTGAGTATTTAAAAAGTTTTTTTTTTTTTTTTTTTTTTTTTTTTTACCTGGATCTTTTGTTTTAACTTTTTCTAAAAAAAATGTAATGCAACGAACTACGTAGACTTTATAATACCGGGTGTCCCATAATTCTGTAGGCATTTTAAAAATTTATAAAAATTGAAGGAATTGGTAGAATTGGTAGAATTGAACACGGTTTGTGGAAAAGTTATTCTCGTGAAGGGATATATATATATATATATTGTTGTTAGAATTTTCGTCGATAGAGGGCACCGTAGGGATGCGTAACGGAAAAATATGAGAATCAGAGACCTATAAATTACACGGTTTTACAATTAACGCAGCTTATTTCTTATTTTGCCTTCTGCTTGCGCATACATGTTTTAATTGCGATGTCGAGTTGGTGGATAAAGCGTTGTTTTTTTTTTTTTTTTTTTTTTTTTTTGAAGATGTTTTCCCTTAGGTAAGAACCACCGACTGAAACTACAGTTAGCTGTGTTCTAACCCTTTTGAAAACTGTAATTTGTGATGATGGAGGAAACTAAGTATATGATTTATATACCTGTAAATATTTGCATGCAAATAAATATAGTTCTTAACGGGGAAAAGTGATTTTTTAACGTACAGCGCCCTTTATCAATGAAATTTTTAACTATCATTATTTTTTTATCCCCTCCCCCCTTTGAAAAAAAAAAAAAAAAAACACGCCTTCATGAGATTAACTGTATTGCAAACCGCGTTCAGTTTTACCAATTTACCAATCCCTTCAATTTTTATGAATTTTTGAAATGTCTACAGACATTTATGGGACACCCGGTATATCAACCGAAAAAAATTCCTCAAACATTTGGGAATGTATGAATACAGTAACTGATTCTGAGGAATAAAAAAGAAAGTTTTTAATAACGTGGTATATTATGAGAGTGTAGAAAATGCTATGTTTTTAAAATAAGAAAGTTACCCCTTTTACGTTTTCAGGGTCAGTAGGATATATTATATCCCACACAATTTTAATTTTCAACTACAATCCTCGCCCCGGAATTTTATTTTATTTTATATATATATTTTAATTTTACTTTCATAACTTAGAAAAGCATAATTTTTGTTTTCTTTGCATGTAGAATTGTTCGTAAATTCTGGTGGCAATTAATTTTAAATCAACAATATTACCTTGCTCCTGAAAGGAGTAAGAAGTATGATGACATAGTATAACAAGTTGATTTTTCCAGTTGATTTTTTTTTTTTAATTAGATAATTTGATTTTAATTGAATAATTGAATAATAATAGCAATAATAATAACTTTAACACACACACACACGCACAAAAAAAAAAAAAAAAAAAAAAAAAAAAATCTCTAACATGCATAATTTACTCAAAAAGAAAATCTTTTTACACAATTTTTTTTAAATGCAAGATAAAATTTATAAATTAACGTTCAAACAAAACGTTTAATATGCTTCTTTACTAACTCTTAATTAATACAATCAAACCAAATTGTTATTATTGTCATAAATGCTAATTTGTTATTTTTTTACCTATATGTTTACGTTTGTGAACGCATTTATTGCTGATTTCGTGTTCACTTGTCATTACGTTTCAGATATGTATACTAACATTCACATGAACTGAAAATTAAAAATCATTTATGAATGAATGTGGTTAGAAATGAATGCTTTATTACTTATCCAAAAAATAATTATGCGTGTAATGTATAGTTCGTAATTGGAATTGGCTGGGAGTTCAGTGAGCAATTTCTTTTTATCTAAATTAAATCTAAACTTTATCTAAATATAATTATTATTCGTTTATTTCTTGAGTTATTTTAGTTTTAAATTTTAAACTATTCTGCTTAAAATAAATAAAGAAGGCATTCTACTTAAATAAGTTGTCACATTGAAGGCAAACACATTTAATTGTAACATAGGAAGAAGGAAAACAAAATGCTGTTTATTCCAGAAAATATGAATATCTACATTCGAACCGTTAAAAGGTAGTATGTTGGGTTCATAACAATATTTTTATTGCATTGTCCTAAGATTTACTAAAGATGGCTTCATCTAGTGAAAAATATATAATAAAATTATGATTTATTAAAAAAACTTTTCATTATTAATGCAGTCGATTTTCATATCAGAAAAATGTATCTCAAGATTTTTCTTTCTTTTCTTTTTCTTTTTTAAGTTAAAAATGGAAAAAAAATCGATAAATTTGTTTTAAATAATCTCAGATCTATGGTTAACCCAATTTTTTAAATGCATTGAAGAGTTCTTTTGAATGATATCCATATTGAAAAATTACACCTATCTGAGAGGTATTTCACCCCCCAATATTATTATTAATTTCACAATCATTCGTTAAAAATAATTATCATTGTGTACATTTATGTGAAATTTTGTTCGAATTTGCCATGATAAAGTTTATTAAAGAAAAAAAATAATAATAACAAAAATGAGCGGACAGCCCAACCTGTTGAGAGATTTTTTTTTCTCAAATGTGAGCAGGCTGGATCAAAATCAAACAGTGTTCACAAAATATTTTTAGGAACTGAAACATACAGTTAGGCAGACATATGTATATATTTTTATTGATCAAATCATGTTCAAGATATCTCAAAACGATAAAGCCCATCGAAAAGCGGAGGTCGAAAATTTTCAAGAATTCAATATTTCTTCTGTATATATAGAAGAAAGAAAACACTTTCGAAAAGACAACTCTCTATAAAGTAAAATAATAAATATAAATATTAGTAAGTAAATGTTTCGTATTTCTTCTTATGTGCATAGAAGAAAGTAGAAAGACTCGTGGTTGCATGCATGCAACTTCTATCTTCGCGCTGATAAAACAGTTCTTTCGACTTTTTCAATAATAATATCATTGTTACTAACCAATACATTTGTAATATGTATATGTTTTTTAGTATAATTTTATACAAAAAAAATGCATATGCTTACTAATATTTCTCGATTGATTCATTTCTACGTGCCATATGTAATAAGTCATTTTGGAAACTGTTTTACCTGTAAGTCAATGAAGGGCTTAAGTCAAATTAAAGACTGTGTCATACAAAATTTCATTAACACTTTTTAACTCAGTTGTTATAATTATTTGAATACTGTTACAATCATTTACTATAATAGGAATTTACATCATATCTTAACATCACATCACCAGTTGTTAATGTTTTAAAAAATATACCGTTCAATTAATGTGCAAAGTTCATTTTCATTTTAAGTTATGGACACACTTTAGAAACGATCCAGTCAAACATTTCTGAAGCTGTATTACATTTAGATTTATGCGCTTTTAGATGATTTCTTTAAATTCTTATAAAACTTTACTAAACTGTTATTTGTCTGCTTGAATTTTATATTGTCGATAGTTGACTAATGATTAATAAAGTTACAATGCACCTTAAATTTAAATATATATATATATATATATATATTAATGACTGCCAACTACTGCTTATGTTATCGAGTTACCAATGAAGCTACATTAAATTTCTACTTAACTGGTTGACATTAAATACACCCATGTCCATAAATTAAGGATAATGCAAAGCAAATCGGGATATTATTAAGGATAATGCAAGCTAGCTGCAGCAAATAAAGGTTCAAAAGCAAAACAAATATGACTTATTAATAAAGTTAATTTATTAAACAAAAGATCAAGAACAAAAAAGTTGGTTTATGTAGAATACCATTCATAAAAACTACGATTTTTCTCCCTGAAGCAATCACAAAAAATATCCCCCTTACAAAAACTTAACATTACATGGTTGGTATGATGATTAATGCATTATATGTCTCCCAGATGATAAAATACACTTCATACAATGCCTAGGCATGCTGATATTAAATTATCGAACTGATCTTGGGGAAGATTACTCCACTCAGTAAGTAGTGCCCTCCAGACTTCCAGTAAACATGTAGGAGATGGTTGACGGGCTGCAATTCGTTAGCCAAGCATGTCCTACACATGCTCTGTCGGATTCTAGTCAGGTGTGAATGCAGGCCATTCCATACGTGTTATGTCTTCAGATTGTAGATATCCGTGTACAATGCTTGCACGGTGAGGACGCGCATTGTTATCCATAAATACAAATTCTGGGCCCATGGTACCCCTCAACAAACGTACGTGTTATTCTCGAATGATGTCCCGGTAAATTTGACTTGTCGTGATTCCGATTTGAACATGCAGATCTGCTCTGGAGCCGAGTGTGATTCCCCCTCCAAATGAGCACTCCTGCTCCACCGTAACGGTGTCGTTCAATTATGTTGTCTTGGTGATAACGGGTACCTGGCGTTCTCCATATGAAAGTCTGACATAAATCTGACTGCAAGCTAAACCAGGACTTGTCCGATAACATCACACAAGCCCACTGTGCCGCTGTCCACATTGCATGTTTTTTACTCCAAGCTAGCCACTAGCCACAGTGCGTTACCGTGAGCGGAACACATCTGACAGGCCTCCGAGCAAATAGACCAATATCTCCAAAATATCTATACATGGTTTGCTTTGAAACTGTGGTGCCCGTGGCTGCATATTGTTGACGATACAGGTCTGATGCTGTGCTCCATGTGCTTATTTTGGCAATTACTGCCAAATAATGGTCGTCATTCGATGTTGTAACTCGGGCCCGAACAGTACTGTAACTTCGACTGGCATTTCCATTATTTTGGAATCGTTGTCAAAGCCTAGAGATGACACTTTGGACGATTCCAAGTTCCCTCGAAACTTCTGTCTGAGTACGCGCACATTCCAGTCGGCCGATAATTCTACCACGTAAAAAATCATCCGCATGAGTCCTCTGTATCATAACTATTCGGGTGTCGCACTGAGCAGCTTACAGAATGCTTGTGAACAATTTTCCTTCTTTGCTCCTATTCCTCATCTACCCCTTTCTTACACTTTCGTCATTGTGACAACATATCGGCATCATCCAATGTCTCCCTATAACTTGCATATTGTTCTTAAAGATATGTGTGGTATTTCTACAGGTGAAATTTTTGCATTAACAGCCCTCTTCACTTACCGCCGCCGGAAGCCTAAGCTAATGTTTTTCTATGGGAAATTTTTCTTTACAAATAACTTATTAACTAATACATATTTTTAAATTCTGTTTTCACATACTGAAAAATCCTAGATGTTAAATTGACGCACCTTTTTTAAAAAATTATTTTTTTAATTTTTAATATTTTATTTTGAAGCTGCAAAATACGAATTTTCAATATGCGAAATTTTTCCATTTTGCAATTTCAAAATAAAATATAAAATAATAAAATAATAATTTTTTAAAAAAGGTGCGTCAATTTAACATCTGGGAATTTTCAGAATGTGAAAACAGAATTTAAAAATATGTATTAGTTAATAAGTTATTTGTAAAGAAACATTCCCCATAGAAAAACATTAGCTTCGGCTTCCGGCGGCGTTGAGTCAAGAGGGCCCTTAAAGTTCGATTTCCATGTAATTCAGAATTATCCTTAATTTATGGACATGAGTGTAATAGATCGAAGTAAGCAATCAGTAAACAGAGTTTAAGAAGACTCTCAATAGAGGGCATTTTCCGCAGGCATATGACCCTAACATAAACAATCGGCCTTAAATCTTCACACTATTATCAGCTAGATATTCTTTATTTTACTTACTGCATGCAAAAGAAAAAAAATAAAATCAAACGTCTGTAATTTTCTTTTAGTAAGAAATCACAATCTATAAAAAATGCTTATTTTCTGTAATGTTATCTTATATGGTTTACGTAAACTTCACCAACGGTAAAATATATTACTGTTATTATTATTCTCAGTTTGGAAATGACTTGAAATATGTCTAACACAAATATTCGCCGCCATTTATTTGCCATTATCTTTCATTTTATTTTATAAGCCTTTCACTTTTTAGTGCTAGAGGCCTATTTCAGTCGGTACAGTTGTCGAATTTTTATAATACACACTTAATAGTGCTAAGGGCCTATTTCAGTCGGTTTATTGAATGGGGATTTATTGAATGAAGTCCCCCCAAGGCCCAACTTTGACATGAGTCCCCCACCAGGCCAACTTTGACATGAGTCCCCCCCAAGGTACCCCTATTTCAGTCGGTACAGCGTTGTCGAATTTTTATAATACACTCTTAATAGTGCTAAGGGCCTATTTCAGTCGGTTTATTGAATGGGGATTTATTGAATGAAGTCCCCCCAAGGCACAACTTTGACATGAGTCCCCCCCAGGCCCAACTTTGACATGAGTCACCCCCAAGGTACCCCTATTTCAGTCGGTACGGCGTTGTCGAATTTTTATAATACACTCTTAATAGTGCTAAGGGCCTATTTCAGTCGGTTTATTGAATGGGGATTTATTGAATGAAGTCCCCCTAAGGCACAACTTTGACATTATTCCCCCCCCCCAGGCCCAACTTTGACATGAGTCCCCCCCAAGGCCCAACTTTGACGTGAGTCCCCCCCCAGGCCCAACTTTGACATGAGTCCCCCCCAGGCCCAACTTTGACATGAGTCCCCCCAAGGCCCAACTTTGACATGAGTCCCCCCCAAGGTACAACTTTGACATGAGTCCCCCCCCAAGGCACACCATTGACACGAGTCCCCCCCAAGGCACACCTCCCCCTCATTGGGAAAAAGAGAAAAAACGTTGTTTTGCGGCTATAAGACAGTTTGGACTTCCAACGTTATTTGTTACAATATTTGCAGCTGAAACACATTGGTTTGATTTAATGAAAACTTTATCATGGAATTTAGATCGTCACGAATTAACTAAAGAAGAATTTGTCGATATTAACAAGTTTAGCAGTAGGCCTCTGGCACTAAATTAAAATCTGTCAATGTCAGATTTTCATGTTTTTTATATATATATATATATATATATATATATATATTTTTTTTTTGGCATTTGTAATTTTTTTTAGATCTCTCTCTCTCTCTCTCTTTTTCTTGATTTTATCAATTAAGATAAGAGAGATTTAATTTCTTTATAAAAACCATTCGATTTGCCTGTATTGGCACACTAGGAAATTTCAATTAAATGTTCATCTATATTACAAATAAGAATAGTACGTGTGTCATGCTACAAAAATATATTTCTTAATGTTTTATGATTAGAAAATTGCGATTTATCTACGCTCCAATATTAAATGACAATAAATTACAAACGATACAGATTTATTTTAATTTTATAGCTAATTATAAAACAATGTACAATTTTATTTAGGCATTTTATAAAATATATCTATTTGTCACAGAATCAATTAAAAACAATAAAATTATATTTAAGTTTGAATGTAGAATTAGCCATGAAGACAAATATTTTATTTTTTCATTCTAAAATTTCAATTTAAAACTAATTATCAATGATACTCATCTTCTTTACCAAGAGTTAAAAAATAAAAACCACTGAAGTAATTAAAAATCATATTCTTATACAATGAAATACAAATTAAGTTTAAAATTTTAAACTTTATTGCTACATATTTTAAATCATTGATTTTATAATTAACTTAACTAATCACTTTAAATTCAAAGAAAGTAATTGAATAAAAAACGTTTCATTTTACGTTCCGCAGAAAGAAAGAAAGAAAAAAAAAAAAACTTGAAATTAAACCCGATTGTAATTTTTACATGCAAATCAAAAGTTTGTTCCTAACATCATTACATAGAAAATTAGCTCGGTTGACCACTAATCAAAAGACTAGTAGTCCACTAAAAGTTGAAGGGGAAACGAGAGCGTATCTTAGTGGGGCGGTCTTCATTCCTAGTTGGAACAGCTTAATGACGTTGGAAGTCTAACATCGTTAACGTTAAGTTGCTTCGATGACTTTCCGGTAATTGATTAAACTGCTCAGTTGCGGTGAAACAAGAATGATCTGGTTGCCCTTGGTAACGGAAGATTTTCCCAAAGTAGGAAAGAGTTAGTTTCCCGTTTCTTAAATTTAAATTATGAATTGGAATTACAAAAAAAAGGAAAGAAAAATGGCTTTGATTGGCAGACTTTTGTGATTCATTTCGAAAAATTTAATAGATGGAGTTAAGATAACAAGTTGAATTAATGAAAAATGACGTATAATATAAAAAAATAATAAATGATAGATTGAATTATATATTAGATGAAATGTTGATGACCTAAATTAATCATAATTGAGTTATACTACAATTTTTCTGTCACTTATGAAATTGGAGTAAAAGGGAAAAATGGGCTTTTTTTATTTATATATTTTTTTCTTTCATAAAATTTTGTTTGGAAGAAATAAAAGTCCTAAAATCATTTAAAAATTTTCAAAATACAATGATTCCGTAAGCAACAGAGTTTATAAATATTGTGTCGCAGATATATTTAAACTACATTTTTTTTTTTTTTTTTTTTTTTTTTTTTAACGAAAAAGTCGAATTAAATTCTTAAAAACTGTTTAAAAAGAAATAAAAGTAAGACTTTCAGATTATGATAATAGTTTCTAAGTAATATTATTTACTATTAATATACTCAATTTTCCATTGTTTTACAAGTTTTTGGATTATCAATATACATTTATATTTTATACAAAATACAATTAAAAGAAAATTTGTTTTAAACAGAATTCATCTTTTTATCCAAATCATATTTTTTATTCCTGTTTACAAACTTGTAAAATTTTAAATTCTGTAATAGACTATTTCTTATCACGTAAAATTTATATCCACAGTAAATATTCACGGCGATTTTTTTTTTCGGCTTGAAAGAAATAGGACTCTAGTATTTCCAAAAGTGAGAACTGACCTGTTCAGTAATAGAATTTCCATACAAGTACAATTTACTAACGCAAAAACTAAAAATTGTTACCAATCCTACGAATATCAACGCCATTGTGTAAGAAAAAATATTTTAAAACTCCATTATTGTTTTATACCAGTAATTATTAAAAATATAACATAATTTATCTGTATGAATATTTTATTATACACATTTTCTGTTTTTATACGGACTAATAGTTTTAATCCAAAATCTAAAAAGTTTTATCCGATATAGAGAATTAATTAATTATATCAAGACGCCACACTCAATTTCTAAATTGAGAGCTGTTCACTTGGTACAATTGTTTAGGTTTTTCTATCAAAACTGGGTAAACAAAGCTTATTATCATATCTTTAATACTTATTTGACACCTCTTATACTATCTACAATCGTATAAACCAGAAATGATAAAAATCGTTATTAAATTACTGTTTAACAATAGGAAATTTCATTTTCTTCCGAAAAATAAAACTAACTTTTACTACGTGACTATTTCTTTTTCAATATATATCAAAGGTATATCAATATATCACATATTAAAAGATAAAATTTAAAAAGATATTTGCAGAAAATTGACACTTCTTTAAAAATTGCATTAATATGAGGCATCGCCTAAATCTTTTTTATCACTTTTATTATTTTTTCCAACTTCTCATTTCAATATCGCTCTTGCTCTCTACACTTTATAGTCCAATAGCGCAAAAAATGGTCGTTCAACGACATGCCAAATTAAAAAAAGCTTCTGCGTTCATTTTAAAAGTTTATTTTAGTTAAAAATTGATGAATGATATATCTTTAATTATATGCAATTTTTAGTTCATATATGTATGCAGGATGTTTCACAAAAAATCTTTAGCTTTGAAAATAAATAACATGGTAACGGTAAAAGATAGAAGCGTGTAATCTGTTGTATGTTTATTTAAATATCCGTAAGAATGTGATACAGAAAAATTAAAATTTATGTTACAAATTGCGCCGATAGATGGCTTTGCAGATGGAATTACCATAAATAAGCTGTATATTGTGGAAATATAAGCCCTTTTTGCATTCAAATTAAAAATAGTTTTAAATGTGCACTTTGCACACAACACACATATTGCTAATGAAGAAGGAAATTGTCAGTGATTCTCTGTAGAACGTCTCCAAAATTCGACTCACAAGCTTGAGAAATAACCTACTGCAACTTGTCGTGTGTTAAAGGATTGCTCCATCAAATATTGTCTTTTAGTATGACTCACAGAAAGTAGTTGCGTGATTTCTGAAGAATACAGAGACCAGTCAATGCCTTTTTCCTTTATTTGTCGAATACTTTAACACAATAATTCTGTCATCGAAATATTCACCCAGAAAGTCAAAAACATGCTACGTACTGTGCAAACAAAAAAAGAAAAAAGAGAAGTATGCGTAGTTTATTGCCCAACGCATGTTGAGTAGCGACGAATTGTATCAAAAGCGCAATATACCGGACAGTCGTAGTCGTTTTTCGCAAGGAAAGGGGCCCATTGATGCCTTTGAGGGAAATTGCAGTCCAAACGATATGTTTTAGGCAATTCGTGCATGAGACATATGTAGGTTTTCGGCACCTCAAAATGTCAATTGTATCTGTTAACGTCACCATTCAGAAAAAAATTGGCTTTATTACAAATGCCGCTGGCAGCGAAATCTATTGGCACAATTGGTAGTTAAAAGCTTCAGGTTCCTGTGTCACATTCTTACAGTTTTTTTTTTTTTTTTTTTTTTTTTTTTAATAAGTTTGTATGGTTCATGCTTTTATCTATTACTGTTTCCGTGTTATTTATTTTCAAAGTTAGTTATCCTGCATTAAGCACCGTATATACCAGTTGAATTTTTTTTTCTTCTTTTTTTACTTTAATATACAAAATCTAATTTCGACTTAGTTTGGTATTATCTATGTTAAAAAAAAAAAAAAAAAAAAAAAAAAAAATCAAAGGTGTTATAAAATTTTTTTCAAGATTAATGCAATAAAGACGCATTGCCAATAAAGTAATTAGAATTAATAACTAATAATTACAATAACATTAGAATTAAATAGTAAACGAACCATCAGCAATATTTACTACTATTTTTATTTTGTACCGATCTCAGATTGTTACTTTTCGAACATACATATATAAGGAAAGTATGGTAATCATGTCAAAAATCCGAGTTTGAGATTTCGATATTTCTATATCATTTGTGGTCCCCCAAATCCGTTTTCACTATTTTTACGATGATGCATGTGTGTGTGTGTGAGTGAGTGAACACGCTAGCATCTAAACGCTTTGCTCGAATGAGATGAAATTTGGTACATGTGTTGTAAGTCACCGTAGCATGAACCCTATTGATTTTGGTGAATCCAGCTCTTATAGTTTTTTTTTTTTTTTTTTTTTTTTTTTTTTTACAGGAACACAAAGAAAATTTCTTTATCATTAGGGCCTATGGGACCAAATTTTTAAAAGCGCGATAGCGTCTAAACGCCTTATTCAACAGAATAAAAAATTTATACACATATTATAGGTCACAGTTTCAGGATTTGTATAGGTTTTGGCGAATCTAGTAATTGCAGTTTCTTTTACAGGGACACAACAAATCATTCTGCATCATTATGGCCTATGAGTTGAAATTATTTAAAGTGCGATAGCAACCAATTGCCTTATTAGTTTGAGTTGAAAATTTATATACATGTTATAGGTCGCAATCACACGAACTGTGTAAACTTTAGAGAATTTAGCACTTATGGTTCTTTTTACGACAAAATGAAAATTTCTTTATCATTGTGGCATATGGGCTCAGAATTTAAAGTGTGATAGAGTCTACATGCCTTATCCAATGGAGCTGAAAATTTATATAAATATTATAAGTCACTGTTGCACTAACTATATGCATTTTGGTGAATCTAGCATTTATAGGTTTTTACAGGGACACATCGAAAAATTCTTTATCATTATTATCTATGGGCTCAAAGTACAATAGCGTTAAATTAAACATCGTGTATTATATGGAGAAAAATACTAAAACACCCTATTATAATTTTCTTCTCTTATATTATTTTAACAAGTCCTCTTACTTCACTTTATCCACAAAACTGTTAATTACTCAATGTTTGGAAAGTCAAGTGGTGTCACTCCAGATTTTTTGCACAGCAAAGAATAATCATATAAATTATAAGATATTATGCTGTTACACATTTTAAATATTCCTTTCACATTATATTATACTTTTTTTAACTAGTCTGAGTTGTACTAAAAAAACAAAATTGCACTGTACTTAATAAAGAATACTGGTCTTCATGAAAATCGTCCCAAGCACCATTTCTGCAAATTCTGATGTAAAATGACATCCTAAATGCTAACACGATGCTCATTTTGCCCAATCACAGCCCGTCTTTTTTTTTTTTTTTTTTTTTTTTTTTTTTTGGGGGGGGGGGTGAGGGGGGGGGGTGGGAGGTGGAGCCTACCCTTTTTTTTATCACTGTTCGGTAATTTTATTGCTATGAATTTGATTTGGAGGGGGATAATGGATTATTCTAACTGTTAAATATTTTCTCAGACGTTGCAGAGGTAAAAAATACTAAAACATGAACATTTGTAGCAAGGAGGAAATTTTGGGAGAATTTGTCACTAAAATTATAAATTACATTTATAATTCTTTATTAATTATTATTATTATTATCATTTATACATTATTATTATTATCATTTATACATACATATATATATATATATATATATATATATATATATGTTTTTAAATGTTAAAATAATCCTTTTCCACCATCCAAATCAGATTCATTGCCGTATAATTACCGAACAGAGGTAAAATTTGGGAAAGAGGGGTGGCTGTCCCAGTAATTGGGCAAAATGGGGATCATATTCAGATTCAGAAGGACATTTTACACAAGAATCAGCAGAAATGATATCAGGGCTTTTTTTTTTCAGCACAGTGGAATTAACTTTAAAATCTTGAAATTGATTTTTAAAAGAATATTATTTATAAATAAATTTTAAATTATTCATGTAAATAGATAAATAGCATCCTGTACCTCTATTTGTTATAATCGAATTAGTATGTCAGTATAATACCTTTTAAATTATGAATTTTAAATAATATGATTTTTTCTTAAATAAAATACTATTATTGTATTATATTTAGTAAAAAAAAAATTCTTAGATTTATTTTTCATTTAACATGGGAATTTTCAATAATATGAATTCTTTAAAAAATATACATATATATTAATGTAATATATATTTAAAACAGTTCTTTTAATATAGTTTTTTTTAAACTCCTCTTTCATTTTAAATCAAACATTTAATTAATCTCCCATCCCCATCATCAAGAAGCATTTTCCTAAGAAATGAATTTATCCTAAACAACTGAACCTAAACTTCCCAATTATGTCAAATGTGATTTCACAAAAGCACATATTTTTCCTGCATGGTTAGGTTTTTTTTTTTTTTTTTTTTTTTCTATGAAATTATATTTTGTATTAGGGTTCTTTTTATATAACGGGTGTTCGAGCAAAATTGACACAGTATGAAATATGAAGTTAAAAATACAAACACTTTACTTGAAATAATGACTTTTAGTTCAATAAAATATAAAAATGTATAGATTATTTTATTTCAGTGAACCACACTGAAGACTCCATTTTCACCAGCTTGTCTAACTCGTTTCTTTACACTTCCACATGGTCGCTTAACAATATCTAAATCAATATGCTTGATGCGGTAATTTAATCTGTTAAATAACTATTGCTTATTATCAGCTTTCCATCCTTTTTTATAGACTCTTTGGCTTAATAATGGCCAAAAATCCTCTACTGGCCGACATCGAGGCACATTTGTAGGGTTGTGGTCACGGGGTACGTAAGGCACATTATGGTCATCTAAGAATGCTGTGTTTTTCTGAGCATAATGAGACGTTGCTTTGTCCGGTCATAATATGATTTTATCATCATTATGATAGACAGAAATAAATGGTAACAAATGTTTCTTTAAACACTCATCCACTTAAATATCAGCTGTAATGGAGTTGTTCCTTTGAAAAATGTGTGGCTTTGTAAGGCACATTACTGAGCCAACTGTCCAGTCAAGTACTTTATTTGAAAAAAATTCACACTTTCTGTATCAAAGGTGAAATAGGCTTCATCATCCAAGATAACTGATTTTCCTTGAAATATTCGACTTAAACGTTTGAATTGTCTTTAAGCTTTGACTTATTGTATTTGGGAGAGTTTTGTTTAAGTCTTAGTTTTATATCAGAATGTACTCGTAAGGTTCTTTTTATTGTTGATGCTGCACATTTGGTTTTTCTTCCCATATCTTTTAGAGAATTCTTATCATTATGATCCATCTCTTTAATGAAGGTTTGTAACTTTCTTCCTTTAAATATGGCATTTTTTCACCCCTTCCTTCTTTTCTCTTGATTGTTCCTGAATCCTCATATCTTTAAATTATTCGATATATAGTTTTTCTTTGCTTACCTTCTTTAATAAACAACCGAGCTCTCACCAACCTGTCCTTACAGGTTATATCAAGATAGAATTTGATAACACGCTTTCTGAACGACTCTTCATTTTCTTCCATTATTTTAAGTGTAATTTATATCTACAGAAAAATAAAATTTCATATGAATAACTAAAAGCACTGTAAATTTGAAAAACAATAAAACTTCAAAATTATAGCAACAACATATTCCTAGTGTCAAATAATAAATTGTGTCAATTTTGCTGGAACACCCGTTATAATATACGTGTTATTATATTCATTTCTCAACTTAAAAATAAACTATTTAACTTATATATATATATATATATATATATTCCACTTTGTATGAAAAATTTATGTGGATTCTTTTGTACGTTATTGGATGACCTACGTTATCTTTAGACAATTTCTCTGTATAGTATCGCAAATAATGCACATTATATTTTAATCTTACATATGAAAGCTATCTTTGAAAAAAATTAATATGTGTTTTTGAAGTTATTCGGATTATTTAATTACTTATATTACAACTTTAATCTTTTATGTATATATTCTTTTTTTCATTTCCTAGGAAGAATATTTATTGCTATTTCACTACTTTTATCTCACATTATTTAAAATTTTATTTTGTCATGTCAAATATATTTTATCATGATTTTTATTGAATTTTACGTCATGAATCTTCAATTTTAATCCTTATTTATATTTTTATATATTTATATATATATATATATATATATATATTAAAAATGTTGCTTCAATTTTTTAGTTTCTTTTTTAATAAAAATAATAATCTGTAGCATTATGTAATTAAAAGGTAGTAATACAATAAGTATGCGTCACGACAACATTGTTAAAATTAATTTATGATTAGATGAGCAATTATATATACATATATATATATATATATACATATGCATAGTAAAATTAAGAACAATAGAAGATCAAATGCCACCGAAATCCACAAAAAACAAACAGAAGTAGTTTATAAGTATTGTTGACTAACCTATGAAGAAATAGTACAAATGTACAAATATGAAAACAATTAACAATCAATAGATTTAGTAAAATATGGAAAAACATAACAAAATTACTATAATAATATTCTTTGAATATTGTTACTGGAAATAAGACCATAAAACCAGAGTGAACCCACAGAAAAATAATCAAAAGCAAGCATTGAGAAATTAATAACAAAAAGGTTCATTAAAGACAATTTTAGACAAATTTGGAAATAATCTCAAATTCTAGAGATTTATGATCAGGGAGAAACATTCCTACAGTGATCAGATGAAAATGCAAGCTTTCAAACTCTGGTGTTTTTATTAAAGAAAAATAACTAGGGGTTCATCTACCTTGCTAATAAAATTAAAATAGTGGAACAATTAATATGAAATCGCAAAAAACAGATCCACTGAACAGTAATAATCACCAAAACAATTCAAGCCTTACGGAGAAAAGTAAATCTTTGTAAAACAAGATATATATGTGTTTAACTATAAAAATATACATAAATTAAAAAAATATGTTGAAACATTTGGTTGGTAGTCTAAAACACAAAGAAAAAAAAATATTTAAATTTATTTTACAAGAATTTATTCCTCCGTTAGACATTCAAATAATAATAAAAAACGAAAAAAAAACCTAAGAAATTTGTGATTACACAGCAATAAATGATCGTGATAGCGTGAAAATGTGTTAATTATATACATACTTTTATTTTTCAATAACAAGTTTTTTTTTTTTTTTTTTTTTTTTTTTGCGTTTTTATACACGCATATACCGCATAAAGATTCTTTACATAAAATTTAATATTTAATGTTACAGTCGAGAACTCACAAAAGATTTGTTAAGAAATTTGGAAATTCAAAGAATGGTAATTTTCGTTTACACCTTAAGTTGTTAATAGCCCGCTGAAGTAATCGACGAAACGCAGTATAACTTTATGAGCTGACATAACTGCCGCAGAATTCAGCAAAGTATGCATATTTTATGGTAATATTCTAAAATTAGATGTGAGAATTCTTTTTCGAACATACTTGTCTATGCATTTCAGCAGATTTGTTATTAGCCAGAAAAAATTCCGACGCTATAGAACCATTATTATTATATGTTTTTTTAAATTATTCAATAATTTTCTACTCATTTACATTTACACGGAAAATATTTTACTAATATTTTGCGTAATTTAAAATATAATTGCATATATAAAAGTAATGTTAAGAAAATGAGCTTTAATTAAAATATTTGCGGTAATTTCATTTGAATGTATTAAATGATGAAGTTTGGTTGGCCATATGCTGTATTAATTCTAATTTTTCGTTTACATTTACCCCATTTCTTTTAATTAAGGTTATGCGATGAAAGAATTTTTTAAATCATTATTATTAAATCGATTATTGATATACTATTTTTTTTCTACGATTTTAAACGTGTATCATGTAAACAATTAAATACCAGCTAAAAGTTATTATGAAAATTTATTCATTATCTTCCAGTAATCGCATGTAATTATAAATTCATATAATGCCTACTTTTTAGTGTAATTAGGTATCGATTTTAAATTAGTCTATGATATAAAGACCACTTTCTTCTTCTTTTTTTTTTTTTTTTTTTTTTTAAATATTTATCGAAATTTAAAGAGATTGGTAATTTTTTCATTATCTAAAGGCTCTAATAAACAAATAAGTTTAACTGTGCTTTTGTAACATTATTAATCTTATAGTAACTGTAGGGCTGAAAATATTTTTCCTTTTCACTATTTTATTTTCGTTTATCTTTTATATACGAATTCCGATTATGTATTATACTATATTTTATGTTCTTGTTTGTAAACGTAAAAAGAAAATATATATAAATCAGTTTGTATAAGGTTTTGTTAATTTTTGGAACAAAATGTTAGAACAGAATGTAAAAAATAAAAAAAAACAGAGTATTTTAATTTTTTTTTCTCGAAACGTTTATTTGTATATTTCTTAGTATAAAATGAATGGACAGTAATACTTACTGTAAGTATTACACATATTATTTACTGAATTTGTAATTACCAGTATCTTTTAACAAATAATTTTTTTTAAGCTTTGTAGCAATTTTCTATGTTAAATATGGTGACAATTTCTGTATACAATATCCTTTTATATTCCTTTATACTCCCTTTATACAGGTGATCTTATTATTAAGCGAATTAGGAACCATGCCATAAAAAGTAATACATATGATAAAATTTTTAAAATAGATTGTACATTTGTTTTGCAATTAATTTAATATTATATTTCGATTTCCTACAATATCTTCTTAATAATAAAAACCCAGATTTCCCGAGAATAATGCTGAAAACTATCGTCATAGTTACAACAATGTATCGGAAATAGAAAGTATAATTTTATCCACGGTTTCGATACTTGTATTCCAAGCGAATTAAATTGAATAAAGAATATAGTTAAAAGAAAAATATTATATGAATATAATTGCAACAATCTATTGATATAATAATAATAAATCCATGGTTTGTAAGGTTTTGGAAGATTTATTCCCTGGTTTAAAAGATAAACATAGAAAATTTATTGGTTCATTTACAGAAATATCTTATTAAAAAAAAATTAAAAAAAATTAAAAAAAAAAGAAGAAGAAGAAGTCAGTAAAGTGTATAAATATAATTATTATCATCATAGAAAACAAGTACTGAATAATCTGATAATTTTCAGACATTCATTCATTAAAAAAAAAAAAAGAAGTTTGATTAAAACAAAATAGTTTCTATTTTTTATAATAAACTCTTTTCATTGCTATGCATAAATTTTACACTTGATGGGAAGATAATAACAAAAAATTAAACATGTAGAATTCAACGAGAAATTAATAATATAAATTTAAAAATAAATAAACACATGGTTATAAAACATGAATTAAAATGTTATGATTTCATTTTTGATTTATTGGAGCCACTCTAAAAAAACATAAATATTATGTCGCAAGAGATTTCATAATATATATATGTAAGTCCAATATGAACTGGTAAGGAACAATAAATTCGTAAATACGTGCATAAAAACCGAGCACTTAGCACTACCGTAAACCAACTAGTATTTAAAATTAATTTTCTAAAATTAATTAAAAAAAATAATAATATGATTGTGACAGTTTATAAACTTATATTTATTCTTATTAATATCAATATAACGCAGAATAAATAAAAATTAACGTATATGTGTAACAAGTAACAAAAAGAAAGCTGATGTTCATGATCGATCGTTTAATATAAACAATATTCTTTCGCAAAAAAAAAAAAAAAAAAAAAAAAAAAAAAAAAGCATCATAAATTAATGATGACCTTTCAAAAATGCTGCAAAATTAGAAATAATAAAAATATTTTGAGTTAAAATTTTACAAGTATATACAGCATTATCAAATATCGCGTAAATATTTAAATAAATATATAAAAAGCAAAGCTTACGAGATTAACATTTAAAAAAAAAATAATTTTCTACTCTAATTAATTAGCGAAAGAAGAGGAATATGATTTACTGCTTTGCTAAGGTTCATTTTTTTCCTTCTCGTTGTTTGAATTAGGGAATGCACGTTGTACATGAATTTTAGTGTTTAAATCTATGAAGATAAAAGTTTCCAGAATTTAATGAGCATTAAAAGAAATGGAATACCATTTTTATGAAGTAGAAACCCCTAAAATAAAAAAATAAGAAAAGCTTAATAAAAACTAATATTCAGATTTAGAACTTAATTACTTATGAAATGCTTAAGACATTTTTTTTTTTTTTTTTTTTTTTTTTTTTTTGAAAAATTGATTTTTATATAAGAAAAACAGTCACAAGCATTTATGATTTTTATACATATTTTGTATAAAAGAGATCCTTGTATGCCGGTTGAAATCAAATTATGTTCTGTTTTCGATTACGTAGGCGAGTTAATTCAAGCTCAAACTGACTATTAATAGATTAGGCAATTATTCTATTATTTTACAGGGCCATGTTAAACAGTGACCGATTTCGAAAAAAAGATATACTGCACGTAAGAATTTCTTTTCACTTTAATTATTTTTTACAAAATTTTCAGATATATATCAATAAATTGATTTTCTTTGTAATATTTATTTCTTAAGATGATCGTGGAAATTATTACACAAATAGAATATATATATATATAAGTGAAGTTCGCCACTGTTAATAAATAAACTAAGAGGATTTTAAACAGAAGAATACAAGAACATATACGTTATATCAAAGAAGGAAATAGTTCTACTCTGGTCGACATCATTTATACCAACCCAAATGCTAACCCTATATGGGATAAAGCCAAAATTATTACAGCACCACCTACTATCCAAGAACTTTACATTTCCGAAGCTATTAATATAATTAAATGCAAAAATACAATAAATTCTAAAGATGCTGCAATTTTGCCATTAATTTGGCACAATATTATAAAATAGTTAATAGCTTATTTCAGCCATTTCATGTTGGTTTTTCTCCTACAATAACCTCGTGTAATTTTTCAATTATTTCAGCTTCTCTTATTTTTCTTAGCTCCTTGATCCAACCTTCACCGGACTGCTATTCACGTTGTTAAAAGACTTAACTGTTGAATGTGAAAGAAAAGAAAACATATTTAAAAAACTACTCATTCGAAAAGAATTATAAAAAATCCCTGATGATCCTTTACTACTTAAAAGCGAAAAGCTTCGAATAAAATTTTTAACATCTTTTAAATAAAATTTAGTTTTACGTGTTTTTAAAGTGTTTTCAATATAGTTATAAATCGGATTGAAATAGGAGAATGGTGAGATTTTGACAATGGTTGCCAAGTCATCAGTAAATGTTGCCAAAATCTTCGACATAGATGACAGTTTTTTTGCCTAAAATATTTTTATAACATTATTCACAACAAACAGGCAAAGTCAAGGTGCGGCACAGGTTTGTATATAAAACCAATTTATAACTTCCACAATGGAATACCAACATCATTTTTTTTTTTTTTTTTTTTTTTTGTCGACAGAGCTTTGTTCAACTAAACTTTTTTAATTTCGTCATTTTCATCAGATTTTAATATTTGCTTTTTTATTATGCATTAAATGTTTAAATTTATAAACAAATATATTCCTGTTGCATGCAAAGTAATTAAATGCCCCGAACTCATACTTTGTGTTTTATTTTTTAGAACGAGAAGAATCAAATCATGACATCGAATGTATGGTTGCAGTTGGTAAGTACTTAATTCGTATTTATTAAAATCATTTTTCTGCAGTTTGCTATTAAATATGAATATTTAATAAATTTCCGGGTAATTTTATATGTATATGTATATACATACATACATACATATAAGGGTGTCCAGTAAGTTCTCATACAATTTAAAACTTAAAATACACAAAAGTTAATGAAAATAAAAGGCTTTTATTTAAAGGAAATTACAAAACAAACATTCAGAAAACCATCATAACAAATATTTAGGGATACTTCTACCTTTTTGTATTTTTACCAGCTTTAGTCTTTTCTCGAAGCTATTACATGCGGCACGTATGGCTTGCATTGGGATTTCATCCCATATTTTAAGTATAATGTTTTTGAATTGTGTTAAATTGCTGCATTTCACATCTTCAAGCTTCAACAAAATATAACCCCTTGTAAAATAATCTAAGGGGTTTAGGTCGGGGGAGCTGGGAGGCCATTCCTCTTTTGGCAAAAAGTTGGTCAAATTTTCTCGGCACCATTGTTGCACCTTATTAGCTGTGTGGGATGGCGCGCCGTCTTGCTGGAAGCAATAATAATCGTCTCCATACATCTTTTGAAGATTTGGTAATAAAACTGTCTGCAAAACTTCCTTCTGATACATTTTTTGCATTAATCTTTACTACCTTTTCAATAAAAACCAAAGGAAGTTTCCCCCTTTTCGAAAAAGCCCCTCATACCATTAATGATGAAGCATTTTGAAACCTTGGCACACTATCTTGATTGTCAGGGATATCTTGAATGGATGCCGACCATACTCGATTATTTTGGGGATTGTGGGATTGTTGTAGAACGAAAAGTTTCTCATCGGAGAAGATGAATTCATCACCTGCGTGCCAAGAGAGCAAGGTGTTAACTCTTTCATACCTCTTTGCTTTTGAGGCATTTGAAATTCCATGTATTCTTGTTTTTTTTGTAAGCTTTATATCTTAGATCATTTTTTAGAAGATTGTGTACAGATGATTTTGAAATCTTGCAACCTCGTGATAACTTTCTAAGAGAGGTCTGTCTATTTCTCCGGATGCGCTCTCTTTCAGCTTTGATGACTTTTTCAGTCTGTGCAGTGCGAGGTCTGCCGGATCTATACCTGTCCTGCACAGATGAAGTTTCATTATTACCTTCGTATCGTCCTATAACAAAATCACGTTTGACACCTAAGTTTTTCAGGTCTCTGAAGATTTTGCCTGCTTTCTGTCCTTCTAAATATTTTTTCACGATTACCTTTCTATATCATTTCATGGTTTCTGAAACAAAATGAAAAATATTGCAATTGATTCTATTACATATATTCTTTAAAGACACATTGTAAAACAATGTTTAAAAACTTTTGAAAGCCTAGAATTAATAGTTTTTAATAAGACCACATTCAAAATACTGTATGAGAACTTTTTGGACACCCTGTATATATATATTTAACAAATTATTTATGTAGTAGCTTAAAATCTATTTTACGATTTCCTTGACATCAGTGTTAGTAACTGAAAAAAGTAAAGATTGCGAACAAGAATGACGAAATATCTAAAACTTAACATTTTAATTTAAACTTCAATAATGAGAGGATATAATTACTTAAAATTATTAACCGCTTGAGTGTGGCGAAGCACTATTGCACTTCGACTAACAAAGGAAATATGGATAATTAAAATTGCTATTGAAACCAAAGCAAGCTTAAATTAAAGAGTATGGTTGAAAACACCGGATCATAATTTGCGAAAAAAAAAAAAAAAAAACATGGTCAAGACATGACCCTAAAAGTTTGAGTGGTCTCCATAAGAGCCAACAAAACACAGTCATTATTAAGAAAAGGTGGCGCAGTGGTATCATGTTGTGCTCGTGAGTAGAAGTCACTGAGATCGAGTCCCGGTAAGGGCGTTTTATATTTTATTTTTTTATTTCAACTGATATTTTTTTTTTTTTTTTTTTTTTTTTTTACATTTTTTATTACATTAAAGTATTATTTATAGAGAAAATATTTATTATATTAATATATATATATTTTTTTTTTCCAGCGCGAACGAGATAATATATATATATATATATGTATATATTTAATTTTTTAAACTTTTTTTTTAATTAAAAGAAATGAATAATTTGAGGGGGGAAACTTTTATATTACATTTAGACTTGTGCAAGTGTTTTATTAAACTACTGTCAAATTTGGTGTTTTCCGAGAAATTGACAATAAAATTGAGCGACAACAAATTTTCTCAAAATGATTTTACTAACTTAGAATTTGTTTACATCTCAAAAATTTCAAAATCTTTGTATACATGAATTTTACATATGTAGTAATCTCGGCGAAAATGTTTTTGTGATCAGTCTTATATTTCTTGTTTTCATTGTTAAAAAAGCTTATGCTTTTATCAGATTTCTATTTTTAATCTCATAGTCATTATAAGCTAGAAACTACATTTGAAACATTAAACAGGATTTTCTTTTCTATAAATAAATAAAAATATATTTTTAAATTCTTGGTAAATACCTTATTAATTGCTATATTCAAAAAAAAAAAAAAAAAAAAAAAAAAAAGGAGCTTCTTAAAATATTAAATATTTTATCTTAAATTAATAATTTAAATTGATTAAAAATGTTAAAATATTTTTTTTTAGTTGAAATGAAAAGTTAAAATACAGAACGTTCTCGCCGGGACTCGATCGCAGTAACTCTTCCTCTCAACGCGATACCACTGTGCCACATCTTCTTCTTCGGTTTGTGTTTTCTTGGCTTTTGTAGAAACAATCGCACCGGCCGCTCATATGCGTTTATCGTATTTGATTGGTATATTGTAGTTGAAAATGATGTTTATGATTTTTTGAAATAATGTGGTTTTGCGACCATTTTCCGAATTTCTTATTTCATGAATTTTTAGATTCATGCATGACGAATTAGCTGCATCTAGCGATATTTTTCCTTATTAATCCTTATTTCCTTGAATTTGTTACATCCATTTTGTTTTTGTTTTTGTTGTTTTGCTTATATTTAATGCACCCAAAGCGTCGTACATACGTGCGTGGTAGTGATTGCTGCTGTATAGATTTTTATGCTTTTTCCGTTTAATGCATCAAGGCTGTACTTTTCCAAATTTATAGAGTTATACAACATCGAGTTATACAACATAGTTATACATTTTCGAGTTATACAACATACTTAAGAGCAATTTTATGTGCAAATATTTAAATCCTCCGAAATATTCTTTCTGGTTATGGCCTTGAATTCATGCGTATAAAAGTAGCGCAATTTTCTATTAAAATTTTTAATGTTTGTTTTATTAAAAATCTGTTTAATTTATTTCGATGAAGTTCAAAACAAGCACCTGAAAAAAAAAAATATAGCAATTTATTTCCTTAAAATGTACTTATTGATATATTTTGCAATCATTAAGTGTATCGATTCGTGATGAAATTCTCAGTATCGACTCATTAAGTGAGCAGTACATGGGTAACAGCAATGGATGCCTTATACCGAAGCTGTCTGAAATTTTTTTAACACTCAAATGATTAATTGTTGAACAATACTGTGTGTAATGAAGCAAGGTGTAGAGGATGCATGTATTTTAAATCGCTGTTATTTCACTAGTGGATAGTGTATGTGTAGATGCTATATCCACTGTAAATTCAGCCTGCTTGGAAACGTCATAAAGGAAAAATCTCTCTTTCATCATTTTTCTGACTGTTGAGGAAATTTCTTCATCGTACATGTTTTCATTCTGGTGAATCTGTAGATCCTATGGCCGTTTTCGAAAGAGTGGATAACAGTGGTTGAAATAATGCATCATAAACTTTTGGTTTTGATGATTGCGATTCCATGTTATCAAATTTATGTCGGTTAGTCGGCCTAGTTAGGTACTGGGTCAGCTGGCAAAGCTATGGCATACCTTGAATTTCCTTAATGATAGTTCAAGGACAGAAAAACCTTTCCAAGATAAAGAGTTTTCATCCTCAGCCCCGGCTAAGACGACGGTGAGGGTTTTCATTCGACAGTTCCTGCGAACCCTAAAGAACCTCAAAAATATGATAAAAGGTCACATAAAACAAGATCAACAACAAATCCTCCATTAAATTAATGAACCCCTGATCATCATGAACGGAAATTAAATGACTTTATTTCGGTGAAATACCAATCTCTTAATCACCTTAGGCAAATTAAGAAAAATGAGGGCAATGAGATTCGCTTGCCCATTATCATCAAAAGGGAAAAAAAAATGGAGATGGACAAACGTGAATGATTAAAGTTTGCATGATCAAAGTGAAATTGTGTAAAAATTGAACCCACTTGTTCAAATAAACGAGCACGCAACTGCTACATACGTGGTTGATTTCAAACATTCAATTAAATCTATTTGAATAACTGTAGCTAGCTATAATACTAAACAGAATTTATTTTATTTGATGAATTATTTATTTGTTCATGCATTAGAGGATAATTTTTTGACCAAATATTATTAAAATAAAATGTTTTAGTAATATAAAATATTTGAAATTTACTGTATTTTGCTCAGTAACCTCATCCATATCACGTTATACCAAAAAACCCTTATGTGTATGCCAGTTGTCATGGTTACAAGGTCTGAGGAAAAAGTGTTTTAAAGTTCACTTGAACCAAGTATTTAATTGATGGGTTTTACACGATTTTGTTGTTAAAAAGTTAAGATTTCTGATGCATTCTTCAAAATTTCTGTAAATATTGCACAAAAAATAGAGAAATGAAAAACCAAATCCATGCCAACTATCCTCGGTGTCCCCTAAATCTAAACGGGCGTTTTTATAAATGTCGCATAGCATGTTTATTCATAATTTTTAAAATGTAATTTAAAAATATTCGTGCATAGAGCATGATCATTAGTAAAAAATGCATATCAAGTCTACGTAACGCATACTGTCAAAATGTCAGAAATGACTGCCAGAGTCGTCTGACTGTCAAAGAAAATAGCTCCCCAGACCATGACGTCGTATTTTGGGTATGTGTGTGGCATGCAATAGTAAAAGCAGATCATCCCTTCTGCCCTGGACGTCTTCAGACACGTCTGTGTGGTCGTCAGGACACAGCTGGAAACGAAACTCGTCACTAAACATTATACTCTCACAATCAGCGCATTTCCAAGTTGATCGAACCCGGCACCACTGTAATCGTATTTGACGGTTTATGTGCGTGAGAACTAAGATGCGCAGCAATCGTAGAGAGCGTAAATTTCACTATCTTAGTAGTGTGTCAAGGATCATGTTGCACACATGTGTGGGTCACACGTTAGATAGTTGATAATGACGGATCCACTGCTCTGATGGTCGCTTGTTTTTCCCGTTTTGTTATGGCCCTAGGACGATCGCTGATGCTGTGACGCTAATATTTGCTGTTGTTCATCCAATTTTTCCAGCATAGTGTAATCCAGGGGTGGTCAATCCGTGACCCGCCGTGTAGTATTTTGCGGCCGACGAGTAAATTAACGATATTTATAGTTTGAGAACTTTGCTTAAATTAATAAATTCTTTCTGATTTTTTTAAGTAAAAATGCCTTTAAACGGTTTCTAAATAAAGAAACAACATATTTTTGTAAAAAAAATATTATTAAATCTATTATTCATCTTTTTTTTTTTTTTTTTTATCAACATTCATAAATTTTTGACGGTTCGATTGTTAATTTATAAATGAAAATTTAATATGAACGTATTTTGTTCCAAATCTTTACCCTCTCTTCTCCCGAAAAAAGTACATACATACATGGTTCATGCTCTCACAAACATATATAAACACATACATACGTATATACAGTGCGGCCCGCTTGAATAAAATAAATTTCCAGTGCGGCCCGCCTGAATAAAATAAATTTACAATGAGGCCCGCCAAGCGTTTTGGGTTGGACAGGCCTGCTGCAATCGACGCGTTGCTTCGACCCAAAAGTCGATTTGTCCAACTAGCCGTTTTCATTCCGATAGAACGCCTTCTTTCAAACTCTGAATTTTGCTCGTAATGAGCACAAATCTTTTGGTGAGGAAATGGATAATTCTAGAAATTTTCAATACTCGTCTTTTATTGAAGTTACAACTTCCAAACTTTGGAATTCTAAACTAGTATTTTTCGCAAAATTTGGTCGCTACATCGCCAAATTCGTCACCAAGTCACTAACCTTTTCGCCAAGTCTTATCTTCGTGAAAATAAAAAACTGCCATCTGTTTCCACTTTAAATTATATTATATCCACTTTATTTGCAACAACAACTTTGATTCAGTAAAGTAGCTTAATCCGATGAAAAAATGTTTGTAAAAAGGATAAAACTATTTTTTTATTAAAACTATTCTTAGAGTAAAAATACGCATAAAGTTAAAGGGGACATAATAGCATTTTTTTTTTTTTTTTTTTTTTGGTTTTACTAAAGGTCAGCATTGGCGATGAACTTGGCGATTGGAATCAATATTGATTAAAAGTAGTAGTTCAGGATTGCGAGAATCTGGAAGTGCTTTCTAAATTTGAAACGGATGTAAGATTTTTGATGTAATGAATCGCTCTTTCCAATTAATTTTTGCCAAAGAGTAAAAAAAGAGACACTCAAAGAATTCCATTGATCTATTTACTTTGAATCTGTCTGCAAAATACTGTTTCTGTAGAATATACACTTTCTGAACAAGTAATATTCGTTTTCTCTGTTGGATACAATCGTATTACTGGGATTTTTGCATTTTAAATAATTTTAATATCTTGTTTCGAAAATAGTCATGGATTGGAACCTGTCTATTAATATATGAAATTTTTTCCACATATTAAAATGTTAATGTTTTCGTATCAATATGTATATTTCATTTGGTGCATAAGGGAGTCGTGTGGTGGGTACATCAGATTTTTTTACTTTCTTGCTATGAACCGTATCGAAAATTTCGTAAAATCTCTCTTATTCTTTTTCACTTTGAATTACCAATTGGTTATAGTTTTTGTGCTGACGTGCTTGATCTTATTTCATTCTGTTAGAACAGACTCTAATTGAAAAGTTGTTCTTTTTCTAATGAAAGGTATATAATTGGTCATTGGTATTCCTAATAATTAAAACTCGAAACAATTTCATTTCTTTTAACTGGGAACTGACATTAATAACGCCTCGTTGAATTATTATTCCTATCATTATTTTTTAAACATATAGTTTGTAAGCAAAATACTATAGCAATTAAAAAATCTGATTGTGAGATATTACTCCATATATATCTTTGGGGGATCCTCTAAATTGTGTGCATTATCGTATTCTACAGGAAGTTATAAATGTATCTTGAAATAGTAAGCTTCAGTGTAAAAAACAAATAAACTTGGGAAGAAGTACCCTATCATAATTCTCACTTTTTTTTTACTGAATTATTCATGGACTGAATTTTCTTTTAATACTTTGTGACTACTATATTTTCGGAAAAATCGAACAAATCACACTGGTATTTTTTCTTATCACAGATTGATAGTATAATCAAATAATTAAACGCTGAAAAAAAAAGAGAGTTATATAATATTACCTTCCTTTAAAATTCCCATTTGGTCAATTCTTATCACAAATAGTTCAATTTTACATAAGCCCAATACAATTTCTCATCTAAATCTTAAAATTAAGATGTTAAAAATTTATATCGGCAACGAAAATGTGAAGACTCTCTAATTACTTTGAACATACATTTTTTTTTTCTTTATTTCTATGAATTACATCAAAAAAAGTTCTGAAATCTCTCTGATTATTCTTCTCTTCAAATCATCAATTGGTGTTCTCTTTTGTCCAGATATACTTGTTCTTCTTCTTTCTCCTGTTACTCCAGACTCTAGTTCAAAATCTTGTTCCTATCTCAATTAAAGCTGTAAAACTGGTCCTTGTAATTCCGAATAACTACATCTGGAAGCGGTTCCATTTCCTTTAACTGAATACTCTCATTAATTGCGCCCACTGGAGTTTTTCCTCCTATTATTTTTGTATTTCTCCTTTTTCTCTCTCTTTGAAAATTTAGTTTAGCTTGACCGAATCAAGTCAGTTGTTTAGAAAAGAGGAGAGAAATGAGAAAATGAAATATATTTTTTCTTTTTTGTTAAGTATTAATTTTCGCAAACGTTACCTGGATGTAAAAGATTTTATCCTTGACATAGATGAAATATAGTTAGATATGTAATTTAATTGAAGTTAAGTTTTATATTTAAAAAAAAAAAAGTATCATCTCTCTCGAAATAGTTTTCTAGAATACCTTAAGGATGACAAAAGACTTTAATTATTACTGAAATGTCTTTATTAGTTCTTTTTGGAAAAAAAAAATGAGAAATTAAAATTAGAAGTTGAGAGAGAGCTAAAGTTGTTTAATATAATTAAAATTCAGTATATACGTAATTGATACGGTTTATTTCATTGAAAGATAAGATTATGATTCTTTTTTTTTTTTTTTTTTTTTTTTTTTCAACTTTTATTAACAAAATGTTTTTTTTTTCTTTTTAATGGATAAAGTTTGAATAAAATGTTAAATATTTTTTATTATCAAATTTTAATGTTATACATTTTATTCATGATTTATGCATATATAAATTGATTAGTAATAACTTCAGAATGCACGTAAAAATGTAAATTAAATATTGCTCATAATTGTTTTGCGTTGTGTAATTTTCTATTATCTATATAATTAATAATAAATAACTATTAGGTGCGAAAAACCAAAATTAAACATTCCTGTAATGTTTATTGGTAGTTTTATTTAGTTTCATCAAAACCAAATTTATATATATGATGATAAAAATACATAAATATTCATTAAAGATTGAAGCAATGATTGCCAATGAGAAATAACAAAAATTAACAATGAAAATTTTATAAATTTCTTTTTAGTATTATGAAACAAATTAAACTAAATAAATAAATTATGATATGCACATTGCATGACTTCATTTTACGTCTGTTGAAATATTTATGTTTCTTTTTATCTTAATACCTAATAAATAAATAATTATTTTTTAACTCCAAAGTCAATGGTTTTATAGTGATCACAAAGTGAGGAATACAGCTAGGCGTTATATAAGTCCAAAAAACTAAATTTTAATCTTTCAAATATTAATTTATTATTATTATTATTATTATTATTATCTCTAATATAGTAGCCCTACATTAATAAAGTTATGGATGCTACATATCAATCTTAAATATAAAATTATAACGTTGTACATCTAATTGATTTTGGGTTATTAGTGATAATCACATACACATCCACTTATGTAGAGATGTCCCAACTATCATGTAAACTGCGGTTATCTTATATGTGAAAGATCCTTTAATGGAGACTATCACTATAACTAGACACTATCAAAGGAAATGTACCACTAGAATTTATAACGGTTCCATGTAGAAAATTTCAACATTCTATATAGCTAACTATTTTGCTGTATTAGGGATATAATATGACCTTTTGTTTTTTATGACCACAATACTGCTTTTACTTCATAGAACAGTCTCTCATTAGATAATTTGTCATTGGACCATTCCTATAATTGGTACCATTCCTATAATTTTCGATTCAAATCAGGTTTAATGGTGATTAACTGTTAAACTGTGTTAACTAAATTATTAAATTATACATTCGGTTACACACATACACACGCACACTCATATATATATATATATATATATATATATATATATATATATATATATTTAAATAATGCGTAACTTTCAAAGGTGACATTTTTGTACAATAGGTTATATATTTATGCATGTCTTAAAAGTTAAAATTTTTACATGTTCTCTCCTTTGCATCACATATATTTATAAAAACATTGCCCCAGTTCAAGAAAGAGGAAAAGTATGTTTTTTAATAATGCAAGTAACGACAGATTAGAAGCTAGACAATGACATACATCACTTTATCTTCCGTGTTAGAATTAATTGTACGGAAAATTATATGTACTTAAGGGGAGCACCCATATTAACATATGATAATTTAATAAAAATACCACCCCTATAAATTTTCAAACAGAATAATCATTTTAAAATAAAATATTTTCAAAAGCATTTTTTTTTTTTTTTTTACTCCTAAAACATTCTTTCCTGTATAAACCTATTTCATCTACTTTATTTTCCTGTATGCTTCTTTTTCAATAGAATTCATGTAAAAATTACACTCGAACCGGGTCTATGATATCATTAATATTGTTGTTTATCATTAATATTATTTAATATTGTTGATTTCCATTCACATTTTGTCTAGATTTCTATTCAGACATGTTGCAATATACAAAATGTTTATTATAAAAGAATTATAGCTGTAACTAATATTAAAAATAAAATAAACTGAATAGAGTACAAATAGCATAGAGAAAAATGTTAGGAAAAGGGCTATCATTTTCATTTTTATACTTATCGATTTGATTAAAATTCGATTTACTCAAAACGGCTGATTTTAGTATAACTTATTTTGAAAAACATTTTTTAACTACTCATTTGATATTTTACCAGAGCAATCGTGAGGCAATGAAATTTTGTTTGGCAAAAGAAAAAAAAAAGTTTCAAAATGTGCCGCTAATTATCTATAAAGTATTTGTTTCATGAAGCTCTTCTTTTTCTCTTTTTTCTATGCCTGTTTCCGCTGTAAACACGTATTTTTAACTTTTTGCTAAAAAAATTGTAGTAAACCCTTGAAGTCTATTGTTTCCTGATATTCCATTGTGTTGCTAACAACATTCCTGTGTTTAATGAGTCCATTTAGGCGTTTCCCCTGACATTACCCTGACAGCGCCATCTATAGAAACATGTTGGAACTACTTTTTTCCTCCCCGAAACAAAATTTCATTGCCTCAGGATTGCTCTGGTAATCAAACCATTCTGAGCAGTAGTTTTAAAATTATAGCGTTTTGAAATCGTAACTTTAATTATAATCACCCTGTATGAAGGATCAAAACGTGAGCAACTGCTTCCAATTTTCCTAATCTAGTATATAAAAAGAAGAAAATAATAATAATAATATGACTGCTTTTTAAAGTATAGTGTATAATTATATAGTGCTTTTTAAAGTATAGTGGGCTACTGTATATAAAACATTATTTATATTGTAATAAATAAATAAATAAATAAAAATATGTATACAATTTTATACGGAAAATTTATTAAATTGTAAGTATTGAAATTTCAACAAAAATAAAAATTATTATCTTCATTTTTTTTATATGTAGATATCACGGATGTAGTATATATCTTTTTCTAAACTAACTACCAAAAAGTATTCGGAAATTTCTAAATTTAGACAGTTTGTAAAATATCAAAAAAAAAAAAAAAAAAATCTTGAAGAATGGACCATATTCCTCTTTTGGGTTCGAGACTATAAAAAATCAGCTGTTTTCGGAAAACAATTCTCAACTCTACCATAGCAAAGCACTGTGGTCTACAAATTTTTATCTTGCAATATTATTTATAAGAGTTACAGATTATATGAAATTGAAGTAAGAGTGATATAGTGATACCTTTGTTTTGTTTTTAATCCAGTTTTAGTAATATAATAGTAATCCAGGTTTAGTATATTAATCAACATATGTATTATTAAAAGTTGCCATATGAACTGTGGCGATGTTAAATTTAAATGGATGTTCCATTTAATAAATTCCTTTACTAAAGTGATTAAAATTCTAATTATTTAAGCTTTGTTGTCTATATATATGTGTGTGTGTATAAAATGTTCTTATTAATCTTTTATTCATTATATATACATGTGTACATGCATAAAATGTTCTGCAATTTTACGATATGGAATAGTCTTAACTTTATTATTCGATTCAGTTGTTTACATTTCTCTTTTGTTTTTGTTTGAACAGATATCTGATTATTAAGTTTCACTGGAGAAATATTTAGGAAAATGTTATGCGTAACAATAAAATGGCATCTTGAATCTAATTTGTTTACAAAATATCGGCCACGTGTTCGGCGATATTACCCACTGTGACGTCACAGGAATATTGTCCATTGTCTTGAGATTTTGAAAGTAAACAGAACATGTTATATCTCTTATATTTCAGTAAAAGCTTTGCTCTGAAAAGAAAAGGGAAACCAGTAAAAAAAAAAAAAAAAAAAAAAAAAAAAATCAAAATTGTTTGGATCCCATGTAAAAAGTGACGCTTGAAATGCGTTTTAGTTGTAGCATGTGATTAGGATGCTTTTTATTATTATCAATGTAATTTTTATGAGTCTACCATGTACATTCATGGAGATAAATTTCTTAAAAATCACAGAAACAATTGCCACTTTTTAAACTGTAACACGCAGGACATTAAATCCAGTACAAAGCTATTTTTAGATAACTTGGCTACTGCATTAGATTCAGAGTACTGCAATCAGAATTAAAAAAAAATGTTAAATATCTTATGAAAGATGAGCATTTTAACTAAATAATTTTTAGCTACTAAAAATTTCATTTCCATAATATAATAGTCAAAAGTATTAAGCTACTCATACGAAAACCCATATAGTCTCGTATAAATTCCAAAAGTAATCAGTTATAGAGTGTGAACTGATATTTTGTTCCCGTCAAAATAAATTCTAAACATTAAATGGTTTTGCTCACATTTTTATTTTTATTTAATCAATGGTAATACAGTGTTCACTGATTGTAAATAAATAGTCACAAAACCCCCTACCATCTTCGTTTTTATTTTACAGGAACTGACATTCAGTTTATTTTATCGCTCAAAACTTTCCGAATTTATAAGATATTTGTTTAGTATTTTCATATAAGTAACTCAATACTTAGGGTCATTAAATTATACAAATGAATTTTTTTTAGAGCTTGCGCATGCGTAGTTAAAAACTATTTAGTAAAAATGTTCATATTTCATACGATATTTTAACCTTTTTGATTTCTGGTTCCAGAATTCTCTGTCTTATGTAATGTGCAAAATTTCCTAAAAATGGCTTTGCACTGTGTCTAATACCCTCTACGTGTTATAAATAAAAAAAAGTGGCATTTATTTTAATATTATTTTTAATATTATTGTTACTCCTTTTTTTTTTTTTTTTTTTTTTTTTTGTGCATTTTTTTTAAAAAGCCGTTATATGCCCATGGTAACCTCATAAAAATGTATACAGATAATTAGAAGAAGTATCATAATCACATGCTACAGCCGAAACGCATTTCAAACATTACGTTATGCAGGGTCTTCTATAACATTTTAATTTTTGTTTAAATTTTTATTGGTCTCTTTTTTCTTTTCGGAAAAAAAACTTAACTATGGGAGGCATAACATGTTCTTTACACTCCTAATGTTTCAAGATAATTCGCAAATATATATATATATATATATATATTTAGATATTTAACAAAAGTCTAAATATAAAAATGTCTAAATACTTATTGGTAGATAGTGTATTCCTGTGTATTCGAAATGTACCCAACATTCCCATTTATAGCACTGAATATGTACTTACCCTCTAACCCAACAGTTAAAAAATGCCCATCGAAGAAAATTCATTGCCGTCATCAGGTACATCTCTCAAAGAAAACGCAAAATCAAAATCGACATCGTCACTTCCTGAATTCTTAGGTGTAGAGCTCCTCCAATACAAGCTGGATCACCAGGCATTTTGTTTCCAACTCAGCGATTGTTGCCCATATGTTCCGAATTTGAAGTGTTATCAAATTTCATAAAATGGGGGTTATGCAGCCGCAAATTGCTCAGATCATTCCAGAACTGGTTTTAGAATGTTTAGATTTCTAACAGAGGAAGAAAGGCTAAAGAAATGGTCTATTAGTTGTCGAAAAGAAAATTAGACACCTAGCTTTCAATCACAAATATGCAGTGTAATTATCATATCTTGTTAGGACTGAGGGCCTATTAGTCACAATCTGGGATTTTTGCGTTGTCTATTTCGATAGTTGGACATTTGTCGAAATCTAAAATTTATCGAAAATATAATTGAATAATTTGAAAGCGATGTTATAATTTGAAGAAAAAAAAAAAAAAAAAAACTAATAGTCCTCCGTCCTAAACTAAATTCTGCTTTTGCCAGAATTTCATCAAAATCTTTTTTTATTATTATTATTATTGAAAGAAAAAGAAAAGAAAATTAATAATAATCAGTATCGTTACAAGCGATATCGAAAAAGTTTTTTTTAATAATTTTGAATTAGGAAATAAAAAGTTCGCGTGAAATAATATGAAATAAAAATAAGTAAAAAAAAATGAATTTAATGATTAAATGTTTTTGTTTTTCGGGGGCTGCTCATGCATATAAAAAATGCGTATTAAAACGAGTCGAAGAAGGAAGCGAAATAAGTATTGAGTTATATTACGATAAATACGATATATAATATGATACGATATATTACACTTATCGTTCAGGGTTAGTAGGGATTTTTTTTTTTTTTTTTTTTTTTTTTACAAAATTCAGATTGATTTGTGATTATATTTGTCGCGTTAACTACAATTTTGTCTTTTAAGCACGAGTTGGTGCCATTTTATAATAACAATATTTTTATTGGTTGTCATTATAGCTCATTATTATATATATATATATATATATATATATTTCAAATATTTGTTTTATATTTCGCTAAAGAAGATTATGGGAGTTACAAAAAATAAGATGTTGGAAATTTTAAATACAATTTTATAATTTTGTATTTTTACTAATACTTGTGTTTTTAAATAACATATTTGGACATTATTATAAAATAAACAGTTAGCATATTAAAATCGAGAATAGAAATAAAATGAAAAAAAAAAAGTTCAGTTGAAAATTCAGATTAATTTTAATTCGTATAATTTAAAATTTTACTAGGGTTACTAAGAAAATTTCGCCAAATATTACCGCCAAATTTATCAAATGTAAACGATACTTCGATCTCCTATTTAGGCATACTTGCCATTTTAGGCGATAAAGGCTCCGAGTCCTCAAATCAAGATCCGACGATCGCCTACACAGATGGCTCTTCTGACTCTAATCTCGATAGAGGAGGAGCAGGTGTCTTTTTCATCGAACCAGACGGAGCGCAGGAATGCCACGGTATTCCTGTTGGGAAAATCGCCTCCAACTATACATCCGAGCTCGTCGCCATCAAATGTGCTCTGGAGATTTATCTGTCTAAGGAGGACCAGAGTTCCAAAGGCATCATCATATTCTCAGATTGCAGATCAGCATTGCAAGCGATCCAGAAGGGCAAATGTCAACTCAGCCATCAGATCATTGAGCTCACAAGCAAAATCATTGCTGCCCAGAGATCCTGCATCTTGCAATGGATACCGGCTCATGTAACTATTTTCGGTAATGAGAAGGCCGATGAGCTCGCAAAGGCTGCACGTAATTCTCCTCAGCCATCCAAATGTCTAACCCTCGTTGACGCCAATGCCGTCGCTGGCCGAAGACTAATCGGTCAACAAGTTAAACGAAACTCCATTCCGGAATTGAACTGTGATAGAGCCTTATCAACTATTTTAACCAGACTGAGGACAAACCATTTAAAGGAGATGAGGATTTCTGAGGACGGGCAGCGTAGTTACACCAACTTTTGTCCTCACTGCCCAGACGACATCCCACTGTCTCCCCAACACATCTTCAGCTGCCCAGCAATCCAGGCCAAACTTCTTAATATCGGCTCTGAAGACCCAGTAGACCTACTTTATACAGATAGAGCTGTCGAGGTTTCTAAAGCTGTCTTCGACAGCTTCGGAGCCATCTAATTTCACTTTCATAGACACGACATCATCATCAAGGCTCCGAGTAATGCGTCTGCAACGCAACAATGGTCGCCTGCCAGTCAGCTAGTATTATAGGTGCTTTAGAAAAGTCCATTCCGTGATCATCTTTGATTTTTCGAGTACGACTGATGTCTCCAAGATTTTCTCCTCCACTTTATGTACTTGCTTGTAAATTCTGATTTTTTTTTTCTTTCTCAGATAATTGATTCTACGTTCTAAATCGTCTTACTGTTCTTACAGGTTATACTTCACACCACACTTTTTTATAGTTCTTTTTTGTAAGGAGATTCAGTATAGTTCCGGGTAGTCATCTTCCGATTACGACTGCTGTCTATGAGTTTTGGGGGTTGGCTTGGCACTTTTAAATTCTTTTCTTTGTCTCTGATATCTGATTATACTTTCTAAATCTTCTATTTGTCTTTAAAAGGTTTTACTACGTTCCACACTTTTCTTCTGATTTTCTTTATAAGATTGGGTATAGTCCGTAGTTCAATTCATTATACTTCCACATAGTTCTCTTCCGAGTACTTTTAAATAATTCTTTTTCTCGGATATCTGATTCTATGTGCTAAATCTTCTGACTGTTTTTAAAGACAGACGTTATATATACTTTTTTTCAGTTCTTTTTTGTAAACAGATTCAATTTAATCCGTAATTAAATCAGTATAATTTCGTATGGTTCTCTTCCAAGTATGACTCCTATTTCTCAGCTTTTTTAGGTTGGCCAGGTACCTCTGAATTTTTCCTTGTTCTCGGATACCTGATTCCACGTTATAGACCTTCTGACTGTTCTTAAAGGCTGTACTACACTCCATCGTTTTCTTCAGTTTTCTTTCTAAGGAGATTCAGTATAATAAGTAGTTTGATTCAGTATAATTTCGTATAGTCTTCTTCCGATTATTCCTGTCTCTAAAATTTTGGTGTTGGCTTGGCACTTTTCAAATTTTTCTTCTCCTCGCTAATCTGATTCCACATTTTAAATTTTGCGACCATAATTGCTCTTATTTTTCCTGTAGTGAGATCGCAATTAAGCATTTAACCTCGGTGTTTTGGTTTTTACAGCTTAAAACATTAGTCACTGATCCAGAATGCTACAATATTGATTTTTATTTGTCGAAGCTCGTTTTTAAATCTGCACGAAACAGAAATGCTCTACTTGTGGATGAAGTTGATGATAAACATTTATTGCACTGATTAACTAAGAAAGTAAATTTCATGTAACTTCAAAACTTTTAAATTCATCAAAAAAATGTTTATGATAAAACAATATTTCATCAACCAACGTGTGTGAAAGGTGTTTAAAGTCATTTGTTCACTGTTCTTTACTCAGTTCTTGCTGGTCTGTTCGGTGTCATTCTCGTAACTGCACATCTCCCTTTTCTGCAATTAGCCTGTTCTTTAAATCCTAGTCCATTTTCAGACCCCCTCTTATGGTACTGAAATGTTACCCTTTAGACTCTTTCAAAAAAAAAAAAAAACTAAATCTGTACAATTTTTATACGTGCGAAACATGTTGGTAGATGCTAATGTAAATCAGGAACCTTCTGAGAAATTATTATTCAGATATGTGCATGAAATAAACTACTTCATTTTTGGGAAATCTAAAACACATTATATAGTATTTCGCACAAATAAAGCTTCCCTGTATGAAAATAGAATTGCTCTGTCTTTATAGCTAATATTAAATGAAAAATAAATAAATAAATAAACATTTGTGTTGAAAAAAACGTTTACTATAGGCCAAAATATCAACACTATTGTTATTATTAAATAACACTAGCTCGAATATTTACTTACGCACTATTGCCTTTCACACTAAATCTTGATATATTAAAAGGAGACTTGGCGATGGATTATTAAAACCAGTAAAAACTACAACGTCAGAAACACCAAAGAAAAATATGTTGGAAGCATACAGCTGTTTCGGTAGTTTTAAGCGTACTGTCTTCAGTGCATTTCTCCTCATTCTATAATTAGATTTTATTTAATGAGTGAATTATTCAAATATTTTGTTCTTTCATCATAATTTTAAAAGTAAAGCTATTTTTTATCAAATTCAAGGTAAGGTCATTTTGTACGCGATTTTTAAAAAATGAAATTTAAATAAATAATAATTTCTTGAATAAAAATGTAGTTAATGGATTGTATTTCTTAATATTCACCGTGCCGGTTGTTTTTCTTAATATTCACCTGAATGAACAAAAAGCCTGTCACAGAAATGTGCCATTTGTACGAGATATTGAGCTGCCGGAAATTTGACATGTCTTAACTCCTTAACTGCTGAGGTAAACTTACGAGGTTCGCTTCTCAGTACGCCGTTTTTCACCCAGGCGCGTGTGTAATTACGTGTTCACTGCTCCAGAAAATTCCCTTTTCTATTCCTCCCCACTCTCCACCTTGTCCGAAATAAGTAGATCCTTCGAAAATACGGTCAAGGTCATTTTACTGCACTGGGACGTGAGAATAGTTTCACTGGTAGCAGCGCAACATAAATTACCGTACTTTGTAGAAGCGTATATATACGCCCGGACAGTTTATGCATCGGCTTAGCGAGGCAGATATATACGCCTGGGACAGTTAAGGAGTTAAAGAGCACTATACTTTTTGTTTTTTCAAAAATGCCAAAGTGCGTAGCAAAAATACAGTATCCCATTTCCTGAAATATAAATTCCACGTCATTCGTTACAAAGCCATCTTCCTTATGCATAATATTTGGATAATGTACACCAAACAAACAAAAATAAAATGGATTAACAAATAAAATGTATCAACAACTTTGTATAATATATTAACTTTAGAAGAAAAAAAATGTTTGTTTTTAATAACATATTGTACGATTTAAAGTAAGGAAAAGAGTTACTTTATTACAGGACAGAAAAGTAATACAGAATGACGAGAAATTTTTGAGTAATTTATATATGATACGTGAAATAATAATTCGAGGGGGGGGGAAAAGTGTATGATTTAAATCTGTGATAAAATATCTTATATATTTGATAGCTGACTTTGAAAATAGTAATTTTTATTTATAGTGTTTTATTTTTAAAGAAATACATGCAGTTAATGGATTTTCGTAGTTAAGAGTAATAGAAATTCATAAGTAAAATAGGATTTTTTTAAAATTTGTTATTCATTTCTATTTTTTCATTTGTTTATTTATTGTTCCTCTGTCTTTTAATGAAATTATGTAAAATTTATGAAGGAAGTGATATGAAACCACTTAATAACTTCTGGTGCGGAGTTTAACTTTGGGATTACAACGTTAGATATACAAGGAAGCGAATAACTATATTCAAATACATAATTTAAGCATGTTCGATCCTTACAGAGAACATAATATTTGCCTGGTTAAGTATTACGGAGATTGGCAATTACTGCTCAGAAGGCAATGCGTCCGTGAGGATTTAAACGCGCACCAAAATGTCATGTCTATAAGCAGCATTACTTGGCTGAATCACGAATCCACAATCTCCATTTGTATGTGTGCAGAACAATCAACTGCATCTTTTAATCTTATTAATTTGAATCGTATTGTAATGTATACTCTCAGAAAATTGAAATTATTTTCATGGTATTTATTTGTTAATATAGTTTGATTGTCAAATCCTTCAGAAATGCAATACACATTACTTACCAATAACTATTTCGACATTTTTAAATTGAGACGTTTTGTCAAATATCTAAAAATATTCTTAACGAATTATCTTGAAACTTTAGGAATGTAAAGAACATTTTATACATCATATACTTCAACAAAAGTTTTGTCCGATTAAAAAAAGGAAACCAGTAAAAATGAAACAAAAATTAAAATGTTTTGGATCGCCCTGTAAAAAGTAACACTCGAAATGCGTTTTGGCTGTAGCAGGTGATTATGTGGCTTCTTCTAATCTGTATATATATATAAATTACGTGTCACGATGTTTGTCCGGGGTAAACTCCTAAACTAAGGAACCGATTTTAATGAAATTTTGCACACTGTGTGCAGTTTGGTCCAACTTGAGAGATGGGATAGTTTTTATCTCAATTTATTGTCACAATATTGTTTTATTGCAATTATTTGTTAATTATAGACCTTTATTAAAGTTGCTCTAAAATATATGTGAATTCCATTAATTTAATTGTTGCCAAAAAAAAAAAAAAAAAAAAAAAAGAAAAAAAAAAAAAAATACGAGTTCATTTTCTTTCGACATAAAAATAAATACATTTAATCAAACGTGAACGTTAAAAAATTATAAAAAGTTAAATTATGCATCTCACGAAAATTGACGTCATAATCAATTTAAAGATTTTATACACATTGATAAAGTGCTAATGTAGTTCTATCATAGATATAGTAATATATATAGATCTCTCATCCCCATGTTATCGTACAAAGATTTTTGATGCTGAAAAAATAAAATAAATAAAAGCTTTGGAAACAGCCATTAAGTGGTATTGGGAAAAAAAAAAAAAAAAGAAAGGAAAAGAAAAGAAAGAAAGAAATATGAATTTGAAACTGTATCTGGAGTCTTCCATTCCCCTTTAGCAAATAAATTATTCATAAATTTTATTTGCTAAAATATTAGTATGTATTCCCGTGTGTATTCACTCGGGGAAAGACGGCCATATTTTGGTAAAAACGTCGTCTTTTCCCAAATGAAAAGGAATAACTTTTTTCTCCCCAATGATCACTCTATTCTATATATGCTATACTATATCTATGAGTTCTATACGCAAGCGAAGTGTGACTCACTGACCGTCTGTGCTGCCAAGAAAAAGATTTCCTATGTTAATTGCCCACTGGATTTTTTGTAAGAAATTATTAAAAATCGAGGAAATTTATTTCCCGATTTTAATCCTTATATTTGGGTATAGATATGTATTAGTTATCGCGGGTGTTAGATTGAATTATTTTGCTGTCAAATTGACAAAATTTTAATTTTAAATTTCAAAACTCTGTCGCCCTTGGCTTTTTTTATTATTATTATTATTATTTGGCGATCAAAAGTGTAACACGAAAATATACATGCCAGATGTATGCATTGTACGAAATGTAATATGTATTATTCATTGTACGTATGTATGACATGTAATATGTATTGTACGAAATATTGTTTCATATTACTCATTACTCTTTTAATATAAGTTGTTAAAATAACCATGATTTTTGAAAGGAATTAAATATTTTCGCCAGATAATTTGGCGATATTCTTTTTTTTAAAATTTGTTAAAATAACCATGATTTTTGAAAGGAATTAAATATTTTCGCCAGATAATTTGGCGATATTCTTTTTTTTTCGCCAAGGATGACAGAAATGAAATCTATTCCGCTGCAAAATATTAGTATCTTACATCAGATATTTTATTTAGACATTTGAAAACAAATTTGACTTCAAACTATGATAGAATATTTATCATTTTCCTTTTAATTAGTATATTATTAGCATATTAAAATTTAAAAGCATGGTATATAATTTTTTTTTTTAATCTTATAATTATTCTTATCTTAATCCTCAATGTTTCCCATCTTTATTAACTTGAATTTACTATTAAAATTTTAACATACTCAAAAACTTCTCTTCACTTCATTAAAATACACTAAACTTTTCCAAAATCTTTTTCTATTTAAAATGATACATGTATTTACTTTAAATGTCCAATATTTCATAAGATTTCCAATTTTAAAGTTTTAAAATATTTATCAAATTTACTTATTTTTCTGGTTTAGCCTTATTGTTTTCCTTTTTATAACTACAGCTGTTGCCCTCTTTAAAATATTTGAAATGATGAGGTCATTTTATAGTAAAATTATCCATTATAGCATATATTATATTTCACTCCTCCATAAAAATTGATTTTAAAATCGTCTGTTTCTTTTATACTTTTATTTTAATAGAGTTTTAATAGAATTTAATTTATATATTAGTCATTTTAGCAATTTTATCCAAAGTAGCATTAGAAATAATATATATCACTTCTCCATTAAAATTTATAGGACCCTACAATAAAATTAATTTGTGCTTAATATCAACACTACGAAAATTTTTATCAATCGCTTCCAAATTTTGACCTAAGTTTCAAATCTCAACCCTGTGAGTTTTTACATCGGCTACAACGTTTTCGTCTTTGTTCGAAAATAATAATTTGACTGTACTAAATAGTTTACAGCCGTATAATTCAACGTATAACTTAGTCACAGCAACGCGTGGCCGGGTCTGCTAGTTATCTATATAAATTTTTATGTGTCTACCACTTATATTTATACAAATATACCGATTTCTAAAAAAAGAAAAGAAAAAGCCACTTCTTTAATTATATCATGTAGAGTGTTAGACACACTGCAAAACCATTTTTAGGATATTTGGCTTACTAAATTAGACACAGTATACTGCAGTCACAATGCAAAAATGTTAAATATCTAATGCAATATAAACATTTTTACTACATAACTTTTAACTACGCATGCACAATCTTTAAAATAATTTCATTTACATAATTAAATATTCTAAAACACTTTCAAAATCAATGCCTAAAGCCCTTTCAATATATATACATTTCACTTGAAAACAACATAGCTGTTAACACGAACGTATTTTTAAATGGGGGTATTATTTAAAATATTTATTATACCTGAGAATAATTACATAAATAAATAAATAAATAAATAAACGTTCGTTTTTGGTCATGTACAACTTCGTATGTTTCTCCTACCATACAAACTCTGCTGGTCGTTCGCACTGCAATACTGGTTGGTTTAACTGATAAAATACAAACCTGAAGTATCCTTACAGAAACTTTTTTTTTTTGTAAATAATTTTTAAAAATGTGATACAAATATTTAACTTAGTGCATTTTAATGTTGGAGTAAAATTATATTAAGAAAGAAAACTAGCACTTTCAATTAAAATTCGAATATTCCATGCATAATAAAGAACATAAAATAAAATAATAGGCTTTGCCTATAATAAAAAAAAGCCTTAGTACTCTTAAAACAAGAATGTTAAGAAAATATGAAAATAAAATAAGAAAAAAGAAAAGAATATTAAAAGATATTTAAAGTTGTTTTTGAATGATAGAATATTAAGCGACATAACTGCAGAATGAGGAAAATGAGAAGTTTAATTTTCCTAAGATAAACAGTTTTTATTAGTTATAAAATCAAATATATATATATATATATATATATATATATATATATATGATAGATATCGTAATAAAATTAAATCTTAAAATTTAGCAATTAATAGATACAAAACAATACCAACACAAAATAATAGAACTGAATTTAACTTATAGGAAAGACTGACACAAAATTGTTGCGATAGATTAAGAACCAATAAGAGACAAAAACTATTTAAATTACTTACGCCGACATGAATGATAATAAAAAAAGGACCATTAAACTTAATGACAGAGAAAACAAATAAATGACCACAGAAATAATTGGATAAAAATGCTTAAAATTAGAAGTAGATACTTATCAGAGGGCATGTACTTCATAAAGCTGTGAAAGCTGCATCGATTTCGTAACAATATAGCTAATTATAGCAATTTATATTGTTCCAGCCCCGATCAAAGCATCAAAATCATACTGAATGAGAAATTAAACAAACTATTAAATTAAGTCTTCATGGAATCCAGAGAGAAAACTAGAAAAAAGTATAGTAGCCACATGTAAAGCTTTTAACATAAACTGGAGAATAGCATGATGCCAACAAAAAAAATGAAATTAAAAATAAAAGCTTTGCAATCATCGATTAATCGATAAAGAATGAACGATTGAGCATTTTCATTAACGATAAAATAAACAGGTATAATCATTTTTGACTAATTTTGATGTAAAGTGTATCATTAATTCAAATATAGAAATATATAGAAATATTATTACATACATACACAGACCATATAATTAGGGTCTAATGGTCCAGATAATTTGTATTAAAAAACACTTTGGTAAAACGTAATTCAACATTATTACATTTAATTAAAACCCTTTAAAAAAAAAAAAAAAAGATCTACAATTCACATCTTTTTGCTTTAAATATAAGGCATCTTCAGGAATGACAATAACATGTTTCTTTTCAGCAATTTAAATAAATTAAAGTAGTTTCTGGTTACAGGTATACAAAATTGACCTAATAGCAGGAGAGCACTCTTTTAGAAAAAGTATGAATGAATTTATAGGAGCAAAGGTTGCAATCTTTTTAGATCAGCAGGGTGATGTCGTCGAACTCAGAAACAAATGCGTAAATTGGGAAGCATGTTAGAGTTTTCTTGAAATAAGAAGTTGAAGCCAGTAGTCTAGGAAACAAAATGGACGGATTTTGCAAGGTTGCAATCAATGTAACCTTTCATGGTTACATCGATTTAGAAATATTGCCAAACTATGTTTCTTCTTCCTCAAATTCTAAACTACAAGATTTAAAAGCAAGCTTATCATAAGCATGTATGTTTTTGGAGTTTAGAAATAATCACTCATGCAATATCAAAATTTGTAAACAGTTTCAAGCAGATTATTGTAAAATTTATATACAAGTTTTTCGCACTACATAAAATAACTATGCGTATGTAGTATATATATGTAGTACAACTATGCATATGCCTAATAACTTACTTGTACAATTTGTGTACGGAAATTTTTGCATTTTTAGGTTTGTGTGCGAAATTACAATTTTTTTTTTTTTTTTTTTTTTTTTTTTTTTTTCCCACGAGGTTTTTTTTTTTTTTTTTTTTTTTTTTATGATAGAGTAATTTTATTATTTAAATACACAGAAACATGTCTTGAAATTCAGGATAAAATCTTTCTAATGCAGGAAAAATATGATAAGTAAAAAGGTACATTGTAATTATTGAATGATTTAAGGGAAAATAATAATAAATTAATAAAAACAAATAAACTAATGAAAACCAACTAAAGTTTTAACTCACATAAAATCGTATTTATGAACCAATTTGTATGAAAATCAGTATGTGTATCATTCATATCAAGGTCTCAACCAGATTTATTAAATAATTTATTTATCATTTTGTTTAAAATAGGCGGCTCCTTAAAAAATAAATAAATAAATAAATAAAGGAATCAATCTACTCTCCCGACTGATCCGGGAAGGCTTGTTTTATATTACTTTTTTGCTTGAAAATCAATATTTCTCGACAGATTAAAATTACAAAGTCACTTACCATACATACGTTAGAATTCTAGAAAGGCAGCCAAACGAAGGCTGTCTTTTCTATACAATGGTTACAATTCGTTAAATTTTCCGTCTAAACTAAAATGAGGCCTTCATTATGAACTGATTCTTTAAATATTTAAAATTTAAAACTTCTTCGCACACCATACAATAAATGTAAGTACTACCAATTTCGAAAGAAATAATTTTATTTCTTTAGGGTGAGCAGAAAAAAGAAAAAAGAAAAGAAAACATGCTACTACATTAGCAGCAAAATAAGACTTGATTCTGGCGTGTGAAGAAGTTTTCATAGTTATTGTACACCAATTCCATAATTTCTAAAATTAGTCTATTTAATTTATTATTATTATTATTATTATTATTATTACCTTTTGCTGAACTATTTCAAGTTTCAAATAAAAACTATATTTAATGCATAAAGACAAAGATAAAATAAATATTATTTATATTAATATTATTTAGTCGGGATTTTTTTCTTTTTCTTTTTTTTTTATGTTGATTTATTTTGAAATGAAATATTTATCAAAATTATTATGTGTTAAAATAGTTGCGAGTTTTAAGTTATTGTTTTCTCAATTAAAATTTAATTAACAGTGATACTTAGTTATTTTTTTCTTGAACAACAGTTCTCTTTATTTCTCTCCCATCTATCTTTCTTAATTCATCATATAGAATGTTTTGTAGATAATAGCGATAATATGAAATTTCTTTCAGGTGTGGGAAGATTACCAGCTTAGATGGGACGAAGCAGATTATGGTGGAATAAATGTACTTAGGTTACCGCCTGACAAAGTTTGGAAACCTGACATTGTGCTTTTTAACAAGTAAGTATTTTTTCTCTATTTTGATTTAGTTTAGATTTTCAAATCATTATTTCCTAAATGATACAGATTATTTTTTTTAATTAAATCTTGTTAATTTCAGACTCACATTTTTTATTCTATATGAAAGAAAAATAGGTTTTAAATAATATCAGGTTTTCTCTCTTTTTCTTTCAATTATGTTACATAATATGATCTTAAATGAGCAGTATTTCTATTAGATGACGAAATAAGTGTTTTAATTTCAGTACCTAATAAAAGAATTTTTGTGTTTGATAAATTAAGTTCTGTAAATTTGAAACTGAAACAATAGAATACTATGAATCTAATTGATTGTTAAAAATGAAATGTGTGAGCACAGTATTGGAGTTGAGTATTATATGGGTATGTAAAAAGACAGCAATTATTTTCGGGAGGTTAGAGAACTGTTATTAGTTCTAAATGACGTTTTAGATTAATTTTGGCAGGAGACTTGACGCTACATAAATAAATGCAGGAATAATAAACATCGTCTTGAAAGCCGAAGGAAATAATAAACTAGCTGTTTAGCGAAATGTGATCAGTGCATGAACAGTATTGATGCATTGATGATGGTACGCTAAATGCTACCGAATTAGCTGTCTGCTAGTTATTTCCTTTGGTGTTCCAGACGTTGTTCATTATTGCTGCGTTTATCAATTAGATTAATATCGCTTAAACTACTCTTTATTTTTTTTATGTTATTCCCTCATAAATTTATTTTTATTTAATGGCCGACGTTTCATTCATAATAATATTAATAATAATAAATAATAAATATTTTTCTTTTCTTTTTTTTTTTTTTTTTAATCCTGACCCAAAATTTTGCCTTTTATTCTACAAATGAGCAATAAATATTCCTTTCTTCATTTATCCACACATCTTACAATAATTAATTCTTTTTTATTTGAAAGCCACTAAATATACTAATTTCGTAATGTATTGTAAATTCCTTTGTCTGTCTCACAGTAGACAAAACCATGTTTAGGCTGAAAAAGAAAAATATATCTCATTTATGACTTTTTATATAAACTTTTCTCTTGGTAGTTTACAAAATGTTTCTGAAATTACCATGAGAATATTATTAATAATAATAATGACCATCTTCTATCAGGAACAATTCCGGTTAGACCGCTTCAGAACAGAGACTTTTGGTAGCCCCTTTTTTTTTCTCTCTTATAAATGCTATGTATATATATATATATATATATATATATATATATATATTATTAATCTACATAAATGTTGCATCATTAGAAAGATCTTTCAAAACTGAACATTTTCTGTGCTTACACTTTCCCTTAATTTCAATATATAAAAAGATTTAAACGAAAGTTTATAACTACCGTTGCAATTCTAAAATACCCATGGAGGATAAAATTAAAATGTAATATAAAATTCAATCATAAAAATTATGGGCTAATAGTTATTACATCATTTTCTTGCAATCATGATAATGTACTTATCTGATATAAACAAACAGTTGATTGTGACGTCATATTTGTCAAATTAGTTAAAATAAATAAGGTACCTAAGGTTACTTCGTCACAAATATGGTACCTTTCATTTGGCACCTTATTTGTAACGAAGTTTTGATTAGATATTTTAGAATTAATTAAAATATGAAAATAATTTCAAAATTGGACATTTAAATTTATGATTGTTGCCAAAAAAATTTACCAGTTATTGTTTTATATATATATATATATGTGTATTTTTTAGGGGGGGGAGAGGGGGGCATAAGATGACATAATGTTTTCACGCGAAAAATTAAAAATTAAAAAATATCAAATTTACCCATGCATATACAAAAAACTTATTAAAATGAATCGAAGAAGGAAACGAAAAATAAGTACTGAGTTATATTACGATAAATACTATATATAATATGATACGTTATATTACACCTATCGTCCAGGGTTAGTATGTATTTTCATTAAAAAAATAGTTTGTTCATTCGGTGCAACTTGCACATTAGTCCCGTCAGGTGTAACTTGCACATTAGTCCCGTCAGGTGTAACTTGCACATTAGTCCCCTTTAAATATAGTGTCCAGCGAAGCTGGCAAAGCATTCGCTTATTCACTACCTGAACTGAGTTTACATTCCGTCATTTTTGACGGGGTTATATACTAGTATATATATATATATATATATATATATATATATATTTTTTCAATGGTAACCCATCTTACCATAGTTTCCACCTCCCATCTTTTTTTTTTTTTTTTTTTTTTTTTCTAATCAGTATTTCTAAATACTAAATTAAAGAACTGGTGTACGATCAATATTTAAACTTAACTTCTTCACACACCATAAAATTAATGAAATCCCTACCAGTTTCGAAAAGTTGTGCTTTGCACCAGAAGAAGCAATGCCACTCCCTTTCAGTAGGTCGTGTTTTGCACCTGAAGATGAAAGGCCGAGGCCTTTTCGAAACCGGTAGTGCTTACATTAATTTTATGGTAGGTAAAGAAGATTTAAGTTTAAATGCAGAATTTCTTAAATACAGAATTTCTGTTCAATGATTAAGAGTTTAGTTTTATCTCTGGAGTATTTTATATAAAGTGAAATATTTTATTTTTATATAAGATGTGAAATAATATAATCTTCACATGAATAAAAGCCTCTGTATGGGTTTGACTTACATCATTTCTCAAACCACTGAACTGATTTCAACTAGACTCGACACAGTTACTGCTCAAACCGAAACTGAATCAGTTTTTCTCTATTACGTATAGATTTTTTTCAATACAGGGTATTTACCGACACATCTTCTGCCATGACTCTTGGATCAGTATAGTAACTATAACTATATGGTAAATTTTATAGTACGTTTCCATGATTAATTTGAAGAAATTATCTCGGTAGACATTTTGTATTGACAAAAATCTGTACGTGATAAGGGAAAAATTGGCTTTATTTTCAGTTTTAGCATCGTCAGAAAGCATGTGTATCAGCTAAAACTATCAAGTCAAATTTTGCCAACATTAGTTTTGTAAACATGCGTTATTTTAAAAAATAACTAATTTGTAGCAAAAGATAGCAGTTCATATTTTCTAGGCTTTTAACTAAATATATAATTAAAAAATTGAGACTTATTATAAAAATCTTTCATTTAAATATAATTACCAGCGAAGCGGGCAAAGCTAGCTAGTCGTAAAAAAAGAAAAATATATATCTCTACATTTATTATTCAAATGAGACAACAATAAAAGAATCATCATAAAGATAAAGGAAACATTCTGTTAGTTAATTAAAGATTTATATGTATCATAAAAATATTTATGGATATTTAAATAAATTCATGAAAAAATTATCATTATGCTTTATTTATATAATTTAGCGCCGAGTGGACATTTTGCATAATTTCATCTAAATTGCATTGGTCAAATCTTTCGTATTTTTCAAATCACCATTCCCACATCAATCGATCCCCTTTTAATGACTATCCCACATCTTACACGCTCACTTTTTCTATTTAGAATCGTTCCCTATAGAAATGATGGGAACGAGGGGGAGTACATTGAAGCTTTTTACTCCCACTGCAGATGCTGTCCCTGCTAGCTATTGATCTGTAGAGACCGCCTGCAACTCTTTCATTCATACATAGATCCAGGTCAACACGCTTCAGCTTTACCCCCAAAATTGCTCGTCTATCCTTTAAAATTCTTCTTTTCTTTTTATCATTTTTCATTCTATCTCTCTCTCTCTTTCTTTCCTTCCACTCTTATACATTTTTGTGTATTTGCTATCAGAGAGCAGAAAGAGCAAAGCCAAAGAAGCATGCCTCAGCTGCGGAACAACGTCTTTGATCTCGTCGGTATTTGGGTTGTTATGCAATTTCTTAAGCGGATTTTACGGAGAAGAGTTTCAATTTTCAAAGCTATCGACCACCCTTCAGGCGAGAATTTCCACTGCGGCAAAAGAAAAGTCATGCGTGTTTAACATATTTATTTACAAATTATTTTTCATCCGCAATTACTCTTCCCTTCTGTTTACACTTCACCAGTGTGCATTTTTCTTAATTGTCCGTTATTTATTCACGCAGTTATAAATTTTAATTTATACAAAAAGATATGCTTTCTAATTAGACAAAAAAAAAAAAAAAAGAAAGAAAAGAAAAGAAATTTGTAAAGCGACTTAACTTGTTATTAAAACTCTAAATCTATAGCAACTTTTAAAATTTTTAAAGTGGAAACAAATTTTTAACAGATTTCTAATGATATATTTTAAATTTAAAAAAATTGGAAATTTTATCGATTTCATAATTCCAAGTTAAACATTCGTCATTTAAAGAAAACACTCTGTTTTTATTTAATTAAATATTATGCGTTAATATACTCCTTCACAAAGTAGTTTTCTATAGTTATGAAATCGACTACAAATATATATAGTAATATAACTTAATTATATTACAGTTATACTTTAATTTCTACTACCTTTATAGTTCGATTCATAAAAATAAGAATACAGAAATGTTATGAAGTACAAATTATACTTTAAGTTTATCATAATATTGTTAAGAATCAATAATACACACACATATATTTACATATAGTATGTATTATCATAATTGTCTTCTTTAATGCTTTTGGATACCATAAAAATTTATTTTAATTTAATTTTATGTAATCATTGAAAACTGTTTAAAATTATAAATAATTTTTTTATTAAAATTTTTCGGTAGCTAAAAATCTTAAAAGTGGGCAATTATGTTGGCATCAATGGCATTATACACATTTGACAGCTGTTTATTGAATGAAAGTATCCGGGTGAGATGAATTAGACATTATATATAAAAAGTTTCAAAAGAAACTGTCTGAGACATCCTAAAATTCCTAAATTCTGAGACATCCTAAAACAAAATTGAGTTGGCAAATTTATAACTTATTCTGGAGCTTTGTTATATTCGCCTTTTTCTTCATACCACTTTATTTTTAAGTGTAAGTTTTTTCTTATTATAACGTAGTTATAAATTGGTGAGAAAATTATTCTATAAATATTCTATATATTCTATAAATATATATAAATGGTGGGAAATAAAGGCGGGATTAAAAATGCGCCGGAATAAATTATAAAAGTTGGCAACTCTCTGAAAACATATGACAAGTAGCACAAAAAATGGAAACTGTAAAACAAACCAGAAAGAAATTCTATTTATATTATCTATACCTAGTAATATTTCTAATTTATTCTGGATCAGTGTTAGTACACGCCTGCTTTATACACCAAAATTTTGAAGACCATTATTATGCAAGTAATAATTATGATTACATAAGTAAAATATTACTCCCCCCCCACACACACACACACATACACAAAAAGAGAGAAAAAAAATATGTGTAAAGGCTAGTGCTAAAAATGATCCGGAATGAACTAGAAATGTTACTAGGCAGGCATGAATATCTATCAATCAAACTATCCTTTATATAATCAGACATTGATTTGTTCTAATTAGACATTGATTTGTTCTAATTAGACCTTGATTTGTTGTACAAATTAAAGCTATCTCTTAAAATAATAATAATAATAATTCTGCAAATCATAAACCATTTTGTACTTTGAAAAAAAAAAAAGAAAAAAAGAAGTGAATACATATTTTTTATTTAAATATTTACTTAATTATCATTTTACTTAAAAACAGTTTTCTTCACTGATTCACATATTGGCTTTGTAACACAATAACAATTATTTCTGTGAAGACAGATTTTCAAATTTACTTAATCAAAGATTCAACGGTATTTCAAAATGAAATAGATAGCGAGAGAATGCCTTACATTTATGTAAATTTATATATTTCTTCTATCTCCTGTACTTTGTAGTTGAAAAATTGTTAAACGAAAACATATAAACATATGACAGTAACAGAAAAAAATATTTCAGTGTATTGAACTGCAATTTTCAAGAACAAAACTTTTCAGAATTATTGTTTTTCCAGAAATTTCGAAAGTAAATGACGTACACGAGTGCCAACAGTAAGGAGGCAATGACAAAAACGATCGAAAAAAATAGAAGGAAGAAAAATGCATCTAAAGATTAAAGGAAAAAAAAAAAACATTTTCAGATTCTTCCATCTCTGTTTTCATACAGATGCTATAGAAAAAAGTTTTAAGAATAAAGACATCCGCTAGCTCTTTTACTCTTTTGCCTTTCTTTTTTCTTTTTTTTTTTTTTTTTTTTTTTTTGAAATATGATGTTGAATTTATGAGAAAAGAGTCTTAAAATATACTTTGTTTAGTACAATTCATTGTTATGTAAGAGCTTTTATACTATTTTTGTGTAAGGCTTATAAGTACTTTAGCTTTCTTTTACCTTTTTTTTTTTTTTTTCCGGACATTTTATTATTAGCTGCTTACGGATAATTTTAACTTCCAAGTAAAAAAGAATTGCGATTAAAAACTACCTACTTAAAAAAAAAAAAAAATCATCGTATTCAAACGTTTTTTTATTAATACTTCCTCACGGATAAAAAAACAACAACAAAAAAAAAAAAAAAACATGTGCGTTACATATTTTTATCAGTTTGAGAAGTAGATTACTTCTAACATTATTCAAATTTTCAAAATTAACGTAACCCTTCTAACCGGAGTATAAAGTTTTGTTCAACTCGTCTCCCAATGGAGACTTTTTTCTTCGCAATGAGAAATATCATCCAACCTTAGGTAATAATAATATTAACATTTTTATACTTATTGATTGTATTATGTACAACAAAGCATTTTATAATATTTAATATACAAATAAAATACATTCTTAACAAAAAAAAAAAAAAAAATGACGCACCAAGAAGGGTTTATCCGAAAGGGACGAAAATTGGTAGATGTCGTGTACATGTGGAGAAAAACAAATGATTACAGTTTCAGAAAATTTGGATGATTTAATCAAGTGAAAAGGCCTCATAAACTAAACAAGTCAATAACGCGTTAATCCATTTCTGGCCCTTATGTCAGCAGTTATTCGGCTTGGTATTAATTGGTAGAGTTGGCAGATGTGCTCCTGTGAAATACCGTGCCAAATTCTGTCCAACTGGTGCTTTAGACTGCCAAAATCCCGAGCTGGTTGTAGGACCCTTTCCATGATGCTCCAAATGTCCTCAGTGGGAGAGAGATCCGGAGACTTTGCTGGCCAAAAAAATGTTGGACAAGCAAGTAAACTAGCAGCAGAAACTATCTCTGTGCGCGCACGGGCATTATCATGCTGAAATATACGATCAGGATGGCGTGATATGAAAGGAAGCACAACGGGGCGTAGAATGTCATCGGCGTACTGTTGTGCTGTAGAGATTCCACGGATGACAACCAAAGGGGTCTTGCTATGGAATAAAATGACACCCCAGATCATCATTCCTGGTTATCGGGCCGTATGGCTGTCGACAGTCAGGTTGGAATTCCCCCCCCCCCTTTTTTTGGGGCGTCTCCAGACGCGTCTTCGCTGGTCATCGGGGCCCAAATCGGAGTGGGACTCATCGCTCAAGACAATTCTATTTCAATCAGTAATATTCTAGGTTGAACGATCCCGATGTCTCTGGAAACGTGCTTGTCTGAATAACAAATTTACTTGTAGTCCGCACAAAGAGCTCTGTCAGCTAAGTCAATTTCTGTGAGGTACCTATTAATGGTCTTTGAAGTCATTGAAGTACCAATTGCACGTAGGATCGATGATAGTTACGAAATTGGGGCATTGAGTACCACTATAACGATTGATCGGTTCTCCCGTTCTGTCTATTCCCTAGGCCGATCGCGTCCTCCCTAACGCTGTAATCAGCCATAGTTGACTCATTCATGCCAATATCATCTAATAGTGGTATTGCATATCATCTAATAGTCAAACAATTCACACATTAGACGCTGCTATAAAACGGTTTCTACAATTTAACCCCTTAACGCGCGCTGTCCTCGCTACGAGGACGCAAAATTTTAGATCCAGCTGCAAAAATTCATCCCGGAAATTTTTTAGCAAAAATTTACGTTTATCACATACTAGAAAAGGCCTGTTTTTTAAACCTTAAAATTTAAAATTTATTTTAGTTTAATTTAGTTCATGAATTCCGGTGGCAGTATAATTTAAATGATCCTAATTGTCTTGCGCCGCAAAGGGTTAAGGGAAGGTTACATCTTAAGATTTATTGCGATAATCAAATAAAACTTGATACGTAAGAAGGCCAATTAGGAGACATTATGCTAATTAAATTGAATGCATATCGCCAAACAAGTAAAGCTGTTTTGCTGCAATTTTCTCCGAGGACGAAAAGGACGGCGTTTGCGCGAAAAAAACTCACTTCCGTTGGACATTTAATTATGCCATTTAGATGAAAAGCATCTGGATTCATAATGGATAAAATAATAATAATAATAATAACAAGTAATTTTTACTACGTGAATTTGTATGGGAAAATACAGAAGAATGTTTTGTGATGGCCACAACATACTAATTTTATTATTTTTGTGAAAGAATAATATTTATTTTTTTTAAGTTGAAAAAAAAAATCATCTAATCCTTGTCTGTTGTTTGTATGCGAGAGAATTCTTTTACTTTTCGGCACAAATAAAATATTCGACTATTAAAGGTAGGTCTGTAATGTTGAAAGTATTGGAAATTCAACACTGAATTTTGCCTCTGAAAAGTTATTGTTTTTTTTCAGAGGGTAATTTTTAAGATAATACAGAATTCCTAGATAAAGTTAATAAGTCTTAGTAATATATTTTCAATGGGAATTTTTTCTATACAAATATTTCTGTAAATTATGAGAAGTGTATCTAAAAGAATGGAAAACAATATAATCAATAAAAAAATGAGAATGAAAAATTATATAAAAATTAAACTCAAATGAGGAAGAGGAGCAATTTTTTAAACTTCATTTTTCTATACATTATTTTTAAATTGAAACTTAATAATAATAAAAAAAAAAAAAAAAATCATATTTCTAATATGTCACATGATATTGTTTTTATGCATAAGTATTAAAGTTTTGCAAGACTTAAATTAATATTCACTATGCAATTCTATGCTTTAAATTTTTGAAAAATCACTCATTTTTTATAATCAATTATTATGTTGTTACTTATTAAATTATCGCGCATCTCAGTCGAATTTTGCACAAACTTAAAGCATTTAGTTTATTTATTATTTAAATTCAGTCATATTTTAGCTTTAAGATTTACCAAATTTAATAATATTTTTTTTTATTTTTATATTTTCTCTTACATCTTAATTTTTTAATAATGTATACGTTTTTCATAAGTTATTATACTTAAAGCATCAGGTTTTCATAAAAGTAAATGAAATGTCTGATTGTAATTTTATAGCATTTTTTTTTTTTTTTTTTTTTTCAAAAGTGCAAGTGTTTCAGTCTCATGACGCAACACCGGAATATTTACAACACTATCTTGCATAAATAACTTTTATCATATTAAATTTTAAAATACTACTGTACAAATATGACAGAAATTAGTGTTGAAAATTAGTTGTGTAAAAGTTCCGTCTTCTTGCGCCCACACAATTGTCTAAGAAAATGCTGTGGTTAAGGAAGTCTACAGCTAGCATAAAGTATATCGAAACTAACTACAAAATTATTAACACAGTAAATAAAGTGTGTTCTTAAGACCGCACGACCGAAGTGAAATTCGTTAATAACAAGTACTATAAAACAAAAGAAAAAAAAAAAAAAAAGTCAATTCCTACTTACAAACACTATAGAAAAAGTTTTTTTTTTTTTTTTTTTTTTTTTTAATAATTTTGAATTAGGAAATAAAAATCGCGCGTGCAAAATGAAATAAAAATAATCATAAGATTTAAAAAAAAAAAAAAAAAAAAAAAAAAAAAAAACTTTTTATATACCATGTTTGAAATTTTCTGATGAATCATACAGCTCTTACAAATGTGCATACAATTTTTAAAGTGATAATGACGTCAATTTTTGGTGAGACGCATAACTTAACTTTTTATAGTTTTTTTTATGCTCGCGTTTAATTAAATATATTTATCTTTATGTCGAAAAAAGACGAACTCGTATTTTTTTTTTTTTTTTTTGGCAAGAATTAAATTATAGCTAATATTTTAATGGCTATTTTAACGCTATTAGGATGTTATTATTTTCATATTTTAATTAATTATAAGAAAACGAATAAAAAATTCGAAAATCGGACTTCGAAGTATTGTGTTGTCACCGTGTTCTGAGCAGTCCTGAAAGTTTCAAATTTCTAGCTAGTCGGGAAGTTAGTTAAAAATCGATTGAAAGGTTTGTACAAGATATATATAGGGAAAGTGTGAACTTATAGTTGGAATTGAGAAACATATAAAATGATAAAAAAAAAAAAAAAGTGGTACTTTAATAATATTAATAATAACAATATTACTATTATTTTTTATCGAATGGAAAGCAATGGATACGGCTGCTTTCAAATAGACCTGAAAATTGTCTATATGTTCGATGTTAATATTCATTTTTTTTTTTTTAATTCCTCTTACAGATTATAATATAAGTTAAAGATCTGGTGTATAATATATATTTAAACTTAAAACTTTTTCACACACCATAAAATCTTACATTCAGGAGCACAGATGGGAATCTGACTATAATTTTAATTTTCAGAAAGCCAAAATTATCGTTAATGCAAAGCACGTTTCTAAGTTAGATTTTCTGGAAAATTCAATTACCTATCTTACCCATGATATAGTTGTTAATGAAGAATCTGATTCCATTTTGCTGTTTTCGGCTTGTAAAAATTTGTTTAGTTCCATTAAATATTTTTTATTTCTTAAATAAGTGAATAAATCAAAAAAATGTAATTGAAATAATAATAATAATAATAATAATAATAATGAAATAAAATAAGTAATATATATGTTTTTAATCCCCCTCCCTTTTTTTGTGTGTGTATGTGTGTGTGCGTGTGTGTGTGTGTGCTTGTTTCTTTTATCTCCATCTTTGTTTTTGTGTCCCTTTCTGTTTGGTTGTTGCATGCAGCTGTTTTATTGGTTGGTTATGTCCCTTGGATTTTCCCTGTCTTTCAATCTTGCTTTTGGCCTCAAAGATAGTAGCATGTGTTTTTTGCACCTGAAGAAGAGAAATCATGTCCTTTAGATACTTTGTAAAGATTTTTTTAAAAATTATTATTATTAATCAGTTTATTATTTTTATTATTATTAATTTATTATTATTATTAATGTAGCTATTATTCGTTTTATTATTATTATTATTATTATTATTATTATTATAGTTTTAAGCTGATAAGTTTTTTTTTTTTTTTTTTTTTCAGTTTCTTTCTTTCTTTTTTTTACTCCTTTTTTTGTTATGCGAGCAGTAGTTTTATTTTTAATTTATTTTATTCATTGCATATTTACCAGCTCTTAAGCTTCTTGGCTATCGTAAATTTAAATAGAACTTTTTTATTTAATCCGTGAAAACTGTTACAGAACTATGTATAAAAATTTTCTATTAAGATTATCCAGTAACCAAAAAGTATAAAATGTTGCAGCTTATTATCAGTATTAAATGATTTCCCTTTTGATGCATTCTGAAAACCATTGAAATAATTGACGATCTTGAATCCCAGACACTCTTTTATATTATAAATTAAAATAAACGACAGCAAGAAAATATTATCGCAAAGGAAGGGCAGGGAATGTCATACACTCCCCGTACAAACAGCTGTACAAACAGCTGTACAAACTTTTTTTTTTTTTTTTTTTTTTTTTTTAGGACAGAGAACTATTAATTTCAATCTGGAGTTTCTGTAAACCAGTTTTGTTTAGCACCAGAACAAATCAGAAAAATCAGTCTTACCGTTACAAGTTTGATACTAAATGAAATGTGCGATTTTTCTGAATTAGCAGGGGTTTAAGCAGTTTTTGGACACGACAATTAGATTTTTTAAAAATTAAATATAATATGAAATTTAGGGGGAAACACTTCATTTTAATTCATTTCCGTCATTTCAAAAAGTGCGTGACTCGTTACAAATTCGGTACCAAATGAAAGGGACGATTTTTTTTAATCCAGGGGTGCAAACAGTTTTTCGACACGACAATTAGGTTTTTTTAATTAACTAAAGTAGGAATTTTAGATGGCAACACTTCATTTTAATTCATTTCAGTCATTTTAAGAAGTACGTTGCCCAGTTTTACGATCAAAAAATGAGATAAAAAATAAATTAAATTACAAATTACAAATTAAATAATAAAAATAAAAAATTTACAGATTGAAATTAATAGTCCCCCCGTACTAAACTAAATTCAGTCTTTGACAGAATTTTTAACTTTTATTTATTTATTTATTTTTTTTTTTTTTCATTCAAATTATTCTCATTAAATCTTTAAAATCAAACTCATTCTTAAATTATTCCATTTTTTGAAATATTTACGTACAGACACTAATTAATACACAAATCATTGTTATTTTCATTTTCTAAATTTTATTTTTATCTTACATAAGGAGGAAAAAATGCTTTTGAAAAAGGAAAAAAAAAATCCTTTTTTAAAACAAAAGTTCTGGGGCATTTTTAGTTATATATGTATATTAGGGTGTCCGTTAAAAGAGGGAGGAATTTTGTTTTTGTTTATCTTTTTTTCTCTTTTTATTTTTTGAAATTCTAATATAGATATTAGGATTTTTCCGTCATTTCAGAACGTGTTATCATTATCTCAGAGAGTTGATATTTTGCTAAAAATTGTTCAGGTTCAAATAGAAAAAAAAAAAAAAAAAAAAAAATAGAGGGTATGCGTGTCATATTAAAAAAAGAAAAGAAACAAACAAACAAAAACAAAAACAAAATTTCCTCCCCACTTAAGGAACACCCTAATAAACTAAACATATATAGAGAGACACACGCACGCACACGTATCACATATGTATACATACATGTATACTGAAGAAGGATAAAGCAAAGCGATAAAAGAAAAATATTTTTGCTATTCTGTCTACTTTTGTTCTGCGATCTTTGCTCTTTATTGATAATTTTATATTTCATAGAATGTAAGTATTTTCTGAGAGCGACGCCATCTGTGCTTTCTTTAGAAATTTCTTTGTTTAAATTGATTTTGTATTTAATGGAAAAAAAATAAACATTTTTTTTTTTTTTTTGTTCAACTGATATGCTTTAGTGTTTAGTTTAGAAAATAAATAAATAAATAAGTAAATAACTATCGTAAACAATAACCATTATTTCTTTTTAATAGTTGCAAATAATAATAAAAAAATAAGTAAAAGTGATTATTATTATTATTATTATTATTATTATTATTATAGTTTACACATTGGTGTTTTACAACATGCAATTATTTAAAATAAATGTATAGAAAAGTTTTTAATGATTTTTACTTTTAATTAAAATATCCACTCTCTACTGTGTACTTGATGTTAGAACTTTGTTTATCTTATGAAATTATAGATTGCATTATTTTGAACATTCTTATGGTCACAAAATTTAAAACGAGAATATTTGTGCAACAATGTGAATAAATATTTTTTATCATCACATATAATTTGTAAAATGAGAGACTGATTCAAAATTACCTTTTAACTATTATTGAAGAAATAATTGCAATAAAAGATGTTATATATATATATATATATATATTTATTTATTTATCTTTCTTTAGAAATGGATTAGTGGCAGGATAAATATTATATTTTCAAAAGAAAATATATGGCAGCGGATGTTTGTAAAGTGATTTTATTTTATATCCATTCGAGTCATTTTTCAAAAACAGCAGATGATAGTGTCTGAACATTTTAATGTGTTTCAGTTACAAAAACAAATAAATAAATAAATAGAAATAAAATAATATAATATAATGAATAATAAAATATAATAATATAATAAACAAATAAAAATAAATAAATAAAAACGATATTTAATATGTTTTTTTTTTTTTTTTTTTTTTTTTGTTTAATACCTCCAAGTACTTTCCTAAATGACACTTACTTCTATGAAACTTGCTTCCAGATCAATATGAAAACCAAAGTAATATTTGATGAATTAATCCAGTTAATGATTCGTATGCGAGCGGTCGATCTAATTTTGCTTTGACGAAACTTCAAAATTAAGACAGGCCCAGTGTACAAATGATGTTGCTAACTTTTGGTGAAAATTGTAAAACCAGAAGTGGGACATAAAAAACTGAAAGAGGAATCGCAAACCCATATCTCAAAAATGGTTTTAATGATTTTCTTCAATGTTGATGTACAAACCCCCTTTCTCTTTGATATCATTCTGTGTGTATTTGTTGGTTGCTTCAAGAAAGTTACATAATAATAAGAATCGTCCTGAATAAGTATGTCGATCTTAGGTCTTCGAGAGAGTTTCTTCTAAAATGGTTCTATTGATTTTATTAAACTCCTTTTATTAGCTCATTTTTAAATGTCTTTTCGTATGTAATTGTTATTTTCCGATGAAATGATGAGTTTGTCATTTTTGGTGAAAATCGAGTATTGACCAAAAATCGGTAATTAAAAAACGTCTCCAGCGATTTTTGTTAAATTTTGTACATAAACAAATTTATATACATCTTTTAGCATGCATTACTACGTCACTATTAGAAAATTAGTAGTTTTCCTGATAAGGTAGGTTAGTTTCAGTTATCGGAAATTGGTGTTTATAAAACGTTTCTACTGATTTCCCTTAAACTCGCTATACAAACTCTAATTTATATGTTTTTACATCATATTTATTAATTTGCTAACACAAAAAAATTATTAGTCGTCTGAATAACTCTAGATCAATTCATATTCTGACCATACTATTTCCAAAATGTGTTCATAATATGTGGTAATGTAGTAAGGAACGGAATTACTGTGACTGCTACAAACCAGATTTGTTTAAATTTTAATGTTGCTATTCACATTAAATTTGATAAAAAGTATTAGAAATTACAAGAAATAAACACGTTTATGTTAGTATCTGAATATATAATAGTATCACACAGTGGTCGAAACGTGACCACTTTTTTTGCTAAACAAAGCAAAATAATTGCCTTCTCGTAAACGGAATTAAATTGCAACACAGCTGCGCCAATTATTTATCGATATGCATCCAAAGTGAATCAGCAGGGTTTTACTTAACATATTTCCAAACATATAACTATATATATTTTCTTAACATATAACTAAACTAATCTGCATTTTCAAGAGGATTCTGGAAACAGTTTATGTTAAAAGCAATTCACGTTAACAGTGTTCACGTTAACGAGATTTGACTGTATAAGAAGGAAGTATAAGATTCCGAAAAATTTTATATTTTCAGATATTGATGAAGTTACACGTTCTGAGATTTCCTGAACTCAATTCGACCATTTTTAGAAAATATCTATCTTTTCGAGTTCGAACACTGTACTTTAAGAGCCAATGGACTTGATTTAACCGAACTTGATATTTGGTTGAACCTTAGTTTGAATTGGTGCCGATTAGCTTTTGGGCTATATCTTCGAACAGGGGGTACTTCCATGTTGCGATTTCCTCTCATTTCAGGAAAGGCTCTGCATCTATAGTATACCAAACGGCAGATATCAAATCTGTTCCTTTGAAATGAATCTCATTCCATTGAAATTAAATGTTTTTGTTTACATTCGAAAATGGAAGTCTGTCATTTTATTCTTCCAGTGTTTTGAAATTTAATATTAAAATCTCATGAATTTTACAAAATAAATAAATAAATAAAATAAAAATAATAAAAATAAATAACTTAATCTAGAACGCACAGACAGTATCTTATATCCAAATATGGGTATTGAAATCAGGAGAAAATTTTCCTTAATGTCAAAAAAATATAAATCAAATGGAGATTAACATAGGAAATCTTTTGCTTGGCTCCACTGATGGTCAGTGACATCATCACTTCGCTTGCGTATAGTAATAAATCTATTTAAAAAAAAAATAATAAGTAAGTAACCAATTTCAGTTAATTGGAATGCATTATGTTGTTGCTTAAAAATGTGTCTTCAAATTAGAGCTGACATAAATAAAAAAAAAATAAAAAAAGGAAGAAAAGAAAAAGAATCAGATCTTAAAATAATTAGAAAAGAAAAAAAATCAGAACTCTCTTAAATCATATCCTTTTTACTTTCCGAACACTATAGTGAGGAAAGTATTGTAATCATGTCAAAAATCCGAATTCGAGATTTTGATGTTTCTATACGTTTTGAGGTTCCCTGAGTCCGTTTTCACTATTTTTACGATGATGTATGTATGTGTGTGTGTATGTGTGTATGTGTGTATGTATGTGTGTATGTCTGTGAGTGAACACGCTAGCGTCTAAACGCTTTGTTCGATTAACCTGAAAGTTGGTACGCATATTGTAAGCCACCATAGTACGAACCCTATAGATTTTGGTGAATCTAGCACTTATAGTTTTTTTACAGGGACACAAAGAAAAATTCTTTATCATTATGGCCTATGGGAGCAAAATCTTAAAAGTGCGATAGCATCTAAACGCCTTATTCAATTGAGCAGAAAAATTATACACATATTATAGGTCATAAATACCTAATCTGTATAGATTTTGGAGAATCTAGCACTTATAGTTTTTTTACAGGGACACAAAGAAAAATTCTTTATCATTATGCCTATGGGGCCAAATTTTTAAAAGTGTCATAGCGTCTAAACGCCTTATTAATCTGAGCAAAAAATTTTTACACATGTTATAGATCACAGTTGAACTAACTGTATAGATTTTGGTGAATCTAGCACTTACAGTTTTTTTACAGGGACACAAAGAATAATTCTTTATCATTATGGCCTATGGGACTAAATTTTTAAAAGTACGATAGCATCTAAACGCCTTATTGAATTGAGCTGAAAATTTATATGAGTATTATAAATCACTGTTGCACTAACTATAAGCATTTTGGTGAATCTAGCATTTATAGGTTTTTACAGGGACACAACGAAAAAAAAATTCTTTATCATTATGATCTATGGGCTCAAAGTTCAGTAGCGTTAAATAAAACATCGTGTAATAGATGGAGAAAAATACTCAAACACTCTATTATGGTTTTCTCTCTTTTGTTTGTTTAACAACTCCTCTTTCTTTACTTTATCTACAAAACTGTTAATTACTTAATGTTCGGAAAGTCGAGTGGAGTCACTCCAGATTTTTTAACGTGCGTTTATATTCAACAGTATAAACTTTCGATCTACCACTCATTTACTCAAATTTCTACAAATTTAGTTATCAAAAAGAATAAAAAATCTGTAGTTGAGTGTATAGTGATGCTACATTATACAAACTACTGTGTCTATGGTTTTATTTGAGTTTTCAGAAATAGTCCGATTTAACAACTTTCTACTTTAGGTATTTTTTTAATATAAAAGAATACGTGTATAAAATGGAAAAATGCTTTTTGAAAAAAAAGTCTTCTTGACATCGTAAGAAAATAATATTTGTATTCTGCACATCTGGCTAATCATACTTTTCAAATTATACAATTTTCGTCCCTCTATTCCCATAATTATAATGCTAAAAGCATACCACAAATTTCATGCTTGTCTATTAACATATAGATACACATAAAAGCCCGCTTTATGATGACCACCTGAGAGTTTTATGTGAATGTGTTATTGCCCCCACAGTGCTGTCTCTAGAGGGAAAAAAAAGAAGCTAGGTTACTAAGACGATAATATTAGTGAATTTTTTGTTAATATAAAGCTAGACAACGAAATACGACGAACTCTGAACATGAGAGTGATAATTAGAGCTTAGACACAGAGAGTGTAATCGAAACTGTCGCATTTGTTATACATTTACGAGCAGCTCAAGAGTTGAGTATCAGGCAAAAGTCTGTGTCTGATCGGATAAATTGTGGTCGTCATCAGGGGATGAATGATCGTGTGAAATGGAGAATCTCCCGAATTGGCAGACAGAAAACAGAACAGTAACAGTGAAAAAATTGCAGCAGAAGAATCGTCTAAAATTATTTCTAAGATCACTATTCGACGTACCATGCTTTTTAGAGAATATTGAAGCTAACAGGCTGACCGCAGTATCGGCGATCATAATAAAGTGGCCATTGAGTATATTCCTGTGTGTGCGTGAAGTTTACATAGTTCAACGTAATAACATTTTTTTTGTGGAAAATGTAAACATATATATATATGTAAAAGTAATTTAAAGTTCAGATAGAAAAAAAAAACTAAATAACTCCAAAATATTTGGATTTAATAACATAAAATTGGAGATTAGCACAGAAATTTCATTAATTTATGTGTTTGAATATATACATAAAGATTAATTTTATATTATTGCTATGCAAAAAATAGAGCTTTATATATTATGCATATACAAAAGTAAGAATAATTCAACGTAATAAGATTTTTTTTTGGGGGGGAGGGGAGGGGGAGGGGTTTAACTGAGAAAAAATATATACTGCCTCCATCTAGAACGAATAAGTGGTCGCTTCCTGAGTAATTGAACTAGAAATATAGATTTACTAGCCATGCGGTTTAGATTAGCGAGCTATAAGGTAAAAAAAAAAAAAAAAAAAAAAAAAAAACTGGATAGACAAAATGATCGAGAATTTCTAGACTATACTTTTTTAGACGGTAAAACAATATTATAAATATAAAGAATTTTTGTATTGCGAGAAATTCTCGCTTCATTGCCTAGAATTGGGTCATAACCCAAGATTATAGTTACTAAAATTCGTTTTTTGAGTTTTCATAATATGTGCAGAGATTTTTAAATACGTTTGATTACAATAATTTAAGAAAATCATCTAGAATTCTATTAGGGATTTTTAGAAGTCTCTAGCAAAGAGAACCAGAATTTATAAGGGTGACATAGAATTATTTTTACTAGATACACAATTTAGTTTCTAGATGTCAATCACATAATTATTTTTCAGTTTAAATATTTAAAAATAATTAAATAATTATAAGATAAAAAGAACTTTTTATATACCATGTTTTTAAATTTTCAGTGGAGTTATATAAACTTGGCAATTCTATGTATTTGGTATTAATAAATACTTTGTAGAAACGATACGACAGTGACAATAAAACACGCGAGGATAAAAAATAGCATATAAGCAATATTTAAGCACGCGGACTCAGTTTATTTAACTAACAATAATAATAATAAAGTTGGTTTTAAAAATCAAATATTAATCCTTTTACTTAGAACAACATATATTAGCATCATGAACTGAATTAGCACTTTACCAATGTGTAGAAAATTTTTAAAGTTATAATGACGCCAATTATTGTGAGAGGCCTAACTTAACTTTTTATTATTTTTTAATGTTCACGTTTAATTAAATGTATTTATTTTTATGTCGAAAGAAAATGAACTCGTAAATGTTTTTGCAACAATTAAATTATATCTAATATTTAAATGGCTAATTTTAAAGCTATTAGGAGGTTGTTATTTTCATATTTTAATTAATTAATAGAAAAGTAATCAAAAATTCGAAAATCGGGTTTTGAGGTATTGCGTTGTCACCGTGTTCTGAGCTATTCTAAATGTTTCAAATATCTAGCTAGTCGGGAAGTTAAATAAAATCGAGAACAAGTTTTGTACTGGACAAACAAACAGACAAAAAAAGAAGAAAGCGAGCTAATAAAAACATGGTAATATATACGGTCAAATTTTCATGCAGTTTTTAAAGTTTTATTCATCAATGATATTGAATTGAAAGAAAAATTCTCAATTGAGGTTCACATTACTTTTATAACAACACATAATGACTGAAGAATTCAAACATTTTTTCCCCTGATACTGAGGGTGTTTGGCTTGAAAAAGTTTACTATTATATACATTTTAATTAAATGAAATGGATTTCTCTTTATCAGATATTAAAATGAAAACTGTAAAATGTGCGCTTGAAAATTAAACATATACTATTATGTATTTTATATAAATAATGACACTAAATTTCTCATCAAAACACATATTAAAAGAACCACGAAAATTCCCAGTAATCTTTTTATACACATTTTTTAAATTAACATTGTTAATATAAAACTTTCAGTTAATGAAGACCGGAAAAAGGAAAGGGAAAAGTTTTTTCTTTTTCTTTTTCTTTTAGGTGGGAAAGAAAAATCAATTACGTGAACTGTCAGTTTAAGCCGTTATTTCCTCTTTTTCTGTACATCAATTTATAAAATTGAATCACACTTTCAAAAAGAAAAAAAAGAAAAATGTAACGGAAATGTGGTTGACGAAATTTCCGTATTCTGTTATTTTTATGGAATCAGATAATGCTTTTTCAGGAAAAGACAAAGCACTGAGACCGAGATATAATTTAATGAGAGAACTTCTTCTTTTACTTTTTTTTTTTTTTTCTACTTTGTTCTTGCTTTTTAAAGAGAGTGTAAAAGCAAAAAGAGAAATGCAATTTGTAAAATGTATTCGTGATGAAATTCAGCAATCTTCTTCTAAAGTAAATTAAACTGAATGTTATATATTTTGCATGATAAATCGGTATATCGATGTTATGGTGCATATATTTAGTGTAAAGAACATACTAATATGACTCGTATTTTCATAAAAATAGTGTAATAGTAACGTTATTGGTGAAATTTCTGTTTTTTATACTTCTATAGAAATGCATCAATATATACATTATATACATATATATAAAGTTAAAATAGTGACATCAGATTGGAGTTGTATTGATTAAAACCAATTGAATATGCTAGTGTCCTATGCCAAGGTAGAGTGTCCTCCGTGGAATCTTTCTATGAGGTTCTGGACCCTATTTACAGGAATTTTGAAGAGAACCACGGAAAACTCCGAACGATTTTTTTTAATAGAACAATCTTGAATAAATAATAACTTATGGAAGTAAAGCATTATACAAAGCAAAAAATATTGAAAATATTAACAAATGTTATTTTCCTGCATTTATTACTTTTTGAAATTGAAATAGTTAAAAAACGCTGTTGATTTTTACCAAAGCAATTATTACCGAAAGGAAATAAAAATCAGTTGTCTGTGAGACATTCACATATGAGGTCATATAAAATTACTATTATTGCCCAACCACTTAAATATTTCAAAAATGAATTAAAAAATATTTTTAAAGTAAATATGTATATATATATATATATATATCAAACACCAAACACTAGCAATTTGTATATTAATTTACATGAATCAAGAATATTTTAAGATCATTAAATATTTCAAATCACATAAAGAGGTGAATTGTAACCAGGATTTCATGACGTTGAGTAAAGATACATTTTAAGAGCAAAATAAATGCTTTTTACTTTTGTATGCATGTGATTTAGAATAAAATTTATTTATTTATTTATTTATTTCAGAATTGGATAATTTTATTTAAATCGGATATCCTTATTAAGCTATTTTGTGAGATTTTAAGAAATGGATATTAAAAAATATTTTAAAGCAATCTAAAATAGATAACGAACGCTCCGAAGAAAGAAACAAAGCAAATTAAAAGTTCGTTTATAATTAATATTATATAATAATAGATGTTGATGGTATAATTACTCTTTAAGTATAATTTTCTTTTCTACAAAAAAATTTACTTTTAGAATTGTTATTTTAAATTTATCTAGAAAATTTATACATAAAAGCATGAAAGAAAAAAATTAACAAAATTGATGATTAAGACAATGAACAAACACTAAATATCCATTATAATATATAAAATACATATTAACTAACTTCATGACTGTTACAAAAGTATCAGGATTATACTAATGAGTATTATGATTAATTTTTATTGTAAAGCATTCATTTATAAAAAAACATTTTATATTTGTAATAAAATCAATAAAAATATTATTTAGTTAAAGTAGTGAATTATTTAAAAATTTTTTGTAACTACGTGTCTTAATCGTTTCAAGGAGAGTTATACTTGAAGAAGAAAAGTACATTTTTTCACCTTATTTTTATTATAAATAAAAAAGAATCAGCCAAACAAATATTTATTGTAACTTTATTATTTATTTATCAAATACACATGGTTGATATGTAGAATTTCCTAGAATTTCTAACTCTTTAATGCCTGATTATTTTTAATTCAATTTAAAAATGTTTTACTTCTTTCCTCTCTTAAATAAATCGCGGGAAAAATACTTTAAAAATCATACTTTCTTTTAACTATGGTTTACAGCTAAAAAGAAATTTGTTGCCAATCGTGAAATATGAGGAATTAGAGCTTCAATATTGTTTTAATAATACTTTAGAAGACAAAATTGGGTATGCTGCCGAAAGGCAACACACGGCATTTAATGGTTAACATGTAGCATCTAAAAGTAACGCCCATGTGTGGAGTTACGCATTCCTGAATACCGGCCATCGAATTCCACAGCTACAAACAGGTTACTATTTGATAATGTACAATATAAAAATTACTTTTTGATATGTATATGTGTGTTTGTGTGTGTGTGTGTAACGTATAAAATTGTAAATATATATATTTCAAGAATTAATTTTACATTGTACATAATCTCAATATTAACCAATTTGTAACTGCGGACTTCGACAGCCGGTATTTAGGAATGATTAGTATTAGGAACTCCACGCATTGGTGTTACATTTTGATGCTATGTATATATCTATACTGATAAGTATAAAGGATTTAAAGTCCATATTCTTGATTTTTCTGGAGACGAAAAATAAAGTTAAACTAACTAAAAAATAATCAGCAGAATCGATTAGGAAAAAGGGATTATGTTGGTTTATACGCTTTATACCATTCAGTGATTGTCAATCTTCATTTAATAAAGGAAAAAAAATTGAATTAAATATTTTATACCAAAGATTAATGCTAAATATCTGACTTGAACCTTTTTTTACCAATGGGTTTTCTCAAAGACTAAATGACATGGATTTTAATCCTTTATACCAATCGATAGAGAATTTTTTCTGAGTCTGACTATGTACTTAACTCAAAATCGACATTTTTGGACTTAAATCCTTTATACTTATCAGTACAGATATAACCCTAGAATATTCTTTAAAGATATATAAGTTCCATATATATATATTTAATCATTCTATTTTAATATATTTAAAGATAATATATGCAAACAATCATAACATATGACTATATAAATATAATTTAGATTTAAATATTCCTCCACCAACTGTTATTTTTTATAATTTTTTCTTGTATTGCTTAATTTTAATTTTAATTTTAATTAATTAATGATTTTATTTATTTTATAAAGTACAAAGAAAACTTAAAGAAAAAGTGCTTTTAAAAGAAAATGTGCTTTTGCTTTGCTTAACGAACTCATGCCAAAAAATATCATTTCGTTGTATGTTGCTGGTGTTTACAATTCCTGAAATAAATATAGATTTGTACATTACATTTAGTTGCAAGTTTAGCAAATTGCATTCACTCCTGGCAGGTGATAATTAAGCTAGTCTTAATCTAGTTACAAAGCTTATGTCTGACTCCGCTGTGGAATACTATTATGTTATGTTAAATTAATACCTCTGTGAAACCACGCTGACATCGCTTTATAAACTCGAAATTATAACAGTATACTACGGTGAAAATTTTAATCAAGAACGTTGTGAATTATATAAGATAAAAAATATAAATAAATAGAGTAAAAATCTAACAATTTAATAAAAAATTAAATTTAAATGATTGCTGATAAAAACAATGCAGTGTAAGCAAGATAATTTTTTTGGGGAAAAATGTCTATAAAAAGAACGGTACATTCAGGTTTTTTGGTGGTTCCTCAAATGTATACCACTTTTTTGTTATTGAAACCTTTGTATTATTCAATCGAAGAAAAGCACTGCAGAACATTACTGAAGCTTACTATAAACAAGTAATATAAAAGAAAATTTTTTAAAGTCAATTCCTTATTACAAACACTATCGAAAAAGTTTTTTTTTTTCTTTTTTTTTTTTTTTTTTTTTTTTTTAATAATTTTGAATTAGGAAATAAAAAGCGCGTGCAAAATGAAATAAAAATAATTATAAGATAAAGAAAACTTTTTATATACCATGTTTTAAATTTTCTGATGAATCATAGAGCTTTTATCAATATGCATAAAATTTTTAAAGTGATAATGACGTCAATTTTTGTGAGATGCATAATTTAACTTTTTATAATTTTTTTAATTTTCTCGTTTAATTAAATGTATTTATTTTTATATCGAAAGAAAATGAAATCGTAAATTTTTATTGGCAACCATTAAATTATAGCTGATATTTTAATGGCTATTTTAACGCTATTAGGATGTTATTAATTTCATATTTTAATTAATTATCAGAAAACTAATAAAAAAATTCGAAAATCGGACTTCGAAGTATTGTGTTGCCACCGTGTTCTGAGCAATCCTGAAAGTTTCGAATTTCTAGCTAGTCGGGAAGTTAGTTAAAAATGGATTGCAAGATTTATATAAGATATACATAGGAAAAATGTGAACTAATAGTAGGAATTGAAAAAGTAGTATTCAGTTAAGAAACCACTAAAAAGGAAACTTGTTTTATTTTCATACCTGTTTAACTATATTTAAATTACTATCTCTATTTCCATATCTATTTGTTTATAGTATAAAACAAAACACAGAAAAAATCAATAATACATTATTTTCATAGACTATTACTTTCAACGACACTTTTAAATACACATATTTTGAATTGGATAATACTTTTCTGAATTCTTAAGGCCTCAGTTAATTTAAATATAATCGTTTAGTATTTAATGTTTACTTTTTCATTTGTTTACTAATGAGTATAAATACATTATTATAAATCAATTTTACGTTTACCACCCAAAGATATGCTGTGTAAAGATCAAAATTCAAAATAATAGTAAAAATTTATTGAAAATAGTTTTAAAACAAAAAAGTGACAAACTGAAGATCTTTTGAACCCCAATTTGCTATTTTTTCTAAGATTTTGCATATATGAATGCACATATATCTATGCACAAGTTTTAATTTTTTTTTACTTTCTTCTATATGTATATATAGAGAAAGTACTGCATTCGTGAAAATTTTCAAACTCCAGTTTTAGATGGATTTACACGTTTTTGGTATGTCCTGAACACGATTTGACTGTTTTTAGAAAATGTCTGTCAGTCTGTGTGTTTGTGTGTGTGTATCACAAATTTTGTGGACGCTGTAACTCATGAGCCAGTGAACGAAATTTAACCAAACTCGGTATTTTGTTAAACTCTCACATAAACTGGTTCTGATTAGCTTTGTGGATCAATTGCTCATCAAGTGGGGCTGTTATTGCATTTTTTCTAAATTTTTAACATGGCAGTATCGGACAAAATTTTGTATAAATGTACATAAGGAGAGTTATTTTAAACGTGTGATTGTGAAATTAATATGAATTATTTATAATAGCAGCAGTTAACAAGAAAAAAAAAAAAAATGCGCATGTGGGAGTATCGCTTCCCGATCTGGGGTGGGGGGGGGGAGTACCTACCACCCCGTGGGGAGTAAATTTTCAATATGGGAGTTTTTGAAAAGTCTTGCCTTTAAAATGAATGGTTCAACTATAGATCTGTGATAAATTAAATAATGTTATAGATTTTTTTATCTTTTAACGAAAAAAAAAAAAAAAAAAAAAAAAAACTTAGAAAAAAAAAATCGTATTTATTTCGATATTGGCAAAAAATTGACTTTCTTTCAGCATTGAGTGATATAATTCAATCAGATAAAAATCGTCTGCATTTATAATGGAAAATAATTTGATAATTTAATAATTAATTTGTATTCAATGAATTTTGTGTAAAATTATATAGAAGAAAGTCAGGTGGTGGCCATATCATGCTAGTTTAATTAAGTTTTTGTAAGATTTTAGAATCATGCTTCTCTATGGACGAGCATGTGTGTGTGATGATCTGTAAAGCGGTATATTTGATAATGGGAATAAATTGTTATGTAAGTAAAAATGAATTTTTAAATATTGAATTCATTGTTTAAAATACAGTGAATGGATTTGAGAGTTTACAAACTTGATCAAATTATACAGCTAGGCCATAAAACAAATTTCCTAATTTTGAGGTACATGAAGCTAAAACTAATAAACGGAATGAAGTCATTTTTATTATACAGACTGTGAAACACATAAGAATATTATTTTCTGGAAGAAATAATTTGTACTAAAAGTCGCCCATAGCGCAGATTTTGGCACTGCCGTCATGTACAGAGTATGCGATTTGTTCTTGGGAAAATGTGTTCTATGTGATGGCCTTCCCTGTGTACAAAATACTAAATCGGGTGTTTGATATTCTCTACTGCTGCACCACGTAATCTATTGCTTCGGATAATTATATCAGCCTGTATTTTTTCAGTGAACTTTCGCGTTTGATTTTAAGTGAATTGAAATGCATTATTTTTCGCAAAAGTTTGCAGGCAGTTTCTTAAGGTATATCTTTTAAGCGAGCTCTTGTAAGAGCGTTTAGATCACTGCTAGTCCCTTTGCCGTATAATACAGTAGAAGAAACTTCAATTACTGCATCATATGATATTGTTCTTCGTACTCTGCCGGCTTTAACTCCTAGAAATCTGCTTTTCCCGACTTTTTCTTTTAATCATACTTTTCAGTACAACATTACATATTGCAGCTCTACGCTAGTTAAGAAACCCTTCTGAGTTCCCACAGAGCTCTCACAGAACTACACTCGGTAGAAAAAGTGCTATATTAATAAAGGACGCTCGGTGAAAGTTTGATATACTTTAAAGACACATCAAAAGTCACTGTTAAAAATTTGGTGCTAGTTTGAAGCAAAATTTGGTACTGAAGTGGCTAGAACCACCCAATGGTTTAACTTTTTACCATGATTTGGCAATTTTATACTGAATCAAACATTGGTATTATGTTAAAAAAAAAAAAAAAGTCTACCAAGACGGGGATCGAACTGAAGACCTTTTTGTCTCACGTCAAACACACTGGCACCGTGCCACGCTTTCTTGCTCGTTAATTGATGATTTTGATAAAAGGGGCATAATTTTCTACATTGTAAAAAATGTGTCCTATTTGCTGCTAGAAATTCTCTGTAATTTGAGAAAATACGTTCTGACAACGTAATTTTTTCGTAAATTGCCGTATTTTCTCGTGCATAATATACTCCATTTTTCCAAATTTTCATTTATTCCACGCGGTCTTGCATACCCCAGTGCTGATTAATAAAAGAATATTATCCGTAAGTTTAATACCGTACGTCATTTATTTTTGCATGTGCGTTTTTATTAAACCATTAATAATTGCATTATCAAATTTCGTGCATTAATTTTAAATATTGACTTTTCTCGTTTCCAACAGCTTTAAAAACACGTATTAACTATGAAATCCGGATGTTCTACCTCGATTGTGAAAATTAGTAGTGCGTTTGTGACAAAACTACCAAAATCTCCCCTATCCGCGACTTTTGGAAGTAGTTTTTTTTTTTTTCTCTCCGAAATTATCTCCCCGTGTGTACCACTTCTGTATATGAAATTTGGTTTATACGTTTAACTACGTTTATTATTTTTAGTTGCAGGAACTTTCAAGCTGGGAAAGTTATTCTATGGCCACATAGTATTTAAAATTATATATGCTGCTGATTACAATTATCTGGAAATAGTCAGTTAAAAGTAATTTGTAGATATTTTGTAATTAATTGCTGAAAATTTGTATAACATTTTAAAAATAAATTAGCCATTTCGTTCGGTTGTTTGAGAACCAATTGTTATTGCTATATGATGTGAAAATTTTTAGGCTTTCTGTATCTATATTTTGTGTTTTTTTAGAAATGATTTGGACTTTAACTCACAAGTCATGAATGTGGAAAAGAAATTTTAAAAAAATTATGAAATACATATTAAAATGTCTTAGAAATAATTGGTTATTCAACATAATTTAGATACACAATTTCTAAGTTTCAGTTAACTTCATCATATTAAATATTTTCTTCCATTTAAATAACAAATTTAGGATTTAAACTTATAACAGATACACAGTTTTTATTTCTATTATGAATAAATTGAGAAAGCAAAATTTATATGTGTGTTACAAAACAGGATTTTCTTCGTTGTTAGTTACCAGGATTCTTTTGAGAAGTATTTCGTAAGTAGTGGAACTATATATGTATGAAAGAATTAAAAACTCACACACATATGAATATACCTGCATGACATCTATAGTATTATTAATATTTATTGAATTCTTAATAGTCTTAGAAAATGCAAGTATGTTAACTAATTTACAATACAAATAATAATAATAATAATGAGATAAAATAGAAAATTATCTTGTGCCGCATCTTCCATTTGAAATATGTTGAGTACGCCTTATACTTATATTATTCACAAGGATTTTACGATCCTTTATTTCAATATTACTTATAAAGTATTATCTTTAAAATATAATTTAAAATATTAAACACTTCAGAAAATGTTGTTCTCGTTAGAACAACAATTACCTTGTCAAAATATATTTGTAATTTCCGAAATAGTATATAACCCTTATTTTGACCTAATTTTAACTTGCTCATTTCACAAGTTCCATTCTATCTTCGTCGACAGGTAGTAATTAGGGAAACCTACATAATGTACCTACTTCTAGCATCATTACCTGAAATTAGTACCTACGTCATCATGGAGTTGACATCTACTCTCAAACTATCTTCAAAAATATTTTTAAACTTGAAATTTGAGATGCTCATTAGAAGCATGAAATCTGTAAGCACCTAGAGAAGATTTTAAATTATCTCCATACATTAAGTTGCTAAAATACGGTAACGGCATAGCGTACTTTTAAATACAATACATTTAATAGGTGAAACATTATAAGTTTTAAATGAGTAGGATTTTAAATTTGATCAGTGATATCGTACAGGGCGCTGTTAAAGTAGAAGATTTTAAGCATCAATGAATAGAGAAATAGAGGAGAAATTTATACTCATTCCCTTTTGTTATAAAATAGTTTACTTAAAAACATACATATATTAGAATGGAGGATTTATCATTTTGTGAAGTATAGTAAAACAAATGAACGCGAAACAGAAACGTTAATTTTAACTAAACTGTTATTCGAATAAACTTTCTTATGAACAATTTTTCGTATTTAGTGTAACTATTCAAAATGATAGTTTGATTACTTATGAAAAAGGATTTGTTTATTTCAAATGTTAGACGCTAACTTTAGAAAAATGCAATTTGAGTTTCTATCGCATATTAAGATTTATAAATAAATAAAATAATAATAATAATAATAATAATTGGTGTGTTTGTTCCTGATCTTATATAACAAGTTATTTTTTTTTTTCTAGTTAAAAAATTGATTGATAGGAGTAAAAATTATTTATTCTGGTTAAAATTTTCTTTTGGACATTAAGGCTTTAAATCTGAGAAACGTTGAACGCAGAAAAAAAGTGAACAATGTAATTATTTGTATTGTCATTGTAATTTAGAGAAAAATTTAGCGTTTATAAATAAACTTATGATATAAGTATATGCTTATTGCTTATCATATTTGGATTAAGACCGAGATGCACTGAAGGTTCACATACACACACACACACATATATATATATATATATATATATATATATATATATACATATATATATATAAATATATATATACATTAAAATATTACATCCCATATAGCAAATATTCTTTCGTAGGAGCTCCCACGGTAAGTCCCATATTTCACATATTCCTCCCAGCATATTCCGTAGGAATGCAAAATGTCCACGATAGCGGTCTCCGTAGGAACAACGTCATAGTTTCCGAGTTTCGTACCTCCGTCGTAGTTCCCGAGAACTACCTCTGTAAAATCATTCCTAGAAATATCAAATTAGATTTTCCCTCAGATGTCCCGGGCCGCGGTAGCCTAGTCGGTAGAGCGCCGGCCTCGAAATTGGAAGATTGCGGGTTCGGTACTCGAGTCGGCCAAAGACCGTCGTATACACTAATGGTGGCTGGGGCACGTAAAATCTGTCGTGACGGCAATGTCCTCCATGTTCCTGTCAAAAATTAGACCTCTGGGGGTCACCGAAGCGGGAGAGCTATCTTTTCCGTAGAGGATCAAAATTACCATGACATGTCTCCGGACCACCTCTAGGGGTGAGTCCCAGACCGTCGTTAATTGCCCATCTGCGCAGCACTAGTGCGACGTAAAACCCAACCAACCAACCAACCAACCCTCAGATTTCCCAAGCATATCTGTTCTTCCTCCGGGAACAATCCGGGAGGTTCAGGATATCCCAGGGAACGACGGCGGAAGACCATTGTTATATGGGATGTATCAAAATTTATAGTAAATTACCAAAATAAACAATAGAGTATGATCAATCTCAAATCTACTATATATCTCATTAAAAAAATATATATAACAAAATCATAATAGATTCATTAGATAAATAATTAATATCACCTGAGAATGATCATAAAAGTAGGCAAAATTTCTATAAATTAAGAACATCCATGTTTTAACCAGCATGTAACAATTCAATAAATAATTATAACAGAACGTGAAATTTGCAATTGCAGCTGTAAAATGTAGTATTTTAAACATCGATTGTAATGTAACTCTGGGCTTAAATATTAGCATATTGTATGAAAAAAAAATTGTTGTAACATGAAAGAACAAATTAAGTTTAAGAAACTTGAACATCATTTTCATTAAAAGCGCAATGATTTTTAAGGTGCTTTAATGCGCAATACTTTAATGCTTTATTGCTTTAATGTTGCTTTAATGTTTTAATGCGCAATGCTTTTACAATAAAAATGATACAAATATGAAAATAATGCAAATATGAAAAATTATAGTGAATTACCAAAATAAATAATAGAGTATGATCAATCCAAATATACATATATATATATATATTATATGTGTACATATGTTTCTCATATATAATATATACATACAGGTATAGTGACCAGCTAAGATATGATGTAAAATGTCATCAGGTGGCTCTTTGCATAAAACAAAAGAGCAATTTTCACAATGGAAATGAAAAATACTGAACGTATATACAATTTGAAAAAATATTTATTGTTTTTCATCACGCGTGGATTTCCTCTTTGTTAAATTATCGTTCTTCTCATTTCTATACCAAAAAGACTAACTAGTTGGCATCTCCTTTAAATAAAAAATATAATGATAATTCCTTCAGTGTTCAAATCTCGTTCAATTTTATATATCAAATTTGGGAGCAATTTACTCGCTTGTTTCAACTACAATATCATGTTTATAGAGGAAATATAATTAATTCGCCCTTTATTTAGATATATATTGTTTTGTATATCAGTAATATATTATTTCAAATGTAAAATTAAATGTTTAATCTTTAGTGTAAAGTCCTTATAAAATTACCTTTCATAACAAAGCATATTTTAAAATTTGTTTATTAATGAAACAGCATCTTAACTAAAAGAAATTTATGGTGTAGCAGTTACAAATGTTTTTAAACTTTATTGTATTTGTAATATTTTTGGACTTGATTTGAGTAGTTTTTTTCTGTCTTAGTAGCTTCTTATTCTTTCTTTTTTTCCTTAATAAAATAGATTCAATACGAAATTCTTTATTTTTAATGCATTGGCAACTAATGTTTACTTTAAAATAACCACAAGTTTTTTAATAAAAAATGCAATGTTTTATAAAAAAAAAAAAAAAAAAAAAAAAAAAAAAAAGAAATTAAGAAAGAAATTAAAACTGTTCTGAAAGACTTTTGTCCATTATTTTTAGTTATAGTACAAAACACATCCAAAACGTTGTTAAATCTAACATTAATTATTAATATTATTAATTCTTTTAGATTCTAATCTGTGAAAACCCAAATATAGAATTTGTTGTAAATAAGATTATAAATTTCCATAACCTTAGTTAGATTATGAAAAACAGTAATTAAACAAACTCATCAAATTCATCAAAGTTAATATAAAAATTAAATTAATATTTAACTAACTAAATTAAACTTATAATTACAAAGTGAATTTAATTGTTAATGAAATTGTTCAAATGTAAAACTTTATCGATTAACCATAGATTGTCTGGAATTTAATTTTTAATATCATTCTTTTGATGGCAACATGTTATACTCCATGTCTATATTGATGATGGTTTGACATGTGGTTAAATAATCGATTTTCCCCCCCTTTTTTCTCTATGGATTCCTTGTAGGTTTGCTTTAATATTTTATTTCATTCCTCTTTCAAAATGGTTTCGTTGTAAGATAGGAGCATGAGCTATATCTTTCCATAGAAATAGCTATATAATTTTACGAAATTATGCAGCTCCTTCTGCTTTAAAGAAGTACATGTTTCCCTGATGATCTAATACTTCTATTTTTAAGCATTTATTAACCAATTCTTAATTCCTGTGGTCTTTTTTTCATACTTTTTAATTCAATTCCTAAATCCTGTTACATTTTTAAACAAATTATTGAGAACCTTCATCAATTTTTCTCTGCCAAAGTTTTATGGTCTTTTTTACTCATGCAGGCGTAAGTAATTTAAATTGGTTTTGTCTTTTAATTTGAACTAAAAATGCATCGTAAAGTTGCTGTGCTAGCTTTTTTACTGTGTTACAATCAGTTTTATTTTTGTGGTGTTGTCATTACCATGCATCTTTTAAAAGCCAAATTTTTATGAAATATTAAATTTATATATATATGTATATTTCTATAAACAATGGAAAATTTAACGCAAAAAAGTAGAAATAAAGGGATTATGACAGTTGATTTAACATACAAAATGAATTGTTACATTAAAATTAAAAAATAATTAAGCGAATTTCTTTGTTGTTCCATAATGGAAGTAATAGTTATTAAACTTACAAACGTTCCCAATTCAAAATTAACTTCAACTCTATGCAGGTCCCTTGAGAACACTCATAACGATATCACAAAACCGAACAGACATTTATCATACTTAAGAATCTTGTGTTAAAACTCACGGGACATTACTTTAACCTTGATAACTCTGTAAAAGTTGTGGAAGATATTTCCTATTATTGTGAGCAAAGACAAGAGGCTCTTTGAGAATAAATTAATCACTTTCATTAGAAATCCTAGGATACTTCGTGGAAAAGTTTTTCCTAAAACTTTTGCGGCAATTGTTATTGTCTTTAAACTGTTTAAATTCGGAATTACATATACATTGAGTTTTTAATTATTAGATATTTTGAGTTTTTAAGAAATATTAGTAATTTATTTTATTTTAATTATTTAATTATTTTTTATAAGAATTTAAGTCAAAGATATTATGTCCATTTAAATTAACTTATTTTTTTTTATGAAGGCATGTTTCACGTTGAATATGATATAAACGGTATTTATCCTTTGTTCACCGGACCATAAAATAATTTTTTATACTTTAATTCTATTCTCCCTGAACTACATTTGCAGTTGAGTTATTGATCTTATTTATTTATTTGCTTGCAGTACTAAATTTTAAGGATGTATGGCATTGTCGCCAAGTCTCCCACATTTCTAAGAAGACTTGATACTGGAATCTTTTTATATTTTTATTTTTTATTTTATTTAAACTTAAATACTTCTTCACACATCATAAAATTAATGTAAGAAGTACCGGTTTCGATATGAAGTGGGCTTTTCCTTTTCATGTGCAAATATACGTGCTACTATCGTGGAGGCAAGTAAGACAATCTTGCTTTTACCTCGAAATTAGTAGCACGTGTTTTTGCAGAAATTTAACTGAAGAAGAAAAGCCGTTTACTTTAGAAGTCGGTAGTGCTTACATAAATTTCATGGCATGTGAAGAAATTTTTAAGTTTAAATATTTATTGTACTCCAGTTCTTTAATTTATTATGTTTATAATTGTTTTCAATTTATTTACTCGTCGAAAATATGTGTGACTTTAGAAATATTCCTTTAAAAATATTAAGTGGATAAATATGATTTAAAAAAAATTATAAGTTATGAGCCATGATGTAAAGTATATGAGGCCTTACACGTTCATATTCGCGCAAGGATGCCAAACGTTCTAAAGTCTCCTGAGAATTCGTTTAGATTCAATGGTTTCGGAGAATAGTGTAAAGTAGTACTTGAAAAACTATGTCTCAGCTGTAAGTTGAGTATTTTTATGAAGATGGTATAAAGTTGTGAAGTGATCCTCCAGTCCAAGCTATTTAAATAGCCTGCATTCAATGCTTGGTGAGCTTATGAAAAATTCAAACGCTCATTACAGGTGTGTCCCTTGAAGTTAATCAATACAAGAAAACGCAGTTGGAGTTTCTTTTCCGTATGGTGAGTTTATCACTTTAACCTGACGCTATTTAAACCAGAAGAGACATTACTTATTTGACTACAGATAGTAGATATATTCCAGCGGGTAGTCAACTTCCCACGCTTTTCTTTCAATAAAGATTAAATAAAATATTGGGTTTATTACTTCTTGCTTTTTCATCTACTTTTCCTATTTTTCTATTAGTCAAAAGTACTGCTTGGAATATGAAACCTTTATAAATACACAGTTTAATGCGTATATGATTTAGAAATATATCCCAGGGCTACTGAAAATTAATCGAATCAATTTGAATACGGGGTGCGATCTACAGTTCTTTGAATAATTTCAAATGTATATATAACATCCTTAAATCTTTTATAAATGTACCTACAATATTCAGATAGGCAACTGAACAGGCAGAAAGTTTCCTAACACTAAAATATATTTCAGATAAAATTGTTTGCAAAAAAAAAAAAAAAAAACTTTCAAATGTTATTTAATTCTTTGCCGGTGCTATTTAATGTCACTCCTTTGAACAGTGTTACTAAATTTAGGAATTTTTTATTCAACATCCAACATTAAATTTTAACTGTAATGATTGCCTAATCACTTCGAAGGTTATTCGTCCATTATGCATATCAAATATCACTGCTCAAAATTATTGGTGACAGTTGGTTAAAAGAGTACCTAAATTTGGTCACATTGATTAGAGCGCTTTAGAGCATTAGGGACAGCAAAGGGTTAAAGTAGTTTTTAAATGTCAGATCTCCACTTTAAACTGTAATAATATTTTTATTAATGTAAGGTAAGAGAAAGTAGTGTGAATGTCCCATCAGATTAACTTTTCTGTTAAAAATTAACCTATACCGTCTTCGGACATACGCATTTCTCTTTGAACTATTCACAATAATTTCTCCTAAATAGACAAACATTTATCATACTTAAAAATCCTTATTAAAACTCACATGACGTTTTCAGCATTGATAACTTTATAAAAGTTGTCGAAGTTATTTGCTCTTATTGTGGACTCAGATGAAAGGTTCTTGGAGAATAAATTAATTATTTTCTCTAGAAATCTTTGTTAAACTTTTTCTGAAGGAAGAAATATCTAAACTTTTTCGGTAGTTGGTAACTTTCTTCAAATGTTTAGATTGAGAATTAAGAATAGAAAGAGTTAAATATCTTTTTCCTTTAATAACTTTCACTTTTTATAATAAAGAGTGTTACAAGATGTTTAAAAGTCTTTGAAATAGATAATATGTATAACATTTAATATATATTAAATTACATATATATTAAATATATTGTGATTTTTTTTTTTTTTTTTTTTTTTTTTTTTTTTCAAAATTTGTCAATATCACTCTCATACGATTTTTAAATTAATTTATATTTTCATTTTACATTTTTCAATTTTACTTTTATTTTTATTTTTATTTTTATTTTTATTTTTTTCCAAATCAGAACGTACTTCTTTTAAATATCAATATATATATATATATATATATATTTCTTACATATTATATTGATTGACTATATGTAAATTTTCGAATCACTGAAAAATGACCCAAGAAAAAAGCATAGATAAAATGCGAACCAAAGAGAGAAAAGAATTACAAGTCTAAAAAAAAAAAAAAAAAAAAAAAAAAAGAAGAAGAAGAAGAAGATTTTTAAGTTTATTACAATTTAAAAAAAATAAATTTTACTTTTATTTTTTTAAAATGATGTATACGTCATAGAAGTCAATATATAGATTATAGTCCAGTCAAGATAGGAAAAATAGAAGAAAAAAATCAGTAGTTTTGAAATTTTGCATACTCATAGCCGAAGGGGTCCTGAACAACATACTAAATGTCCCCGCCCGTGGGGGATGAGCGGGGGGCAGGGGGGGGCATTTAAGGGCGGCAATTTTCAGTTTTTATTAAATATCTTACAAACTATCGCATTTAGAGAAAAAATGTCAATCACAAAATTAATCTATGTAAAATTTCCTACAAAAATGTATCTTACATTTTGTTTGTACGATCATTAGTTTAGAAGATATAGGGAGATGAAATAACACATTTTCTTGAAAAATTCTTTTTTGCAATAGTAAAATCAACTAAAGTGTGCAATTAAAAGGGTTCTTGTCAAATATTTTCTAATGTAAAAAACAAATATATACATAGGGAATATGCAAGGATAATACAGCATGTTTTGTAAGTTTTAAATAATTTTAAGGCTAGTAGGCGCAAGTGGCGGTTTGAGTAAAAATCTGGATAAGTCTAGTCAAAATAGGAAAAATAGAAAAAAAAATCGTGTAATTTTGAAGTTTTCACACTCATAACCGAGAGGGTTCTGAACAACATACTAAAAGTCCCCGCCCGTGGGGGGTGAACGGGGGGCAGGGGGCATTTAAGGGGGGTAATTTTCAGTTTTTATTACATATCTTAAACACTATCGCATTTAGAGAAAAAATGTCAATTACAAAATTAATTTACGCAAAATTTACTACAAAAATGTGTACTACATTTTGTTTGTACGATCATTAGTTTAGAAGATATAGGGAGATGAAATAACACATTTTCTTGAAAAATTCTTTTTTGCAATAGTAAAATCAACTAAAGTGTGCAATTAAAAGGGTTCTTGTCAAATATTTTCTAATGTAAAAAACAAATATATACATAGGGAATATGCAAGGATAATACAGCATGTTTTGTAAGTTTTAAATAATTTAAGGCTAGCAGGCGCAAGTGGCGGTTTCAGTAAAAATCTAGATAACGAAGACCCAAAACCGATCAACATTAAAAAAAAAAAAAAAAATCGTGTAGCTTAGAAATTGAGCACAGTTATAAAGTTAAGTGCCCTGAATAACATACTAAAAGTCCCTAACTATGGGGGGTGGGGGCATTTAAAGGAGGCACATTTCAGTTTTTATTAAGTATCTTGAAAACTATCGCATTTAGAGAAAAAAAAAATCTCAATTGCAAAATTAATCTACGTGAAATTTCCTAAAAAAAAATTGTATATTCTATTTTGTTGGTATGATTAATAGTTTAGAAGATATAGGGGAACAAAATAACACATTTTCTTGAATTTTTTTTTTTTTTTTTTTTTTTTTTTTTTTTGCAATAGTAATATCAACTAAATTGTGGAATTAAAAGGGTTCTGATAAAATATTTTCTAATGTACAAAACAAATATATGCATAGGGAATATGTAAGGATAATACAGCATGTTTTGTACGTTTTAAATAATTTTAAGGTTAGTAGGCGCAAGTGGTGTTTAGGTAAAAATCCAGATAACGAAGATCTAAAACCGATCAACATTAAAAAAAATCTTATAGCTTTGATACTGAGCACAGTTATGAGGTTAAGTGTCTTGAACAACATACCAAAAGTTGCATTTTCTTTAAATCCTCTGTAAGTGATAGTAAATATAAAATACATAAAATGTGAATGTTATGATACATTAAAATACTTTAAAATTACTTATAGCAAGCTTGCATTAAAAAAATTAACAATATTTTAGTATAAATATTTAGATTACTCTCTATTTATTTTAAAGTATAAAAAAATTACATTTATCTGTAATATACATATAATAATTCCCGCTAAACATATACATACTGTACTGCTAGACATACACATACATTGTATTTTACGCATATCTTACAGAAAAGTGGAATTTTTCGATTTGTATATTTTGACTTCCACTCTTTAAACTTGGTGCATAGCGCGCACACACACATACAAATATTTATATACAAATATTTATTTGTATGAGTAAAAAATATTTAACCTGAACCTTTTTAATTACGAAATATAGTTTTTATTACTATTGAAAATAACATAAAAAATTAAATAAAGAACACAGAATAGGGTTGGGGACTTTTAGTATGTTGTTCAGTAAACTTAACCTTATAACTGTGCTCAATTTCAAAGCTACACGATATTTTTTAATGTTGATCGATTTTGGGTCTTCGTTATCTGGATTTTTACTCAAACCACCACTTACGCCTACTAGCCTTAAAATTATTTAAAACGTACAAAAAATGCTGTATTATCCTTACATATCCCCTATATATATATTTATTTTGTATATTAGAAAATATTTGAGGAGAACCCTTTTAATTACACACTTTAGTTAATTTTACTATTGCAAAAAAGTATTTTTCAAGAAAATGTGTTATATCATCCCCCTATATCTTCTAAACTTTTGATCGTACAAACAAAGTGTAATATACATTTTTGTAGGAAAATTTACGTAGATTAATTTTGTAATTGACATTTTTTCTCTAAATGCGATAGTTTTCAAGATATTTAATAAAAACTGAAAATTGCCCCCTATAAATGCCCCCCCCTGCCCCCCGCTCACCCACAACGCCCGGGGACTTTTAGTTTGTTGTTCAGGAAACTTAACCTTATAACTGTGCTCAATTTCAAAGCTACACTATATTTTTTAATGTTGATCGATTTTGGGTCTTCGTTATCTGGATTTTTACTCAAACCACCACTTACGCCTACTAGCCTTAAAATTATTTAAAACGTACAAAACATGCTGTATTATCCTTGTACATTCCCTATGTATATATTTGCTTTTTACATTAGAAAATATTTGACAAGAACCCTTTTAATTGCACACTTTAGTTGATTTTACTATTGCAAAAAAGAATTTTTCAAGAAAATGTGTTACTTCGTTCCCCTATATCTTCTAAACTAATACAAACAAAATGTAACATACATTTTTGTAGGAAATTTTACGTAGATTCATTTTGTAATTGACATTTTTTCTCTAAATGCGATAGTTTTCAAGATATTTAATAAAAATTGAAAAGTGCCCCCCTTAAATGAGGCGGGGACTTTTAGTATGTTGTTCAGGACCCTCTCGGCTATGAGTATGTAAAATTTCAAAACTACACGATTTTTTTCCTCTATTCGTCAAATTCTGGCCTTCGTTGCCTGGACTATTAATTTGAGACTATATTTGTGCAGTGTTACCAATATTTGAGCTCGCAGCTGTACGCGCAGCGAGAAATTTATATTTGGATTAAAATAAATTAGCAAACATGAAAAATGTCCATATATTTATCCTTAAAAATTTATATAATATATATTGCGATATATTTAGATGAATTAGTATGGTAATCATACACTGTTAAAATTTTAAAATTATCTCATTTTATTTAAAGTAAATATGGAATATTAAAAATACATGTTTTTTCAAGATTTTTCTATGATTTTAAAAGTATCCAGATCCCTTAAATAACCAAATAAAAATAATTATTTAAATCTGATACTTCAAGTGAATTACAATGCTGTTAATTATCCATAATAATGTAAAGGTAATGACATCAGTAATTATTTAAAATAGCTGACAAGTGTTTGTAAATTGAAGATATTTCGAAGGTATAATTTATTTTTCATCAAAACTAATAACAGCAAAAGGAAACGAAAGAAACACTTACACTTGACATGAATAGTGTGCTGCAATTTACGTGGATTTACTAATGAAGACTTTAAGTGAAGAATATTTGTTTCTCATATGTTATCAACATGAGACTCTTGAGGAATAAAGTAATCTTATTCCTTAGCTATTACTTCTTTAAAATATTTTATCGGGCAGTTATTTGTTTAACTATAACTGCTATTACAAATTATATTCACATGTTTAATTTCGAAATTTACGGATGAATGGAGTTAATTTTTAAGATTGTTTTATGATTTTCTTCCGTTTCAGCTTACTGTTAAAAATATGTAAATATTATGAGCAATTCATATTCTACTTTTAGCCATTGAAAATGCACGCTTATTTAAGTTCTACTTAGAAATTAAATTTCTTAGTTCATAATGAACATTTATTTCTTAAAATTTAAATATTTCAAAAATTATACTTGATAATATACATCAACAACTATTTTTGCTAGTTATGATGGTTTATAATGCATGTTGTAATTTCGAACATCCACCAAAATTAACCTTTAAAGTAATTATCCATTTCAAAATGATATATACATTTCAAGAATAAGTACAACGAAGCCCAATTCATGATACTTAAGTACAACCTAGTAAAAAGAAAAAATAGAAAATTAATTTTATTTGTTTCATTGGAAATGTTCAGACACTTTCAAAATCGGTTTTCTCTATGTCTAGAGGTCATTGTTTTCTTTAATAATTTAAGGCGATATAAAATGCCATAACTGAACATTGAATAAATATATTTATCCAACAAATTTTGAATGATAAATAGAACATTTTATTGGGTTTTAAATAATTCGACATCTAATTTTTTTAAGTGTATATATATATATATATATATATATATATATACTTATTATTCGTTTATAAAGCATGTTCTTATTTTAATTTAACATTACAAGTAAGATTCTATAAGAGAAAATTTTCGAAACGATTATACATACTGTTTAATCCACCAATTCATTGAGATATTTCAAATTTATGAAATTCGAGGGAATTAGTGTTTTTGAATTTGTTAGATTTTAATAATGTTATTATTTTCTTCCACTTAGGGAAGAAAAAAAAAGAGAGAGAGATTTTATGTTTCATTTGAAATGCGTCAAACTGAACTAGTAATAAAGAAAGTTTTTAAACATATACAGTCTAATCTCGTTAACGTGAATCTCAAGGGGAGAGAAAAATTTGTTCATATTATCAGCAGTTCATGCTACTGATAAATCAGAAACTAATCTTCATTTTGACGGAGACTGTGGAAACAGTTCATGTGAAATGTAATTCACGTTAAGCGTGTTCACGTTAACGAGGTTCGACTATTTTTTTATTTTTCACATTTGATTTATAATTCTTTTCTAGGTATTACTTTAAAGAGTAAAAATATTTTATATATATATATATATATATATATATATATATATATATATATATATATATAAATAGTTTCACGTCATCCTTATAAATTCTAGTCCCCTTGAAAAGCGAGTTCTAGAAGCCCCTTTTTGAATTCTAGAGCGTTTGCCTGTATTTTCGAGTGCAAAGTTATTTAAAAATCTCTGCAAATAAATGAGACTACAAGAGGCAGGTTTCTACAACTATAATCTTGGTTTATTACCAAATTCTAGAAAATCAAGCGAGAATTTCTCGAAATACAAATGATTCAAAATATTTAGAGTATTCAGACTATTGTTTCACCATCTAGAAATGTGTACACTAGAAATTCTCGATAATTTCCTCTATTCAGTTTATTGGTGCGCCTTATGCGCATAGCTCGGAAATCTATATCTCTAGTTAAGGTATTCTTTAACCACATTTCTTGCGACCATGAAAGCCTCTGCGCAAGTGCGGATTGAACGAGTCCAGTGTTAAAATAGGGGTGACTGAGAGAAAACAAGCGATAAGGAAACACCGAATAACTGGATGTTTACCAAATAACTATCTCTCGGCCAAATTTGCATCCCTCCAAACTTTTGGACTCGTTCTCACTGCTAGTCGTAGGAAACGTGGTCGTACTATATTTAGAAAATGGCTATTTATTCATTCTAGAGAGAGGCGGTATATTTTTTTTCTCTCAGTGTATATATATTAAAAAAAAATCTATTTTTCATTTTAATGGATTTTCTTAAAATAAGTACAAAAATACATATTTAAGTGATACAAAATTTAACTGAAAACTATTTTAAATTATCAATGTTTTCACTTCTAAATAAACTGCAAACTTCAACCATATGCGTATTCCACAAGGGCACTCATAACTATAGCACCAAACCGAACAGGCATTTATCATACTTAAGAATCTTGTGCTAAAACTCACGGGATTTACTCGAGCTCTGATAACTTTCTAAAAGTTGTGCTAGATATTTGCTCCTATTGTGGGAGCAGAAAGGAGACTCTTTGAGAATAAATTAATCACCTTCATTAAAAATCTTTAGATATTTTCCCGAAAAGATTTTCCAAACTTTTGCTTCAATTGTTATCTTCTTCATTTACGCAAAATTGAAATTATTAATGAAGAGATAAACATATTTTTAAATTTATAAAATAATATTTTTTTTTTCTAATTATGAAGATTAAGCAATTTATGTGATATGTATTCATTTTAGTTTAAGTGTAATTCAGGTACTTTATATGTTTGCTTGAAAATATGAGCATATTTATAGATTATAAATAAGTAATTATATTATGTTAAATTTAAGTTTTAAATAAGATTTTTTTTTTTTTTTTCGAATGTGAAAAATGGCATTTTTTGTGCAATATTTAAATTGTACAAATAAATTTGTCGTGTTTAGAAGCCTCTCATGTTTATGTACACTGTAAGAAAGTTTTCACTCGCCCCGTCCGAAGACATCCGAGTACCATGACGTCTCATCATCACAAGAGCAATCCCCCCAGCAGGAGCCCCACAGGCTCCAACACCCCAGACACCACACCACGAACCGCCCGCACCAAACGGGAGCCAGGGACCGCACAGAGCGGCACCCACCCTGCAGGTGCAAGACGCAAGCACCACCGCCCGCAAACCACCAAGGCAAAGCCCAGGCGCCGCCGCAGCAAACAGCACCACACCACAACCCACCAAGACCATCCCCAACAGGAAGGTCACAAACAAAAGCCAGACTCGGCAATCAAACAAAAGTAAAACAAAGTTATTCAGAAATAAAACTATATATAAAACAAGTAGTGGGTGAATGGGAAATTGGGCAAAATTGAAAATTAAGAAGCCAGGTCAGAGGCACAAAACAACTTGTTCACCAAACACAAGGTATGTTATGTACACTGTAAGAAAATATCACTAAAAATAGAAAATTTCTTAAAAATATTCAAATATGAAGTCTACTAACATATTTTTTAAAAACTACTAAAAGAACATTATCTAAGGCCTCATCTTACTTCCCTTTAACCGGGGGCCTCCAGTATTATCAAAGGCGACCATCTGTGGTAGCGTTCCAAATCAGATTTTGCTGCTATTATTGGCTCTTGTTGGCTGATCCTCCACTTGGCGGCGCTGGATTTGGTTTACGTCAGAGCGGGGCTCGTTGCCATTGTAGGATTTAGAATTATTAAAAATTTCAATGATTTCCCGAAAAAAGACATACGTCGGGTTTTCGTAATCGGTAATTTTCGTTGTCTGACTGAATTGGGTTTTAATGTTTTCTTTTTGCGCGATTTTTGCTTAAGTGGTAGTATTTTTATTAAACTTGACATCGGAAATATGTATGTGGTTTTTAATTTTTCTTTTTGTAACGCCAATGTAACAGCCACTGTTAGAGTTAGGCCTAGAAAAAAGAATATTGTAAATTCCTGCAGTTTTGAGGGGATCGATAGGGTCTTTATCACTGCGGATGAGTTGATAAATATTGCGGTTGGGTTTAATTGCTATTTTATAATTACGCTTTGCTGGTTAGTTTTTGATTTTTACAGATGCTTCTTGATCCTATGGTATACAGCAGGTGAATTTGAGGGGGATTTTTTGACGGTTAGAGATGTGGTTGAGTTTTCTAAGGCGTTTTCGGTGCAATATCCGGACAATATATTTAGAGAACCCTGTTTTATCTGTGATTTGTTGGATAAAATTAAATTCCTCTTGTAAAATTTGGGGGGGGGGGTGAACAAATTAAAATAGCGCTGTTAATATGACACTGGGTATTGTTAACTTTGTAGTGATAAGGGATTTACCATTATCACTATCAGTAGTTATTACTAAAATTCTTATGATCCTTAAAACGGTCGAAAATGCGCGGTCAATTGGGAGCGAAATTACGAATGAGCAGGGGTTGAGAAAAGGACTATGAAAAGAAGGGCTTTGTCCTGACAACCAATCTCTGCTCATTCGTAATTTCGCTCCCAAGACATCACAGATTTTCGGCCGTTTCAGGGATAAAAAGAATCTCCCTAAACTTCGCTCTGTTGTCATTAAATGTAAAGAACCCACGCACTACCTTGAGAAATATATGTCTAATATTTACCGTAATCTACTTCCTCCTTCCGAAAGTTGTTTAAGTTCAACGGAAGATTATATTAAAAAAATTATGGACATCAAAATTCAAAATAATCAAGTTTTAGTTAATTTCGATATAATTAACCTGTACCCTTCCATAGACATAAAGGAAATTACAGAAATTATCATTCAAAAAATCGCGGATTCTTATTATAGTAATGACACCCCCTCCCTTAGAGAAGCTAGTAATCTAATTCTTAGCGAAAGTTATTTCAAATTGAATAACCATACATACAAAAAAAAAAAAAAAAAATTAATGGAGTCCCTATGGGGTTACCTATATTCGGTTTAATTATAACTCAGGATCCTTGAAGAAAAAAAAATACGGAAAACTCGGCCTAACTGATTTTATTGCTGGTACCGTTATGCTGACGATATCTTCGCCATTGCAAATAAAAATGATCATATAGAGGAAATTTTAAAATAGCTTAATAACCTAGATCCGAATATTAAGTTTACTTATGAAATAAAACAATATAGCCAAATGAATTATTTAGATGTTAATATTAAACAAACCTAAAATAACGAAATTCAAACTTCTGTCTATAAGAAACCCACCAGCAGTAATGAAATTATATGCATAATAATAAAACTCCTTATCACTACAAAATTAAAGCTATATAGTTTCATACTAACCGCGCTATCTCAGCTTGTTCAACCTTCCAAATTTTACAAGCAGAATTAAATTTTATCCAACAAATCACTGATCAAGCAGGTTACCCTAAAAATATTGTCTAGAAATTGTACCGAAAACGCATTAAAAACTTAACAACGTCTCTAACCGTCGAAACATTCCCCTCAAATTCACCTTCAGTATACCATATGATCGCAGAGTATCTGTAAAGAAAAAAAAAAGAATTGGCAAAGCATAAATTTGAAATACCCAACCATAATACTTATTAACTTATCCGTAGTGATAAAGACCCTATAAATCCCCTCGAAACTGCCGGAATTCACAATAACCCTTTTTGTAGACCTAACTCTAACAATGGCTGTTACATCGGCGTTACAAAAAGAAACATTAAAAACCGCATAAAATAACATATTTCCGACGTCAAGTTTAACAAAAACGTTACCCCTTAGCAGAAACTATGTAAAAAGAAAGCATTAACATCCGACTCAGCGACACAACGAAAGTTGCCGATTACAAAAATCCGACGTACGCCTTTTTTGGGGAAACCATTGAAATTTTAAGTAATTCTAAATCCTGCAATGGCAACGTGCCCTGAGCTCACGTAGAGCAAATCTGGCGTCCCCTTATGAAGGATCATCACGCAAGAACAACAGCACAAGCTCACTTAGAACTCTACCACAGAATGTCGCGTTTGATAATGCCGGGACCCCCGCGTGAAAGTGACTTAGGAGGCTTTAAGTGAGTTCTTTTAGTAGTTTTTTTAAAATAGAAAATTTCATTCATTAAGTTTTTGTTTCCTAAAACTACAGAAGTTTAGTTTAATATTACATCCCAATCTCTCAAAAGAAATATTTTTTTCTGTAACCAAAAAAGATAGGTAACCATGGATACAGATTTTATATGGTGGTTACATAATTTTTGTTTTGCATACAGAGAATTGGTATCAAATCAGTATTGAAAACAGTAAAGTAGCGCAATAAATTGTACTTCCGTGGCTGAGAGATAATATCATTGCATACAATAAGGTGAAATCTAGTTCAATCCTGGCTGGTACAATTAAAGAACTTTATGCAATGTGAGAATTATTACGGTGGGCACTATCCTTTGTCTTTTTCTTCCCCCCCCCCCCCCCCCCAATTGTTTCCGCACTATTGAAGGGATGCCATGTCGTAGCGTTGTAAATATTATAAGTTAAAACAAATTATGTTCAAAGCGCAAGTCTAAAACGTTTTTGTTATTGTATGTAAAAAAAAATCAATATATAAGTTATAAAATAAATGCCTTTTTGCAAAATAACAACTCAGGTAATAAATAATAAATATAAATAGCAAATAAAATAGTAAATTTTATAATAAAATATATTAAAAAAAATGTATTCTTTTAGCCTAAATATTTAATAAAAAAAAAAACCAGAAAATGAGTTTTTTTTTTTTTTTTTTGAAGCAAGTTATTTGAATTCACAGGTTAAAATTATTTTTAGATTTTATGCAAATTTAAGGAATCAGTTTGTTGTGTATGTATATTATCTGTATTATTGTGTTCCAGATAATTTTTGTCAACATATTTTTCGCTGAGAATACGGATATTTTCTAATAACTTTGCTGCAAGAAATCATCTGTAATATACTAGGCCTTTTTTTTTTTTTTTTTGAGTGCACACACACACATACGTATATATATATATATATTTAAGAGTATATTCATCATAAACTTTTATAAACAAATGGATGCTATTCAAACTAAGGAATACTGTTTTTAAATAAAATTTTTTAAATAAATAAATAAATAAATAAATAAAAAGAAGAAGAAGAAGAAAGAAGAAGGAAAAGAAATATTAATTTTAACTCAATAATTTTCAGCCACCTGGAATTGACAGAAGCTTATTTATTTATATATATATATACTTTTTTTAACAATAAACAATTATATTCTCGCATATTATTTATTTCCATTTGAATTCAATACGGTAAAGATTGATATATTTTTGTTGGCAACACTCCCCGTATCCTTTGTCTTTTTCTTCCCCCCCCCCCTCAATTGTTTCCGCACTATTGAAGGGATGCCATGTCGTAGCGTTGTAAATATTATAAGTTAAAACAAATTATGTTCAAAGCGCAAGTCTAAAACGTTTTTGTTATTGTATGTAAAAAAAAAAATCAATATATAAGTTATAAAATAAATGCCTTTTTGCAAAATAACAACTCAGGTAATAAATAATAAATATAAATAGCAAATAAAATAGTAAATTTTATAATAAAATATATTAAAAAAAAATGTATTCTTTTAGCCTAAATATTTAATAAAAAAAAAACCAGAAAATGAGGTTTTTTTTTTTTTTTTTTTTTTTTTTTTTTGAAGCAAGTTATTTGAATTCACAGGTTAAAATTATTTTTAGATTTTATGCAAATCTGACAAAATTCTATTGTAATATTCTTCATAATTTTTGTTATTTAAATATTTCTTTGTTATACATTGCATATTTATTGATATTAAAATTGTATTGTTTGATAAATCGAAATTTAATTAAAATAAAATTTGTTTAAACGTTTAGAGAATAGGCTAATATTCATAAGTAATAATATGTTAAATACTTTATTTTTTAATTTACAGACGGCCAAAACTATAGAGAAAGAAGAAAAGTAACTTTTCAAAATTTGATTTTATGGTTTTCTTTCTTATTAGCAATATATGTAGTATGATGTTTTATAAATTATTTGAGATATAACCATAGTTTGGTAGCACTTGTCTAAAAATTTCTTCTAATTTGAATTGTTTTAAAACTTCCATTTAAAGTTTTTGCATCTTTTGAACAATACGTTTAATACTGTCTCATCTTGTATTGTTGTATTATTAAGGCTGAAATTTTTCACGCTTGTTTGTTTCAGATCCTATATTTCATATGTACATAAGTTTGTGTTTATCCAACGTTTATTACTATTAAAATATAATAATAATAATAATTATTATTATTATTATTGTATTTATAAGTTATATTTTTCTAATTGTAAAGCTGGCTATAAATGAAGTAAATTTTTGAGGTGCTTTTTTGTTTTGATTTTATTTTGTTGAGATATTAAAATTCAACTCTACGAAATATACAGATGAGAGATAAAGATCAGCATGTGTCGGTTAAAGTTATTTTAAAAATTTTTTAAAGAACTCTGTTTAATAAAATCTTTTTCAACTAATAACAATGTATACAAAATAACTTTTTCTTTTAATTTTTCCAAATCTCTTAATAAATAGAAGAACTTTAAGCTTCATTATACTAATAAAGTTTTCTTCTTTAATGTTATTTGCTATGTACTATTTATTATGTACTTTTTATAAAAACTCTAAAAAATAAATTCGTTTGTCAAACAATTAAAAAAAAAATAATTCAAAATATTTTTAAAAAATCATTTGTATCTTTTATTAAAAAAAATAATGATAAATTTATGCTGATCGTCTGATTTTTTTTTAATGCTAAAAATTTACGCCCAGCATGAAAAAAAAGAAAAAAAATCCCCTACCTGTAAATTTAAGGAAATAATTATCTAGAATATCTGTAGAGTACAATAGTTTTCTGTTAAAAATTAAGAACGTATGCTTTATATTTTTATTCCAGTTTATATATTGTATATATATATATATAATTGTTTTATTATACTCAGGCTAATAATTAGTTAAAATAATATTAACCATTAAAATGAATATATAAAATATTTTGTTTAAATTTTCAACTGACGCACTTTCTCAGTGAGTATTTTTCTTAATTATACATGCATTTTATAAATATTGACATCAAAACGTGAAAAAAAAAAAAAAAAAAAAAAAGGTAAAATTCGATATGTTTGTTTATAAATTCTTTATATTATTTACTTTTCATTAAATTGTAATCGACTGAGTAAAACTATTTTATTTATTGTGTAAAGGCAATGATGAATCCTGTTTTCACATTCATTACTTGAAATAAATATTTTAAGTAAATATGTCTAAACGGAAATAGTCATACAAGTGACAGAATTTTGAAAAACAATCAAACTTTAAATTCCATTTTCTTTATTCAAACTCATAGTCTCTAAAACACCTTATATTTCCTCCACTTTATAATAGAATATGGTATTATATCTTTTCTTATCTCATAATTAAACCATTTTAGCATTCAAATAATAGATTCATACACATCTATATGCGATATGAATATTTCCACTCTATGCACAGTAAAATTCAGTCTTTAACACAAATTGGCCTGGACTTTATATGTTTGATGCAATTTTAAAACGGCGTTTCCTATTTCAGTTTGTCTCCCAATCGTTGCAAGAGTGGGTTTAAGGATAATTGGTTGCCATCGTAACCTATAAGCTCAAGTCGCGGATCGTTGGATTTCGTGAAAAGGGCAATGCTGAAGTGGGTATCACCATAGGATTTCAAGTCGCTTCACACAAATTATCGGAAATAATAGGATTCTTGAATATGAGTTTTAGTAGGATTTGTTTGGAGAGTTTTGAAAATCTGTTTGTAAACATATATACGAAACTTTATATTTTAGAATATTTAGTGATAATTGTATGACAGAAAATAATATTTGACAGCAATTACGATGTTTATAAAAAAAAAAAAAAAAAAAAATCAAAACAGTGTTTAGGGACTGCCGATAGAAGTGAAAACTAAGCAACTTGTGAAATGTATCGTCGAGCTATTAGATTATTATTTTCGAATTATTTTTGGTTTGTAAAGAAGTGTTTATGATCTGTTTTATATGATTCGGCACAATATTTGTAGCTACCCAAATTAAATGAACTAAGGCTTTTTTTCGGTAAAAATATTGATTACTTATGAAATTATTTTAATTAGTAGCTAAGATACAAAAGAAAACCGATTCAGGAGACCCCAAAACGTGCAAATCAGGTGAAATCTCGAATTCCACTTTCGATAATATAAAAGAACTTTAAAAAATCTTTCGAATGATGTATTAAAAATAATTTAATCATAATTAGAATTCGAAATATTGAAATTTTAAAATATTACAGCGCCATCTGGCGGTAGAAATTTCTGTAATCTACTGTTCGATTCAAAATCAACAAAGCTTTCTAATGATGTGTTACTTATGAAATTATTTTAATTAGTAGCTGAGATACAAAAGAAAACCCATTCAGGACACCTCAAAACGTGTAAAATCTGCTGAAATCTCGAATTCCACTTTCGATTCTCATGGAAAGCCTTCGCTGACGACGACGCGAGTTTCATGATTTTTGTTCACCCAAAAGTGCTGAACGCGCCTAAAGAAGTTTTCACTTCAAAAATTATTATTTTTCTTTTTTCAAGTTTGTCGTTGAGACTTCTGTAGAATAACTGTAAAACACATAAATGTAAAATGCAGTAATATATAAATAACTAGTTGGCATAGGTGGAATCTGCTCAGATCCCCATCATATGTATGTTCTCATAAATTTCTTGTACAGGACATATTATATTCATGTTAAAAGAAATGAATTTGACCAAACGCTTGACACAGTGACAGAACGAAATCCTCGAATAATAGGCTACCCACCATTCAGTTCGATATATTTATCTTATTCTAATTTATTAATTTATTTTGTTGGGATCAATTTCGTAGTTTATTTTCATGCTACTATTTCCAATGCAACAATCCCAAAAATGCATATTTATATGATATATCGCCCCATTTTGCTATGTTGATAAAATCTTAAGTTTCGAATAACTTACGAAATTTTCGTATTAGAATATTTGCAGTCAATCATGTTCATACAAGTATCATAAATGTTATTTTGAAATTGACTGATATATTTATGATCTTCAAAATGGACGTTTATGCTCGATTTTGCCTTATTCTGCAATTTATGTAAATCGTAAATTCCAAATAACTTACTAATTTCTTAAATTGAAAAATTCATGCTCTATGATATTCATGTCAGTATCCTAAATAATATTTTAAAAGTGGTCTTACATCTTTATAATGAAAATATCCCTCAAGATTGACGTTTGTGTAAAATTTTGCCCTATGCTGTTATGATAAGAAATTCGTAAAATTCTAATAACTTACGAAATTTTTATATTGAAAAATTCATAGTAAATAATATTCATGCCAGTATCCTAAATAATATTTCTAAAGTAGTCTACATCTTTACGATGAAAATATCCCTCAAAATTGACGTTTATGTGAAATTTTGTCCTAATCTGCCATGCAAAGAAATTCGTAAATATCCAATAACTTGCGAAATTTTTAAAATAGCATGTTTATAGTAACTGATGTTCATTCCGGCATCAAAACTAATATTTTAAAACTGGTCTGACATTTTTACATCAAAACCTTTTCATTTAATTCAAGTTTAAGTGAAATTTTGCCCATTCTCCCATGTTAAGAAAATCGTAAATTTCAAATAATTTACGAAGTTTTTTAATTCGAATGTTGCAAATAAATAGGGTTCTTTCCAGTGTCGAGAGTAATATTTTAAAACTGATTTGACCTCTCTGCGACAATTTGTTCTTGTGATATCGTGTACACAGGCTAACATACTAAAGGATTAACGGACTAACACACTAACGGACTATCGGACTAACACACTAACGGACTAACAAACTAACAGACACCCTACAGACGGACACCATACAAATTTTGTCATTTTCAGATTCCTCCCACCTGAAAACGTGGAAAAAAAAAAAAAAAAAACGAGGTCGAAAATTTTCACCATTACCCTTCCCCATACCTGTAGTATGATGGGGAACTAAAAAGTATAATGTCGAAAAAAAAAAGAAAAAGATATTAGAAAAGAAATTTATATCCTATATTTATGAAGTGCATATATATGTATGAGATACAAGTATATTTAAAGATATAATGAACGAAAAATACATTTATGTTTAATTACATTATGTAAAATTTTAAAGGTTTTGTCTTTAATAAATAATATGTAAATCTATTTTTTTCCCCTGTTACTTCTATTGTTGATTCATACAACCAGATAGAGCTTGGGAGATTTCCAGGGTTACGTTTTTCCAGAAATTTTAAATTTCTATTCTTAATAGGATTTTCTGCTATACTGTTCTCATTCTTATAAGCATCTTCAATTGAATGCGCCAAAGGTTATACACTGGATTCAGGTTTGGACTTTTCAATGGACATTGGAATATTTTTAACTCGTTTACTGTAAACCAGGATGTTATGGAGTTCGCATTGTGCTCAGATGCATTGTCTCGTTGACATTTCCCATAGCTTAACGTGATTGATGTCGCTTTGATGTAATAATGCTACCGGTAACAAATTATCGACTAGCATTTTCTGATATAACACGGAATTATTATTATTATTATAACTTTTTATTTTTTACCAACATAAACATTTTTTATTACACCCCCATCAAATGTAAATGCAGCCCAAACCATGACATCCTTTCTACTCCACACACACACCAGTACTCAGATGATATCAGAAAAGTTTAACCACCAATCTTTTTCCAATAAACATTTTTTTTTTTTAAATCCAGAAATACCACATCTTTCTAATTTTTACTGGAAAACTTTACTCGTGAATCAATGTACCACGTAGATATTGGGAGTTTTTCTTTAAACTTCTTTTACAGAATATTAGAATTTCACTGTGTAGCATTTTTTTGTCGCTTGGCTATAACTGAATCTCATTTTAAATTTTTGAGAAAGTATTTTTGCTTACAAATGAGGTTCTGGATCTATCATTTTCAGCCTTGAAGCAGGGGAGTAGGAAAGGGAGGGACTCAGAGGGCTCAAGTCCCACCTATTGATTATTACGATTTTTTTTTTTAATGTCAAATGAAAGAATCGTCAATTTAAAACTAAAATTAATGTCTTATAAATGTTTATAATTAGGTATATTTTACAATTAATGCTAATAATTAGTTAATATTAATTAACATCTAATCATTAATTGATTTTCTTAAGATTAATTGTGAGTCATTTTTAAAATAATTTTTTTAAATTCCATGATATTTAAATTCCTCCCATGATTTTTGAATTCTTACGCCCCTGCCTTAATATCTGTCATTTTACTTCTAGTTCGCTGCTTTATGCAATACGATTAGCTACCAGGACTAAAGAAAGCGCTTAAATACAGCATTCGATACCCCATATTTTAGTGCAATTACAGCCCAACTGTAACCAGCAATTTTAATAGCTAGTATTTTGCCATTTTCAGTTTTCGATAAGTGGAACCTCTAGTTATTGCGTTAAACCACATAAGAATGAACCAGTTTTGTATCCACAAATCTAGTATTCGTATCTAGAATCAAGGAGAAATGCTTCCTCATTTTTTTTTTTTTTTTTTTTTTTTTTAAGACGATATAATCAGCAGATAACTTTATACTTTTTTCAAGAATGCCTCCACCGATTTCGATAAGTTTACATAATTCACAATATACATATATATACATATATATATATATATATATAATGTATATTTCAGTTTATTATTCGATAACATTTATTTAAATAGTAAAAGATTTGCAAAGTTTAAAAACCTAGTGCTTACCTGTATAAGGCCATTTTCCGCCTATCAACCGACAGGCTACGCTGCTATGCTGTGATTTTCCCAGCTTATGAGAAGGTTTTATCACAGCTTGTATAGAATATAAATTACAAACATGACCTTAAGAAAAATAATGCTGATTAAATATGGATATATATCGGCCGACATGTTGTGTTTCCAATTTTTATCTTCTCTGATTTTCCATATGGCTATGTTCCCTATATCCCAGTACTAGTTGGTTAAAATGTTTCTTAATGTTTGAAAGAGTAAAATAAAACAAATTAGTTGGAATTACAGATGTAAATATACCAAGACACTTTCATGATACAAGATATAAAAAAGTATAGTTCCAGCATCTGAGAAAAAAAAAAAAAAAAAAAAAAAAGTTTAGGTGTATAGACTTCAGTGGTCCAAGACTGCGGAATATACATCTATTATATCTATTATATCTCTATTATATCTAATTTTCTATTTTTTATTTTATTTTTTACTTATTTTTTATTAACTTACAAACCACCAAAATATAGTTTAATATATCTAAGTAAAATTCTGCCCATTTTAACATTAACTTTTATAAAAATATCAACCATATGGATCCAAGGTTTTTATGTAATTAATCGCATAAATCATGAAAAATAAAGCAGCAAATTATAATTCGCGCTATTGTTAACTATTCTTCATCAGTAAAATGTTTTCTAAAATAAATTCAATAGAAGCACATAAACACTAGAAATAAGAGCAATAAACATACATATATACAAAATTAAATTTTGGAGACATGTATTTCTTCAAAAACACCTGTATTATAATATAAATAATTTACTGAGAAATAGTTTCTCTATTTGTATTTCTCTCTATTTTCTCTCTATACATAATCTAAAATAAAGGTTTGTTATATTTTATAATGAAGCAACGAATTTGTGGATGCCGCAAAATCGTAACAAATTTCAATGTCTGTGCTCATTTAAATTTTGTTTGAACTCCATAATTTTATTTATAACTAACTCTGACAACACGTGTGTGCAACCAAAAAACTCCAAACTGTGTTTACACCGTTTATTTTAGTTTTTTTATATACACTAAGATTAAAAATTAGCAAAAAAATCCCATCATGTCAAAATTGTTTTTGTTTAATTTTATGGGAAAGCATAAAATCAGGTAAACTCTTATTAATTTCAAAAACCATATTCAATAATTCTTTACTTTAAAACAATTATTATAAGAGTGAACTTAAAAAATAATATGAAATGAAAAATAAGACAGATGGGAGACAGTGGAAGCGAATGCGTGTGCGGAGGGCCATTAAAAAGAATAAGGAATGGTTTCATAGAAGAAAAAAATAGAACTATTGTTTGTGTAATTATGAGAAATAGCATGTTTAGTTCAATGTAATAAAACTAATGACTTTTTGCAGGAAATCGCGATTATTTTGCAAAAACACTGTACGTTATAAAAAGAAATTGAAAAGAGTTTTGGATTCAGCACCTCAAAAACAATGCTTACAAAAAAAAAAAAAAAAAAGCATTCAAATTAAAATCTTTTTTGTAAACCTGTGTAATTTTATAGAGAGTGCAAGAATTAGGGTCTAGAGAGTCCTACTCTTAAGAAATAAAAAGAGTTTTTGAAAAAAATATAAGTTGAAATTCTAATTTTTACAACCCTTTAGTGGTTGTATATACTTTTATATATATTTTTTTTTTATCTTATTCTGTTCTTTTATATGTTAAGTCATTTGTAACCTACGGCATGTATAAATTTCAGGAGCCGTATGCTAATCAGATAAATGTTATATCTTCACGCATGGCTCCTTTATTAGATATACTATGTCTATGTTATTGTGATTTATTAGTATATGAAATGTTTTGTTTTATAGACTATAATCCCGATGTCATACAGTCGGTAACAAAAGTGTCCGAACACCAGCAAAAATTCCTATGTAAAAAAAGTACGCTTAGTACAGTTTTGCTAAATAAATCCTTGTCGAATCCTGTTCTTAGACTGATTAAGAACAGGATTCGACAAGGATTTATTTAGCAAAACTATATTAAGAGTACTTTTTTTACATATGAATTTTTGCTAGTGTTTGGACACTTTCGCTACCGACTGTACGATCTGATGAATAACATTTTTTCTGATTCTGATTCAGATTCATCTAAAATGTAGATAATTTGAAGCATTTTTTGTTTCATTTATATTTTGGTTCAAACGTTATGAGCAAAATTGTAACTGGTATCAATGCATGTGAAAACGTATTTTTAAAAAGTTTTTTTTTTTTCTTGCCACTGTCCGCAAAATTGAAAAAAAAAAAAATCACCTATAGTTATAAAGTTTTACACGCATATTTATGTAAAATATATCTAAAAAATAAATTAATATTTTGTAAAACTAACTTTATTTAGTCAAATGCGTTTTTTTTTTTTTTTTTTTTTTTTTTTTTTTTTAATTTTGAATTTTAGGAAATTTTCAAATTTTTACTTTCTTCTATCTTCAATAGAAGAAAGTATTGGATTCGTAAAAATTTTCGATTTAGGGTTTTTGATGGATTTACACGTTTTGAGAGAGGTAGAACACGAGTTGACCATTTTTAGAAAATGTCTGTCTGTCTGTCTGTGTGTGTGTGTGTGCGACAAAATTTTGTGGCAACTGTACCTCAGGAACTACTGGACAGAATTTCATACAAATTGGTATGTAGTTGCACCTTGACATAAATTAGTGCCTGTCAACTTTTGGTAAAAATCGTCTTACAGGTTGCGTTGCCATCCCGCTTTTTCTAAATTTTTAACATGGTGATATAGGGCAAAAATTTTCAAGATGGGCATCTTTCGAAAGGTCTCGTCAGTACCTTTAAAACGAATGGTTGAACTATAAATCTGTGATAATTTAAAACAAAGTTATCGATTTTTTTTTTTACTTTTTACGAAAAAAACTTAGAAAAAAAAATTATTATTATTATTTTTTTTTTTTTAAACGAAATTATCAAAACTTGGTATTTAGTTGGCTCCTGACATAAACTGGTGCTGATAAGATTTGGGGATCAACCGCACAACAGGAGGCGCTGTGATCGTATTTCTTCTAAATTTTTAACATGGTGGTATAGGACAAAATTTCGTATAAATGTACATAATGAGAGTTATTCATAACCTGTGATTGTAAAATTAATATGAATTATTGCTAATAGTAGTAGTTAATTAGGAAAAAAAATGTGCATGTGGGGGCATCGCTTCCCCCCCTGGGGGGAAGTACCCTCTGGGGTGGGGTAAATTTTCAAGATGGGTATCTTTTGAAAGGTCTCGTCAATACCTTTAAAACGAATAGTTGAACTATAAATATGTGGTAATTTAAAACAAAGTTATCGATTTTTTTTTTTTTTACTTTTAACGAAAAAAAAAAAAAAAAACTTGGATTTTCTTTTTTTTTAATATTGTTACTGAGTGAATTTGTATAGGAAAATATTGGAGAAAGTCTCGTGGTGGCCACAACATACTAGTTAAGTTTTACATAATTTTTAAAACATTAAATTTTGAACTTCTCTACATTCTTATTTCATTTTAGGAATTATGGTCAAATATTTTAAGACCATAAAAAGCCGTTACGTTAGTTTTATATTAATACATCTTATGCACAGTGGCACAACACACTTTTCAGAAAAGAAGCATTATTGTTCGAAAATACAATAGAATTTGTACTTGATATCAGCCACAATTTTTTAACCAAATTACGTAGAATCATAAATGAAGCACCAAAAGTTTAGAGTTGTTCATGCTTTAACAGATATATAAATAAATATATATATATAAATTTCAAAATTCGGTTATTATTATTATTATTTTAATGTTAAAATTCCCAAGACCCCCCTTAATGGTATTTTGTTTGTGAGTATTATATTCTTTAAATGTTCACCTAATTATGCCTTATTTAAGACATCCTTTTTCATCCACTAACTAAAAATTTGAAAAATCTAACCAGATTTTTTTTAATTCGAATACCCAAGACTTTAAATAATCAGAGCTACTCAAGTTATTAATAGTGAATTTTAAAGAACTTTTTTGTGATTTTTTATTTAGTGAATAATTTTTGCTACAATGTAAAGAGCAGAAGAAAAAAAATGGTAATCTAAACTGCAGAACTCATTAAAAACACTTTTTTTTTTTTTTTTTTTTTTAACAGTTTATTTAAAAATTTATTTTATCATATTAAAATGATTGCATAAACCAAACCTTTTAATTGTTCACTACTTTTAAAAATATGTTCTTTATTTAATTTTGAATACTTAAAAAAAAAAAATAGTCATTATTTTTCCATAGACTTTTGGATTACTCGGTATTTTATCATATTTTTACAAGTTTTTCACAGTTTAAAAGAATTTCAAAATAATTAAAAAAATATTCAACATATGATTTATTTATCTTAATTCATATTGTTACAATAAGAATTTGACGCCAGTATGAAAATACTTTTACTATCTCAATAACTGCAATTGTTAAATGATAGACTATTTTACAATAATTTGATGCTTTGTGAGCAATGAAACCAAAACATGGTGTAATTTTTCCTCATAAAAGGAAGCTTTTATTCACACTGGCATCTAGACATTTCACAGAGCAAACTGAATAAGTATTATTTCTGTGATAATACATGTGCTGTTTAAACTGAACTTAAACATGTGTTTTTTTTCTTCTTTCAGTGCGGATGGTAACTACGAAGTCCGCTACAAATCGAACGTCCTCATCTACCCCGAAGGTCAAGTAATGTGGGTCCCGCCAGCCATCTATCAGAGTTCATGCACCATAGACGTAACATATTTCCCTTTTGATCAGCAGAAATGCGTAATGAAATTCGGTTCTTGGACCTTCAACGGCGATCAAGTGTCCTTAAAGCTCTACAATGATAACTATTGGGTGGATCTGTCCGATTACTGGAAGTCGGGCACGTGGGACATCGTAGAAGTGCCCGCCTTCCTAAACATTCACAACCAGTCCAAGACAGGGCAGCCCACAGAGACGGACATCTCGTTTTACATCACGATCCGCCGCAAGACCCTTTTCTACACGGTCAACCTGATCCTGCCGACGGTGCTCATTTCCTTCCTCTGCATTCTGGTCTTCTATTTACCGGCCGAGGCCGGAGAGAAAGTGACCCTTGGTATCTCGATCCTGCTATCTCTGGTCGTCTTCCTGCTGCTGGTCTCCAAGATCTTGCCGCCGACCTCGCTCGTGCTTCCGCTCATTGCCAAGTACCTGCTTTTTACCTTCCTCATGAACACGGTATCCATCCTGGTCACCGTGATCATCCTCAATTGGAACTTCCGCGGGCCCCGGACTCACAGGATGCCAAACTGGATCCGGGTGGTCTTCCTCAAGTACCTGCCCGCTATGCTGCTCATGAAGAGGCCTAAAAAAACACGCCTCCGGTGGATGATGGAAATGCCCGGACTTGCTGGGATGCATCACCACCATCATATCCACCGGACAGGCTCGCCCGATGCCAAAACGACAGCGTCTACTACGTGCCACGTGGTGAAAGGTGCAGCGTCTCGCATGGACTACGTAGAGATGCACGATATCCACCATCCCAACTGCACAGCTGCGGCTGCGCAACAACAGCTCGGTGCTGGTGGAGAGCTTAGAGACATTGAAGCCGTGGATACGCTGCTCCTTTCGTCCGAGGCCTACAGGGCGACAGAGGCCATCGAATTCATTGCAGAGCATCTCAAGAGTGACGACGAATACATACAGGTAATTAAGTGCTGACCATGAAATAGATACTCAAATAAGACATACCATGTTCCTGTATATATTTCTTGAAAACTTTTGTAAAATTAGTCAAATATCACAGCATATTACCTCAATATAGGAGTTTCTATTATAAATGTCAGATAGTCACAATTTGAAAGTGCATTTATTATCCAGGTATACATACATACCAGGCACACATACAGGTAATTAAATGCTGACCATGAAATAGATATTCAAATAAGACATATGATGTTCCTGTATCTATTCCTTGAAAATTTTTGTAAAATTAGTCAAATATCACTGCATATTACCTCCATATAGGAGTTTCTATTATTAATGTCAGACATTCACAATCTGAAACTGCATTTATTATCTAAAACACAGTTTAATTTAATGTATCTAAAAGCACATGAAAGTACTAAACGTATTCTAAACTACATAAATAAATGTAAAATACCAAAATATATTTCAAAACATATTTCATTGTATTTTCAGAAGTGTAAAAATGACAATATACTTAATTTTAAAAATTGTATAAATTGTAAATAATTTTCAAAATTTGCCTTTAAAATATTTTCTTTCAAAACTCATCACACTGACATTAGACGTCTCATAATTAAAAACGAATTTTAATACTTCTACCAGGTGGTTAATAACTATTTTTAAAAAATTGACTATTTTTGTCATGGTTACATCAGGAACTGGAGCAATATCAAAAGGTGTTTTTGTTTATAATGGTACCTCGTGAGTTTTTGATATTTTAAAGGTTGCCATCTCTCCTAAAATTAAAGGACAGATATCCACCCAATTTAAAGTGTCACTCTGCCAGAGTACATCTTCGTTTTAGGCTTGAAAGCAAAGACTGGATTATATACGTGCCTTAAAAACCATCCGTGAAGTGAAAGAAAATATAACGCACGTAGTGTAAAATATTCAGATACCTAACGCAAAAAAATGTTCTACCATGCAGTAAATTAAATAAACATTAAAATTTAATTTACTTTTTATAATCCAAAAACACAGCCACACGTCGCAATGAATGAACTCATTGAACCATTCTTCTCTATGGCTATCTATACTAGAGTTACCCTATACATAGAATTGTAAGTCTGTCGGTGAATATCTCCGAATTTCTTAACGTAGTATTTTTACGTTCAAACGGATAATTTATTCAGAAAGTAATAAAATTTGGCCTATTTTTTTATTAATGTTTTTTTATTATTATTATTTTAATTTAGTGCTGAGAACTTAGTTTGTAGACGAATTTTCTACGCTTAAATTCTGATTGGTCGTGTGGTGTGTCTTATGATGCGCTCCACAATCCTGTCGAATTTTTTACACAAAATTTTGTCTAAGAATTCTGAGTTTTTCGCTGTAGCTTCTGATTGTTTCTCCGGGATTCTCTTATTCTGTTTGATCCCCCATGATCGCTCGGGAGTTCTTGGTAGCATACTGATCATAAATTGATTTCAAGTCTAGTTATAAATTTAGACTGGGAACTGATAAAAAAAATTTGAAGCTTGAATTTATTTATAAATTTTCTGAAATTATATTTATTTTGTGTTTATTGTATATAAGTTTAATCTGTATGCTTATATATATACATATATATATATATATATATATACACTCAGAGACAAAAAAAAAAAAAAAAAAAAAAAAAAGGCGCACCAAGAAGGAGTTATCCAAATAAGATGAAAATTGGTAGATGTGATTTACATGTAGAGAAAAACAAATGATTACAGTTTAAAAAAATTTGGATGATTTAATCAAGAGAATTAGCCTCACAAAGTAAACAAGTCAATAACGCATTGGTCCACTTCTGACCCTTATGTAAGAAGTTATTCGGCTTGGTATTAAATGATAGGTTCGCAAATCTGCTCCTGCGAGATATAATGCTAAATTCTGTTCAATTGGGGCTTTAGATTGGCGAAATCCCGAGCTGGTTGTATGTTCCTTTTCAGGATGCTTCAAACGCCCTTAGTAGGAGAGAGATCCGGCGACTTCAATGAACAACAAAAACAAAAAAGTTAGACAAGAAGGAAAACAAACAGTAAAACTATCTATGTGCGGGGGCAAGCATTATCATGCTGAAATATACGATCCGCATTGCGTGATATGAAAGGAAATACAACGGAACCTAAAATGTCGCCGACGTACTTCTGTGCTGTAAAAATTCCACGGATGACAACCAAAGATGTCCTGCTATGAAATGAAATGACATTCCAAACCTTCACTCCTGTTAGTCGGGCCGTATAGTTGGCGACAGTCAAGGAGGAATCCCCTCTTTTTTCGGGGCGTCTCCAGACGCGTCTTCGCTGGTCATCGGGGCTCAAATCGGAGTGGGACTCATCACTGAAGTCACTTCTACACTCTCCGTGACATTCCAGTTCGAACGATCCTTATATCACTGCAAACGTGCTTGTCGTTAAACAGAGTTTAATAGCAGTCTGCACAAGGAGCTCCGCGAGCTCAACCCCATTTTTCTGAGTCGCCTGTTAAGGGTCTTTGAAGTCACTGAAGTACCAGTTCCACGTAGGATCGATGATAATGATGAATTGGAGCTTTGGGTATAGCTCTGACGATTCATTGGTTCTCACATTCTGTCGTCTCTGTAGGCCGACCGCTTCTTTCCTGACGCTTTGTTCAGCCATGGTTCACCTATTCCTGTCAATAACATCTAATAATGGCATCGTTCCTATCCAATTGTCAAAGAATTCGCGGAATGGACCAACCGGCTTCTTTGAGCCCAACTACACACTTCTATCAAATGTAGACATCTGCGCATATTGTTTGCGCACCTATGTGCGAGGCATAGTTACTGTCTACCTGAGTAGACAGTATAAAACTTTCGAAGAATTTATAACCTGGAATCAAAATTTTTCATTTTTAACAATCTGCCAATTGCGCAGTTAAGATGTGCTGCAGCGTCGCATGCTCATTCGATAGAAGGCAAACTTTAAAAATTTTCATTTTCCATCTAAACCTGTATGCATATGAATTTGTGTCTTGTTTGCATTGCTCCTTCTCAGTGCGTCTTTTTTTTTTTTTTTTTTGTCTTAGAGAGTGTGTATATATATATATATATACAAATATTAACAAATTTTTAATACGTAAATTTAATATGCTGATAATAATTCACGTTACCCTATTTAGACGCACATAACCCGTTCTGGTACATAAATGTCGTTTAAACTTTTTATACATGTTATATGGTGCAGGAGGAAAAAAAATCTGTAATAAAATTTCATAGCTTAGATTTTGATCAACTGATGGCATATCTTAAATAATACAGAAAAGGAGCGTTTGGTAGTGGTGTTAGGGATTAAGGCCGATTGACAACACTGGGGTCCTAGGCCTGAGGGGGAGGGCCTTCCGTGGAGGTCTTTCTAAGGGGTCCTAGCCCGTATTTACGCAAGTTTCGGAGGAAACCACGGAAAACTCCGAACGGCTAGGTCGACGAGCGCGACCGGGGATCGAACCCGGCACCTCACGTCTACCAGCTTTGAGCGCAGAACCGCTCGGCCGCTGGTGGGCCTAAGGAGCGTTTGGAAAGGAACCAAAGGAAACTTTGGCACGTTTTTTAAAATTCTGGCCATTAATACTATAAAATCATTGCTTACCATGACTTCAGAAAAAGATATCGAGTCTTACTGATTAAGTTTTATCAGAACGTCATAAATTTTTGAAATGCACTGCAAGAATATCTATGCTTGAAAGTATTTCAAAAAAGACCTCAGCTGAGACAGGATTAGGGAACGATGATTACTTAGTTTCAGGATTGGAGAGTTATATACGCTGCGAGAAAAATGCTAGAATTTGTCTTTAAATGAAACTGTGGAAAAAGTTGCTCTTGTGGTGGTTTAAAGACCGTTCAGATGCATTGTGAACCATAAGATCTGACCATAAGATGGCTATGAGAATCAATGTTCAGGTCTCCAACATGTATCTTGTATGGATACCATTCTAGAATAAATTACAGAAATTTTCGTACTAGAGATAGAGAAATCACGTGGCACTGTAATTGCCGAAGATTATTTTGAACCGCTTGATTTTAGATTACAGCAATAAAATTTCTTTCACGTTTTATTTTTTAAATCAATTTCCGTTACGATTCTCGGACTATACCCAACTCTTCAGTTACTTCAAATTTAGTAAAAATCTTTTTTGAGCTTTGTCTCGACAATTGTTTTACGTAAGTTTTTTAAGCTTTGACATTCTCTTAGAGCAGTTCAAAAAATATTACCGTTCTGATAAAACAACTTAAAGCTCTATTATTCTTCTCTAAAGGCATAGTGATGAATGGATTTGTAACAATTAATAACTACAACTTTAAACGCTCTATATTTGCATAACGACTTTTCTACATTTCATTAAAAGAGCCCTTCTATTAAACGAATGTTCAACTATTAATTTTTAATGCAAATTTCATTTCCTCATGATCCTTATAACTCACATACCAAATTTCAACAAAGTACGTCTACAAGAAAATGATCTACGCAGTTATATAGAGTGTAATCTTAAAATCTTAAAATTGTAATAAAATAAACATATTATCTTTAAAGACTTAAAAAATCACTGGAGGAATAAAATTTGTTCTTTTCACAGCAGATTTACATTGATTTGTAGAAAGCTGATTGATGACTATTGACAGAAGAGAACTATGTAAAGAGGTTACTTCAGTTCAGTACAGTTTTAAAATATGCCAAACATGACTTCAATGTTCTTCTTTAGACAAGAATCTCAACTAGTTTAAAATTTATTAAGAATACACCCCGCGACAAAAAGATAAGGACAAAGGGTTTTTTCTTTGATTTTTCATAAAATAACGTTATCTAAATTGTGCTTATCATTTATTATTATTATAAAATAACACTATTCCCGGACTAATTTAGAAAAAATTTAAGACTAAAATTTTTCTAATTAAGGACTACACAGCGCGACAAAAAGATAGGAACAAAGGGTTTTTTTAAATTTTTCATAAAATAACATTATCTAAATTGTGCTGATTATTTATTATCATAACAAAATATTATCATATCAAAAACATATTAAATATTTGAATCATATTCAAAGTATCCATATTCAAAATAATCATATTAAAAAAAAAAAAAAAACTTTGTTCCTATCTTTTTGTCGCGCTGTGTAGTTTTAAATTAAATAAATTTTAGTCTTAATTTTTTTCTAAATTAGTCTTAAAAAATTAGTCATGGAATAGTGTTATTTTATAATAATAATAAATGATAAGCACAATGTAGATAACGTTATTTTATGAAAAATCAAAGAAAAAACATTTTGTTCCTATTTTTTTGTCGCGGGGTGTACATGGTGTAAGTTGACATAAAATTATTTCAACATCATAAAAAACCAAAAACACTTTAAAAAAAATGGTTTCGGGAAAAGTAGAGGTTTGAAATAAAACGTGTAAAAACATTTTCCGAAAAATAATTCGATAGAGAGGTTTTTAGTTTAGTTGTATTCTTTGCTTTATACTCATTTTTTGCACATCAGGAGTAAACAAGTTGGGATTTACTGCTTAAACTTGACTCCGAACAACTACGAATACTCCTTCATGAGCCGGAATTTGAATACAACATCTATAAACTGAAGAAAAGAACGTTAAAATTCTATGTAAAAAGAAATAATCTGGTATGTTACCCACACGACTTTCTCTTACCCTGAAACTGAATACTATAAATACAGGTAGGAGATTAAGAGGTAAGATAACGAGTACTGTTATGTAAATCTATGTTAAACAATTCAAATTAGGCTTCGGAAGAGTTTTATATGATAATTAGTTCTATGTGAGGGGGACTGCCTCCCCCCTCAAGTTCCGTTTCATTAATGCACCTACATTTATATAGAACTTAATCCTCTTATTAAAATTAAAAGTTTACTTAAAATTATACATCAGACAATCTTCACACGCAACATTCATTGAAACTTATCAATCTTGATCAAACTTTTCCAGCAACAAACTTATATATTAAAAATACAACATTTGGATCTCCTAAAATTATTCATTTTTAAGTTGTTCTAAGAGTAGTATAACACTAAATATTATTAAAAACAAAAGTTGAATGTGTTTTAAATACTACATTATTATTATTATTATTATTATTATTATTATTATTATTTTGTTAAAAAATGAAAAAAATTGATAACTTTATTTTAAATTATCGCAGATCCATGGGTCAACCATTCGCTTTAAAGGTATTGGCGAGCTCTTTTGAAAGATACCCATCATGAAAATTTACTCCCCTCGAGGGGGAAAAAGCGAGGCCCCCTACATACACAAATTTTTTTCTCAGTTGACTATCTCTATTACAAACATGTTTGTGAAAATTGCAACACTATGAAGGGATTATGCAAATTGAACCAAAACTTGCAGGAAATGTAAAGTGAGGTAAGGCATGCAACTGATTAGAATTACAAAGCGATTGCGCGTGCATGGAACGAGAACTGACTCCTTATCAGTCGCTTGTTCCAGGTACATAAAAGACTGTAAAGGCGCGTTCAAATTTGTTTATCGTCCTCTGTCTGTGAACCGTTTCATTGGTGGTCAATATGCCTCGTCAAAAGTGGAGGGTGCCATAACAACAACTAACAGAGTTCGTACGAGGCCGCATCGTTGGTATGCGAGGGGTGGATTTTCGTATCGAGAAATTGCAGCCCGCACGCAGTGTAATGCCACAACAGTTATGCGTGTTTGGAAGAACTGGACAGAGGAAGATCAAACAAGCCGAAAACCTGGTAGTGGGGCCCGCAATAGAACAATGGCACGAGACGACAGACACCTGATCCGCATGGCTGTAACAGGCCGTACAGCGTCCTTTCGTGTGTTAACACAACGTTTAGCACGGCTACAGGTGTTTTGTTGTCTAGCACCACGGTTCGTCACCGTTTATTGCCGCATGAACTGCGTGCAAGGGTTCCTCTATGCAGGATTTCCCTCTCGCTGAATTACAGACGCCTCCGACTTCAATGGGTTCAGCAATACAGCACGTGGCGGGCCCAGTGGCAACAAATTGTTTTCTCCGATGAATCTTACTACAATCCGGAATACAATGATGGAAGAGTATGCGTCAGACGTTACAAGGTGGAACGTCTGCTCCCACAGTGTGCTATCCAGAGTCATACCAAACAAACGTCTAGCATCACGGTGTGGGAAACTATTGGGTATAATTGTTGATCCCATCTAGTGCACATTGCGGGCAACCTCAACAGTGATCGCTATATAAGGGAAAATTTGGAGTCAGAGATCGTTACTATTCTCCGACGCCTGTATTTCAGCAGCATAATGCTCGTGCAGAAGTTTCTCAGACTGCACAAGCCTTCTTCAGTGCACGACAGGTTTCGCTTCTTCCGTGGCCTGCTTATTCCCCGGATATGTCGCCCATCAAGTATGTCTGGGATTCCATTGATCGGCGACTCGCTCGTACAACTAGTGGAGCGCACAGTAAGATTGAACTTTGGCGTCAAGTCGAAGCCATCTGGAATGCCATTATCCAGGATTACATTCAGAACCTGTATGATTCAATGCAACGACGTGTACAGGCTCCTATCGCTCATCGTGGCGGACACACAAAGTACTGATTTCAGACTTTTTTGTCTTGTACACTTAATCGTTTATTTGTACCACTATCAGTAATACGTGGAATAAATTTCATTAATTTCTGAGAATTTCTTTCGTGCTGTTGCAATTTTCACAAACATGAGTGTATAAAGATAAATGAAAAAATAGAATAATTGCATTTAAAAGAAAATATCTGAACAAACATGATTTTAATATATATAATTAACGTATGTAATGATCCACAATGTATAAGAAGCATAATATAACAATTATTATGTAAAATTCTTGAGCATTTCTTCAAAATTTTCCAAAATTAAAAAATTTAGTATGCTCTATATTAAAGAAATTTTCTTGTAAGAAAGAAAAATAAAATCTTAAATGTGACTATTAAATATAAAGCAATGATGAAACAAGAAATGAATGGGTTTTTGAGATGTTTGTAAGATAAGTGACATTTACAAATTTCCAATTTCAAAATATTTTTTTAAAGCTTTTAAGAGTTTGTTTAGGAAAAGTAATAGGTAAGCTTAAATTTAACTATATTTTTAATACTATATGTATTTCAGAAAATAAACTTTGGCTTTTCCCCAGTAAGTCACGTTCTCTTTTAAAAATACTTTTCCTGAAGAAACTAAATACAATTTAAACTTTTATAACGTTAATAATCTTGAACAACAAACAAATAAACAAATAAAATAAACAGACGTGGCACCAATACTTTACACACAAACAGAGAAATTTAAAGCGGTAAAATGCAGAAATATTTTTAAAGCCAATGATGCATACTAAGTTGTTCATAGTAAACTTTAAGCCTTCACCAGAAGCCCGAAAAGAGGAAAAGGTTAAAACAAATCTTAGATGACGAGCTAATATTTAAGTCAGACAAATCTCTACTTAAAAAAAAAAAAAAAAAAAAAAAAAACATGAAATGCATTAAGGATTTTGAAAATTTGCCACGCTGTGTTTGAGAGACTTTTAAAAGTTTGTCCAAAGACTGTGCTGTTTTTTTATTTTTGTTTTTGCCGCTGGGTACGTTTAGATTTCTGCTAAAACGTGATGAAATTCTTAAAATAGCATGTTGTCTAAAAGTGTCACATCGATATGTTTGCTAAAATATCTTATAGTTAGAAAGTTTTAAGCGATTATATCTTTCTTCTGTGGGTAGTATTTCTAAAGAATTTTCTTATAAGTTTCTTGGATAAATATATAAGAGAAAATTAAGGAATGGGCAGATTTAAAAAATAATTTATTGAATGAGAACTTAAAAAATATATAATGGTACGTAATTTTCTTTTATAAATTGTTTACTTATTGTAGAGAAAAACATCCATTTAGTATTGGTATCGAAAATAAAACAAAATTAATAAAAATAATTAATTAATTAATTAACAGTAAATTTAACTGTTTTGCAATTTTCTTTTTAATCAAAGTGCCATTAGCCCTTTTTATCCCATTGTCCTATTTAAATGACAGCTGAAAAATAGCACATAGAAATCAGAATTTGCTTGGTGCGAATATTTTGTCAGCTGGAATATATAATGGTATATATAAGCTTCTGCTAGTGTGTTATGTGCCTCGCCTCCTCCTCCTCCTCCTCCTCCATCTGGAATCTTTGTTTAATCATTACATTAGAAGGCGTGGTTTATCTTCTCTTTGCGGTTGAGAATTCTTTCTGGAGAACTTGTAAATAAGAAAATATTATACAGATAAAGCAAAACTTTATGCTCGGAAAGCACTTTTGACTATTGAAGAGAACACTAAAACATATAAGTGCAAATTTCATCCTCTTTATTTCAATGTCCTGCGCACAAGGTTGATAAGATTTCTTATACAGAATATATATATATATATATTCAAATTTTGTTGTATTTGGTTTATTTAGGTTTAATTAATCTTAAAAAATAAAATTTTTCTCAAATTTGAGCAAAATAAATAAATTGGGGTAAAATGGGTTAAAGAATATACTAAGTGTTTTTGTAATGATAAATAGAGCATAACAACGGTATTGTAATGATAACAAGTAGTGGGTACTTTAACCCTTTACAGCGCACTACCCTTTAAAGTTGGAATTTCAACAAAAAAAGTTGTAGGCTCTCTACTTAGGTCTAAAGGAGTGCCATCAGCGGGAACACTGCGCCACTAGAGCTCTGAAAAGTGCGTCTAAGAGCATCGCAATGAAGCGCGTAAATCAGTAGAAGATTTTGCATATGAATTAAAAAACACTGTATTATACCTGTGTGGTAGATTTAGACCCATGGTGTATCACGGGCCTGCTACTCTACACCCCCCCCCCCCAAAAAAAAAAAAAAAAAAAAGAACTTGGTTATGTGACTTTTTATGAAACAATTTGATATTTACAGTTAGTATACATATATACAAGTCCTATGTGCAAAAATATTTACAATTACAATTTTTATTAAAATCACACAATCAACTGTGGCAGAAAATCATATTTATTGAAATTTTATTAGGTTTATTAGGTTGTCTGAATGAGTAATGCTGACCGGGGTTTCGGCCTGGATAGCTCAATTGGTACAGCCATGACCTTGTAAGTGAAAGATCCGGGGTTCGACTCCCGGTCCAGGCATTATTTTCACTCAGTCGGAAAAATAAAATTTCAATATTTACAATTAGTCAATGTTTTAGCTTCATGAAATTTTTGGAAGCACGTCACACTCTTTTGGTAGAAGCACAAACCAACATTGCAGGTTTTGCACATGAAACTAGTTTTGTACAGTTTTTTATTTATTTATTTTTTTTTTAAATAAACAACCAACCCTCCCTCGCAGCATTTGATAGCTTGACGTCATTCCCTCCAAACAGAGGAAAACATAGCAAGTAAACACAGCTGTATTATCTCATCATTGTTTTCGGTTGCATAATAAGAAAAGCGCTAGTGTCGCAGTGTTCCAGGAGATGGAACACCTTATTTTATTAAACGATTCCGCGTATGTTTCCTGTATAAAAAATTATAAATAATTTAGAGTACAGCCAACGATATAACATAGAAATCGTTTTTCAAGCAATCTTTTTTGTATCACAAAAAAAATATACAAAATTTCTTGTAAATACGAGGATTTAAAATAACGCGTTCCAGCCAAATATCATGTATTGCCTTGTGTAGTGATGCCCTCTATGGATGAAAAGGAAAGTTCAAAGTAAAAAATAAACCTATTTTTATGCATTTGTAATTGAATTTAACGGTTGGAGAAGCTAGCGAAGTTAGGTGTTCCATGTAGTGGAACACTGAACGGCAAAGGGTTAAGGATTCTTTCTGGCTACTTTTTGTGTACTGTTCTTAATTTTATAAGCTGTAACTGTTATTTACTACTATTAACTCTTTCTCTACATGGTTGTACTTTGGAAGGATAATATAAGAGCAAATGGCATGCCCGGGAGAACGTGAAGCCAAAATTGTAACCTCAGAACCCATTAAGTAATACATAGTTATGTAAGAAATTTTGCATTTTTATTATGAAATTATGTAATATTTATCATTCAAAGCGAAATTCATTGTAACGATAGGCTACAAAGCTGTCAAATAAATGGAATAACACTGCGTTTTAAACTAAATAGATATTTTATGAAGGAAATTCATGGAAAGAGTATCTAAATAAACTGAGTTAAAATTAAGTAATATTCATGCATGAATTAATTTATTTTTTCAAAAATAAAGGTTTAAAGGTGCTTTAATGAGCTATTATGTTTTAATTACGTTATTTCATTTTTTTTACAAACCACCCTACAAAAAGTGCGTTTGTGGTAATTTTAAATTTTGTACTATATTATTTTTATATCAGCTGCACCTACTGGATAAAATTCAAAATAAAATAATAACATCTCAAAATAATTTTTTCACATATGCATTTTCGTGCAATTTTAAATAACAGATGCTGAGATGTAGTATACATATCGCAGAAGACGAGTAATAGCAGCGTCACGTGTCAACTAATTTTTCTAAATAGCCATCTGACACATCAAGTTTGATGTATCTATATGTTGCATAATCTGAGATTTAGTTTTTCTGCTAACGTGTAAATTTCAGCGTAGTAGTAACTTCTGCCGACCGATATGCACCTACATTGAATCAGTATATCATATTTCCTCTTCCTCACATCACATTTTTATACACAATATAGGGGAAGAAAAAACATTGACGAAAAATGGGGAATCGAAAGAAAGTACTTATAAATTTGAATGGAATTCTGTACATTTGTTCTCCATATAGAGTTACCAGAAAATATTTGTGATATGTAGACGGGCGTTGTATAAATATGGTGAGATCGTGTTCATGCTTTCTCAAATCATGTAAATTCATTGAAAATCGAAGTAGATTTTTATTATAATTTCAATACATTCTACTTCGATTACAGAAGTAGACTGTTTTTCAGAGTTTTTATAATGTCCATGTCTTTATGTAGAACATTAGAATTATGAATAAAATATATAATTGTAGTAACTATGGCTTAAATGTAATTGTCATTTAGCATTATATTATTTAAATTTAAGCAGAAAAAATTGACAGTTCCACAAGAAGGATATTATCTTTATTCTGTAATGATATGTTAAATAATCCCACGTATGGCAAAAAATTCTAAAAAACTATCGAACTTATGCATTCTTTTTTTGGATAAAAAAGTATTTAAAATAAACAATCGCATTAAAAAATATATATATAAGAACAAATCTGATGAAAAAAGAAAAAAAAAAATTCTTATTCAAACAAAATGGGATTACTGTTTAAGTAGATTTTAATATGAGTAAGATTAAAGACTTAGTGCAAGCAGCTGAGACCCAAGAACCATATCACGTCTCCTCGTACCTCCTCTTAAAGTAGTAAAGCGACCATTAATATGAAGAGAGAGAGAGAAAAAAAAAAAGAAAAAAAATTAACCATTAATAACCGGGTAAAAAAAATATCAGTTATAAGAAATGCAGAACATTAAATTTGTTTTGGTTAAAAAAAAAAAAAAAATCTATATTCAGTGCAATTAAAAATAATTTTGCTTCGTATATTGTATATTAAATTCCGTTAATTGTAATATTAGATGGTTTTAAACGTAGACAGGTTGTCTTTACATTTTCGCGACAAACTTTTATGGGGTAGGTGAAATTCTGAGGAATGAAAATTGCGCAGAAACCTAGAAACGTCGTCTTGATTCAATATGCGATTCTGTTCACCTGTGCACCAGAGGAAATTTGTCAGAGGGTTTCCTAATTTGTGCGGTAATCAGAATATGAAAAAAGCCAGTTAAACAGCTAGTTATACCCGAACAAAGAGCTGGCAAACTTCCACTCAGTGCATGGGATTGTTGAGGCAAATTGATCAGCAGCTAAACCTTTAAATTAGTTTATATATATATATATATATAATAAGAGTCAGCCGTTTATTAAAGGGTCAATTTCAATTCTTCGAAATAAAAGTCCATAACTTTAATGGAATAACATTACGGCCAGTAACTGGAACACCTTTTGCTAGTAATTGAACGTAATATAGCGTTCAAATTGTTTACAGTGACCGCCTGAAGAATGCGTCTTTCCTGTTTACATCGATTATATCACTGCGATATTTTATACCCTTTTAATCTCCGAAGACTGTAGTTACTGCTTCCCTATGATCATTCCGCATGTGTGCGTTTCGTGCAATGCTATTTTTATTAAAGTGATAAGATGTGATTTTCCTAGCTTATGATTTTTTCTCTGTTGCGATTTATTCAATCTGGATGATGTATTCAATTAGCACAATGTACATTTTAGGATGCATGAGAATCTTCACTGTATGCCGCACCATGCACATTACCTCGCAGTAAACGTGTGGGCGTGTATGGTGTGCAACTGTTTAGTGGGTTCGTATCTTTTACCATTACACATGACAGTTGAAAAGTTTCTGATCTTTCTTGAACAGTTTTTACCAGGCTTAATTGACATTATTTCAATAAGTTTTGAGACGCAACATGTGGTTCCAACAGATGGAATGCATCCCCGTGTTAGAGTGGCTGTTCGTGTGCTTTAGAATAGATCTTTACCGCATCAACGGATTCGGTTTGCTTGACGATTTTTCTGACCCCAAACTTATACGATTTGCGTAAACGGGATTTTTTTCTGAAGAAGCTCGAAATTGTGTATGACTTACTTCAGATGTCCTGCATGGAACTCTTGTCAAGAATCGTCTTCAATGCTGTTACAATCAAACAGATTCCTTGTGCATTCAATCGAGTCCACCAGTTATTGCTCCGCAGATGTCACGAATGCATCGTATCTGGTTGTAAAATCTTCGAGTAACTGTTGCAACATTGTTAAGAGCCGAATTCATTTAATATGCCATATGCGCTAATTATATTTATTAAGTGTTTACACGAATCATTCTGTTGTGTATTTTCATATTTTCTACACCGGCTTCTTTCCCCGGACGGCTTTGCCCGCTTCGATGGTCATTTATTGAAATGAATTCTCAAAATACCATATCATTAATAATAAAAATAATAATAATATTAATAATAATAATAATAATAATAAAATCATTGAAATCAGTTAAAATCTGAGTTAAAGTTTCCGCTACTTTCGGAAGTGGTATTCCCGCTCGCCACTGTCACGTCTGGAACCCCAATGATTTCGGCCGTGCCTTAACCTGCTTTTTACTCCCCTCCCTCGCGAGTAAAGTTGAAAGTTTTGCAAAATCTCATCAAAATGCATATCGAGTACACTTAATCAACACCCACACACCAAAATTTGCCATTCTAAGGTAATTTGGAGCACATTTAAGCTTAAAAGCGTGTTTTTCGCCCCACCCGCCCAAAGACGGGTAATTTAGTAAAATTACTTTATATTGCTTGTTGCCTACACATACCTAACCGACACATAAAAAAATCGAGATCCTGAAATAAAGCAGAGTTATACTTTAAAACATGTTTGTTACCCTTGCTCTTAAAGGAGGGAAGGGGAGGGAATTTCGCAAAATCTCTTTATACTATGAGTTAGATACATATGACCGACCCACACGTAAAAAATCTCCAACGTAAGATAATTTAGTAAAAATCAAACGCATGAATACATATTTTTTGTCCCCTCATCCCCAAAGAGCGGCAGGTAGGAATATCACAAAATCCCTTTGTAGTATGTTGAGTACGCATAAGCTACCTACACATCAAAAATTACCCTTCTAAGGTAATTTAGAACAGAGTTACGCATGGAAATAATTTTTTTGCCTTCTCTCAACCCCCAAGGGGGAGTAGGACAAAATTTCAAAAAATCCCTTTGTAATATGTGTGTTGAGTACACAAAACCAATGGACATTTAAGGAAATCGCTTTCCTGAGATAATTTAAAGCAGATTTTCTCCTAAAAATGTGTTTTCGCTCCCTCTCCGAACTTAAAGGGGGGAAAGAGGAAATTCCGCAAAATTCCTTTATAGTGCGTGCTGTGAACGCATAATCAGCCAGCATATAAAAAAACGCCTTTTTAAGACAGTTCTCGGAGCAGAGTTAAGCATGGAAACATGTTTTTGGCCCACTTCCACCTCCAAGGCGGATAGGGCGGAATTTCCCAAAATCCCTTTGCAGTGTGAGTCGTGAGTACGCATAACCAATCGACATTACAAAAAATCGCTATCCTGAGATAATTTGGAGCAGAGCTACTTTCAAAAGCGTGTTTTAGTCTCCCCTCGCCTGTAAAAGTGGTGGGGGAGGCCAATTTTCGTAAAATCTTTTTATAGTGCATGTTGTGAACTCATAACTAACCCATATATAAAAATTAATCTTACTGAGATAACTTGAAGTTAAGTTATGCTTGGAAATGTGTTTAAATCGCCCCGTCCCTAAGGAGGGTAAGGAGAGAATTTTACAAAATCGCGTTACAATGAGTGTTGCATTTACATAAATAAGCCCCACACTAAAATTTGTGACCTGAGCTCCTATAGGTTTTCCCGGACGAATTTAGCACTGAAAGGGGCACTCGAATTTTCCCCCTCGTAACTCCGCACGCCCATCCCCCTACCCCCCCCCCCCCCAATAAATAAATAAATAAATAAACCGAAAATCATAAAAAAAACAAAAATGAGTTTTTAGAAATATCCCCAAGAAGACGCTTGGCGGTTTTTTGTATATTTCTGCTATTATTGGTAGAATTCTACTCGAAAATCCGTATTTTGCTAAATTCCTACGAAAATCGTTTTTCTCCCCTCCCCCTTTTAAAAATCCAAAATCGCAGATATTTTTTTTATTTTTTTATTTTGTATTCAATTTTAGTCTTCCCATCTGCATTTTCTTCAACGTGAAGTAATTTGGAGTCGAGTTATGCTTATAAAGGTGTTTGTGCCTTATCCACCTCAGGGAGGAATGGGGGGGGGGGTATTTTGCAGAATCTCGTCTTAGTGGGGATCAGGGTCCTTAAACCAATCTGGTTATCAAAATTTGTGACTCTATCTCCTATAGATTCGACATGGCGAGTCAGAGAATCAGTGAGTTTACTCTTTTATATATATAGATTTAAATCTCTTAAATTTTTTCACTACTTTTTTAATATATACGGAAGATATTTATCTGTTAGATAAAATGATTATGTATATAGTCTTATAAACAGAATATTGTGTTTAAAAATCTGTTAATTCAATTATTGCATTTCAGTAGCATCTAAATCGATTAATCGTTTCTTTAATCTTTTCTTTTTACTAATGTTCGTTTGGCAACCTGTTTATTTCTACTATCTACGTATGTTTCGTTTAACATGTGGATTTCTTAAAAATACTTATTCCTTGTATCAATTTTGGTTTGTGTTATTGTTTAATCTACTTTCCTTTTTTTTATTTTCCTATTGATTTTTTGCAAGATAGAGACTTGAGTTGTATATTGGCTTGAATAAGCTATACAGTTTTCCGAAATCTTGCACTCTGCTGAGAGAAATGCAAGTTTCCTGATGAGTGAACATATCTATTTTTCAGCATTTAAAGTTCCAATTTTCAATTCATGAATTCTCTTTTTTTTTCTTTTATAGTATCTCTTTGCTAATTTTATTCTTTTCTCTTTTCTATAAAATGTTGACTGTTTCTATTAATTTAATGGTTTTTGCAATCTATTATCTGATCGTTAGGCTTATGTGTTATGTTTGTGTCATTTCTCTTCTGCGTAAGTACTTTAACTTGTTTTTACTAATCATTGGTACTCAAATTAAATTATCACCGTGACAAAAATTTTATTCGAAATAAATCTAATTTAAAATTTAATTATATGTTGGTATTTTTATCTATCTTTTGTTTGCTCAGTGTTACAAAGGTATTAAATTATTCAAATTATATATATATATATATATATATATATCGTATAAGAGGTACATTTTGTTAAATTTTTCTTTTATTTAAAGAATTTTATTTTTACCATTCGGAAACTTCTTATTAATAGAAAAAGTATTTTATTTCAATGTTTATGAGAAAATATTCGTATTTTTCAAGTAAAAGCATTGTAATTTATTCTGTAATACACAAAAGTTTAAATGCTAACTTGAACAAACCTAAAAAAAAAAAAAAAAAAAAAAGAAATGAAATGAAATGAAAGCTAGAAATACTGCATTTTAAAGTTTATAAAGCTTTCAATAATTTCCTGTTTTATTTTGCAAAAGCCCATCGGGTATTGGAATAGTTAGCCATTTCGTCTTTGTTTCCAGGTATCAAGTTTAAATCCTAGTTAATCACGGAAGTTAGTGGTGGTTTCGATTCCACTTTAAATAGTAGTTCTTGATTTGATTATTCTTAATTGGAAAAAAAGACAAGCAACAAACCAACCTATTTTTCAAGAAAAAAAATATTTAAAGTATTTATATATGACAATGTCTTGTAAATTCTTTAAGAAATTTTTTAATTACAATGAAACTGAGGCAGCTATATACGAGGGTAAATCAAATATAAACCGGAAATTCTGTCTAGCACACACACACGCTACAACTGTCGAAAGTGGGCAGAAGGTGTAGATGTCACGTGATTATCCAATGCTCGTCCAGTCAACTCCTGCTAGCTTTTCGTGTTTCCTTCGCGATTAGTGAACAAGAGGTACACCCGAGTGTTGCAGAACGGATTATCATTAAATTTCTAACTAATGAGGGTGTTAAACCCTCGGAAATTTTGCGTAGACCTGAAGCCCAGTTCGGAGATATGTGCCTAAAGAAAACCCAGGTGTATGATTGGCACAAAAAAGTTTTCGGAAGGAAGAGAACGTTTGAAAAATGAGCCTCATAGTCGGTGTCCTCGCACCAGTTTGACCCATGAGAACATTCAAGCCGTTAGACGCATTATCGAAAGTGATCGGCATGTAACTGTTTATAAAATTGCGTCTGAGACATTGATAAGCTACGGGAGCGCTCAAACCATCATCGTTGATGAGTTAAAGTTTCGAAAAGTCTCAGCTCACTGGGTGCGTCGTATTCTCACTGATTTGCAAAAACAGCGTCGCCTTGAGATTTCAACACGTCTTCTGGACAGATTTCATGCTGAAGGAGAAGATTTTTTGAATCGTATTGTGACCTGCGATGAGACATGGGGGAACGAGATATACCATTATACCATGGTAATAGAATTCTCTAGCTTCATGCATTATACTCCAGAATCAAAACAAGCGAGCAAGGAGTGGAGGAAAAAGGGGGTAGGGGCACCTGTAAAAGCGAAAACTCGGCACTCTGCAGGTAAGGTTCTTGCAACAGTGTTCTGGGATTTCAAGGGTGTCTTGCCCATTGACTTTTTACAAAAGCGTCGAAATGATAATGTTACATATTACTGTAAACTTTTGGATGAGGCAAACTGACATATCAGAGGAAAAGACGTAGTTTCGCCATCAGAAACGTTCTTCTTCTTCAAGACAATGCCCGTCCCCATACAGCAAACCAAACGCGCGAAAAACTAGAAGCAATGTTTTGGACACCTTTGGAACACCCTCCGTATAGTCCAGATTTATCTCCCTGTGATTATCACCTGTTTGGACCCTTGAAAGAGGCTCTAGGAGGGCAATAATTTGACAGTAATGATGCTGTGAAGGCCTTTGTGCGCAAATGGCTTAATACACAAACTCCGTCTTTTTATGAAGACGGCGTAAATAAATTGCCTATCCGTTGGGGGAAATGTATATCCAAACAAGGAGATTATGTAGAAAAATAATATTGCACTCCCAAGTTTCTATCTCTTTTCAATAAATTTTAAAAATAAATTCCGGTTTATATTTGATTTGCACTCGTACAATAAAACATTTCAATTACTAGAATATGTAAGATAATTATACATAGCATGAAATTATACGTTTTGAGCCTATTTAGGCTTCTCATCAGTAAAGACATAAGAATACAAAACTTAGAAAATCATTCATAAATCATATTGTAAATTTTTTAAGAAAATTACTACTTACAATAAAATTGAGATAACTATAAAAATAGATGAGATAACTGTACTTGAGATAACTATAGAATAAAGACATTGTTTTTACTGTACATATATGCCACAACTTTACTTTAATTAAAAATTTTCTTGGAGAAATTACCAAACCTTATCATTTTTAAATTGTTAAAATCTTATTACTTTAAATTTAAATATATAAGTTTGTAAACGTTTGAGCTTACTTTCAAGAACTTTTATAACATTACCTGAATGAACTTTGTAAATAGACTTCCACTTGGCTCCGGTCATCTTCACTTTCATGCAACTTTGTCGCCTTTTGTCGCGGGAGAACTCTGCTCTGGCGACCTTTGTAATTTTTTTTTCTTTTTGTTGTTATTTGCTATGCAATAAACAACTGGGGAGGCTTAACCTTTAGAGACGGGCTCTTCTGAATCTTCACAGTGGCTTTGGAGCCCCTCTCTAAAGGTTAAAAACGCTCAAAACCGCTGCATAGTGGTGAGCGGCTTCTTTCCGTCTTAGAATTTTAGAATCTTAGAATAAAACATATTCTTAAAAATATTGCAGTTTGTTCTCAAAATCATACATTGCAATTGTTTATGCTAAGTAACTTTAAATAATTTTAATCTTGTATGCTTAATATATTGACATCTTTTTTTTTTTCTTTTATTATCATTGTATTAATAAATCGTAAAAAAAAAAGAAAAAAATTAAATTTGAACTATCTTTTTAGTGTTCTTTGAAATAAGCAGATGTCTTCTATTTTTGTATTCTTCAAAAATGGATATTGTATTTTTTTTTTTTTTTTTCGTATATGTCCATCGCGAATGTATCACTGTATCACAATTTTCTGCTATATTTTTCAATCTAGTAAGCTTGAGTCATTAAAGTTTTTTTTTTTTTTTTTTTTTAATATATACTAGCTGGTACCCGTCGAATTCGACGATCATTTTACTGACCGTAATGTTTCAAAAAACGTCGCATCATTATTTAAATCTTTTTCAAGTTAAAACATCTAATATAATTTACGACATTTCACTTAAAAAAAAGAAAGTCAGAAAAATGCTTATAAATAGAAATACTATATATGACATCACTTTCTACAAAGTACAGTCAATGTGACGTCAAACTGACTCCAAATAAACAGTTCCTATCTTTCTTTTTCTACTTCGTTTAATACTAAGACTACATATTAGCTGACCCATCCGGCGTTTCCCGGGCCCATGGTAATAACCTTAAATGAACCTTAAATTGGTATGGTTTTGCGTCTTTAACTCGATTTTGTTTGAATTTCTATTTTTAAATAAAATCATCCTGAAAAAATAATCAGCTGTAACAAAAAAATTACCTCGAACCGAACGAAACTCTGCCTTCTGACCCTGGTGCCTTCGGCAGCGCATACGCCGGCCGCTAATAACATAAAAATATTCCCAAAAATTAACCTGGAACCGAACGAACCCGCCCGGTGTTGCCCGGGCCCATGATACCTTAAATGAAGCTTAAATTTGTATGATTTTATACCTTTAACTCGATTTAGTTTGTATTTCTGTTTTTAAACGAAAGCATCACGAAAAAAATAATCAGCTGTAACAAAAAAAAAAAATTACCTCGAACAGAACGAAACTCTGTTTTGTGACCCCGGGAGCGCATACGCCGGCCGCTAATAACATAAAAATATTCCCAAAAATTAGCCTGGAACCGAACGAATCCGCCAGGTGTTGCCCGTGCCCATGATACCTTAAATGAACCTTAAATTTGTATGATTTTATACCTTTAACTCGATTTAGTTTGAATTTCTGTTTTTAAATGAAAGCATCACGAAGAAAATAATCAGCTGTAACAAAAAAAAATTACCTCGAACAGAACGAAACTCTGCCTTGTGATCTTGGTGCCTGCGGCATGGCATACGCGGGCCGCTAATAACATAAAAATATTCCCAAAAATTAACCTGGAACAGAACGAACCCGCCCGCTGTTGCCCGGGCCCATGATACTTTAAATGAACCTTAAATTTGTATGATTTTATACCTTTAAATCGATTTAGTTTGAATTTCTGTTTTTAAACGAAAGCATCACGAAAAAAATAATCAGCTGTAACAAAAAAAATTACCTCGAACCGTACGAAACTCTGTTTTGTGACCCCGGGGCCTACGGCAGCGCATACGCTGGCCGCTAATAACATAAAAGTATTCCCAAAAATTAACCTGGAACCGAACGAACCCGCCAGGTGTTGCCCGTGCCCATGATACCTTAAATGAACCTTAAATTTGTATGATTTTATACCTTTAACTCGATTTAGTTTGAATTTCTGTTTTTAAATGAAAGCATCACGAAGAAAATAATCAACTGTAACAAAAAAAAAAAAAAAAAAAAAAAAAAAAATTACCTCGAACCGAACGAAACTCTGCCTTGTGATCTCGGTGCCTGCGGCAGCGCATACGTGGGCCGCTAATAACATAAAAAAATTCCAAAAAATTAACGTGGAACCAAACGCACCCGCCCGGCAATGCCCAAGCCCATGATAATAACCTTAAATGAACCTTAAATTTGTATGGTTTTATATCTTTAACTCGATTTTGTTTGAATTTTTTTTTTTAAATAAAAGCATCCCCCCCTCCCCCCCCCAAAAAAAAAAAATCATCTATAACAAAAAAAAAAAAAAAAAAAAAAAAAAAAAAAAAAACCTCAAACAGAACGGAACTCGGGATCTTGACCGGGTGCCTGCGGCAGCGTATATACAGGCCTCTAATAACATGAAAAAATTCTCAAAAATGAACCTTGAACCGAGCGAACCTCTGACTCGTGTTACCTCTGCCTGTGGCTGCTGCACTGTATAGCAGGTATGCATGGTACGCACGCGTTGCAACATCCACTTTCCACCACCAGGGGGTGCAGCATGTTGTATACGAACATCCCCAATCGCCTTGAATTTCCAAGACTTTTCAAGTAAGGTGTCACTGGTGGTGTCAACTGCAAAATCCTTTAGTTGCACTTTTCACCGCCAGGGGGCACAGCGTGTTCTATGCGAACAACACCAACGGTATGGAAATACCAAGACCTTTAAAAAAAGGTGTAACATGATAGGATCGACTGCAACATCACCTAGTTCCATTTTTAACCACCAGGGTGTGCTGTATATTGTATACGAACTTACCCAATCAACAGGAAATTTCAAGACCTCTATCACTATTCGCCTTCGATTTCCAAGACCTTTCAAATAAGGTGTCACATGGTGGCCTCAACTGCAAAAACATTTAGTTGCACTTTCCACCGCCAGGAGGAGCAGTGTGTTTTGTACGAACATCACCAACGATCAGGAAATACCAAGACCTTTAAAATAAGATATAATATGATAGGGTCTACTACAAAATCACCTAGTTCCATTTTTCCCCACCAGGGGGCGCACTATATTGTATATAAACATCCCCAATCAACATCAAATTTCAAGACCTCTATCACCAATCGCCTTGGATTTCCAAGACCTTTTAAATAAGGTGTCACATGGTGATGTCAACTGCAAAATCCTTTAGTTGAACTTTCCACCACCAGAGGGCGCAGTGTGTTCTGTACGAACATCACCAACGGTCAGGAAATACCAAGACCTTTAAAATAAGATGTAACATGATAGGGTCTACAGCAAAATCACCTAACTCCATTTTTCACCACCAGAGGTCGCACTATATTGTATACAAACATCCCTAATCGACATGAAATTTCAAGATCTTTAAAATGAGGTGCTACATGTGTGAGTCTAGAACGGATTTCTCTCTCAAACTAATTTCCCCCCTTTCCCCCCCTCCAAATCTACTTTCCTCCTTTTCCCCCCCTTTAAAATCGAAAATTCCAAATTTGCAGAAAGTGATTTTTTAGTATTCGACTCTAGTCCCCATATGTACAATTTCTTCACCGTGATGTAATTTGGAGCTTAGTTAAGCTCGTAAACGTGTTTTTAACCCGTTTCTCTCCTGGGGGGGGGGAAACCGTTCGACTTTTTTTATTTTTCTCTTTTCATAGTACATCTACAGACCAACACCTTCTTTTAGACACCTCAACCAAATTTTTACACCAAGTAGTTCTCTCAATATAGTGGAGACAGACAAAAACATGTTTCAAATTAATATATTGATATATAATAATTACATACTAAATTAACGATGATTTAAAATGACTGCATTTAAAATCATTTAACCATCTGATCACCGCTGACTGATATATCCGGTCACTGAACGGTTCTTTTTTTCCCCAATACACTTATAATTCAAAATTATATACTAATGGAACTTTACCTTGTGTTTCAAGTTGAAGATCGTAAATAATAGTTATAAGGATTAAAATCATGTACACAGTTTTATTTTTAATTTCAAGTTGAAATAAATATTAATTTCTACATTGAAAAACTATGCAGCGAAAAAAACATTACAATTTTGCCTATTTCAAAGGCCGTTGGATGGTTAAATAAGCCCTTAACTATATAAAGTAAAGTATTTTTTAAAAATGTCCTTAGAAATGAATTGACGCCTTTACTTTTCATATTCTATGACAATAAACGATTGATACTTTGTTTCCAAATATGTATATTGTAAATGATTATCATGAATAAACAAACATAATATCAATCTAGATAAATTAATTTATTGAAATTGTTCTTTTGAATATAATGTTATACTAAATTATGGAATCCTTAAAATCACCATGTTTGAAGTAGTTTCATTAAGTTTTTACTAATTTATTTTTTGCCTTTTTTTTTCGTGGGGGAAGGGGGGGAGAGACTTAGGGTCAAATTTTCTTTAATATTTTACGGGAACAAACTCTTATTGAAACTTTTGCATTTTCTGCATTGAGAATGGTATTATTAAATGACTTAAGGTGTTTTCATATAATCAATCAAATGTACTGAATTGTACTGTTGAAGATAATGTTATGCTAAATAATTTATAACTTATAAAACTCAATTCAACATACCTTACAGAATCCAAGTACTTGGAAAATAAGTGCAAAATTCATTTACTATTATTATTTCTTGTGAAACATGTTGCATTTTACGTTTAAAATGCATTCTAAAAAATATTAAAAACGCGTAAGGCACAAATGAAAATAGACAAATGTACTTAATAAACCGATGAAGCCTATGTTTTTTCCGATTAAACTTCTTATATGCATTTTTCATATGGTAAGCAAAAAATTCCAAGTTGAGATCAGGAAAACGGTGGAGTGAGTTACAAATGGTAACATAAAAATAATATTTAGCTTTACAACTTTCAACTTAAAATTTTAAATGCAGTTAAATTACAAAATTCCATAAAAAACATGTTTTTTTTTTTCCATAGATAATTTATTTATGTTCTTAAATGTTGTTTCCGTGAATGATAAAATAATGCAAATATGTGAGTAAAAACTGTTTGTGGACTACTCTCTAATGCGCCTGGCATTATAGACTGTTAGTTAACATTTAGATTAACTACATTTAGTTAATCTACAATGTAAACATGAAAGTTTTAAATCCAGTTAAAAGAGTGTCTTATAGGAATGGGTATTTTTTAAGCGAAAACATATCTTATTTTTCACGACACCTTTTTGTATCGGGCTGCGGTAGCCCAGTCGGTAGAGCGCCGGCCTCGTAATTGGAAGATTTCGGGTTCGGTATTCGAGACGGCCAAAGACCGTCGTGTACACTAATGGTGGCTGGTGCACGTAAAATCTGTCGTGGCCGCAATGTCCTCCATGTTCCCATCAAAAATTATAACTCTGGCGTCACCGAAGCGGGAGAGCCATTCCTTCCGTGGAGGATTAAAATTGCGATGGCATGTCTCCAGACCACCTCTAGGGGCGTGTCCCAGACCGTCGCCAATTGCCCATCTGCGCAGAGCCAGTGCGACGTTAAACCCAACCATCCATCCATCCTTTTTGTATCTGAAATTAAGACATTGTAAATGTCTTAAAACGCCTCCATCCTCTTTAGGCTTAAAAGAACCGCCCCGTTAGGCTTGAAAACTTACTATTTTTTAAGGCTTTTTAAAAAAATAAATAAATAGATAAATTTGGCATGTGATTCTGTTTTTCTGTTAAAAATAAATTTTAGAATTTTCTGTAGTATGTGTAAAATATCAATAATTTTCTAAAAAAAAAAAAAAAAAAAAAAAAAAAAAAAATTATCTTTTCTGAAGCGGAAATCGAATTCATACATGCCGTGGAATACGAAACATGGATAACATGGATCCGGAATCAAACTCTTACCAATCATGCTACTTTATAACACGGAAAAGCTTCTCTTACTCCAATATTTGCGAAACAAAGGCAATTTAATATTTTAATCCGTATCTTTCTTTAATCTGATGCTTAAAAGAAAAGAAATTATTAACATTAATAACAGAAAATTTTTTGTTTTACATTTAGGTGTAGATAAGTATGCGGAAGAAAACAGTTTTCAAATCGAATAATACTACTAATAATAATAATGATACTAAAATGCCCTTATGCACAAATTATTCAAGATTTGCTTTCTTCGATACAAGTTAATGGCTACGTTCTTATTAATATTTTTTCTTTTAATATAAGAAAGTTTTAAAGACTTTTTTTTTTTTTTTTTTACTAAATAAGTTTTGCCTAAATATATTGTTTTATGAATTATATTAAGCATAATTCTATGTCAATATCATACATATCTGTTGAGTATTATTCCTTGAAAATTTAATTTCATAAACTAACATAGTTTAAATAGTTTTACTACATAAGATAATATTTTATTTGTTGAATGTGGAGAGAATTTTAAAGGATAAACATCTGTTGCTTAAAATAGATTACACATGCAAAATTTGCTAAATAAAGCAAATGTCTGAATTTCTAAAATGTCTGAAAATTTAGACACGTTTGCTCAATGAAATTGTACATATTTACGTGTTTCAGACATTTTTGTGCCTGAATTGGTATTTCAGACACATTTCGGTCTTAAATCAAATATGTGTTGTGTCTAAGCTGTGTATTAAGACATTAATGCATCTTAATTGCCTTTCCAGTTGTTTTTATGTCTTACTTTAAAGACCTCTTTATTTGAAATGTAAATATTTAATTTGGATGATATTAATTTATTAATTAAAATGTATTTCTTGTATTTTTAATATTAATTATTTTTAATGTTACTTATATTTATTAATTTTAATAATTTCAGATTCGTGAAGACTGGAAGTATGTCGCCATGGTAATAGACCGTCTTCAACTGTACATCTTTTTCGCCGTCACAACAGCAGGTACTATAGGAATACTGTTAGACGCGCCTCATATATTCCAGTACGTAGATCAGGATAAGATTATAGAAATTCATAAAGGTAAACCAACCTGAGTGGCGAACACATCTCTCTGTTTCACCCCTAAAAGACAGGAGAATCAACCAGGCCACAGTGTTGTTCACCAGATATCCGTGTTTTGCATCGGATGGTCAAGATTAGAAAGAAAGGCTCTTTTATACAAGTGGGACTGCATCGTTATGAATCGGTCAGCAAGCCGACAGCCATACCAATTAGGCACACGGGTATCCAAGGACAATTGTTATTAATTTAACTCATATAACCGCCTCGAAAAACAAAATAAACTTAGCAGAATGTTATTTGAGAGCCATTAACTGTGCCCACAGTTTAATGCGCTGGAATGTTAACTATCATTACAAGACATATTTCATTTTAATTGTTTTCTGTTTTTTTTATGGTAGTTTTAAACACGGAAAAAATTACAAGAAGTTCGTAGCATTTAGATGAGGTGAAAAAGTCTGGGTACGATGGTTCTAATATTCATGAAGAAGCCACCACTGTAGTGGTTATATAAAGTTCTTCCTGGGCGTATCCAGAAATCTTTAAACGAAAAGATTTCTTTGTAAATAAAGCACATGAATATATAATAAAGAACAAAAAGCTTGTAGATATCGCATAAACTTATCCCATTCCCGAATTTTTATTAATTATTTAAGAAATATTTGTATCTAGAGACAATACGTTTTAACATACCATGAAAGCAAGTATGTGTGTGAGAGCGTGAGCTTTATATATACATATATATATAATATACATATATAAATATAAATAATTGTGATGTGCGAGGGCTTCTTCATTTTGTTCGGATTCTATGCGTTTATATTACGTTTTTGCCCTCATTGCGTATCCAAGTATCAATTTACATGCATGGAACACCATAGCAGCGTGTGCATAGCTAAGCCTAAGTAAAAACTATGTACTTCGTCATATTTTGCGCTTACATTTTTGTGGTTTACAATGTAGTTCATTCAAATGAAAAAGAGTTTTTGTTAATTTTTAGCATGTTTTAAAAAATCAGCTAGTACTTTAATCAAAGTGCTATGATTCTACACTGTTAAAAATTTTATACTACACGGTGAAAGATAAGGCAACACAGTGAAAACGTGATTCACATGGTTTCTTATATAAAAGATTAAATTGTAAAATTTTATTTTTGAAGATGGTCTTTCAGTTAGATATTATCGACTAAATTAGACCTCGCCAATCCGAGGGATATAGGAATATTTCAAAAGCCTACGAATTTACATAAAGTGTTTAAAATACATAATTATTTTATATATAAAATCTTTAAAAAAATCTCGAAATAATATTTTCTTACTAAAAACTTTGCCCGAGAAGTTTTTTTTATTTTTTATTTTTTTAATCTTAATTTTTATTCAAATAAATAAAACAAAAAAGAATGCTTTCTTATTTTGTATTTTAAATAGTTATTACAGGTAAAATGTGGCAACAGTAAAACAAAGCAAAATCAATTATATTGTAATTTCAGTCTCAAAATTTCAATCTTTCATTTTGAAATTGAAATAACTCTAACTTACTTTATTGTTCTCGGAAATAGCTTATATTTTATCGATTGTAGTTTGTTTGGGAACTATTCTGTAAATCAGAAAGATGTGACATTTGAATACGAGATAAACACATTTTCCAAAAATTTTTAACAGTGTATGAAGTTTATTAGAGTGAGAAATGTAATGAGCTTTACAGATACATTAAAATATCATTTGAGCCGTATTCCTCTGATAAACATCAACAACAAGCTTTCTCTTATCAATCATTTTATTTGCTATATATGAAAGACACGTAGCTTTAGCTAGTAGATGAATTTCAAATTCAGTGGTAGGTATATTCAATTCAGCCAATGAACGGTTGAGCTAGATAGGAGAAAACATTAAAAAAGTATCTTGAAATGCAAATCAAGAATTTTAAATGTAAAGTCATGTTATAAATATTTTAACATATAAGTGACATATGCCTCATTTGCCGACATGCACTGTTTAAAGACGTAACATATAATTAAAAAAATATATAAATTATTTGTTATAATTAACACTTGTATATTTATCTAAAATAGTTCAAATACTAAAATGAAGAATGGTTTACGGAATTTTTTCGTTTTAAAAACACAAAATGTCCTAAAAACATGTATTTTGTATATCTATACACATAGAAAAGTATTAAATTATTTTCAACAGTTACCGAATAAGGATAAATATAAAAAATTGTAATAATTATATCATGAATACTTAATATGAAAACGGTTTAAAAACTTAAAATTTTAAATTTAGTGTTAATACCATTAAACAAATATACTAGATTTTGAATAATCTAAATTAAATAATAACTTTCTAATGTTATGGTTTTAAAATCAGAAAAAACAGATAAATAACTTTCCTTTGTACTTTTATGAATACAATTTTTCAGTTAGTTTTAAGATAATAATAATAATAATTAAAGGCAATTTTAAACATTTTTCGAGAAGTATAAAAAAAAAAAAAAAAAAAAAATGCATAAAAATACCGAAGAAATTTATTTTAAAAAACCAAGAAATTGTTAACAAGAATGTATAGATTTTGTTATAAAATTATAGAATTATACATAATTTTAGCGTACACTGTTAAAAATTTAGTGTTCATTTGAACCAAAACTTTATACTGAAGAAGCTCCCAATGGTTTGATCTTTTGCCACGATTTGGTAATTTCACATTGAAGCAAATATTGGTGTGTTTTAAATAAAAAAGATCAACATCCGACCGAAACGGGGATCGAACTGAAAACCTTCGTGTCTTATGCCTAACACTCTGGCACTGTGCTACGCTTTTTCAGCTAGAAATTCTGTGTGTGTGTGTGTGTGTGTGTTTCGTTGATTTTGATAAAAGGGAATAAATTTTCTAGGGTCTTATTTTGACCCATGAGCGAGTTATTTCACAAAACTTGCACTTCACCCTATGTTTTCGACCACGCTCTTGAATTTAATCTTGGTTTGGTTTCAAAAATTTTTTTACTGAATCATACTTCCTGGACTGTATAATAGATTTTTCTCTCTTCTTAAAATGATATACTTCAATAAACTTTCTTACAGTAACATCTGGTTTGTGTTCAACTGAATAAAAAGCTCTTTTTTTTCTTGCAATGAATGTTGGTTTTAAATGACATAATCACACGGGATATCACTTCCCAGGTTTTATTTTCCCTCTCCGGCTTACAGCCGGTGATTTTCAGCACACTAGTGCTGTAATCTCCTGAATAGAAGGGAATTACATTTGCATGTACACCGAAACACTTATCCAAGTTTTGGTGCAATTGAAATTCAGTCGCAAGAAGTAAAAAACTAAAAAGTGAGGTTGAACTATATTATCGTATTGCTTATAACTTTATTCCATATATTATTCCAGTGGTTCATGTTTGAACAGGAATTTTCGACAGTGTACTTTTTTAATTTCAGTAATAATAAAATTAGTAACATCAAATTTATCAACATAATAAACAAATATAAAAAATAATATCAATTAGTATAAAAAAGTTTTGTTTTTCATCTTAATATTACATAAATCAAAAGATACAAAATCAACAATTGAAGATACTTATCTTTAAAAAGGCAATGTAAACATAAGAAAAATTTGATCTTAAACGACATACTTTTCTTTCTTTCCAAAATTCCATGACTGTTTTGATAAAATATGGAGTATAAAATTACGGACGCTTTAATTTTTAAATCTAAAGCATGATTAAATATATTACACATCATTAGAAATGTAATTAAATTTTAATGTGCTTGATTAAACTTTTTCTCGTAATTTTGACTTTTCATAAAGAAAAGAGCGAAGCATGTGTAGTACAACGTTAATTTTATTTTTAAACTTATTTTCCAAAATTAATATATTTACATATTAAAATCCTATTATGAAATCTTATGAGATATTAGGCAGTATGCGTATTGTGAGTTTTATGCGAATTAGTTCATATTCAACAAAAATAATTGAAGAAATAGCTTTTGTTTTCATGGCAAAAAATAAAATAAATAAAAATAAAAATAATTAAGTAAAATAAAATAAAATAATAATAATAATAATAGTAATCTTCTGTTAAATGATAAAGAAGGAAAAAATATATTTATGTCATCTAAAAAAAAAAAAAAAAAAAAGATATTACAGCATTTTTGTTAAATGATATTGCAGCATTTTCTGTCAAATGATGAGGGAAAAAAAAAAAAGTAACACTACGTTGATAGTTTGTTAACATACATCCATACAAAGTTATTCTTATAGTACTCCTATTATATCGTTACGTGGATTTTGTGAACTATGAAAACGATATTTGTGTAAATCCCACAACTTTATTTTATTTATTTATATTAATACATCAGTTTTTCAATGAATTAATTTAAATGAGGATTTTATTTTTCACAACATTGATGCCAAAGTTATAAGCCTTCAAGAAATAATAGTTCATAAAACTAATGATTCTCTTCAATTCTAGAACTTGTTTTCCCCCTTTCTTTTCATCCAGCGCTAATCTGAATGCAATATTTATTTTATTTATTTATTTATTAAGTTTTTTTTTTCCCCCCCCAATCGTCCGAAATGTTGCTACCAAGATCGGCGTGGAAATTTAAAATGAAGGGGAAAGTTCGTCAACGACAACAAATTAAATATGTCAGGGATCATAGTTATTAAGGGAACTTCGATTTTACAATTTTAGCAACCTCAACCTGATTAAGTATTTTGTCTGATGATCCATAGAACTATAACGAACGGGTTAACGCCTTAAATAGTAATGAGATGATGGGTCACAGAAATGATAACATTACTGTCCTGGAAATATCAAAGCTTGAACGCAAATGGGACGGCTTTGAAAGGTAGCATATATCTGGAGTAGAAACAACTTTTCTATGTTTTACACCTAAGCATTTTCTCCACAGATTTCTTTAGATCTCTTGAAAGTTTAGTTGATTTTTCTTTCCTTAATGATTTTTTTTTTTTTTTTTTTTTTTTTTTTTAAGTATTTTAACTTATTTTTTAATGTTTTGAAAAGGGGTTAAAATTTTCCTTAGAAACATTAAATATTACATGAGATTACAGATCTTTTAAGACTTTAGTAAAATTGAATACAGTTTAATAAAATAAAATAAATGGCCTACCATAAAATAGTTGAAAATGTCGTTGTTTATAGTCACAATAATCTTGATACTTCTTGTCATAATCTTGATACTTCAAATTAAATTTTAAATTTCATGAATATGAAAATAAATTCGTTTCTTACAATTTAGTAAAAATCAAAATTAAGAGATTGGTAGATGTGATGGTACAATATAGGATTCAGGAATCTCAAAACTTTCAATTGATATAATAGTTAATTTATATAATATTAACCTCATATATAAGAGGTAGTGAAACTTCTACAGGAACCCCATAATTTACCTTTTATATAGGGGGACGTGGTAGCCTCGTCGGTAGAGCACCGAGCTTGAAATTGGAAGATTGCGAGTTCGATACTCGCGCGAGCCAAAGACCTTCGTGTACACTAATGGTGGCTATGGCATTTAAAATCCATTGTGAGCTCCATGTTCCCGTAAAAATTATACATCTGGGGGGTCACCAAAGCGGGGGAGCCATCTCCTCAGTGTAGGATTAAAATTGTGGTGACATGTCTTCGGACCATCCTTAGGGGTATGTCCCAGACTGTCGCCTATTTCCCATAGCACAACATTAGTGCGACGTTAAATCCAGTCAACCAACTTTTCATATAAATGAAAATAAAAATTGACTATATATGGCGAATTACATTATTTCTTCGTTTATAAACCTATTTAAACAATTTTAAAGCATTATTCATTCATAATATCTATAAAATGTTCCTTCATATTTTATCAAAGCAGTCATAATATCACAGAAAAAAGTTGATTCATTTAGCCCTGTGAAATCTCAAAGAATTAAAAAAAGAATTTTATCTATATCTATATCGATATATATATATATATATATATATTTTTTTTTTGTTAAGTTTTCCACACACATACACACACACACACAAAAAAAAAAAAAAAAAAAAAAAAATGTTTCTAAAGCTGCTGCTATCTGATCGGTTTACAAAAGCAGTGTGTATAAAAATGATAAATGGTGAAAGAAAAAAAAACGAAAAAAAAAAAAATCCAAAAAATTACTTTTATAAAAGTATATAATATTCGTTTAATGCTTCCAGTATCCATGTAATATAGTTTTTTATTCCGATAAATATTTGATATTTAGATGAATGTTGTGAGATTAAAAAAAAATACATCTATGAAACTGTTAAAATATTGATATGAATTTTTCATTCGGAATTTCTGAAGTAACATTTCTTGTGATTTGTAAAAAAAAAATATAGAAAATGTTAATGGTGCTATAGCAGCTAGTATTGCAGCAGAAAAAAAATCTAAATACCTGAAATATCATGGTTATTTTTTATTATTTGGCCATTAAATATCAATGTAGTGAAAAAATGTTAGTTTAACTTACGCAAAATTTAACATAAAAAATTTGATACATTCTACTTTAAAGAAATATTTACGATTTAACTTTTGTCTCTAAGAAATGTATTAATTAAGCAATATCTTATACGTGTATTTTATAATTAAATTACTTTGTATAGAAACTGCCAGTTTAATTAAACAAAATGTTAATTTATATATTAAATTATGAAAAATACACACGTACATGGTATTAAACACTATAAACAAAATTCTTAAACGTATGATAAGAGTTCTACATCAAAAAGTTTCGTATACCTAAACAGTATTATAATATTAATTTTAATCTACTGTTTTAAGTCTGAATTACTGAAAATAATAAATAGCAAACTAAACTTATTTTATCACGGAAATTTTTTTTCTCTTTTAATAAACATTTTTGAATTCAATTTTTAAAAGTACCAGCGTTGAGTTTTTTTCTTTTTTATAATAGTTGTTTTTAAAGATTATTATGTTGTCTCGAAAATAATTACACACATTCTGTGTGATGTACGATGTTGTTCAAAACAAGTTGCAAACATTAAACACTTATATGTATGAAACATAGTTAATTATTAACTTTATATTTACATACCAAACATTTTGGAATTTTTATTAAGAAATGTTAGAAACTATTTTTAATTTAAAAATATACAGATTATACTACTTTATAAAGCTTAAACCAGGTGACGTAGATCAAATGTGAGAGATCTTAAGAAATATATATTACATGAGGATTTTAATATTGAATATAATAATGATAATAATAATTAAAAGAACATACATGAATAAACGCTAAGCAATTAATATTACAATTTTTTTATTATATGTTCTTTTTTAGTGGGAAATGAAAATTATCCTTATATATTCCAAACAAAATATTCAAAGAATACAAAAGGTAAATAAATAAATAAATAAAAATTAAAAATTAAAAATTAAATAAATAATTATTGAAAAATTATTTAAAAAAAAAATCTTTATATACCTTTAAAACTCTCAATCAAAATGTATGATTATGTTTGAGAATATATGGATTTATGGTTATATATGAGCATTTAAATTAATAAAATTTCATAAATTAATTAGTATGATTCATCTTATTATCGTATCTATTACACACACACACACACAAAAAAAAAAAAAAAAAAAAAAAAAAACAGGCATGATACATTAAACAAACACTTTTAGAAAATATATTACTTTCTCACGTATAAAGCAAAGATAAAATTGTTTTTCAAGATATTTTTATCATTAAAAATTTATTTAACTTCTAAATACATACAACTAATATATTACTCATTAAATACTACTCATTATCAAACAATTGTATCTAATTTATAGTTTGTAATTATTTACTTGTATAGAATTTTTAAATTTCATCTGTACATTATAAACATTTACTTTTAAATTTCTAAATTTTTATAAATTTGAAATCTTAAAGCTTAAAAATTAAATTATGAAGTTTTATCTATTAATTAATTATTTATTTATTTTTTAGTTATTAAGGAAAATTTAATTGAATGAAAATTATGATTTTTTTTTTTTTTTTTTTTTTTTTTTTTTGAGAAATAACTTTATAAAACTACATTATTGTAGTTTACATGTATATCTATATTAAATGTTAAGTTTGTGTTGATAAACTTTATTTTACATGATAGAGAAGATACAAAAATTATTTAAAAGTTCGTATAAGATTATATTTTTATCATATACAAGTATAATCATGAAAAAGTAAAACAGTGTTAACAAATTGTGTACATTATTTAATTTTTTTAAAATCTTGATTGAAAATTATTTAAATAGCGGATAAACTATTTTTAGTCATTTTTCGTTTCTGTAATAAAGTTAAAAATTGCAATATGCAAATATTACATTATAATAAAAATAAGAATCATTATTACAAAATAAGAATGACTTATATTATCATTACATAATAATAATAATAATAAGGTGAAACAAAATAGTTTTAACATCACTGTGAAACATTCTTGTTCTTGAAGATACAAAATATATATTAAATCCAACATTCATTCATTACGAATAAATTTTAGTTAAAATTGGAATAAAAGTAAAAAACAAAATTTCAATAAATATAATAAAGATGCCGTAAAATATTTAAAAAAAGCATAGTTGTGTTTGCATTCAGCAGAAATTTACTTCTACATGTTTGATATGACATTTAAATTTCTATAAGAATTTGAATTATTTACTTATTTATTTATGGCTTTAATTATTTTTTTTTTTACTTGAATTATTGAGATAAATTTTACGAGTTATTTAAAAAAGCAGAATTTATGTAATAATAAATTAAGTTTTGAATTTCTCATATGTGAAAATATCTCAATGCATAAATAAATAAATAAATAAATAAAATAAAATATAAATAAAGAATTATATTTCTAACAGTAAACTCACAACTATTTAAAATGAAACATAAAAAAATATGTCATTTTTGATTTAACGAGATAAATTTGCCTTTGATATACCTACTAATTAACAAAATGTTTTTTCTATCACTATTTAAGAATGAAAGAGAAAATATTTTATTTTCATTCTACTTTACTTACATGAATGTTAATGAATGTACATTAAACATGAATGTAAATTAATATAACATGAATGCAGTTTACATGAATGTAAATTAAACAACAGCAACAGATGCAACAACAGTAATAAATAAATAATTTAAGAAAAAGTAATTGACTGCAACTTAATATTAATTAATAAATTAAATTTGTAATAACCAACATTTTAAATAAATGACGGAAAATATGCACTACGTTCGTGTATATTACGACTTCTTTTATTTTTCTGAATGTCCTTCTTTGAGGATTCTTTTGTACTCTGAATACACACCAAAATTATAAATATCATAAATAATAAAAGAGGGAAATTATGTATTACGGCAACGTCCAATATATTACTTAATATTCTTTAGATCGATCCATTTACACATTAAATTCAAACAGTTAATAACTCTAGAGAAGTATCACCTTGGACATGTAAATACATAAAATATTTAATACTACATTTTAATTAATAAGCAACACAGAATGTATTCCGCATGAATAATATTTTTGTACTTCTCCAATCCAAGGTACTTTGAAACATTACAAAAAGTGCTAATCATTGAACGAATTCATGAAATATTTTGTGCACAGTCTATGCATAATAAGTGCACATAAATAATTTAGTATCAACCTTTTTATCCTCAAATTTAATTTATGAGATGTTTTAGTTTAAATTATACTGTTACAAAAAGTTAAAATACACCTGTTAAGGAATAGACTTATTATTTAAAATCCTTCTTTATCATCCTGTATATTTGATTTCATAAACATGACAACAGACTTTTAGTCTGACAATAACAAGTTAGTATATTACTAAAAAAAAAAAAAAAATACAGTGAAGCTATCTAGCCAAAATAGCCAAAATATTTTATAAAGCTTAAACCTATTTGGTGATGACATAAATGCTGAGTTGCTGCGTAATTAGTGTGCATGCATTTAACTTAGCAATATCTCATATTTATGCTGCCCTTAGCTTATTGTGACTAAAGTTTAAATGTGGTTTTGTAAAGCCAGGCTGCTGTATTAAGCATGTATTTTGTTTGCATTATGAAAAGAAAATGTGGTGGTTGAGAAACATGTTGCCAAGCTATTGCTAATAAGTATAGATTTCATATGTTAGATAGTACAAAATTGATTCTTAGTTTATTAAAATCATTATGAAAGTGTACATTCTAAGAAATTTCAGTAAAATTCGAATAAGTGGCCGTTAAAATGAACTGCCAGCTCCCTTTTTGAAGAAAAGACCAGTACCTGTATTTGTAAAAAATTTCTGTAAAATTCAGATTGTTTACTGTTTATTAAAAAAATCACCCCCCTTCTTCGAGAAAAGTCGTGTCTTTTTTACGGGCACAACTTTATTCTTACGATTAGTGATTGGAATACTTTTTGACAGTCACTGACCGTAATTCAGCAGAGAAATTTCTTGGAATGTAAAATGAAGTTAATATACTTTTTTAAATAAAAGTTATTCATTTTAAAACTATAGTTCTTATTATAATTCAAATAAAAAATAAATAAATAATCATGAAAGTTTATTTTGATGTTTCGTACTTTCATTATAAGGTGATTTTCTACAGTTCTGTATTTCTACAATTTTATATTATGCAAAGTTACACTAAGATATATTAAAAAAGTCACATTTGGGCATTTTCATTTTTTCTGTCAACAACCTCCGATTTTATCCTTTAGAAATAGGTGTAACACGAACAGTGTTTTTGCTGGATAACAGATATCTGGAGATCTTTTACTTACCGGATATGTATGTCCGATGTCCGGCAAAATCATCTATTTTCAAATGGTAAAATTGAAAAAGATAATTTAAAAAAAATTGAGAGGGAAATGAGGATCTTTAATTTTTTTTTTTTTTTCTGCCTTAGTGTATATTACTCTTTTTCGTTATTATCATATTACATTCTGATAGAAAAATGAAATACAGATGAAATAAAGTGTAGTTGAAATAAAATATTACAATGTTGAAATACGATTGAATTAATTATTATTATTATTATTTTATGTACATGGAATACCTGAATATTCATATCATGGTTCAAATACAAACGTTAAATTTACGTGACAAAATTATCTTCACTTTTTTCAAAATATTAATCCTTGTCTTATTTATTCATTTATCGACTCATTTAATTATAGTAGATTTTGTTTAATTTTTTATTTTTAACTTATTAGGAATGTTACCGTTTGCATTACAAACATTTTGATTCGATCAAATTTGCTATAAAATATTAGGGAGATTGACATCTTTTATTTTCAGTCGTATATGCATGGAATATCTAAACTTAATGTGCCCTTTTTTAGGAACACATCTTCTACATTTTTAAAATTTTTCTTTTCTTTTCTTTCTTTCTTTCTTTTTTTTTTTTTTTTTTTAAGTTAAACATTTAACTTCCATACATACATATTTTTGAAAATTGCTAAAATTTATTTCTTAAATAGCTGATAATTGACCTCAAAAAAAAAAAATCGCACACATTTTTAATTTTCAGGAAATTATTTATTTTGAAACATCTAATTACAGTTTAATTTAATTCAAATAATACTTAATTTAATAAATAAATGACTTTGCAAGTAAACGTCATAAGTTATAAATATGTAAACAGTCGTTTCAGGTTAAAAAAATAGCACAGACTTTCATGAGAGAAGAAAACTAGGCATGAGTACATATCATCGAAGAAGCATAGTGAAATCGCGTGAACTAAGATATTTAGAGGGACTTCTGCATAGGGCTTTATTATATTATATAATGAACAGAGAAAGAAAAAAGTTTAAAAATTGATTAAAACAAGGGGAATATAATAAAAAAAATATTTCAAATATAATGTTACACGTTGATTTCAGTGGGAAACAATGGGATTCAAGATAAATCTAAAAGGAAGAGAGGACATTATTACACATTTCTTAATCTTTGATTTATAAGTATTTCAAGTATTACGGAAAAGAGAGAAATGGGAGTATCAGTGAGATAAATACTAATATGCAATTTTTATTACACATTAAAATAAGTGAATTATATTTCCAAAATCGATAACAGAGTTTCTAGTCTCATTAGGGGTTCAAGGCTATCACGTTAATTATACCTGTTTTGGGAATTTAATTTAAAAACAAAAACCTCGTAAAATAAAATCCCTTTTAATAGTCCTCTACAAAAAAACTTCACCAGTGATTTTCTTTAAAAATTTCATCTTATTTATTTAAAAATTTTCTTAGGAATTTACCAGCATGTAGGTTATAAGAAAAGTCATAATATGAAAAAGTATACATAATTAGAACAATTAATTAATTATAATATATATATATATATATATATATATATATATATATATATATATACTATCTTTATAATGAGGTTTTATCTCATGCAATAATAAAAATTCAAAATGGTAACAAATTATTTCTCTCTAGCTTTATGATTTATTATACAGAAACAAACATATAATTTTATAATATATTGAAGAAATTTTGTTTTAGAAAAACTGTAAAAAGAAAAAAAAAATGAATATAATGTCTCATAGTTAATGTAATTTATTTCAAAAATAACGTCTTGAATTCATTTGTCAGTATCCGTAAATAAAATGTAAAATAAAAATGTCGAGTTCAAACATTAGATAAATATATCAAAAGTGCATATTTCACTTTATTCACAGGCTTAAAATGTTAATCAATAATTTTAATATATAAATAATATCAAAATTAAATTTCCCATATTTACCTAATACTATTTATTAATTATTATAAACATTCTTTTCTATTATTGTCATTTGTGTAGGAAAGTGCAAATAATATAAAGGTTCGCACTTTAGAAATTTTGAACAGCAATTTAAAAAAAAAAAAAAAAATCTGGAAAATATAAATATTATTTAACGTATTATTAAATTACATTATTTAATTCCGCGTGTAACTTAAATACTACTTGGAATAAAAAAAAAAGGAAAGAAAAAATATATTAGCCATTTTTTTAATGCATTATCGAATAAAAAGAAATAAATTTTCAAAAGAAGTGTGCTTGTAGTTCTTAAATTCTTAAATATCCATGCATATCCGAAAAAATAAATAAGTTAAAGCATCATTTAATAATAGTCTTGAAATATTAATATAAAAATATAATGAGTTTTTTTTTTTTTTTTTTTTTTTTTTTAAGAAAAAATATAGAAATGTGAAAATTATTTGGAGGAAAAAAAAAAAAAGTTCCTTTGAATAAATAAAAGCATATACAGTTTTACTGGAATTTTTTGTGTTGATTGTGGGCATTACGAAAACTTCGATGAATATTTATAAAGTTTTAAAAGGTTTGTGTAAAAGATTCATAAAATGTTTTTAAAAAATAAATGTTTGAATAAATAAGCAGTAAAAAGTATTTATATATCGACACAAAGAAATATTTTTAGTTTTGCTTTTATTATTATTATTATTACTGATGTGTAACATAAGCTTAAAAAGCGTTTTTAAAAACATAAACTTACATATAAAATATAATTTTTTTATCCGTTAGAAAGAAATATTTAGTTTTTCTTATTAGAGGAAATAAAAAAATCTTGTAATTACATAACTACGATATTTACATTAATTTCAGCTCAAAAGATTCAAAAGGGAGTATATCAATAATACTTTTCAATCTATATAAACCATACATAAATAAATTCTGTCTTACTGAACATTTTACGTTGTTTTTGTTTTTGAATATCATCTATGTATTAAAAAATGAATTTTGTCTTTATCTTTATTTGATATGTTAATTAATATATATATTAATGAGTTATTGAAATGATTTTTAAACGTTTAATTATTTTAAAAGCATGTACGAATTTCATGTAAAGTACTTATACATATTTTACATAATTCAAAAATTATCACTTAATGTTGAGTTTATCATATCCAATGTTATTATTATTCATTAAAATCAGTCAGACATGTGAACTGATTCAATGTATAATCATAAATTGTTTTATGTATTTTAAAATGTAAATTGAACTGATTCAATGTATAATCATAAATTGTTTTATGTATTTTAAAATGTAAATTTTATGCTGCAAACTAAGCTGAGCAAAGAATTATTAGAATTAACAATTAAAGGCAATAATAATTATTTATCCTATGTAGTACAGATTTTTGGTCTACAGATGGCAATTTTTGAAAGTTAATTTTCTAATGCCGTGCTATGTACATTATTTCAAGAATGTTGCTGTTAAGAATTCTGCGGGGTTATTTTTCTGTAATTAAGAGATCAGGAACTTGACAGTAAATCATTTGTTTGAGAAAAGGTTTCAAAAAATTAACATTTCAGTATTTTGATGAATTATAAATTTCATATTTTATCTGTTATCACCTAATCATTTACTGCTACATGGGATAAAAATATAAAATATAAAAATGAAGGATTTTCTTTGATTACATATTGTACAACTGGTTTAACATATCTTTAAATGTTATAATATGTAATCTAATTTTATATTTTAACTTTGATCTTAATTTTAAAAATAATGATAAGGATAGTATTGTAAATAGAATATAGTTTTGAAAGAACATCAAAGTTAAAGTTACTCCTTTCTTTTTTAACATGTATAATAACATATGTAATGCATCAAAATTATACAGTAGATTGTACAACGAACTGAATGAAAACTTCATTATCATAATAAATGTGATTTTATCGATTGTCAATAAATCAGAATCCATCATAAACTATACAAAGAAAAAATACGACTGCCACCAGAAAAGAAGTATGTATTTCTCAAAATGGAACTTGCCTGAAATAAGAAAGAATGGAGCATTAAAAAAAAAAAAAAAAAAAAAAAGAAAAAAGAAAGAAAGAAATTCTTAAAATGGATTACACTCGATGTGCTCAAACTGTTCGAAGTGTCTGAATGATAGAACGGAAATGTTGTTGATAAAAGAAGAACAAAAATGTAGGGCTATGCTTTATATTAAATTGTTTGTTTTCAATACTGTGTTCTTACTTATTTTGTACTTTCATTGGAAAAATGTAATTTTTACATAAAACCTGGAGAAAACTCTCACATTTAGAGCCCTCGAACATTTATTTATTCACACACATTTTTTTTTTTTTTTTCCCATAAAACAGGGTGGTGCCTAAATACAAATTTCCATGAAGTTCCTAACAATAGTTCCGAAGATATTTGATGTTTTGCTTCTGGGGTTATCATTTTTTTTTCTTTCAGTTTAGAATCAACAAATTTATTGCTGCTTTTTTTTTTTTTTTTTTTTTTTTACGCAGCATGTGTTTCAAACACCCATAAATCCTGAAATACTTTAAACGGAAAGTAATTTCAATAAATACAGTGATTTTTAAAGTTTCATAGTATTAAATAATCTATCAAAAAAGCTAAGACAAAGGGGGTCCGGCGAGTCCGAGGGAAACTTCTGTAATAAAAAGCCAATATTTACTCCACCAAGTTTTTATAAACTGGCTTTCTTTTACGAGTGGCTTTTTGGCTGAAATTTTCAAACGGATTTTAAACTAACTTTACGATGAGCTAGAAACTTGAAATTATTTTAAAAAGCTGAAAGGGGGAGACAATACGTGTTCAAATAGTAACACACTTAGGGAGAGGGGTGTTTTGGGGGGGGGCCTTAGGACTGAACTCAGTTTCAAATATGAATTCGAATTTTAACCGCTTCCTCTGATCCAATTGAGTTAAAGTTTTGCATACGCGTATGAATCAGATGAAACATATGCTAAAGGGCCCGCTTCACTCACCGTTGCCAGAAGCCGAAACTAATGTTATTCTATGGGAAATTTTCTTTACTTAAGTAATCTTCTTAATTAAGTAATTTTTTTACTTAATTAAGTAATAAATATTTTTTTTATTCTGTTTTCACATTCAGAAAATTCTCAACTATTAAATTGACGCACCTTTTTTAAAAAAGTACTTTTTTTACTTTTAATATTTTATTTTGAAGCTGTATCATACGAATTTTCACTATGTGAAATTTTCCATTTTGATATTTCAAAATAAAATAGTAAAAATTAAAAAAAATACGTTTTTAAAAAAAGTGCGTGAATTTAACAATTGGGAATTTTCTAAATGTGAAAACAGAATATAAAATTATTTATTACTTAATGAGTTATAAGTAAAGAAAATTTCCCATAGAATAACATTGGCTCGGGCTTCCGGCGACGGTAAGTGAAGAGGGCCGTTAAGGGATAATTCACCTAATTTCACCGGTTATTCTATGGAGAAATTTGTTTTATCAATTACTCATCGCTTAATGAATTTATTATTATTATTATTATTATTATTCATTTTACACATTTGGACAATTTACAACCGTTAAAAATATTCTCGGTTTTAAAAACTTATTATTATTATTATTATTTTAATACGTTTAATTTAATAAGTATTTTTTGCACTTTATAGCTTCAAAATGAATTCATAATATTGTTTCACCGTCTAGAAAAGTTTAGATTTGAAATTCGCGATCTTTTTGTCTATCTAGGTTGTTTGTTTACTGTATAGGAATAACTCGAAAATCTATATTTCTAGTTTAAGGATTTAGAAAATGGCTACTTATTTGTTCAAGATGAAAGCGGTATATATAGTTTTTTTTAATGTAGAATGTCCACGTAAATGAATCGAAAATGTTAAGATAAAAGTAATGTTTCTACATGAATTTGAATGCACTATATTCTTTTAATTGTATGATGAAATACAAAATACTCTTTCGAAGTCTGCATATAACCGTTAGCATTTACTACATAATTTTTTATGAAAATTTCTACACTCATTTTAAAAATGGTTATTAGGCATACAGCTGATCATAAATATGTAAAAAGAAAATAATTTGTTTTCGAGATTTTTTTTTTTTTTTTTAATTTGAAACATTTAAAATTTAACCATATTCAATTCAAGTAATAATGTAATAATCAATTTAATAAATAAATGACTTTGTAAGGAAACACCATAAACTACAAAAACTCACAAAGGTTGTTTAAAGTCATGATAATAGCCCAGCCCTTCATTAAGTGAAACAACTAGGCATGAGTGCATTATCAAACCAACAAAGGACACTCTAGTCTACTAAAAAAAGTTCAAGTGACTGCTTATGCATTTAGCTCCCTATGCAAAATATTTTTATTTAATCTTTTTTACATTTTGAAGTAGTGTTGCCATCTACCGAAAAGAGTCCGAAAACATGTTCAGAAATCCATTAAACAAATATTAAAAAAAAAAAAAAAAAAAAAAAAAGTTAAATGATGCCAAATGTTAGTTTCACTTCGAATTCAATAAACGTTAAAGGGTTAATAAAGTATAACAGTATTTCTCCTCAATAAATTCTTTTTACAAACATTAATGTTTAAAAAAAAAATCGAGTTAACCATTCAAACAGGATGTTATTTATTTATCCTTAGGTAGAATCTGTGATCTTATTTAATACAAATTAAAATACTTTATTTTTTTTTCTTTTCCAAAACATCTGCATCTGCTTTCATTACAAAAATATTTGTATGCAATCCACATATTTAAACGTATTTTTTAATTCACTAATGAATTAAAAAATAGTATTTCTATTTCAATATTCAGTAGTATTTCTATTTTTATACGGTAACCAAATGAACAATTTAATTTGTATTTAATTTCCATTTCCTTTTTCAAGCCTGTCTTTTAATAAAAAAAATATAATAAAGGAAAATGCCAATGAATGCTGCCAAACATATGATTTTTTTTTTTTTTTTAATAAAATGATATTGTTTTCTTCCTTTATGAAAAATCTTTCTGTTTATAGAAAATGTCACTCGTCTGTCATCGCAACTGATCTCCAGAAAGTAACGTTTTTCTTCTCTTGCAGATAAACTGAGTATGGCATGTCATGATTTTATGCCTTATTACCTTTTATATTTTATGAATTTTGCCCTTTTTTATGATAAATAGTAAATAAAATGAACACCTTTTTAATTACAATTAAAACTTAAAAGATGTTATTATTTTTCTTAATTTTATCTGTATTTTACAAATGCAACTAAAATAAAGAAAAAAAAATCTTTTTACATAACATTTCAGATATTGAAATCAAAAGTTTTTACTTCCATTATACGACTACTGTAGTTAATAAAAGTGTTCTTTTCGGCAAAAAAATTTTGATATCGAGTTTTCACTTGATTTACATGTTTTAAGGTCTCATGAGTCCAAATAAACGTTTTTAGCAATTGGTCTATGTATGTGTATTGAGTTTTACCTGACTAATACATCTCCAAAACTAATTAAGGTACAAGACGAAACTTCAGAAATGAGACAGATCTATAGTGTAAAAATGGATTTTCCAGCTTTTGGTGAAAATTAGAAAACTGAAAGTGGGACTCAAAGTTCGTATCTCAAAAATGGCTCCAACGATGATGGATTTTATCAAAGAACCTGCTGTAAGCACTTCTATATCCTATAATTGCTAATCGAGTTTTTTTTTTTTTTTTTTTTTTTTTTTTTTTAAATCAACAAGAATTTGGTGAGATCAACAAGAATTTGGTGAGAACAACAATAATTTCTGTTTGAATAGGACTTAATAGAAATTTTGGTTAGGTTAACAAAAAAGTTTCTTTTTTTTTTTTTTTTTTTTTTTTTTTTTGTCGCAATTCTAACAAAAATATTTTATTTTTCCTACAAACAATTTTTTATTTTTTTTACTTACAAATATACAAAAATTAATGAAAAGTTATACAAGATATTTTGTTTATATAAACAAATGTAAACAAATTTTGTTGAAATTTTATAAATTTGTTAACAGTATAGCTTGTGTTGTCGTAATACAATTGATTTTTACTTGTAATGAAAAAAATTCTGTGAAACATTAGGATCACCGCAAGATCAAGAAAATATTCTACTTAATTTAGAGATAAATGTCGTGAGAAATCCTTATCATTTAGTACTCCTGTCCCTGTAATGGAGTCCCGTAGAAATTTTTGTACTTATTTGGCTAATCAACAGATTCGGGTAAAATACATACAGGAGTGTCAGAAAAAGTTGGGTATACATCACCATATTCTGGACAGGGTGTTTTAGACGCCATTTTTCAAAATGGCTGACATCGATTTTATTTTGAATTTATATTTCTTCACTTGTGACAGCCATACTCATCATTTAGGTGTCTAAATATACGGTTTTAAGGGTAAGGAATCGATTAATATGGTTTCTGAAGTTATCTGACAGCCATTTATTACAGAAAATCACTTATTTTAAATTCTAAACAAAAATAATATATGAAAGTGGAATATAATACTATTTTAATTAGAAAGCGATATTTACACTACAAAATATAATTTTATTCGAATAAAATTTTCGTAGAACAGAACTAAACCCGGTTATGGAAAATTGAGTTTAAAACTAATATCCTTTTTCCCTCAGTTTATCTTTTATATTGTTCATCACATCTGTAACACTGTCTGTATGTCAAATAATGTATTTTACGTTTACACATCCTAGAAGCCGTGCAACTGCACTGTATTAATAGTTCAGAAGGCATTTTTGTATAGTCACTGATGAGGCTTTAGCACATTATTTGTATTTTAGCACCATCCATTATCTGTCGGCTGCAGGCTTGTATCAGAAAAATAACTTTGTGATAGGTTTAAGAATTCCCGTAAAACAAAAAAGCCTCTTCGGATATGTCCATTTCTTGCAAATGATGAGGGTGGTAGCTCTGATATGTATTTCTGTTTGTTTAATGAATGACGAAATTCATCCTAAGTCTTACACTTTGACGATTAATATAAAACTTGAACAAGGTATTCCTCTTCTTTGTCAAGTATTTCCTCAAACAGAGTATTACATCTTGCAAAATCGGAGTAGGAAAATTTTTTGGTGATGCTTTCAACGCAGATGGTTTTGTTCCAATCTTACAAGTGACATCACAACCTGTAAGTATGTGGGCTTTAATTAAAATGTTGCAAAGTGCAGCTCTCAGTTGCCTCCCAAGTTTGTGTAAAGGCACATAGCGCATTTTATTACTCACTCTTACTTTGATCTACAATTCTTGCAATCCGTTACTGAATAGTTCAAATACAATTCGGAGGATGAGATTAAAACATCAGTGTCATTTGATAGCATTATAAGGCATGTTATGCCCTAATGGACAGTTATATATAGATAGATTATAATTTTGCTATCTGCTTCTTCCACAAAGGTACTGAGGTCCAAGATTTTTGAGCTTTTCTGTTCATTACAATCAATGCATCCCTGCTGTCAATGTCTCCTGTGATAATCCCAACTAAAACTGAAGTGAAGTGAAATTATTCCTTTTTGCCTTTTCAATGAAACTAGTATCAGCAGCCAATTGAAGCATCTCTTTGTTTTATCTGAAGATCATAATCTGTCCATCTGTATAAAAATAAATATCCCCTGTTTGATTTTTATGAGTTCGATTGGATCAGCATTTCTCCGTCTTTCTGTTTCACCTTCTTTAAATGACTGTTCAATGTAGCTACCAAACACAAAGTCTGTTCGCTTAACTATCTTGTATTTTCTTGTACTAAACCACAATTGACCAAATATGTTATTAAATTTAGCATATCCTTAGTTTTGAGTCGTTGAATTCGTGACATAAAATCAGTTATGATAACAGTATAAATGACAACGTTAAAAAGTGTATTGCGTCCGATCTAGTTTCTTTTCTAGTTCAGTCAAATAGTACATGCTTTACAGGTTTATTATGTACCCAACAAACACAGAATTGTGTGTAGCTGTACGGTCCAGCATCGGCAATTACGGCATGCCGATCTATTTGTTAACGTGTGCTCGGCCCGGAATCGTAACAGTGTCGGCAAAGCGATGACTTTTTTGTGATCGGAAATACGCTTGTGGGCCAAAACACTTTACCTAATGTTTTAAACACATAGACTATCGTTACGTCGATAACATATATTTCGACGACACTGGTCCAAATATGGACCGATGCCATTTGACGACGTTGCGGCGGAGAGCACAAAAACTTAATGGAACCGATACTGAAGGTTGTATGTGGGCCATAATCACTGTTCGGCATGCCGTACGCCTTCGTAATAGCCTCGACTCTCGTGTGTTTGTTGGGTAGCCACTACTATCTAACAAAATATAAGTTAGTAACAGCAAAATATCTTTCGTAATTTTCCCTCTTGCTTTAGTAAAGTAAATATCTCTTTCAGCTGCAGCAATACTATTTTTGAGGGAAGCTGGTTGTGCCTTTTGTTTCACAGTTGGAACTATTGTTTTCCTCTCCATTTTTGGGAGTTTTGCCTTTGTGAACACGTCAATTTTGAAGTTTCATTTACAAAACGGTCATTTCTAAATTGTTCATATCCATCTTGTCCCGCTCTTTCACTTTCAACGAACGGATAGCATCTTCCCTAGGTACTTATTTGTAGCTAACAAAATTACAAAGCTTCTTTTGACTGGGTTTTTCAGTTCAGCGAATGCTCAACTGATTACTCATTTCAGAGAATATTCAAGGAATATTCAGATAATACTAAGAATTTATTTCCCAAACATGCCAAGAAATCATCCCAAACATACCAAGAAATTATACCAAGTTAAAAGAATATTCAGAAGTTTCTGAATAGCTTGAAGATGGCTATCTCAATCACAATTTCTGTAGACTGCTGTAAGAATCTTCAACAAGTTTACAGGGTAAAGGAATGTATCCCAGTACCTATACATCTCAGACTTTATAGCATAACCACTTACTAAAATTCTAAAAATTGTTTGTACACATTTTTTACTCATTGTAAAATATCACTGAACTCGGCGGTGCTCGTATTCACACTTTTATTTGAAATAATTAATTTTAATTTCTGAGCATCTTCAAAGATAATCTTATATTTTTACTTGGCATTACATTTCTATAACGCTGACCATTTTATCTTCATTCTAGCTTTTTCAAGAATCAGTCAATAGTTAAAAGATAAGATATAATTGGTACCATTCATTACTGATTCCGTTGTTTTTACACCAAACACCTTCCACTAAATTAGTGCTTTCTTTGCACCATTTCTTAGTATCATAGAAACTTTCCAATATTGTGCATAACAACTTTTGCACAGGAAGTTATTATTTTTTTTTTTCCCGAAGTTTCTGATCATGACAATTATGTCAGGAAATTCCGATGGACTGTTATCATAATATCAGCGATGACATGGAATCCAACATTGTTTGAGAATACTAGTAAAATTGTTTCAGCTGCGAGCAAGTATTCTGCAGATTTTCCAATACTAAAAATGCTGTTATATTTTATGTAACTGGCTTGAAAATAAATTTAAAGAATTGCACATGCATGCGAGGTGGTGTCACAGTTGAGATCAAAGGACGACATCCAGAACATGTTGGAATAATTATGCTGTCAGTATTTTCTTCAAAAGAAAAATACGTAATTAAACTGATCGCAAACTCAATTTCAGCACAATCTTTTTGCGGTCTCATTAAAAAGTAGGCCTGCCTTAACTTTGAATTTAGGGAGACCGTGGTTTGCTGAGTCCTATAAAACTTTTTGTACTAATTTTCATTAATAAATAGCAGTCAGGCAACTTCACAAATCATCTTCATCAATTCCTTGCCCTTAAAAATATACATTTAGATACCAAAATGATGATTATGACTGTCACAGGAGCGGAAATATATACAAAATAAAACTGTGTCAGCCATTTTCGAAAATGGCGTCTAAAAACTTGGTCCAGAATATGGTAATGTCTACTCAACTTTTTCTGACTCGCCACTTTACTCAAACGTACTTTACGCAAGTCTGTTGTTAGACAAATCAGTACTAAAATTTTTACGGGACTCCATTACAGAGACTGTATTGTAGTCAGATAAAAGAAAAAAAGCTCCAACAGTTAAGAAAAAAAAAATACATTCATGATAAAATAATTGTTTAAATAAAGCCCCCAATAATATAAATTAAAACAAACTGTTTTGTTTATATAAGCAAATACAAAGGAATTTTGTTGTAAATTTGTCGAAAAACAACTGTTTTTTTTTTTTTGTTTTTTTTTACTTCAAATGTAAATTTGGTTTAAAAAAAAAAAGATAAACAACAAAACATATTTCATAGTTTTAAAAAAAATTCTTTTTCAAGGCGTACGTAACTTGAAAAATATTTTTATTATTATTATTATTATTATTTTTAATAATAATTCCATCACTTGTTTCTCCTCATAAAATAAAAAATCTTAAAAAAAATATTTTATTTACTTGAGAGCTAGAATTCTTCAGATATCTTTAGTATTAAGTCAGATACAAAATAGTATGTTGCGACCATCACAAAACTTTCTTCTATATCATTCTATATAACAGCGTCACTTACTGTTTAACATGCACAAAAGTTAAACTGTGGCTTTTCACAATAAAGATTTTACTTATGGAGTTTGGTACAATTTTAATCAACAGATGAGGAGATAAAAATCGCAATTGCAATGATCCTGTCAACTGATATACACTCAAATTAAACCAGCGTTCATTTTTATAATGGTTATCTTGTATTGCTGGCTAGCTCAGTAGAGCAATTAATGTAGTCATAAGACTAATTATTCTTAGCTTTTCCATTAAAACAATTTTAATTTTAGGCATAGAATAAAAAGAGGAAGACTCAGATGAAGACTCTGCAATCATTTTAGCACATGACAAAGTTTAATGAAGACACAAAGAAAATATAGACAAAAATTACAATTTAACTTTAGAACATTTTAAAAAGCATAATCAAGCAGACGACAAATCAGCGAACCTTTCTGGTAGAAAGAAAAAACAGTTACTGATTACAGTTACGTGTTTTTCCTAAATTTCATTGGGTGTGGGGTCACGTGGGTTTGATGACCAAACTGTCGCACAGGTATTCCATCCTCCCCCTCTATTTCCGAGGTACGTTCCGTACTGTAAACAGCAGTACTTTTCTTAGGTCTTTCTCTTTTTCTTAGAGGAGCAACTGGAGAGCTCTCAAATTCTGTGAAGGGCTTTAAAGCAGAAGCATGGTAGGTCCCAGCTTGTGTATCAGGGTTGTTCAAGGTGACAACTTCATATGATTCTGGAGATCTTTGAGTTAAAATTACATAAAGTCCATCACGTTTTGGCATGAATTTCGATGTTTTCTTTTTATGAGCTTTGCTGATAGGTTGTAACATAACCCAGAAATTTTGACCAGGAGTGAAATACTGTTTCCTACGTTTCTTGTCATAATAGATGTTTTTGGGATCTTGTTTCACTTGTACAAGTTTCTTTACAGTTTTTGAGATCATGTCCAAATGATTTAGATACGGTGTGATCGCTGTTAAAAAGCTGTCAATTTCCAGCACCGCCTTTAAATCAAGCACGATATCATAAATTGTTCGTAATTCACGTCCAAATGTGAGGAATACTGCAGTATGTCCAGTCGTATCTAACTTTGATGGATTTAATGCAAAACGTAAGGTAATTTAACTATGTAATTTTTTTGGCCAAGAATCGTACGCATCACATACTAGGATAGTGAGACGACTTTTAAGATCACTATTTTTCCTCTGAACTGGATTCGCTTGTGGATGGTAAACTGAAGTCAATATTTAAACTATGGCAAGAGTAAAACATACTTGTTGAAGTACTGCACTGATAAACTGTAGACCGTTGTTGCTAATCAATTTTCTTGGAATTCCGTACCTAAAAATATTTCTTCAATTAACTTTGTTGCGCACTCTCGTGCGGTGGTTGAAACTAAAGGGAACAATTCCACCCAATTAATGGCACAATCTTCCACAATAAAGATCCATTTACGTTCTTCTTCACTTCCTGGTAGAGGACCAAACAAATTTATGTTCAGATTTCGAAGCGCTGATCATATGCCGGAGTCCTCAAGAGTCCAGCAGGCTTTTGATTTGTTGCTCTGAAACGGCAAAACTCAGGACCGTTCTTTATGTAGATTTCAAAGTAAGATTTCATGCCTGTCCAATAGTAACGCTGTGAGATACGTTGATAAGTTCCTTTTTCACCATAATGGCCTGCAGTTGTAGAATCATGATGCAGTTTCATGATATCCTCTCTTTCCTGGGCTGGTACCAAAAGTTGAGCATCTTCAGCATCTGAGTCTGGAACATACCTGTACAATATGGTATGCTCCAGATGTTATGCTCCATGCTCCAGATGTACCAGATGTTATCTGGTTCATCAGATAACATCTATTTGTCCAGTTTACAAAATCTTCATCCCTTTGATTACTTTCAAAGCAACCAATTATTTTCATTAAATTTTTTCTTTCAGCTGAGCTTCACGGATTCCACTAGGGCTTCTAGATGGTATGTCTACACTTACAAAATTACAGATTTCTCGATTATTTAATTCAACATTACAGACTGGGTGAGACAACATATCTGCTACAACATTTAATTTCCCTCAAATGTAATCAGTCTTTAGATTGTATGACTGAATTTTCAAAGACCACCGGGCTAATATTCCAGACGGTGACTTAAGATTCATCAACCACTTAAACAGTTGATGGTCAGTAGCTACTATGATTTCTTGACCTTCTACATAGCCACGAAACTTCTCAAGGGCTCATACGACAGCTAGCTCTTCTCTTTCTGTGGTTGAATAATTTTGTTCACTCGGTGTGAGAAGTCAACTGGCGTTTTCAATGGGGTGTTCGGTTATCCTGCCTTCTTCTTGCAAAAGCACTGCACCCAAGGTATAGTTGTTTGCATCAGTTCTCAAAATAAAAGGTTTCGTGCAGTAAGCTTGTTTCAATATAGGAGGTGTTGCAAGACATTCCTTGAGAGTTTCAAAAGAAGTTTGCTCTGTGCCTCCCAACTCTAGATTGTTTTCTTTTTTGTAAGATTACTGAGTAGCTAAGAAATGCTTGCAAAATTTGGGATGAAACACCGATACCAAGAGCAAGTTTTAAAAATGACTGCACTTGCTTAACATTTTTCGGTGGAGGTATACTGGTTATAGGTGGAGGTATACTGCCAGGATCAACTTATAGTCCTTTCGGCGTTATCCAATATCCTAAGTATTTTACTTTCTCACAGGGTAAATGATATTTATCCCGTCTGGCATTCAGATAAAATTCTAGGAGTCTTTAAAATACTGATCTAAGGTCTGCAATGTGATTCTTAAATGTATCTGACAAAATTATTATGTCGTCCAAATATTATAAAGCTAGGATATTCTTTAATCCACTTCTAAAATAGTCAATCACTCTTTGAAAAGTGGCCAGGCATTCCTGAGACCGAAGGACATCTTTAAATAACGAAACGTCCCATATGGACATGCAAAAGCAATTTTATTTTGGTCTGGCGGAAACACTCCAATTTGATGGTAACCAGATCTAAGGTCTAAAGTTGACATGTAAGGGGTATGCTTAGCTTCATGTAACAATTCATCTATTAATGGCAATGGGTACTTATCTGGTACAGTAATAGCATTGATGTTTCTATAGACAATTCATAATCTCATGCTACCGTTAGGTTTAGACACCAAGACCACGGGAGAGGTATATGGTGATTCACATTATTGTATGACTCCTTGAGCCAGTAAATTTTCCGTTCCGTCTTAAGAACTTCCTTTTTTGCAGGCGTCATCCTGTGGGGTGTTGAGGCAACCGGAGGATGATTCCCTGTATCTATGTGATGTTCCGCATATAGTTTAACCTTTCCTCCTGGATTGAAGCACTTCTCATACTTTCGAAGTAAATTATTCAATTGATTTCTCTGGTCAGCTGTCAAGGCTTTACCTTCGTCTTTACGTAATCTGAATTTACTTCAACCTTTTCTATTGGTCGGTGATCAGTTACATCACCATCCTCTACAAGGAAGTATTTCTTCTTAGGTTGATCACCAAAATACCAATACTTGGTAGGCTAAAACTAGGCTAAAACTATTTTAGCTTGCTTCAAAAAATCCATACCCATTCATGTTCTGTTGCCTTTAGCTTCTGGCAGTACTATGAATTCAGTGTCAAAATTCTACCCTCAATGGTTACGGGCAGAACAGTCGTCAAAGTTCTAACAGAGTTGGTAACTCCATCAGCCAATGTAACACTATGTCTATGGGGTTTCAGGGGTAACTTCTTTTCTTTGAACGACTCAAACATGCGCTCGCCGGCGATACAAGTATTTGCACCAGTATCTGCACAGACGTACACTTCTTTATTACAAATATTAATAGCGGTATTTGGAGCAGATGCTTTCGAAGTGTTACAACTATAAAGCAGGATTTTTTGAGCTGTTATCTTTTTTGACCACAGGTAAAAAGTTAGGGCATTTCTTCTTTATAAAACAAGGCCTACAGCAGCCATAGCAAAAAATCTTCGATTCTTTACTCAAGGAATGCTCAAATTTTCTCTGTACATAAGAAGGCTTAGTCGGCTTCTTATAATTTTCCTGTGATGGGGATTCTATTTTATCGCCCCTGACGACAATATTCCTTTTTACGTATGTAGAACAAATGTTGTCATAAGCGTCAAGCTTTTCAGCTAAAATGTCTGGCGAATTCAGTTGTTCCCATTCATCTAACAGATGTTCCTTGCAGTCAGGAGGAAGACACGTTTTCATGTGATCAGCAATGATCAAATTCCTGAAGGTCTTCGAATGTGGTGACATCCAATTCCTTTAACGAGTTTTCGAAATATGCCCTCAACTCGAAATAGTAGTCACGCCACATGCCTTCCTTCTGCTTGTGATGAGCAAAAAAAAAAAAAAAAAAACTGTCTAAGCCTCTCGGCACTAAGCTTGAAACGTTTTAACATACATCTTTATTAAAAATGTGAAGCATTTTCTTCAGTTTCCCGGGCTATCATGGTGGAAATCGAACTCTGCACCACGCTAAGAAGGTGGGACACCCAAATATGCTCGGGTACCTTCGATAATTTGAGCTGTTTTTCTAGTAGTACAAGAAATAGGGTTATATCATCAGATTGTTTATAGGATATCATCAGATAGGGTTATATCATCAGATAGGGTTATATCATCTTTAAATGTGGTCAATAACTTTTGAACATCGACTTTTTTCTCGGCAGATGACGTTGTTCGCTCCACTATATTTATTGCTTCATTAGGATCCAAAGCCTGCAGTTTGAGCTTTTCTAACTCAAAATCTATTTCTAATTTTCGTTTTTCAAGCTCGAACTTTTCTAACCTACGTTTTTCTTCTAACTCTTCTTGTTTACGCTTTTCTTCCAAAGCTTCCTGCCGACGTTTTTCTTTTAACTCGGCTTGTTTACGCTTTTTTTCCAAAGCTTCCTGCCGACGTTTTTTTTTCTAACTCGGCTTTTGCCTTAAGCTTAAGTTGTTGTTCCTCTCGTAATTCAATGGCATTTTTTTACGACAGAGTTAAAAAAACCTCGTCGGTAAACAAAGAGGAGGATCTAATAATCTCGCGTAGCTTAGCAATTCGTATTGTTCGTTGCACATCTAATTACAATCCAAGTGCAACCTGATATAAAATATCCTTACGCGCTTTATCTATTTTTTAAGACTTTTTTTTTTTAACTTAATAAAATCCCAAAGTAACAAATCAAACAAACTAACAGGATTATTTTATGAAAAGAAGGCGCTCACACCCATGAAACTTATTTACATGATTTTCAAGGCAAAGAAAATATATAAATACCCCACATTTTCAAAGAACACTACTAAATATCAAAGTAACACAACTTATTATTATTACTTTCTTCTATATGTATATATAGAGAAAGTATTGGATTCGTGAAAATAGTCGAACACCAGTTTTCGATGGATTTACACGTTTTGGGATTTTCTGAACACGGTTTGACTGTTTTGAGAAAATGTCTCTCTGTCTGTCAGTCTGTCTCTGTGTGTATACCACAAATTTTATGGACGCTGTATCTCACGAACCAATGAACGAAATTTAACCAAACTTGGTATTGAGTTGGACCCTGACATAAACCGGTGCTGATGAGATTTGGGGTGCATTCAATCAACAGGTGGCCCCGTGATCGCATTTTTTTCTAAATTTTTAACATGGCAGTATAGGACAAAATTTCGTATAAATGTACATAATGAGAGTTATTTTGATCGTGTGATTGTAAAATTAATATGAATTATTGATAATAGTAGCAGTTAACTAGGAAACAAATTTTGTGCATGTGGGGACATCGCTTCCCCCCCCTGGGGGGAAGTACGCTCCGGGGGAAATACATTTGCAATATGGGTATCTTTCGAAAGATCTCGTCAATACCTTTAAAATGAATGGTTGAACTATGAATCTGTGATAATTTAAAACAAAGTTATCGATTTTTTTTTTACTTTTAACGAAAAAAAAAATCGCATTTCTTCTGATAATTGCAAAAAAATTACTTTCTTTCGGTATTTACTGATATAATTCTGTCAGATAAAAATCACCCGCATTTACAATAGAAAATAATTTGATAATTTAATAAACAATTTGTATTGAATAAATTTTGTGCAAAATTATATAGAAGAAAGTCATGTGGTGGCCACATCATACTGGTTTTTTGTTTTTCAAAAAGAAAATATCAACACGTCATTTAATGGTTTTTCCTTTAGAAACATTAAGAATTAATCCACATAGCATTTACTATTAAACAATGAAATTATTCAAACTTCTCAGCGATAAAACCAAAAACATTTACCTTAATAGTAATTCTGAAAAATATTTATCAACATAAAGTTATTTCAAAATGTCGTGCAAAATTAATTTTATTTAGAAATATTCGTTTTATTATTATTATTATTATTATTATTATTATTATAAATCAAATAAATCATCAAAGAACAAGGTATTTTGTTATTATATTCTCAAAAAGAATTGTTCTCTGTTTTCTCAAAAAGAAAGATTCTATTATGTAGAATTATTAATATTCATAGCATTTAAATATCTAATCATCAAAATTATATTCGAATTTAAAATCAGGATAACAACATAATTCAAATTAAGCCATTATAATTGAATATACCTTTATGTTCTCAAAAAGAACACCAATACTTTTAGTTTTTTAAAACAAATATAAGATTTCGAAATACATTTGTTTTTATTTTATTTTATTTATTTATTTTGATTTTCGAACTGCACTTGTTCTTATTATAAATGTACCATTTAAAATAAATCAAAATTACTTATTTTAAGAACAACTTATTTTAATCATTTCTTATAGTACTGAAAATTTTTAATACTTTATTCATATATAGAATAAACTGTAAATTAAATATCGAAAATAAAATAAGAACTAAATTTAAATTTTAAAAGAAACATGTAAGTTATTTTATATAGCAAAACAGAACTATTAATTTTGAGAACATAATATTTCATATGTATCATACCTTAATAAAATCAAAAATATTACGTATGAATGGAAATATTGAATTGTAAATTTCAATATTCAAGAGAAAAAAATGGGAACATCTCATTTGAATTTTAACACAAAGTATGTATACATTGAAAAAAAAACACGTTTCTTTTGCGGGAAAAATATTCACAATTTCGGAATATTATTTGAATAATAAATATTTAATCGCTTACCTTAATAAACGTGAATTAAAATTATTATTCGTTTGCAAAATTATTATTGTTAACAAAAGATTAACTAAAACATTTTTTAAAAAACACTTCCTTTTTCTTGATGTGCCGGATAAAATTAACTTTACCCACAGAAGACTGATAAAACACGATTTTTGTTTTCCTTATCATATGATATCCCGACGGCCTTTAAATATTTTCAAAACAAATACGCAAGTATTCGCAGATCTAAAAGTTTGTGAATCAACCTTAACGATAGCACTGAATATCGAAGATAACACTATTCCGCGCGAAGAACACTTTCTTGGATGAAAAACACATTTTTCCAACTTCATGGAACACCTTGTATGAACCAATTTCTTCAAAAAAAAAAAAAAATAATAATCAAACAAAATTTGAAAAGCACTATCTTAGATGAATAGAACATCACTCTCTCCATAAATGTAGATCATAATGCATTTCGCGAACAAGAACCTTGAAAAGCACTAAAATACCATTCCGTGCACTTTCGGAATGCACGCACATTTCTTGAGAAGATGGTCTCGGGAGTATATCGGGTTGATTTCGGGCAGCTAAGTTGGGCCACCAATTTTATTTTGCTGGATAGCTCACTTAATGTAGTCATAAAAATAATTATTCTTTGCTTTTTCATAAAAACAATTTAATTGGAAGCGTCTAATGAAAACATGAAGACTCAGATGAAGACTCTGCAACCATTTTAGCGCATGACAAAGTTTAATGAAGACACAAACAAAACATATACACTATACAAAAATTACAATTTTACTCTAGGGCATTTTAAAAAGAATAATCAAGCAAACGACAACTCTGCGAAAGTTTCTGGTTGAAAGAAAAGGCAGTTACTAATTACAGTTACGTTTTTATATTTTTTTCCTAAATTTCATTGGGTGCGAAGTCACGTGTGTTTGATGACGTAACTGTCGCACGGGTATTACAGTCTCACATATTAAGTTTGATGCATTTAGATGACATAGAAATTGAGATTTCGCCTTATTATTTTCGCGTTAAAATGCAGAATAACATCTCCGCTATTCAGCCAATATGCATAGAAATTGAATCAGCATATTATTACATAAGGGCCGTCCTTTAATGAACCAAGTTTTGTGCAATTATACACAACAGAATCTGTGATATAGCTTTCTCGTTTACAGGGAAAATTATAGCACAGCAGTGCTTCCTATCGGCTGATATGGACTCAAATTGAATCAGCATACTTTTTTCATTATGACTCACTCACTGATCAAGTTTTGTTTGATTATACACAATAGAACCTAGGGAACAGCCTTCTTTTAAATGGGAGAAATCGTGATTGTTGAGCGATTTACACTAAAAGTTTTTAGGCGCTAATTTCTGTCAAGGCGCAACTACATATATGTGAAATTCTGTGCATTAGTTTCTAAGATACAGTCACTAAAAGTTTAACACACAAACAGATATTTTCCAAAAATGGTCAAACCTTATTCTGAACCTTTCAAAACATACACCCCGTGACAAAAAGATAGGTACAAAGGTTTTTTTTTTTTTCATAAAATAACATTATCTAAATTGTGCTTATCATTTATTATTATCATAAAATAACACTATTCCCGGACTAATTTTTGCTTTAAGAATAATTTAGAAAAGTTCTAAGACTAAAATCTTTCTAATTTAAGACTACACTCCGCGACAAAAAGATAGGAACAAAGGTTTTTTTTTTTTTTTTTTTTTTTTTTTTAATTTTGCATAAAATAACATTATCTAAATTATGCTGATCATTTATTACCATAACAAAATATTATCATATCAAAAATTTATTAAATAAATATTTTAATCATATTCAAAATAATCATATTCAAAAATTGAAAAAAAAAAAAAAAAAAAAAAAAACTTTTGTTCCTAACTTTTTGTCGCGGTGTGTGTAGTCTTAAATTAGAAAAATTTTAGTCTTAAAATTTTTCTAAATTAGTCTTAAAACAAAAATTAGTCTGAGAATAGTGTTATTTTATGATAATTATAAATGATAAGCACAATTTAGATAATGTTATTTTATGAAAAATCAAAGAAAAAACCCTTTGTACCTATGTTTTTGTCGCGCGGATGTCAAATTTTTTTTCAAATCCAATACTTTGTTCTATTGAATATAGCAGAAAGTCAAATCAGCGCTAACAGAAAAAAAAAAAAAACATTTGTGATAAAGAAATTGTTTAAATTAAACCACCATTCTATATTGAGAACCAATCTTTTGCCTCCTTTTAATATGTTACAGAAATAGCAGTTACTCGTGAATCACTTTTAGAAAATTAAAATTTTATATTCCAGTATTCAAAAACAATTCACTTGTCATACAAAGATATAAAAAGAATCCTTTTCCTCGTTTAAAAATGTGTCATATGTGTGAATCGTCTTTTTTTTAAAAGCTATGAAATAACAAAGGGAAATTGAAATGTAACAATACGCAATTAATTGTAAAATGACAAAATGCCAGACAAAAATTCAAAAGAAATAAAATGATTAAAAACAGATATTTATTGTTTTCTGGCAACAATTTTTATGTTGTGGCAAATTTAATTAAATTTCATGTATTCACTTAATTTCATGAATTAGCTTTATTATTATTATTATTATTATTATTGCAATATGTATTTTTGTTGTGAAATTAAATTAAAGATAATATATATTTCGAAAGAATATTTAAAAGTTAATTTAAAAAACAACTTTCTGCGTTATATTAATAATAGATAAAATGATTAAAAACAGATATTTATGGCTTTTTTGTATCAGTTTTGAAATTGCGCCAAAATAAACTAATTTTCGTACATTCTCCTTGTTTTTTAAATTAAATTTCTTTAGCATAAAATGTAAATAACACATTCATATTGGAAAATTAATTCAATAAAATTGCATATTTAAAAAGAATTACTGTAATATAGTTTAATGCATGAATCTTAGAGTTTTATTCGAAAAAACATAAAACGATTGTAAAATAAATATTTATAGTTTTCTTGTAAAAATGTTGATGTTGATGCAGAGTAATTTATTTTTCACATATTCACCTGTTTTCATGAATAAACTTTTTTTCATCATAAGCATTTGTATTCTGTTAATAAATTAAAAATAACACTTATTCCAAAAAATAATTAAACAAATAAATAAAATAAAATAAAATAAAATAAATATATAAATAACCTTCAGTTGTAGATTAAAATATGGTTCCTAGTCTTTAAATGTCATTACTTACCATGTTTCTAGCGAATTAAAATTTTAGAGAGATGTAATCGTACTTGAAAGCGCTTAATTAATTTTAAGCACTCAAATAGTAACAATGAACTTTCTTTATAACTAATTAAAGGATATGTATAGAATGTGTCTGAAAAGTTCGGTGACCTGTACTAAAATAAAGAAAAAATAGTTGGCATTAGGTGGACTCTACTCAGTTCACCAACATATGTATGTTCTCATAAATTTCTAGTGCATGACATATTATATTCAAGTTAAGAGAAATGAATTTTATCAAATGCTTGACACAATGATTGAATGAAATGCCCGTCCAATAGACTACCCACCATTCAGTTCGATATATTTATTTTATTCTAATCTATTAATTTATTTTATTGGGGTCAATTTCGTAGTTTAGTTTCATGCTACTGTCTGCAATGCAACAATCCCCAAAATGCATAATAAAACATACGCAAAACATATTTGCAACATAGCAAAATTGGCCATATGCAATATCGCCCAATTTTGCTATGTTGATAAAATCTTAAATTTCGAGTAACTTACGAAATTTTCCTATTAGAATATTTGTAGTAAATAACGTTCAAACAAGTATCATAAATGTTATTTTGAAGTTGTCCGATATATTTATGATCCTCAAAATGGACGTTTATGTTCAATTTTAGTCCTATTCTGCCATGTTAAGTAAATCGTAAATTCCAAATGACTTACGAAATTTTTTAATTTAAAAAATCATAGTCTGGGACGTTCATGCCAGTATCCTAAATAACATTTTAAAAGTGTTCTGACTCTTTTTACGATGAAAATATCCCTCAAAATGGCCTATCTAGTTACTGAATAGATAGTGCTCTGATTCTTAGTTAACAAATACCGAGTTCATGTCCTTCTTAAAACTCGTAAGGCATAGACACCAGTGCTTGCCACCCCTAAAATTTACTCCAGAGTTCGCCAACCTCACAAAAAAAAAAAAAAAAAAAAAAACATGTTAAAAGAACCGTTAACTCACATCTATGAATTTGAATCCGCTCGAGCTAGATATTCCGATTCTGAGGAATCTCGCGCTTGCGAATTCAAATTCATAGATGTTATTAAACACTTATTTTAACATGTCTTTTGTGAGAGTGACGAACACTGGTACAAATTTTAGATGTGACGAACAATGGTGTCTTTACCTTAGTTGTTCGGTAACCACATTAAGCAGTGGATTTCTGTCTAAATTAACTATAGTAAGCAAAAAATGAACATAGAGTGACAAAACCAGAATAAATCAATTCTAGTAATCTTTTGCATAACCTAAGTTTAGTAACAAGATTTTACTACACACCATAAATTTCAAGCCAGCACAACCGGTTTCGAACGGACATAGCATTTCTTCATCAGGTGCAAAAGAATACGTGCTACTGCCTTGGAGGCAAAAGCAAGACTGAAAGCAGGGCAAAATCCAGATGGGGAGAAGCAACACAAACAACCAATAGGAAGCATCATGCAGGACCAATCAGAGAGGAATACACATACACACACACTAACAAAACAAAAAAAAAAAAAAAAAAAAAAAAAAAGAGGGAGGGAAGGAATAATCAATTAAATTTTTTGTTTTATTTATTCAATTAATATTATACTAATAAGTAAATTTAATAAAATTCCCTTATTTATTAATTTTTTTTAAATCAGAATTATTTTATTATAAATATTATTATGCTATAAACATAATGAAGGAAATTATTTAATTGAATTAAAAAAAATTTTCCAGGCTGTAGACAGCAAAGAGGAATCAGATTTTTCATTAAGTTTAGTTATTTATAATTATCACGATTTCCTGTAAAAATGCATAAATTAAAGTATTAAATTAATATTCTGAAATACGTCACAATTTACCTACACGCATATATTTCCTTTTTTTCTTTTTGTGTACAGTTTGCCGTAAGTAATTCCATTTTCAAATAAGAAACATTACGTAAATCAGAATTAGCATTTAAATGCAACACAAGCAAGGATACAGTAAATATATATATATATGTATTAAATTGCATTTTATTAACACAACTGCTGACAAAACTACACAAAAAGCAGACATTTTGATTTGGAAAGAAGCCAAGGAGAAAGCAATGTAGTGCAAAGATATTTTGGTGTACGTGAAAATAAGAAAGCAGAGTTGTATAGCGTAATAAATATTTATGTAGCGTAAAACTATTATTTTGCACATTATGTATGCACATTTCACACTACATTTTGGCGAACTGGGGATGAAAGATAATGCTTTATCTTCGTCTACTTCTAAAATCTTTATATTTTTAGTTCTTTTATGAACAAATATGCTGCAAATTATTTTTCAAATACATCTTAAGATGCAATTTCTTTAAATAAACATCTATGTAATTTTTATGCCGTTTACATGTTATGAGCTTTTAAAATACATTAAAAGAAAAAAAAACATAGACGATAAATTATAGCTTTAGTTTTAAAAGTCTCGATGTAAAGCAAGTTTGCATATAAATTGACTTATTTACGATTTTCTGCATTAGTCTCTTAACACTTTTCGAAATTCTCTTCTTATTTATTCTCTTACGTATAAAATACTTTACGAATTTAAAATATTTTATATATTTATATATATATTTATATTTATATTTTCACTAAATTGAATTACTTATGTTTAATTTTCTTCATAAGTAAATTGATATTTCTATTAAAATTTAAATAAGTAAATAATTAAATTTTGTCGTAAACCTATTTAGTAACTGTTTAAATATTTGATTGTATGTTTTGCAAAAACGTTTCAGCGTAAATTAAACCTTTAACCATGCAGTAGTTTTTAGCACGCCTACTTAATATTTTATTAAAAGAAAAAAAAAAAAAAAAAAAAAAAACTTTAAGAAGTAAGAGAATCTTTTTTTTTTTCTTTTTTCTTTTTTTTTTTTTTTTTTTTTGAAAATTACAGGTATTATGCTATCATATTTTGCAGAAAAAAGTAACATTACCTTTAAAATTTTTTCACATAAGCCTTTTATTTCAACTACTGAATAACAAAAACAAAAACAAAAAAAAAAAAAAACAGCCGTTTTTAACAATAAAAATGTTTTTAATTTCTACATTATGTGCCTGTCGAATTGTCTATTGAATATCTTTCCTATCTTGTACCAAATCATCTGTTATACAGGGTGTCCCAAAACTCATCTTACCTACGTTGGGGGGTGATAAAACACAACTAGACAAGCACAAATGACCATACAATTCATGGTCGGGACGCAAGCCGTAAAGCGCTAGAGGGCGCCTCTCAGCCACTGCAATAAAAAGGCCGTTCACCGCACGGTTTGAGTTCCGACCATGGATTGTATGGTGATTTGTGCTTGTCTATTTGTGTTTGTGTTCTATCACCCCTAACGCATGTACCATGTGTTTTAGGACATTTTGTACGCGAAAATGATTCCTAATATATGATTCGCATTAAATCGTAGAAACTAAAATTGTAATAAACGGTCTAATCTAATAAACGGTTTTCCCATACCAATTAACAACAAATATCACCAATTGGTAGCTATCTACAACTAAAATCACAGAATATATTTTTCAATTAGATAATTTCCAATGTGTCGATTATTGTTATTTGTTTTCTATTGTTCCAATCACAGTAAATGGTAGAAAATCAATATTTATTTTTAATCCATTAATCGAACTTCATTAGTCATCATATGTCGGCTAAGTGGAACAACGGAAAGAAGAAATACTTTCTGAGATATTTTATAATTATTTACCTAATGAATCTCAAAAGTCTTGGTATTTATTATTAGAATACCAAATAAAAAATATTAAGGAAAAAAAAAAAAAAGAAGAAAAAGAGTTTCTTTCTTTCTTTTTTTTTTTTATCTAAGCTTTAAAAAATAAATGTTATCAACGCACCCATACTGCAAAATTTTATTCTTCATTAACGCCTGATTAATCTGATAAAACATTTATTAGTGCTAGAGGCCTATTTCAGTCGGTACAGTTGTCGAATTTTTATACGTCACTCTTAATTAGTGCTAAAGGCCTATTTCAGTCGGTTTATTGAATGGGGATTTATTGATTGAGGTCTCCCCAAGGCACAACTTTGACATGAGACCCCCCCCCCCCCAAGGTACCCCTATTTCAGTCGGTACAGCGTTGTCGAATTTTTATATTACACTCTTAATTAGTGGTAAGGGCCTATTTCAGTCGGTTTATTGAATGGGGATTTATTGAATGAAGTCCCCCCAAGGCACAACTTTGACACGAGTCCCACCCCAGGCCCAACTTTGACATGAGTCCCCCCCAAGGTACCCCTATTTCAGTCGGTACAGAGTTGTCGAATTTTTATAATACACTCTTAATTAGCGCTAAGGGCCTATTTCAGTTGGTTTATTGAATGGGGATTTATTGAATGAAGTCCCCCCAAGGCCCAACTTTGACATGAGTCCCCCCCAAGGTACCCCTATTTCAGTCGGTACAGCGTTGTCGAATTTTTATAAGTCACTCTTAATAGTGATAAGGGCCTATTTCAGTCGGTTTATTGAATGGGGATTTATTGAATGAAGTCCCCCCAAGGCACAACTTTGACATGAGTCCCCCCCCCAGGCCCACCTTTGACATGAGTCCCCCCCCAAGGTACCCCTATTTCAGTCGGTACAGCATTGTTGAATTTTTATACATCACTCTTAATAGTGCTAAGGGCCTATTTCAGTCGGTTTATTGAATGGGGATTTATTGAATGAAGTCCCCCCAAGGCACAACTTTGACATGAGTCCCCCCCCAGGTCCACCTTTGACATGAGTCCCCCCCAAGGTACCCGTTGTTTTGCGGCTATAAGACAGTTTGGACTTCGAACGTTATTTGTTACAGTATCTGCAGCTGAAACACATTGGTTTATTTAATGAAAACTTTATCATGGAATTTAGATCGTCACGAATTAACTAAAGAAGGATTTGTCGATATTAACAAGTTTAGCAGTAGGCCTCTGGCACTAAATTAAAATCTGTCAATGTCAGATTTTCATGTTTTAAATAATGAAATAATGTCGTGTCTGTATATATATTTTTTTCAATAATTATTTACGCTTAACATAAATATCTAATAAACTTATTGTTTCATAATACATTTTAATGATCAGATAAATTTTAGTGAGCAACAAACTCAAAATAATAATAATGATAATAATAATGATAATAGTTTTTGCGTTTAAATGTTATTTTCTAAACTTTAAAAATTTCAAAACATTTTTAAAAGCTTCTTTTCTTAGTTTAAATTAGATTTGCTTACCCATTTTCGTATGTTTTTTTCCCTCTATCTGAAAGCAAATACGTGAAATTTGTTGCATAAAAAAATAAATAAAGAAATAAAGAAAAAATAAAATAAAATAAAGAAAAAGGAATCAGTATTTTTAAAATTTATTCACTGTTTAATTATGCCAAGAACGAATGAACTAAATTTCAGATCCTCTTTCTTCAAAAAAAAAAAAAAAAAAACTGAAAGTGGTTTTACTTAAATTCTTATTTTATTCATTCAATCATAGTTTTTTGTTCATTGGTCATTCAAAGAAAAAAAAATATTATTCTCTCTCTCTCTCTCTCTCTCTCTCTTTTTTTTTTTTTTTTTTTTTTTTTTTTTGAGAGAGAGAGAGAGAGACAGAGAGAGAGAAACTGAAACTTAGTTCATTCTTTCGACAATAACTTTTTGAAATTTTTCATAATATTTGCTTAAAATTTTCATATAAATAAATCAGTGAATTTCTTTGATAAATTAAATTGCGCAAATGGATTTTTTTTTTTCTTGCGCATACGTAGTTAAGTTTTTTTTATATTTTTTTAAGTAAAAATTCTCTTATTCTGATTGCTTCATGTTTTGTCTGATGTAGCATGTTAACTTTCCTGAAAATGGCTTTGCATTAGGCTTAATATCTTGAGTGTTATAATAAAAAGAAGCCCCCCCCCCCACCCCTTTAAAAAAAAAAAAAAAAAAAAAAAAAAAAAAAAGCCTTTTCATATTTTTATGAATATATGTGATAGTCTCATGCAATGAATACGGATATTAAAAATAGGCCCCATAATCACATGCTACAGCCAAAAATATTTTCAAGCAGATTTTTTTTTTTTTTACAGGGTGTACCAAAACATATTTATTTTTCTGTAATCTTAACTGGTCTTTTTCTTTCTTTTTTTTTTTTCTTTCGGGGACAAATCTTTTGCGGACATTTATAAATATACACATTCTTTACACTCCTAAATATTCAAGAAAATTCGTCAGATACATCTTGAGGAATTTGAAAAAAACATTTGAAATCGAAAGTGTCCAGTCATTTCTAGAAAGACAGTATATATGGCATTTTTAAATTTCTAAATTAACATCATGTATAAAAATGGTTAATAATTTTCTACTAGAATGAAATCAACAATGGCCGCATGTTAAGTATTTGTCTGTATGATAATTTAGAGACTCTTTGATGTTCTTGTTTTTCTTCTAGTAATACGATTCATATATTAATATTCATACTTCGATTAATAATTTGTACTAATACAATTATACTAATATTAATGCGGTTAGATTAAGTACATTATTTTAAAACTGAAAAGCGAAAAAAAAAAAATATCTCTCTTTTTTTTTATGTCTTACATCAATACACCGAAGACATGTATATTAAAATCATGCATTATTTCTAAAATCTTTAATCAGAAAGAAATTTCTAAAGGTTTTATTAATGTTTTGTCCACTAAAATTATTCAATTATTCATACAAAATAATGGAAATATGAAAGGAATATAGAATTAATACGAAACTAACATAATTTACAGCCGTTTAGTTTCTGATTGCATAGTTAAAGTGCATGGTAAATGTGCACACACGCAAAAAAAAATTCAACAAATATTACTCGACATCAGTGCTGATTATGTTTAAAGAAAGTATAGCATTAAATTTAAAAATATACTTTTTTTTTTTTTTTTTTTTTTTAATTTTTACCTTAAAAAAAAAAAAAAAAAAAAAAAAAAAAAACCTCTGTACTTTTCTTGTTAATTTGGTGTAACTATAAATAAATTGTATTGACCAGAAATGACGGAAAATAAATTTTAAATATTGTGCGGCAGATTTCTATGATTTAGTGCTTTGTGGAACACGTTTTTTCATGACTTGGGACAAGTTTTTATTTGAACTATGAAACCAATTTGGCTGATTGGTAATAAAACATAATTGAAGAAAGGTGTTTTATTCAATGTTTTAAAAACTGTTGAAAAAAACAACCAGATTTGGAAAAAATGAAAATAATTGAAGTGAGTTCATATCGTGGAGTTCTAAATAAAAAATAAGTACAATACTGCTTCACATTAACAGATAATAAACAAATTCCCAAAAGAAATAACCTGTTTGCTAAATCAAATTGTTTACAAGACAACATGTCCCTAATTTGCGTTTTCGACATAGCGACTCTTTAAAGACTAGTTTTCCCACACAATTAGGGAATTGAGATTTGAAAAGAAACAATAGCTAATGTTATTAAGTAACTTTTCATCTTGAAAAATAATCCCCAAAAAATAAATTATCAAAATTCTGCAAGTGGCTTGGGAAAGATGAGTAGGTAAATAAGGTCGCTCCCAGGTCAGGAGGGTGGTGCACGCGTGCACCGGCAAGTCGTGCGGGTGTCACGTGGATTGCAGAGACAGGTTCAGTTATATTCACGTCCTTGGCGGAGGTCGGGGCATCCCTCTAACTTAACCGACTTAATCGTGAAACGTGAGGAGGGTATTAATTAATGTTGATTAATGAAGTAATATTAATGATTTTTTTTTGGGGGGGGGGGAGATGACGATTGTTTTAAAAAGATGTAATTTTTAACTAGTTTTAAAAAGAATGATTTAGTCATTAAAATCATATTAATTACAAAATATTAATTACAAAAATATTAATTAAGGATTTTATTACAAAAGATATGAATGCTTTTATTGTAAAAGATAACGATGGGTTTAAAAAGAGGTTATTTTTGACTATTTTTCAAAAGAATGCTATTGTTTAAGAATTATTTACTCATTAAAATGATATTAATTACAAAATATAAATTACAAAACTATTAATTAAGGATTTTTTTGTAAAAATCGCTAAATGTTTTATGAAAAAATGGGAAATGAAAATGAAAATTAAATGAAAAGATGACTAATTTTTTAACAGTAGAGTAGGGATTCGAACCCGGCACCTAGTTTATTAATGAGTGTAATTAAGAAATATTAATTAAAGATTTTAATGTAAAATTCACTAAATGTTTTAGGAAAAAAGACAATGAGTGTGAAATTAAGTGAAATTGGGGGTTAAAAATTCTTCAATTTGACTGCGATTCGAATTCTGCATCTAGTTTATTAATGAGTGTAATTAAAAACTATTAATTAAAGATTTTCTTGGAAAATATTACAAATGTTTTATGAAAAAATAAAAAAAAATAAAAGACAGTGTGGGTGAAAATTAAGTAGAAAGGTGATTAAAATTTAAAAGGTATGGTAGGGATTAGAGCCCGCCACCGAATTTATTAATGAATGTAATTAAAAAATAGTAATTAAGGATTTCCATACAAATGTTTTATGAAAAAAGAAAATGACTATTAAAATAAAGACGATTAAACTCTCAACATTATGACTGGATTAAAATGAAAGACGAGAATTGTTTTTTAAAGGATAATTAGAAAGAGTGATTAACATTTCTTCTTAATTACTTAATTGTAAGTAAAAATATATAATTTCCTTCACAAAAAGTAAATATTAAAATTATTAAACTTCGTTATTCATTACTATCAATTGTCACCGAAAGTGTCAAACCCATATTATCTAGCTTGTTGAAACCTGTTTTTCTCCCATTCGCATTGCGGAAGGAGGGAAGTTGGGACTTGTTTGTTCAAGAAAGAGAGAAAATATTAGGTTTCGGATGCATTTATCATGAAAAACGGCAGTTTTTCGAGTGACGCAAGCGGAAGGACAAACGGACGGAACGCTGCGAACTCATATATACGCCTAGTTCGACATCAAAGAGATTTGTAAAAGCCGACACTTAATATCTCAGCAAATATGCCATATTTTGTTCTGATATTTTCAAAATAGTCTTTTATCGTCGGTCTTAATCTATCCTGAAAATTTTACGTTTCTACATGCAGTATGTTTTGAGATCTGAATCTCAATTTAAAGCCAAAAAGGGAAAATGTGTGGTGTACGCTGCAAGGATGTAATGAAAAAATATCTCTAAAACCGCACGAACGATTTTAATTTAATTAATATATGTTGTTAATGGGATCTTTCTGAATCTAGTAACGTTTTCGTTTTTTTTCAGGAAAACTCTTGTTTTTTGTAAAAGTTGCTTTAAAAATAGAACTATATTACTCCGCCAAAATGCATGCTTTTATTCAGCGAAAATGTCGTAATTCGGTTCTCACTTTCAAGGCACTTTGGTTGGCTGACCAACGCGAATGCAGTCAATGAATTATTTAAACTTTCCTTTTTTTTTAACGCAAAAATACTTTATTACATTTTTTATATATTTATTGTATATATACTAAGTCAAATTCACTTAAATATATTTTCTCTTCTGCTATGAAAAAGATATTTTTGAATTTAAAATTTCATATTTAGTCAAAAAAGTATTTAGATAACATTTTAAATAAGGAAGTATTTTGTAATTTTAGACATTCCATTTTATCATAATAATGATGAATTTACAATTTTTTAAAAGCAAATAATTTTTAATAATTCATAAACATCGATTTTGTAGTAGCTCAATCATTTGCGATTCCTATTCATGTAACCTTCCGCACAGGGAATAGGAAAAAACAGCAAATGCTGTTTTGGCGCCATCTTTTGATTTTAATTTAAATTAAAACATACACTTTTGCAAATATATATATATATTTCTTTTTAAAAATTAAAAATCTCTTTTCAAAATACAGTTAAAGTTTATTCATATATTCACTTTTCAGACTTTAAAGTGATACATATTTTAAATATTAATATCTTTACTTTGAATCCCATAATAATTTATTTAAAAAATATAATTCTCTCTTTCTTTCTTTTTTTTTTTTTAATTAATTAATTTCTGCATGAAAAATTCCATTTCATAAATATATTTACAACTACAATAAACAAAAAACCCTCCTTTAATTTTAAATAATTATTTCTACATGTTTCTAAGCAATTAAAGGTGATTTTTTTTTAAAAGAAAAATAGTTTAAATATCGGTATGTATATTGTTTTATCATGAAGGTAATAATTTGGCCATCTAGTGGCGCCATCTCGTAACTTATATTGAAACCATATACATTCCTATATTTTATTTATTTTTCTTAAAAAAAAAAAAAAAAAAAAAAAAAAAAAAAAGGGGGGGGGGGGCACTTTTAATTGCTTAGAAACATGTAGAAATATTATTTAAAATTAAAGGAGTTTTTTTTTTTTTTTTTCTTATCGTTGTTGTTTTATGAAATGGAATTTTTCATGCAGAAAATAATTAATTAAAAAAAAAGAAAGAAAGAGAGAATTATATTTTTTAAATAAACTATTATTGGTTTCAAAGTAAAGATGTTATTTATTTATTTTGATGTGTTTTTCAATAATTGCTATATTTGACACATTTTTCATGAATTTTAATTCTATTTTATTTTTATTTTTATTTTTTTTAATATACAGCGTATTTATCCCCTTTTTCATCCCCTAGCCATTATTGCTTTAAATAATAATAATAATAAAAAAAATTAGTTTGATTATGTTAATATTTAAAATGTGTATCATTTTAAAGTCTGAAAAGTAAATATATGAATAAACTCTAACTGTATTTTAAAAAGATATTTTTAATTTTTAAAAAGAAATACATATATAACTTGTATTTTCCATAAAACTTAAGCTTAACTTGTATTTTACTTAACTTGTATGAACTTCAGCTTAACTTGTATTTTCCATAAATTTTTTCTCCAAATGATTTTATCTTATTTTTAAAATTATAGAAATGTAGAGCTTAATTTATATTTTGTCTATTTTCTTCCACTAAATATTTTTATGAAATAATTTTTACCTGCACTTTTGATGAAAATTTAAAATTGTGAATATTGGAGCAGTATCTATACTTAGTCTCAAAAGCGAAAAGAAAATAAATAAATTTCCATTTTTAACATTAACTTGATTTTTTTTTTTTTTTTTAATTGTTTAATTTGCATTTGTAATTCTTTAAAAAGAAACTTGCAAAATGTAAATTACGTAATTCTAACTTAAATTTGAAATTTCCCACTTATTATTGTTATTGTTATTTTAAAGAGTTTGAGAATCCCACTCACTATTTTTTTCTAGTGCGAAGCTTCTCCATTTTGTTTCCAAGTGACAGGCTACTTGAAAATTTGTCAGCATGATAACATTTGAAATACTGAATTAATTCAAACTAAATTTGTAGTCTGGATTTATCTCAGAAATGTATTTGTTATGTTCATTTGCCAACTTAATCTACCCTCTTGTTTCCCTGTGCCAGCCCACTGAAAAATTCAAATTTACATTAGAAAGGTTTTATGAACCGATTTGCTTAAAACTCCATATATACAAGCCTTCATTAATAAATCCACGAAGTCCATTAATAAATTGTAGCTGCCATCTTGAAAAAAAAAATGGTGGCAACTTCATAATAAAAAATAAATCAGTTCACCCTTCCTAGGAGCCAGAAAGACTTGTTTTTATTTTTTGATCAATAACCCCTAAAAAGTAATGATATCAGTACAAAAAACCCGTAACGGGTTAAAAGTTTGTGACGCCGCTACTTTATGGCTATAAGAATTTGAAATATGAGTCTTAAAAATAATGATATCAAATTTTAAGTGACGCTTTGCAATTAGTTAAAATATACATAGATTTTCTTATTTGATCATTTACTTTCTACTTTTATTTATATTTATAATGCAAGCGTAATATTTTTAGCTTCAAGATCAGACAGATATATAAAATACACTCACCGATGCTTTTTCATTTACATTTCAAATTCAAAATAACAGTTTTAAAAGGAATGATATAAAAATTCCAGTGGCGCCTCGGTGTTATTTTAAAAGATTTGTTTTTAGGTTCCACTAAAACTACTTTTGTTTTGTCTAATAAAATATATTTACATATTGAAACAGTGCTTTTAATTTTCAAATATACTGTCAAATAGTTATACTTTCACCGAGTTTGCATTATAAATTAAAATTATTTATTTCAATAAATTGATTTATCTTTTGCGTCACGCTATCCAAAACTGCAAGTAAAATTATTGTAAATGTTTTCTTTACGTCACACTACCTCTTTGCGCAAATTTTCACTCAGTTTGATACTATGATATACTATGTTTTGGATAGCGTGATGCAAAAGATAAATCAATTTATTGAAATAAATAATTTTAATTTATAATGCAAACTCAGTGAAAGTATAATTATTTGACAGTATATTTGAAAATTAAAAGCACTGTTTCAATATGTAAATATATTTTATTAGACAAAACAAAAGTAGTTTTAGTGGAATCTAAAAACAAATCTTTTAAAATAACACCGAGGCACCACTGGGATTTTTATATCATTCCTTTTTAAACTGTTATTTTGAACTTGAAATGTAAATGAAAAAGCATCGGTGAGTGTATTTTATATATCTGTCTGATCTTGAAGCTAAAAATATTACGCTTGCATTATAAATATAAATAAAAGTAGAAAGTAAATGATCAAATAAGAAAATCTATGTATATTTTAACTAATTGCAAAGCGTCACTTAAAATTTGATATCATTATTTTTAAGACTCATATTTCAAATTCTTATAGCCATAAAGTAGCGGCGTCACAAACTTTTAACCCGTTAAGGGTTTTTTGTACTGATTTAGATATACGTTAGATGTTTTTAAAAATATGAATGCATTTCTTTTTTATCTTTAGAATAAACTTTACCCACTACTAAGCTCGTATAGAATATCTTTTTCAAGTTTAATAAAATAATTTAGAAATTTTCGGTAGATTTTTACTGACTTTTTATACACTCACTGCATTAAATTTATCACAAATTTAGAAATTCAAAAGTTTTTCAGATAGAAATTCAAACTTTATTGATTAATCTCTCACATATTAGGCTAACCAGTTCAATGCATTTTCTTTATCTTAATTAAATTTTTTTCAGTTTATCCATTTTTGAAGCAATTTCCTAACATTTCTTTAGGGCAAACCCGAGGAATTTAACGATAAATGCACAAGTATGATAGTAACTAATAAGAATTTGGTAGGATTTTAGAACAAAATAGTAATATTTTCGGATACATCTGCAAGATTTTTAAGGTATTTGGCGATAATTCAGATTTGGCAAGAAACATGTAGTATTAATTTTTAGTGAAGGAAAATTTTATTACTTGCTAAATTTATTTCGTGAAGTGAGGACGCTTATTTTTAAGCCGAATCCAGCGTTTCACAGTAATAACTTTAACAAAATGAATATTCAACCATCTCATTTACGCAATTCAGAAAAAGAAATTATTAATCGGCTTAAATTTCAAGTGAACGAATTTATCGATTCCGAAATTAGCAAAAAATTATGAAAATGTTGATTTGCTGTCTGAGGCAAACTTAAACGCTAGCTTAGAAATTCTTTTACAAGATATGATAAAAAATGAAAATAATTGGGACAAATTTGTAATTTACTTAATATTTTCAAGTGAAATGATCGCAAAGTGTATGAAGGGATCTAGCGACTTTACCATTAATTGGATAAAATTTTTTGATGTCTTCCAGAAGAATTTAGGTAAATGGATTATTGAACACGAGGAATGTATGAAAAGCAGACAAGAAAAGAAAAATACTTAAGAAAATGTGGAATTTCATTACCCGATCATAATATGAAAATTGTAAAAATATTATCTACTATTTTGAATTATGTTCAGTTCAATATCTTATAAGAACAATACTCAAGGAAATTTTAATTTAAAGTTTTCTTTTTCTTTGAATTTTACATTCTATGAAGATTGTTCAAACTTTTTTCTTTAGAAAGATGAATTTTACTTCAAATAATTTTTTCTTTAACAAAATTTTCATTCAGAGTTTTTTATTTACTTTGAATTTTACATTCGATGAAATTTTCTTCAGTATTTTTCTTTTCTTGTCTGCTTTTCATACATTCCTCGTGTTCAATAATCCATTCACCTAAATTCTTCTGGAAGATATAAAATTTTTTTATCCACGGAATGATAAAGTCTCCAGATCCCTTCATACACTTTGCGATCTTTTCGCTTCAAAATATTAAGTAAATTACAATTTTGTCCCAATTATTTTCATTTTTTATCATCTCTTGTAAAACAATTTCTAAGCTAGCATATAAGTTTTCCTCAGACAACAAAGCAATATTTTCATAAAATTGTTTGCTAATTTCGGAATCGGTAAATTCGTTCATTTGAAATTTAAGCCGATTAATAATTTCTTTTTCTGAATTGCGTAAATGAGATGGTTGAATATTCATCTTGTTAAAATTATTACTATGAAACGCAGGATTCGGGTTAAAAAATAAGCGTCCTCACTTCACGAAATAAATTTAGCAAGTGATAAAATTTTACTTCAGTCAAAATTAATACTACATGCTTCTTGCCAAATCTGAATTATCGCCAAATATACCTTAAAAATCTTGCAGATGTAGCCAAAAATATTACTATTTTGTTCTAAAATCATACCAAATTCTTATTAGTTACTATCATACTTGTGCATTTATTGTTAAATTCCTCGGGTTTGCACTAAAGAAATGTAAGGAAATTGCTTCAAAAATGGATAAACTGAAAAAAATTTAATTAAGATAAAGAAAATGCTGGTTAGCCTAATATGTGAGGGATTAATCATTAAAGTTTAAATTTCTATCTGAAAAACTTTTGATTTTCTGAAAGTGTGATAAATTTATTGCAGAGAGTCGTGTATGAAAAGTCAGTAAAAATCTACCAAAAGTGTCTAAATTTTTTTTTAACTTGAAAAAGATATTCTATACGAGCTTAGTAGTGAGTAAAGTTTATTCTAAAGGTAAAAAAGAAATGTATTCATATTTTTAAAAACATTTAACGTATATCTGAATAAATTCATCCGAAATCTAGCATTTTCTCTCTTTCTTAAGCTAACATGTCCCAACTTCCCCTCCTTCCAGGATGCGAAGGGGAGAAAAACAGGTTTCAACAAGCTAGATATGGGTTTTGTCATTTTCGGTGATAATTGATAGTAATGAATAACGAAATTTAATAGTTTTAATATTTACTTTTTGTAAAAAAAATTAGAATTGTTTTAATTGATTGTATGTATATAGTAAATTAGTCACATATGATTGATTATTTTAATTACAATTTTGAATGTATGTTGCGATTACATAATTAGCAAAAAGTAACGAATTGCTTAAAATATTATGTATCATGCAAAAGTCTAAAATATAAAAACTTATAAGTTTAAGACATATACAGTTTATTCACCATTAAAAACTTTACGGAAAAAAACTATTTTTTAACGAATATTTTTCAATAAGTAATTATGAAATATTTTTAATCATTCTTTTTAATTATCTTTCAAAAAACAATTCTCCTCTTTCATACTAATCCAGTAATACTGTTAAGATTTTAAGAATCTTTATTCTAACATTAATTTACTTTTTTCATAAAGCATTTGTAAGAAAATCGTTAATTAATTTTTTTTAATTACATTCATTAATAAACTCGGTGGCGGGTTCGAATCCCTACCATACTGTTGAAATTTTAATTATCTTTCTATTTAATTTTCACTCACATTGTCTGTTTTTTTTCATAAAACATTTGTAATCTTTTGCAAGAAAATCTTTAATTAATATTTTTTAATTACACTCATTAATAAACTAGGTGCAGGGTTCGAATCGTAGTCAAATTGAAGAATTTTTAACCCTCAATTTCACTTAATTTTACATTCATTGTCTTTTTTCGTAAAACATTTAGTAAATTTTACAAGAAAAACTTTAGTTAATATTTCTTAATTACACTCATTATTACGCTAGGTGCCGGGTTCAAATCCCTACTATACTGTTTAAAATTTAATCATCTTTTCATTTAATTTTCACTCTCATTTCCCATTTTTTCATAAAACATTTAGCGAATTTTACAAGAAAATCCTTAATTAATAGTTTTGCAATTAATATCATTTTAATGACTAAATCATTCTTAAACAATAGCATTCTTTTAAAAACTAGTTAAAAATAACCTCTTTTTAAAACCATCGTCAGCTTTCATAAAAAAAAAAAAAAACATTCATTAATATTACTCTATTAACAACATTCTATAATACCCTCGTCACGTTTCACGATTAAGCCAGAGGGATGCTCCGCTGTGAACATCATTGAGCATGTCTCCGCAATCCGCGTGACACACACATGACTTGCCGGTGCACCCGCCTGACCTCGGAGCGGTCTTTCTTACCTACTGAGATGAGGTACCAAAGTTGAATTTTGTACGTACCTATTTATATATGAAACCTTTTATCATAAGGAATCTTATATATAAGAATAGTCAAGAAATAAATACCCTTAAAAATAATTATTTTATCAGTACACAGGGGAAACATTAAATAATTATTCTTCAGTTTATGTTTTTCAGAATGCGTGATTTTATGTAAAGTATAAGCAACAACGCTAAAAGAGTATGTATCGTATTTGATGTATCCATAGACTTATTATAACAGTAGACGGAACATTCCTTTATTATGGAAGCCTACGAAAGTGTGGCAAAGATGAAACAGCTGAAAGTAGTGAAAAATTACTTTTTTTTTTCTTTTTTCGCATTTATCGCGTTATTGGCGATTATTTCTTTTGAATATAAATATTGATTATCATTATTATTATTGTTGGAGTAGCGAACGATTCATTTTAATAAATAAAACAGATGCGCCTTTAATTACGCATGCGCGGGAAAGAGAGCTCTCCAACTGCTCCCGGCGAAGCACGCCAGTGTTGAAAAAGGAATGTAGCTGTGTGCACCGCCCTTGGTGGCCATTATTACCTGTGTGGTTAAACAACTAAAAAGTACAAAGATAATCTGCATTTAAATATGTTTAATTCTACTTATTTTGAATGTGTGTAATGTAAATCGTCTTGTTTATCGTCTTAAATAAATGTCAGTTATATATATTCAAGAATTTCGATTTAATGGAACTCATATTACAACAAATTGGTAGCAGAGCGTGGTTGTGAAGGAAATTCTTGAACTCAAATTGCTGAAATAATCATTCTAAAAGAAAAAATGGATAGAATAAATGTACCGGAGTTGAACGGTAATAACTATTTTATATGGGCCATGAAAATAAAAGCGGCTCTATCGATTAAAAGACTCGATTCTGTAATTACAACGGTGAAACCAGAAGGACTGAATGCAGCGGAATCTCAAGAATGGGATCTGAAAAACTCCGATGCAGTCGCCTATATGAAGCTTTCTCTATCCGACGAACACGCTCTTCAATTTTCTAATGAAGAAAATGCCAAAATCTTATGGGAAAATATAAAGAACACTTTTACTGGGCAATTAGAGGATAGAAGAATAGATGCCGGAAATGAACTAAAAAACTTACTGATGAAACAGAATGAACCTGTAAATGATTATATAGCACGTTCAAAAGGACTAGCTGTAAAATGTCAATCGTTAGGATTGGAAATTTCTACAAGAGAGCTGGTCTATTACACAGTAAGAGGACTATCGGGAAACTTTAGCAAAATCAGAGATGTGTTGAAAACACAAAAGGAAAAATCTATGGAGGAAGTTTTAGAAATTTTAAGAGAGGAAGAATCAAGCTTGAATCAGCATAGTGAACAAAATAAACCCGAAGCGTTCTTCGTGAAAAAGGACAAGAACAAAAAACTTTGTTATATCTGTAGAAGGAGTAATCATCTTGCCAAGGACTGTTTTTATAAAAACAATTCACTAAAGACATTTAACTCTTATGGCTATAAAGGACATAAAAATAGAAAGAACAATTCTCGCTTTGATAAGAAAGAAGAAAAAAATAATTCTGTTTTTAGTGCTTCTACTATTGATTCATTGTGTGATAATGTTTTCGTTTTAGATTCCGGGGCGAGCGACCATATGATAAAAGATAAAATTTGGTTTGATAAATTTAAAACAGAAAATAAAGATATCTACTTGGCAGGTAAGGATGCAAAAATTAAGTGCCATGGCACCGGAAGCGTCAAAGCAAAAACCGTAAGTAAAAATCCTATTTATTTAACTAAAATGTGTTATTTGTCCCTGATCTTAGATATAATCTTTTGTCGGTAACTTCATTAATGGAAAAAGGATGTAGTATAAAATCTACTAAAAATTCTGTACTAATTTTTGATAGTAATAATAAGTTGGTTACTAAAGCATATAGAAATAATAACAAACTTGAAATTAATTTAGAACCAATTACTAGTAAAGAATGTAATGTTGTGATGAATGATATTAATTATGAAACCTGGCATAGTAGATTATGCCATTTAAATCCTAACTATATGCTTAAAATGAGTGATTATATAAACATAGATATCATAAATGATTTTAATTGTGAAATTTGTGATATAAGTAAGGTAACTAGAAAAAATCATCCACCTGTTAATACGGAACAAAGTTCCGAAATTCTAGAATTGATTCATATAGATTTGTGTGGTCCTATTAATCCTGTGTCGTTAGGGGGTGCTAAATATTTTATAATTTTAGTGGATGATTTTTCTGGTATGTACTTTCCTTATTATTTGAAAAATAAAAGTGAGGTATATGAAACATTCTGTAACTTTAAAAGTAAACATGAAAATTTAACTGGTAAAAAAATCAAAAGGCTCAGGTCAGATAATGGCCTGGAGTTTGTAAATGAAAAATTGGACAATTATTTAATTAATTCCGGTATATCTCACGAAAAAAACGGTTCCTTATAATAGCGAATCGAACGGTAAAGCGGAACGTGGAAACAGAGTATTACTAGAAATAACTAGGACTATATTATACGAAAGTCAGTTACCATTATATTTTTGGGCAGAAGGTATAAACTTTAGTACACGAGTTTCTAATGTAACACCACGTAAAGGGAAAAGTAAAATACCCCTAGAAATTTGGACCGGTAAAAAACCTAAATTAAATTACTTAAGAAAATTTGGTTGTGTAGCATATTTTCATATCCCTAAAGTATTGAGAAATAAATTTGAAATTCCAGGGAAGAGGGGAATTTTTCTAGTGTATAGCCGTGAACGTAGAGCGTATAGAATTTATGATCTAGAAAGTAAAAAAGTAACTGAGGAAAGATCGGTCAAATTCAACGAATCATTAAAAGGCAGTTCATTTTTTGAGAAAAATAATAATGTCTGGGATATTCAATCATTCTATGATTCATCCACAAATGAAACCGAAACTCAAACAACAGAGAACAAAATTCCGCATTTAGAACTCTCTGATGAGAAAACTAAAGAAAGTAGCATATTGAAACCTTCTACTTCTGGCGACGAAGAGGGGAGCGCCTGCGACAAGGGGGGGAAGCAAATTGAGCAGAGCAAATTTGAAGCCGGAAGTAATCATGAAAAACGGCAGTTTTTCGAGTGACGCAAGCGGAAGGACAAACGGACGGAAAGCTGCGAACTCATATATACGCCTAGTCTGACATCAAAGAGATTTGTAAAAGCCGACACTTAATATCTCAGCAAATATGCCTTATTTTGTTCTGATATTTTCAAAATAATCTTTTATCGTCGGTCTTAATCTATCCTGAAAATTTTACGTTCCTACATGCAGTATGTTTTAAGATCTGAATCTCAATTTAAAGCCAAAAAGGAAAAACGTGAGGTGTAAGGATGTAATGAACTAAATTCATGAAAAAATATCTCTAAAACCGCACGAACGATTTTAATTTAATTAATATATGTTGTTAATGGGATCTTTCTGAATCGAGTAACGTTTTTGTTTTTTTCAGGAAAACTCTTGTTTTTTGTAAAAGTTGCTTTGAAAATAGAACTATATTACTCCGCCAAAATGCATGCTTTTATTCGGCAAAAATGTCGTAATTCGGTTCTTACTTTCAAGACACGTTGGTTGGCTGACCAACGTGAATGCAGTCAATAAATTTTTGTTATGAAGAATATAATTTTAATTTTAAGATTTCCCATTTCGTCAAAAAAGTATTTAGATAATATTTAAAATAAATGAAGAATTTTTTAATTATAGATATTCTATGTCATCATTATTCATAATGAATTAAAAATATTTTTAAAGCGAAAACGTTTAATAAATCCCTCATGCACACAAATTTATACCATGGTCCATGGTCTTTGGAGCGCATGCGTACATCATACGGATGCGTACATCCTGTAGACGCTAAGCTAATTGCTTTCCCTGTATTCGTCCGCGCCGCGGTGTTTTTGTTTAATTTGTTGATTGGAAATTGGAATTAATACGAAATTTTGCATGATTTAGACAAATATTGGTAGTGCTCGGATACTTTTGCTGTGACCCACCGGTGTACCACGCCGGCGTGAACGTGTTAATCATAATTTTTATTAAATTAAAATAACACTGAGATATGAGAGCGAGAGTGTGAGCAGTGATTTTTACATTATTATTTTCAATGGGGAATTAAAATATTTATTCAAAAATTCCACCTACTTGCATGATTTAGTGGTAAGTGTTTTATAATTTTATATTCTTAAAACTTGCTTATAATTTTACGTATATGTAATTATAGGCTTCGTCTGATTGCACGGAAGTATTGTTATTTGTAAACAAACCATTGTTTACATTTTTTATAGTCGCTTTTTTCGCAAAATGTTACTCAGTTTTCTGTAATATGATAATTAAACAAGTTTTCGAATTCTTTATTATGTTTATTATTACTTTAATTATGTTGTTATTATTCGTAATATGTCACATTTTAGCTTAGCAATTTTTGGAAAAATAAATTTAAATGTTTTGATTAGAGATCCTAACTAATCGAGATACTAAGAGATACTTCGATTACAGTCCAAAATTTATTTATTGGAATAAAATAGCTGTATTATTCTTTTCAAAAAACAGATTACGAAAAACTTTATTTTTGAATGATACAGCCTTGTAAAACGAAACAACAAAAATCCTATATATATATGATAACATGGGAAGGGAGAAAGGGAGCTATCTGACTGATTTACAGCCTTAATTAGATACATCACAAGTCTAGTGTAATGGGTAATTGGGAAATGTTGTATGTACTGTATTAATACATTATTGTATTAATACTGTATTGATACAATATATACTGTATTAATACAATATTGTTAAATTTTAAATGAATTTGAATGTCTTAGTTGTGTATCATAATAATCATTTATAATGCTTTTGACGGATATAGCTAAGGTAGTATGAAAACTACTTTATATCAACAGGGTTGCCACGCTACCTGGAGAACCTGGAATAGTCAGGGAATTTGAAAATTGACTATAAAAGTCAGTGAAAAGAAAAATCTGCCAATGCACGGTCATTTCCCCTCCCCCCCCCCTTTTTTTTTTTCTCCATTAGCTTCTGCTATTTTTTTTAAACACCCCCACCCTTCTCTTTTGCTCATGTAAGGAATTTCTTATCTCGCTTATAAGCGACAAATGCTATCATTATATGCAACTTTTGTCATATGTAAATTTTGTGTTTACAAGTGGGACGTTAATTATTTTGCCCTCAACACAGTCAATGCTCAATATACGGTTAGACTGAAATTTTTTTAGAATATACCTGGAAAACCTTTTAAAAGTCAGGGAATTTCATTCTCCTGTTTGAGTGGCAACCCTGTATCAAGCTTATACTGTACTCTACTCTAAATATAATAATGCAGCACAAGCAGTATAAAGAAAATAAGGCTAAGCTTTACTATAGGGTACCTGTTGGCGATTCATGATGCTGTGATGAGATTCAGTGTATCGACACTTTTTAATAGTAACTTTTTTGTATTGGTACTTCATTTAACTGTCTTGGAACTTTGTTTTTCTTTTTGTGCCAGCCGCGCGCGTGTGTTTATTGTAATGCGGCCCAGCTGAATGATTTTTCTTTTTAATGCGTTTTTGAGGTATAAAAATTAATTTTTTGAGTGTATTTTATTATTTTATTTTACTTTTTAATAAATGGAATTATTTAGGGGAAAAAAGTGTATTCTAGTAATTGATGCAGTATAGATTTTCATGCATTTTCTTATTCATGTGCCATGAATTAGGAGTATCCAGTGATGTTTTTTTTTGTTTTAATATCGGGATAGTGACCACTGTAGTACAGATTTTTTATGCATTTTCTGATTCATGTGCTATGACTTAGGGGTATCCAGTGATATTGTTTTAGTCTTAATATTGGGATACTGACCGCTGTAGCATGAATTTTCAGATTCGTGCATGACAAATTAGCTGCATCCAGTGATTTTATTTATTTTTTGTTTGTTTTGTGATTGCTTCTGTACAGATTTTCATGCATTTTCAGATTCATGCAAGGCTGTAATTTTGAAATTTTGGGGCAAATCTTCAAGTTATTTTAGATTATACATCATTTATAATGCTGAATTTTATGTGTTAAAGCTTGAAAGCTCTCTGAATTTTTTTTTTTTTTTTTTGTGGTGAAATAGCTCAAATTTCTATTACTGTTTTAAATATTTTATTAATCTTTAAAATATGCTTAATTTATTTCAGTGAATTTCAAAACAAGCACCAGAGTGAAACAGTAATTTATTTTCTTGAAATGTATTTTTGATGTTTTGTAATGATTCAGAATATCGATTTGCAGTAATCGACTCATTCAGTGAGATGTACATCAGCAACAGCGATGGGCACCTTATAGTAAAGCTATTCCAAAAATAAGCTAAATAAAACTTATCAAAAGCTTTCTTACTTAGTTTTCTTTTTCTTCTTCTTTTTTTCCCCCATAGCAGTTAATTGTACAAATGCATCTTAAAAATTAAACCCACTTTCAAGGCCTGCATTATTTATCATTAATAGATTGCTCACACTGTTTAGTGACAGTTTGTTTATAATTTCATTTCTTACCAAATTTATGCAACTGAAAACTATTTTCACAATTTGTCCGAAATCACAATGAAAAAAGTTCATCCTGAATGAGGAATTTGCACACATGGGGGATTTGAACAAAATCCTATTCTTATGGTAGTTTTAGGCCCATAAATTTCAAAAAGTTTATTAAAAATGCAAAAAAAGTTCTCATTAATTTAAAAAATAATTTTAAAATTAACCAAAAATCACGTGACTTCAAAAGGCTGCCTGACGTCACAGTTTATGATGCTTCAATGTTTACATTCTGTTAGCCTGGTTAGTAAGCAGCAATTTGTTTTAACTTTCGTGATTATTAATCGTTTATGTGATTTCTGAGCATTTCTTTTTCATCTTAGAATCATTCAATATCATTATCATCATTTTCAAATGTTTTCTTTTCATGGCGGTTGTCCAATGTTTTCGTTTCATAGGATCCTGTGGAACGCTAAAAAATAACTTTTGAGAAGCGTTAGCTGTTGTGTGTTGTATTAGTGCAAAATGGTACAATACAAATAATACAATATTTATACTACAATTTTTTAATATCAGTCATTATTATATCATAGAAAACCTATTTCACTGATTCAAGAAGCAAAGCAAAGCATGAAATCAAATGTAAACAACGATTACTTTAGTTTGTTGTCATAAAGAGTGACGTCACGATATATTATACTGCGTTTTCTCTGTACAGTAAATAGTGCGATGTTAAAATTGTTATAAATCAGACATTAGATTTCAAATAAAGAAAATGTATGTATTTATTGTGTATTTATTATTATTCATGTAATGAATATGTATGTATTTATTTTCTTACCTTTTCATTTTCTATTAGAATAAAATCCGAAAACGTGCAAATTGTCTATTGTGACTTTTTTGTGAAAGATTTTTTTTATTATTATTATTATAGAATTTAATGTAATTTTTTAGTATAAATGTGTGATCATATTGGATAACTGTATAGCATTTTGCATAAAAAGCGACTGTAGTGGAAACACTGGTTTGTTTATATTTGACAACATTTTTGTTCTTCATAACAGACGAAACATGTAATTACATTTTATGAAAAACTAATTGTAAGTTTTAAGAAAATAAAACTATATAGATATACCTTACCGCTAAGTCATGGAAGGAGGTGGAATATCCGTAGACATTAAATATAAACAACTCCTGCTACCAGGGATCACTCTAGAGCGTTTTAGCGGTACAAGTTGCCACAGGGTTGGCATAATACTTACTGTGCAATGGTGTAACGGGTTTTATCAGTTTTTACCGCCTTCATTTATCTCAAACACTTTAAGGATATATTTTAAAGTTTTTAGTTCTCAATTTCCCAATGTATTATTTAATATTTACTATGAAATTCCTACTTCTGCAATTTCTAAAAACATTTAAAAAAGAAAATATTTCCTTATTTATTTAGCTCTTATACCAGTTTATGTCATTTAGCATTGGCTCATATGATATTTAAAAAATAATAGCATTGTTTACATTGTACTGTTTAAAAAGCCCTGCAGGCTCCAAAAAGTTTTTAAAAAATAATAACATTTTAATTTAACTACATATAATCAATTAAATACAATTCGAGGCTGCTGTCACTGCTTGTTTTAATGAATTGTACCCACTAAATGTAAAAAAAAAGATTAAAAAAAAAAAGTGAAAGTATTAAAATGGTAATGAAAATATGAATATTGTTAATGGGTAAAGTGTGAAAAAATTTTCTTGATTCAAATGATATTTGTTAAACCTAAGTAAAAATTTTTTAGGATATCTTTTTTTTTTTTTTTTTATCTTCCCTAATTCCTTATTTTTTTTAAAATTTTGATTAGAAACTATGAGTAAAGATTTTTTTCTCTTAATACATTGCTTCAGTTATATGTCATATTTCCTACTAAATTATCCTTTTCCAAAATTATTTTATGTGTTCAATAGTGTGAGTAAAATTTTGCTTTATTTCAATACATTATTGTAGCTACAAAGTCAAAGTCTGAAGTTGAGTGGCTCATACTACCGCATTTATGATTGTTATACAATTACTTCTTATTATGAAGATATTATGTTGAATAAAAATGTTGGTAATAAATGCCTACATGGATTTTTTCTATAGAAATAGAATATTATTTATATTTTTATAATTTAAGTAAAATGATTGATAGTGTGGATATTGTGCATATATATACACATAATAAAAAACAAATGTTGTACAATAATGTATGAATACATAATAAAAATCAATTAAATCTTGATTTAAATAAAAAAAATCGATTTTTTTGAAAAAAATAAAAAAAATCAACAACCCTGTTTGGAAGTCAGATTTTCGAATAGTGTGCAACGATGTTAAAATTTATATTTCCAACGAATACACAATTTTGACTTTTAGATCCTGGAGAAAATTTTACAACTGGATACTAAATTTGAAGTAATTTAGTCAATATGCTTAGCAATTATACTTATTGGGACTTTTGAGTTTTTTAATGTTTTTTTTTTTTTTCAATCTTAAATCTCTTGGTGATATTAGTTTTTTAGTGTAGCTCAAAATCTACTGACCAAAAGAACTGAAATTTCATAAAAGTATAATTAAAATAATTAGGAGCCAGTGAAATATTTGTTGCAAAATACTTCTAATTTGCAATTTAAGAATTTTTACTTAAATAATTTCTAAATATTTATTTTTTAGATAATTTTATTTAAAAATTTTTAAATTGTAATCTACAATAATATTTTTAAGTTGTTGCAGGCTTTAAATATGTAGATTCCCTAAGAATTTTCCCCCATAAATAATTAAATTACACATTCTATAAGGAATGGTAGGTATCTATTTTTCTCTCTCGATATTTGTTCAATCTGGTACATATAGGTAATATCTTTTTTTTTTTTTTTTTTTTTTTTTTTTTTTTAAGGTCTATACATTATTATTAAAAAAAAAAAAAAAAAAACTGCACAGCATGTGCAAAAATAAATGTGAAATTAACAATATTTATACATATAGTCACAACCACTTGTTAAAATATGCTATAATTTCACCAGTTATCGATAAAATTCACATATTTCAAGACTGATTTCCAAAATTCGCGATAATTTTACAATTGATTGCTAAAATGCATAATTTTTTTCATCGCTAATTAATAAAGTTTCTGCGTTTTTTAAGTTAAATGTCCCAAATACTCAATTATTTCGTCGATAATAGACGTAATTTGCACTTTGTTCTCAAAGCTGAATGCTGAAATACACAATAATTTTGCAGCTGATTTCGAAAATACGGGATTATTTTCACCGCTAACTATGGTGTCAATTTTTATAGTTAAAATTTACATTTAATTCCCAAATACCGCTATTATATCTCTGCTAACTAATAAAATTCACTGTATTATTTTGCGCCTAATTGATGAAATTCGTATTCTTTATAAAGTTTAATCTCCAAATACTCAATTATTTCGCCGCTAATCTATGAAATTTATGCTTTTCTCAAAGCTGAATCCCGAAATATGCAATAATTTTGCAGCCTAATTCGGAAATACGGGATCATTTTACTATTAACTGTCAAAAATTTATGCTTAAGTGCAACTAATTGCTAAAATACGATATTAATTCGGCGTTAATCGATAAAATTTGAAATCTTTTCAAAGGTGATTTCTGAAATTCACGATGTTTTGTGGCTGATTATTGAAACACGCAATCATTTCGCCGTTGCTTAATAAGGTTATTTTAATCCTAATTGTTTGCTGAAATAGGCTTTATCTCTATGTTAATCAATGAAATTCGCCCTTTTTTGCAAAGACAATATCCGATGTATGCAATAAATTTGCTGAAATATGGAATCAATCATTTTACCGCTTATTTTTTAAAATTATGCAAGAGCAACTAATTGCTAATATAGACTATTATTTCACCCCAGTGGCAGAAACACCGTGACACGGTGACATAGTCGCGGACACAGAATAAATGCTTGCAGACAGTTTTTGTCTGCACTAATAAAACAATTAGTCCGTAACTTTCGAACACTCTTTGTCTGTCTCTGTACTAATAAAAAAAATTGCCCACAACTTTCAGACAGTCTTTGTCTGCAATTTACGGACATTTTTCGCCTGCGACAATGCGCTACCCATGTATGACGTCTTAGATGCTCTTTGGTAGGAACTCTAGAGCCCCCATATAGGTGCCTTGGTAGGAACACACAAAACAGTACTTAACAACGGCGACCTAAGCAGCCTATATCTCCCTTGATAGACAGCATATGCGTATTCTTTTCCCCTGTTACTAAGATTCTACGGGGACATAGAAAAGTGCTAATTTCTTTTAAAACTGCTCCAAAACTTCTCCTCCACTTCATAATTCACTTATAAAAATTTCTGTATCAAAACTAATACTTTTGTTATTTATACTGTGTTGTGTCAAACATTGCTATAAATATTTAATTGAATGAGTTCAACTTATTATTTTATAATTGTTTATTACTATAGTTCTGTAGTAAAATTGTATTTGTGTATTGTTGCACGAGATCACCACTATTGTTAAGCTCTCTCCCCCAAAGATTGCTGCTATCAGCTTCAGGCTTTTTGAGTGTAAGCCGTTCTCATCCCTGATTACAGGCAAATTTCGCAGACAGATTTTGAAATTTTAAAAGCCTGTCGCACACAGCTACAAAACTTTCTGCCACTGGAATTTCACTGCTAATTATTAAATTTTGTATGTTTTTAAAAAATGATTGCTGAGATATGAGATTATTTCACAAAACAATAATGAAATTACTTTTTTTATTATTTATACATTGCAGAAATACGCAACACAAAAGTCTATCTACAATACGGGATCGTTTAACCGATAACATTTACTTTTAATCTTTCAAAGTACGAAATAAGCTGTTAATTCATTACAAAACAACATAATATTTTTGCAGTGAATTATCGAAATCCCCAGTGGCAGAAAGTTTCGTAGCTGTCTGTGACAGGCTTTTAAAATTTCATAATCTGTCTGCAAAATTTGTGTTAATCAGTGGTGAAAATGGCTTACACTCAAAAAGCCTGAAAGGTGATTGGGGGGGGGGGGTAACATCAGGTGATATCGTGCAACAATACACGAATACAATTTTACTGCAGGACAATATAGTATAAACAATTGTGTGTACTCATTCAATTCATCTCATTCAATTAAATATTTTATAGCAATGTTTGACACAACACAATATAGATAATTATAAATAATAAAAGTATTAGTTTTAGTTTTTATACAGAAGTTTTTTTTAAGTGAATTGTTATTCGAAAGTTGCAGACAAAAACTGTCTGCAAGCCGCTTTTCTGTGTCCGTAACTATGTCGCGGTGTTTCTGCCACTGGGTCGAAATCCATCGTTTCATGTCTTATTAACAAAATTTACCTTTATCATGGCTAATTGCTCAAATAGCGATTGTTTCTCTTTTTCACTAAATAAAGATAGGCAAATATTTTCGCTGCTATAATGGACGAAATTCGTGCTATTTCTGAAAAGTGATATCACAGATGTTAAATACATATATTGAGTCAAAAATCAGCGAGATTTATGCCTTTTTTTGGCGTATGTTTTCTGATTACATAATTTTTGCATCTGATTACCGAAATATATGCAATTTTCTCATCTTTTGAAATACTGAATCAATTTAAGTTGGACATTGAACTTATCACACAAATATCTTGGATGAATTTTGTTCCAACATTTATCTAGTTTCCAAGTTGCAACCACTTGAAATCAGGCTGCTACTTGAAAATATGCCACAACGATAACTTTTAGAATACTAAACTGGTTCAGACAGCAGCGCCGACTTTGAAAAATTTCTGGGGGGGCTCGAACCAAGGCCGTAGCCAAGATTATTTTTTGAGGGTGGGGGGCATCACATTTCTAATACAAGGTCATCAAATATGGTGTAATAATGTACACACGCTTACCCAAGGAAAAGAACATATGCACACACAAACAACGGCCTGATTAACACAGGGGCACGTGCCAGGGGCTCTGAGTAGCAAAGGGCCCCAAAACTGGACCTGAAAATGCCATCATAATCTTTGCCATTTAGTTTATGTAAATCGAATTTATATGGCAGTAACTTTTGTAAAAATAGTTATATTACTTTGCATCGATGTTTCTGAAAACTTTTGCTCCTCATGCACAAACTATAAGTGTAGCACAGTAAAGGGAATCATCTTCCTCTGAACTCACCCCGCGCCCCATACAGAGACTTTCAGCCTCTCTTGTTTTTCTTTCTTTTTTTCTTAGTCGATTTATGTCCATTTTCAATTGCAACAACCTTATTTTACAGCTATGATTTTGGTAAGAAACTAAATAAGAAATAGAGGAAAGAATTTCTTGTTTAATAGAGAATCAGTATTCAAAATTTCTGGGGGGGCTGATCCCTTACAGAAAATTTTCTGGGGGGGCTCAAGCCCCCACATAATCGGCGCCACTGGGTTCAGATCAAAGTTGGGGAGTGAATTTAATACAGTTTAAATATCTTGGAAAAGTTTGCTAGGCAACTTGCTCCACCATTTTGTTTCCAAGTGGCGGCCACTTAAAAATTTTTTATTACAATAACTTTTGTAATATGGAATCAGTTTGAATCGCATTTGCACAGTTGACATATTCAAATATCTTTGATAAGTTCACTGGGCATCTCAGTCACTCTGTCCTTTGTTTCTAAATGGTGGCCACTTGAAAATTATCACAATAACTTTTGAACCGATTTGCTTAAAACTCCATATGTAAATAGACCTCTTTAATAAATCTACCAAGTTCATTAATAAATTGTAGCTGTCATTTTGAAAAAAGATGGTGGCATCTTCATAAGAAAAGATAAATCAACCTAACCTTCCTATGAGCCGGAACGACTCGTTTTAATTTTTTGATCAATAACCTCTAAAAAGTAATGATATCAGAACAAAAACCCTTAACGGGTTAAAAGTTTGTGACGCAGCTACTTTATCACTATAAGAATTTGAAATATGGGTCTTAAAAATAATGATATCAAGTTTTAAGTGACGCTCTTCTATTAGTTAAAATATACATAGATTTTCTTATTTGATCATTCGCTTTTTTCTTTTATTTATATTTACAATGCAAACATAATATTTTTAACTTCAAGATAAGACAAATATATAAAATATACTCACTGATGCTTTTTCATTTTCATTTCAATTTCAAAATAACAGTTTTAAAAGGAATGATATAAAAATTCCAGTCACGCCTCGGTGTCATTTTAAAAGATTTGTTTTTAGATTCCATTAAAATTACCTTTGTTTTGTCTGATAAAGTATATTTACACATTCAAACAGTGCTTTTAATTTTTAAATATGCTGTCAAATAATCACACTTTCACTGAGTTTGCATTATAAATAAAAATTATTTATTTCAATAAATCGATTTGTCTTTTGCGTCACGCTATCCAAAACTGCAAGTAAAATTTGTGCAAATGTTTTCTTTGCATCACACTGTCTCTTTGCAGAAATTCTCACTTAGTTGGATACTATGATACAAAATAACATTTACATATATTTTATTCACAGTTTTGGATAGCGTGACGCAAAAGACAAATCGATTTATTGAAATAAATAATTTTTATTTATAATGCAAACTCAGTGAAAGTGTGATTATTTGACAGCATATTTAAAAATTAAAAGCACTGTTTGAATGTGTAAATATACTTTATCAGACAAAACAAAGGTAATTTTAATGGAATCTAAAAACAAATCTTTTAAAATGACACCGAGGCGTGACTGGAATTTTTATATCATTCCTTTTAAAACTGTTATTTTGAAATTGAAATGAAAATGAAAAAGCATCAGTGAGTATATTTTATATATTTGTCTTATCTTGAAGTTAAAAATATTATGTTTGCATTGTAAATATAAATAAAAGAAAAAAGCGAATGATCAAATAAGAAAATCTATGTATATTTTAACTAATAGAAGAGCGTCACTTAAAACTTGATATCATTATTTTTAAGACCCATATTTCAAATTCTTATAGTGATAAAGTAGCTGCGTCACAAACTTTTAACCCGTTAAGGGTTTTTGTTCTGATTTGGAATTACGAAGAAGCGAAAGAATAAAAAATAAACAGATAGTGAGTAATTTTACGGAAAGTGTCCCAAATAATTATTTAGAAGCAAAAACTGATATTAATTGGCAAAATTGGGAAATTGCGATGCAAAATGAAATGGATTCATTAAATAAACATAATGTTTGGGAGATCGTTGATAAACCAGATGACACGAAATTATTAAAAAGCAAATGGGTTTATACTAAGAAAGAAAATGATTCAGGTAACATAATTTTTAAGGCAAGGTTATGTGCAGCGGGTCATAATCAAATTAAAAACGTCGATTATTCGGAATCTTTCTCACCTGTTCTGTGCATGGAAACATTCCGTTTGCTAATTGCAATTGCCGCTAAATTAAATTTAATTGTAAAATTCTTTGATGTTAAAACTACGTATTTATACAGTAATTTAGAGGAAAATGTATACATGTTACCACCGCAGGGTTTTGAAGGGTCTATAGGTACAGGAAAAGTATGTAAATTAAAGAAAAGCATCTATGGCTTAAAACAAAGTGGGAGAAACTGGTATTTGAAAATAAAATTTGAATTAGAAAAATTAGGATTAGTACAAACAGCTTCAGATAATTGCATATTCATTAAAACTGATAATGATAAATTTCTTATTTTGAGCATCTATGTGGACGATTTCTGTATTTTCAGTAATAATCAAGAAATGTATGAAGATATAATCTCCAAAATTAGAGTAATATTTGAGTTACATGAAAATAATAAATCGAAATTTCTAGGTATAGAAATATTACAAAATAATAATGGTATCTATTTGTCACAGACACAATACATTGAGTCATTACTAGCTAAACACAATCTAAATGATTGTAAAACAGTAAAAACCCCAATTGTTAAAGGAGAAGATAAAAGCTTACCACTTACAAATGAAATTATTTATGTAAACATGTATCAGGAAATTATAGGTGAACTATTATATTTATCTAATAGAACGCGTCCAGACATATATTTTGCAATTTCTTATTTGTCACAATTTAATCATAAGCCTGAAAAAAGGCATTTTTTACTCGCAAAAAGGGTTTTAAGATATTTAAAGGGAACTAAAGATAAAAAATTATTCTATAGTACAGAATTTGGGTATTTAAATGCAAGTTCAGATGCAAGTTGGGGGAACGCATAAAATGGAAAATCATTTTCTGGTGGTGTAATTTTGTTGGGTAATTCATTAATATCATGGAAGTGTCATAAACAAAAAAGTGTAAGTTTATCAACTTGTGAAGCCGAGTTGTTTGCTATTTCAGAAATCTCTAAGGACATAACATGGATAATAAATTTATTATCGGAATTAAACTTTAAAAATTTTATAAACAATACTGTGTCACTGAGTTCAGATAATCAAGCAGCCATACAATGGGCTAATTGTACAAGATCCTCCAACAAGTCCAGACACATAAATCTTAAGTTACATTTTGTAAAGGACTTGATCAGAGACAAAATAATTGATCTATATTATACTCCAAGTGAAGCCCTAATATCAGATTTCTTGACAAAGGCTGTAAACGAAGAAAAACTATTATATTCAATGGAAAATATTTCTTTAATTTCTTAATTTTATATATATATTTTTTTTTATGTGTTCATCCTGTATTATGTTACATTTGTATTTATATTTTTTATTTTTGTGTAGATTAAAATGCGTCGCTCGCAGGGGGGGGGGGGTTGTTGGAGTAGCCAACGATTCATTTTAATAAATAAAACAGATGCGCCTTTAATTACGCATGCGCTCCAACTGCTCCCGGCGAAGCACGCCAGTGTTGAAAAAGGAATGTAGCTGTGTGCACCGGCCTTGGTGGCCATTATTACCTGTGTGGTTAAACAACTAAAAAGTACAAAGATAATCTGCATTTAAATATGTTTAATTCTACTTATTTTGAATGTGTGTAATGTAAATCGTCTTGTTTATCGTCTTAAATAAATGTCAGTTATATGTATTCAAGAATTTCGATTTAATGGAACTCATATTACAACAATTATTATTATTAAATATACAGCAAGCAAAACATCTGTAAAACACTACAGATGCTGCAATTTATTTTTACCTTGTTATTAGGCTGATTTCTTTAGAAATCGACCTATTTTTACCTTGTTACATTTTCAACAAAGTTCAAAAGTGTTTATGACTCCGGCTTATCTGTCTTTTCTCTCTTTAACTTCCATAAATAAGCATGGAATTTCTTGAAATTAATATATGATATAATATATTTAAACAAAATTAATTTGAAGAATTAAATATAGCAGTTATGAGCATTTTACAAAAATAATTTCTTAAGAAATATGAAATAATAAAATATAAAATATATTGTACCAGTAAAATAGCTTCTGTTATAAAATATTCCTTACCCCTTTTTATACAACATTTTAAAAATATTGTTTGCGATAAAATTTTTTTTAGATTCAAAACAATATAAATTTTTAAAGAAATACAAATTTTAAAAAGAACTTTCAATAATGAAAAATAGAGTTTCGCGAGAAAACTTGAATGTTGTCCAGTTTGGTTTGATGTAGCATAGATATATAATAGTACAAGTTGGAGCGTATGTGTTTCGGTTTCGGTTTAAAACATCTAGAAATGCCGGGTATAGGGTTGTAAGAATGCTTAAATCTGATTGGTTGGCTACTTGTTGGAGAGATTTTTGAATCATCTCGTCTCTCTGTAGTATATAGTCATTTATATAGTCAGTCTGTTTATATAGTCAGGGAGGCAGCACCCACAACTAACAGCGATAAATGCGCCGAGGTTGGATGCCCTACTTCAAGGAATTACAAACACAGAGAAACTTTTGCTGGCAATTCACTAGAAGGGTTTTGTAAGCACTAGGTTTCAGTGAACGATTATGTGTTTAAATATTTTTTTTCTTTTTGCAATTAACAATAAATTTAAAAGAATAAAATACAATACAATACAATAAAAATAAATTTATGTTTATATTACACAGGGAATAACTTGCTATTTTTCAATAAAAAATCCATTTAATAAATGACGAATCGTAATCTTATAATCCTTTTATAATTGGGCAGATTACTTTTTATTAAATTCTCAAAAGATTGATGAAAGAAAGACTGTACTTCCGAAAATGTTTTGCTATTTTTCAAAGGAATAAATACTTTATATAGAATGATATTTTTCAAAAATACGTAATTCATTTTGTTCAAACTTCTAATATAGTTATTTAGTATTTAATGATTAGTTATAATAATGATGGTTTAAAATCAAACAACCAGCCGTATTTTTGTATTTATACATCACGATCAAAGTTTTAAAATATGACATGATGAAATGCATACATATTGTTTACAATTATTTTACAATAGAATCTGGAAATGTGCTGATGTACATTTGCATATCACTGTGATATTCCTTTATAGCATTATCTTTTTTGAGTATTTTAAATTGCGAAACATTTTGTAATAGTCCCCCCCCCCCTTTCAGAAAATCCCCGGTAATTTAATATTATTTTATTTGAAGTTGTCCATAGAAAGCAATTGTAGATTTTTTCTACAGATTTTTAACAACTCTGATATTTTCGAGAAGAGGAAAATGATTTAGTTTTTAACTCCTCCACCTGCACATTTACCTCAATCAGAGAACACTCCACACCATGTATTTTATGCGCCGCTTTTGTAACACGTATAGTGTACTTCAGGATTTATTCTCCATAGCTCCGATTGTGCCGGAATATGTCATATTTTGATTTGTCAGGAATTAGTACTTATGTGAACAAAAGCACTCAAACAAATATGTATGTGTCAGCAATGATTAAATTTGTTGAAATATGTCAAAGCATTCCAAAAATAATTCATTGTTATTTCTCGATTTTCCCACTTAAACTTTAATTTATTCTGCTCTATCACTTTCCCTAAATACTACCCCACTGTAACTGTTTTTTTTTTTTTTTTTTTTTTATTTCATTTAATTTTAGGATGTATTTTTTAAAGCACTTAAATTTGTTGTTAAGGAACACATACATTATATATATATATATATATATAAACATATTATAAAAAAAAACCTGTTTTAATATTCTCGAAGCACTTGCGAATGCAAGCAACTTATAACTAAACAAAAGCAAAATTCAGAAAATTAAATAGGTATTTAATATTATTTCTGTTCTAATATGTAACCCTAAAATACGCATACAATTAAAATATATACGCAAATTATATTTTAAAGAATGTTTACGTATTTATATTTTAAACAAACCGATTTTAACGAAATAATTTTTAAATTCTATCAAGAAATGTGTTCATGAAATGTGTTCAACACATATTTTTTAAAATTATTTTACAATAGAATTTGGAAATGTGGATAACAAGCTCTTGTAATATAAATAAGGAAAAATTCTCTTCTGGTATTAAAATACCTTTGTATATCTTTATTTATACTTTACAGTTTTCATAGGGATGCATTTATGAAATAAGCTCACTTACCAGCACGTATTTTGAGTTTTTTTTTTTTTTTTTTTTTTTTTTTTTTTTTTTACATGATTATTTTCTGTTTAATTAACATATTATACAAAAATAAATAAATAAATAAAAATCTTTAAATTTTTTTAAGTACGGAATGACAGCATATGAAAATTAAGCTTTGCCTTTCTATTGATTAAATATATTTGTTAGATTTGCACATTGGATATTTCTGTCAGATATTATACAGAAAGAGCACAAGATTCACTTTGGATTTTCAAAAGATTATATGTTGAAACGTACAATAAAACTGAAATAAAGGATGACGTATCATCCACGATGGTTAATCACACATACAATCTATTACGAGGACAACACAATAAGTATATGCAACAATTACAAATTAATAATTACATGCAAAACAAAATTACTAGCGCACGCAAGCCGTGCACTAAAAGATAATCCTTTAGCACATCTTTTTAGTTTCATGAAGACAGAGCAACTCCTGGCAAAAACACAATAATCCATAAAGTAAAGGAGTCACAAGGTATGATATCAGCTATTGCGTATATTTCGCGTCACTGTCTTGTGGGTAAGACAAGCTGATTTGAGCCAGGAGTTTTTCTACGATACGCAAGTACTAATAATTACTTTATTTCATCTTCTGCATGCTGTAGGGGAAAAATAAAGCATAAAACTATTACTAAAGGAAAAATCCAGAGTAGCTACACTCGCTTTTCAGAACAGTTAGCAGTTATTAAGCGTTCAAACAAATTGGAATCAATGAAAAATACAGTAAAAATCTGGAGTGACTGCAATCGGCTTTCTGAACGTTAAGTAATTATCGGTTGTATAAATAAACTAAAGTAAGAGAATTCGTTTAATAAGCAAAAGGAAAAATTATAATTGGGTATATGAATATTTTTTTCTATGTAGTACGTTTTTTAAATTAACGTCATTTGCCCTTCAAATAATTTAAGCCCATAGATCATAATGATAAAGAATTTTCGTTGTGTCCCGGCAAAAATTCATAAATGCTAGATTCCCTGAAATATATACAGTTCGTGCGATGGTGACTTATAACAATTATAAAAATTTTCAGCTCAATTGCGATGAGGCAAACGCCTCATCGCATTCACACTTCATACAATTTAAGCCCTTAAGTCACAATGATAAAGATTTTTCTTTTGTGTGTGTTCCTGTAAAAAAGACTATAAGTACTAGGTTCTTCAAAATTCATACAGCTTGTGTGAATGTAATCTATAAGATGTATGTAAATTTTCAGCTCAATTGGATATAGCGTTTAGACGCTATCACATTTTAACGAAATTGAGTCCATAGGGCATAATGATAAAGATCTTTTCGTTTTGTCCCTTAAAAAAAAAAAAAGAACTATAAGAGCTAGATTTACCAAAATCTATTTAGTTCGTCAACGGTGAACTATAACATGTGTATAAATTTTCAGCTCAATCAAATAAGAAGTTTTGACGCAATCGCACTTTAAAAAATTTGGGCCCATAGACCATAATGATAAAGAAATTTTCGTTGTATCTATAAGTGCTAGACTCATCGAAATCTATACAGTACATGCGACGGTGACCTGTAATATGTACATATATTTTCATAGAGCAATCGCATGAGCCGTTCAGACGCTATCGCATTTTCAATAATTTGCTAAAGAATATCTCTTTGTGTCCCTGTAAAAAACTATACGGGCGAAATTCACGAAAATCTGTACAGATCGTACGATGTGATCTATAATATATATATATACAAATTTTCAACTCAATCGAAATGGCGTTTAGACGTTAACGTACTTTAAAGAATTTGAACCCATAGGGCGTAATGAAAAAAAAATTTAATCTGTGTCCTCGAAAAAAAAAAAAAAAAAAACCATTCTTGCTAGATTCACCAAAATTTACGTAGTTCGTGCAACTGTGACCTATAACTTGTGTATAAAATTTCAGATCAATCGAATGAGGTGTTTAGACACTATTTAATTAAAAATATTTGGACCCATAGACCATAATGATAAAGAAATTTTCGTTGTGTCTCTGTAAAAATCTATAAGTGTTAGACTCATCGAAATCTATGCATTGCGTGCGACGGAGACCTGTAACACGTACATAAATTTTTGGCTCAATCGGTTAAGGTGTTTAGACGCTATTGCACTTCAACGAATTTGGTCCTATAGACCATAATGATAAAAAAAATATCTTTATTTCCTTGTAAAAACATTATAAGTGCTAGATTCACTGAAATCAGTAGGGTTCGTGCGATCGTGACCTATAACTTACGTGCTAACTTTCAGCTCATTCGAACAAAGCGTTTATGTGCTATCCTGTTCATTCACATTCATACACACATTCATACACACATACATCATCGTAAAAATAGTAAATATTAATTCAGGGGACCTCAAAACGTATAGAAACACTAAAATCTCAAACTCAAATATTTGAAATGGTTACAATATTTTCCTCACTATAGTGTTCGGAAAGTAAAAATTAAAAATGAGAAGTATAATACGGATTCATATAAAATATTTCTTCATAACTTCGAATATTTATATAATGGACGGTAATTTATATGAATTTTTGTGTCTTCCTGTAAAAGAGTATAAATGATTGTCACATAAAATCCAGTAACAATCATACTGTAGTAAAACTCTAGAGTATATATAGTTTTCAATTTCTTTTACATAATTTAATTAAATTAATATTAATAATAATATTAATATTTACCATAATAGGACATGCTGAAATTATTTCATGATTCATGTAATCTATCTATATGTATAAATAATAATTGCATAACTTTTCAAAATTATCATATATTAGAAAACTAAAATGACATTAAATACTTTTTTTTTTCAAACAATTTAACATTATAATATGAGTTTCAAAAATTTAAATCCGTAGACTACACTTTATCCCTTTCAGGGGCAGAGAAGTTCATTAAAAATCAAGTGCCACCAGTGTGTGAGAACAACATTAAAAGAAAAGTAATAAACGAATGTTTTCGGATAAGATAAAAGACTAAAATTTTTATAAAGAATTTCTGGGATGAATTTTTGCGGTTGGGAACTGAAATTAGGTGGTATAAAATAAATACCACCGCTAAAAGATTTTGTATACTTATAAAAGCCTGTAAGACATACACCAATATAAATTTGTATTGTTCTTCCGAAAATGACATGTAATAGATCTATCCGTATTTATCTTAACATAATGTGGAATTTTTACTCTAGCGCACTTCAAATAATTTAACTAGTATCGCCCAGTGGTCAAAACTCGACCACTGTTTTAACAAAGCAAATTAATTGCCTTCTCGTAAACGGAATTTAATTACAACACAGCAGCGCCACTTGTCGGCCGATATGCACCCAAATTAAAACAGCATAGTTTTACACAATGTCCGTATCATATATCATGTTTGGTGCGTTTAAACGCTACAGAAATTGAAATATAGCCTTTGACTTCAATGGGGTGAATCACAACATAATACCACCACCTATTAGGTGATATATTTCCACAGCTAATCAGCACCAATTTAAATCAAGGACTAACCAATTATCAGTCGTACTTAAATTCATCCACTCGTTTATGAGATACTACAAAATTTCTCTAACAAATCATACGCACATACTCATTTTCTAAAAAAGTGGGGGAATCATGTATAGGCCATCTCAAAACGTGTAAATTTGTCGAAAACCGGAAGCCAAAAATATCATGAATCCAATACATTCTTCTATGTAATTTTATATGACAACGTCACCTACTGATTAACATGAAAAAAAAAATTAATCAGTATAATCAATATAATCAATATATACAATCGTGTTCAAGAAATCTCAAAACGTGTAAATTCATCGAAAACCAGCAATTGAAAAATTTTCCGAATATCATACTTTCTTTATATATATGTAGAAGATATAGTAATAAATCTACTTATTTAAAAATGAGTAGTTAATTTCAGTTAGTTGACGTGCAATTGTGTTTTAGCTAAAAGACGCGTTTTCAAATTAAAGCCGACGTAAATCACGAAAAAAAAAAAAAAAAATAGAAATTTCATAAATCAAGCCCTTTTTTAATTTACGTATATGTTCAATAGTATAAAATTTTGACCAAACACTCATTCATTCATAGTAAATTTTACCACTCCAGTGACCATTGCATCTTAGAATGAAAAATCTGTAATCGAGAGTTTGAGAATGATATATCTATACAAATTAATTACTATGTTCATAGTTTTATTTGAAGTTTAAATAATTGCTAGATTCAACAACTTTCTTCTTTAGGATTTTTTTAATACAAAAGAATATGTGTACAAAATAAAAAAGTGCATAGAAAATCAAAATATTTTAAATTACTTTTTTGACATCGTAAGAAAATAACTTTTGTATTCTGCAAATCTGGCTAATCGTGGCTTTCGAATAATACTTACTTTAAACCCTCTACTCTCATAATTAATATGTTAAAAGTGTACTATAAATTTCATGCTTACCTATGCCTATTAATATATTGATACCTAGGTCGTAATGGTAAAGAATTCTTCTTTGTGTCCCTGTAAAAAAACTTTACGTTCAACAATAAAAATAATTTACACAGGTCATGCAAAGCTGGTTGATAGCATAACAACTAATTTGTAGTTCAATCGGATAAAGTGTTATGACGCTAGCATATTTACTCAAACACATGGGTACCTTTACACACACATATATACATGACCAGGAAAAAAAAAAAAATTCAGAAGTTCTCCAAAATATATAGCGGCCGAGGGGTTCTGCGCTCAAAGCTGATAGATTGTATGTGCCGGGTTCGATCCCAGGTCGCGCTCATCGACCTAGCCGTTCGGAGTTTTTTGTGGTTTTATCTGAAACTCACGTAAATACGAGCTAGGATCCATTAGAAAGACCCCCAAGGAGGGCATTTTGCCTATAGGCCTAGGACACAAGCGCAGTCAATCGGCCTTATATCCTACAACAACGACAACAGCAACTCCAAAACATATAGGTACACCAAAATCTTTTAGTCGACATATTGATTATTACAGTACTTTCCTTACATAATATATGTTTAGAGCTTAATGAGAATGCTTTTTGTTGTTATAAATATACACAGTACAAAACTAAGAAAGCTCAAAATCCTTCGACATACTGCGACAAAAATATATAACCAAGATATTATATTTCCTTCTATCCTTTTTCTTAAGTTATTTAAATCATCGGAATTCTTACCAGTGCGTTCTGAAAGATAACTCAAAGAAAAGATTTATTTCTCCAGAGTACATACATTATGCAAGAATAGTGTCGTTGACTTCCAGTTTACGAGGTGCTTCCCGATTTAACTGACAGAATATATTTTTAAAAGATGCATAGTCCTTTCACCGAATATTATTATTCTTTAAATGACTTTATGCTAAATATATTCAACAAAATTTAGAAGATTAATATGCAAGACCGTGCTTATGCATTTAAAATAACTTCATACCCTCATGGAACCCTTAAATTAAACATGGACATTATTTCAAAGGTTCCCGACGAATCTCGTGGTGAAAGGTGGAGAATGTATACATTACAGTTTTAATAAAATATATTAAGAACATCACATTATTATTTATGAATAGTGATTGTGAATAAAAATAGTCGTAAGTAACTTGAAAAATCATTGATACTTTTTTACAATAGAGAACTGTTTATATATACCAGAAATATTAAGTTATTTTATTAAATGTAAAAGAAAAAAGCATTAAAATTTAACATCATTCACTTTTCTTTCATTGCTTAAAAAAAGAAAGAAAAAGCCTATAATAAAGCAAGTTTATAAGTTTAACATAATGTCAGTTTATAACATATGTCTCTCTGAACACTGTAAATACTCAAGTAATAGATTATCTATAAGTTTTAGCAAATACGATTCTCGGGAATATTAACTTATTAAATTAGAAATAAATATATGATGCTTTTTAGTGTTACAGTACATTTAATCTGACAAGTACATGTTATTTCTAATACAAATAACAATATACTGTAATAACAAAATATATAAATATTAATGTATCTATTTCCTAAGTGAACACTGTCTTTCAAATAATCTTCTTAGTTATAAGTTTTTTTTTTTTTTTTTTTTTTCGTAACGAAGTTTTCCGAAATTAACGCTGAAAATGATGTCATGGTTGAAACAAGGTATTGAAAAAAAGAAAGCAATTTTATCCATGGTTTACATGCAGGCATTTTATCTGTCTACCTATCTATCTATCTATCTATCTATATATATATATATATAATCATGAATGAGGAAATTTTACGGAAAAACTTACGTCACAATCGCAACAATATATTACAATAAATAAAATAAAATTTTACTCATGGTTTCGGAAAATCCATTGATTGATTCATATAATAAATTAAACATATAAAATTGATCGGTCCATTTTCAAATATTTATTTTAAACATTCATACATTTATTTGAGTAGTAAATAAGTTTAGAAAATGTTAATAACAAATTAAGTATGTAGAATCCAACTACGTCACGAGATATTAATAACATAAATAACACATGGTTATAAAACTTAAATAAAAGGATTGCAATATCACTTTTCATTTTTTGGAGACATTTGTATTTCAAAACATATAAACAGTATGAAGTAAAAGATGAAGGCATTTGTTTTAAATGTCATCTAAATCAATGTTTAGCAGGGTCAGCAGTTACTATTTTTAATACAATCGGTAACAAAAGTCTCCGAACACTAGCAAAAATTCCTATGTAAAAAAAGTACACTTAATACAGCTTTGTTAAATAAATCCTTGTCAAATCCTGTTCTTATTCAGTCAAAAAACAGGATTCGACAAGGATTTATTTAACAAAACTTTATTAAGTGTACATTTTTCATAATGGAATTTTTGCTAGTGTTCGGAGACTTTTGTTACCGACTGTACCAATTTCTTTAAATATGTAACGTACATTAATCATTCTAGTGCATATATTTTAAAGAATAATACAAAGATTGCTTTATATAAAAAGTGGTACAGAAAATAGTGACTGCTGAGAACCTGTGTTTAGTAATTTGAACTGTCAAGGAGAAATAAATCTGGAAATACAAGCGTAAATACAAAATCACTAGGCAGGCTTAGACCAACTAATATAGTAATACTTCATAATTTTTTACCATCATTTAAAAAGTACAAGTTAATGCATTTTTTTTAAACCTATTTATATACATTTTTTTTAGTCATACAAAAAAAAAAAAAAAAAAAAAAAATCCTAAATAAAAGACGGAACAATGCGTGCTTATATAAAAATGTCTTAACAATGTAATAATGTCTTTCTAAAATGTTCATCCATAACGGAAACATTTTAGCATTCTTTTCTATACTAAAGTTGAATAAACTTACAAATTTCTAAAGTGATGCTAGTTAACATATTCTGTAACAAAAACAGTATATATATATATATATATATATATATTAAAAGAGAAATTTCGACATTTTGTTCATTCATTTTTCTTTTTTCATTTTCATTTTATAATTTTCCTGTTTACTTACAAATAAATATATATTAAACTTAAAAAAAAAAAATAATAAATAATAACATCTTTATTGTTATACTTTTAGTTCTGCTCTCAAATACTGAAATTCAGAACAGAAGTGCGAAAAATACTGCTGTTAAAACTAATCGTAGACTTACGATTGAGATTCCATATGGCTAGCTACTGTTTGACTGTTAGAGGCCACAAACTCAGTCGGAAGACCGTCGGGCTCACAGTTGGAGAATTGTGGATTTGATGCTTGCATTTTTACTAAACACTTTTTCTGAATCTCTTCTATGTTCTAAATGTAATACAAACTAATTTTTTAAGCACTGGCTTTTTAACTTGTGGTCATCTCGGTTGGATGAGCAACGTGGCCGCCGAGATACAAATTTCCAGTTTAAACAGCCAGCAATCTTTATATTTTGCTAAAAACCAGCTCACCAATATTTAGTTAACATTTAATCATTTTGACATCCCGCGTATTAAAATATTTTTTGATTTTCACTCCAAAATTAATACTTTTTCTGGTATCGTTAACTGCCTTATTCTTACCATTTTTGAAACACTTTCCAAAATTACAATTTTTCGAACAATTGCATCTTGTCTTTAATACTTGGTTCAGTCCTAATCATAGCCTCCTAAACTAGATGCCTATCGCGTGGCTCAGAAACTTGTCAACAGTTGAAGCGATAGACAGCGCCCCCTGGAACAGATTGCGCGACTTTTTTATTCAACAGCCACCAAAAATTTATAAAAGTCTGGTATGATACATGATACACATAAAAGGCGAATGGAATCGAAAAAGACGTCGATTATATATATATCACTTCTTAAATTATTGGTGGCAGTTGAATAAAAAAGTTGCCCAATCTGTACTAGGTGGCGCTGTCTACCGCTTCAACTGTTGCCAAGTTTCCGAATCACGCGACAGGCCTAGTTTAGGCGGCTATGTTCTAATGTACGTGGAACACAACGTAATAAAATCTGTTCGAATATTTACTTTTAAACCAATAAAATTGGCGATTGCAGAAAGAAAAATAGAAAATATCCAAGTGCGGCTTTTTTTTTTTTTTTTGTTCCTTAGTGTATATATTTTCAACACAAATAGCAGTCTAGTTTATCACACGATGGTGAGTATGTGTTGATTTTAAAGTCGAGTGACTACACTTGGTACTAGGTCTGGATGGAATGCTCTCCGTGGGGCTCCTAGTCCGTATTTACACGAGTTTCGGAGAAAATGTCTCACAACTCAATGGATAAAATATCACCAGAGAAGCTATCTTGATTTGATTGCAAAATGAAGTATGGATCTGCTACGGTTAAAAATTTCCTATTCTTGGTAAGACTTTTTATTCACTGTCATTCCTTGTTTCCATTCTTTGTTTTAATATTGTAATAAAATGACAAAATAATAATTTATTTTTTAAACTGAATTTTCTAAGAAATCTTTAAAAGTAACTATTTTTATAAATTCTACTTATGATAATAGTATACACGCTAAACTTATTATTATTATTTTTTTTTTTACATTCTCCTATCGTCATTCATTCAGCCAAAGAAATCGTGGTTTAGAAAAAAAAAAAAAAAAAAAAAAAAAAAATCAGCAAGTCCATAGTTAGTTTTATCTATTTATGGAAAATAAGCCGCGAACACTTAGAGAAACGATATCTTATGTATATCAAAATGTTTCTACACGCACTATAGAATTAACACAGGTTCGTATGATATTTTATTTTCTCTAAAAATAATTTTTAAATATTTCTGCTACAAAACCGACCTATAAATTTGAAAAGGAATTTTTTGGTTAAAAATAGTGCTAGAAGGTTTCTCTTAAAAGGGAGTGTCGAACGATCCATGCAATGACATCATTACACGTTTAAAATTACAAAGCTTTCCAACATTCATGTGAAAGATGACGTGAAATCAATGGATTCGGAATTCTCGTAAGCTGGAACTCTGTATTTTCAAGCCATACTTTATTTAAGACACTGAATTTCTTAACGAGCTCTTAAATTTACAAAATAACCATACTACAGCCACCCCTTATCGTGTGGAAGTTTTTAAATATTTTGTGCTTTTTATGCCCTCTTCTGAAGTGTGATTCTTGTTTCACAGAATTTGTAATTTTTCTTTTCTATTTTTTCCTTCTTTATTTATCTTTTGTTTGTGCAATAAACAACGGGGAGTGTCTTAAAATCGCTCCAAGTCGCTGCATAGCGTTGAGCGGCCTCCTTCGTCTTAAAAAAAAGCTAAGGAAGCAACTGGAAAAGATACTATGGACATTTACTTGCCAATTCCACCCTAATATGTAAAAAAGTTCCTAAAATATAAAATAATAGAAGAATGACAAGCATACTGATAAAGATCAACATTAGACCCTCGAAATCAAGTTAAAAGTCTCACTTTCTTTGTGCAATCTGAATCCAGCAATTACAACATTCCTCTCCGGGCACAGCCCATTCCCATCCTACCTCTACAAATTTCATTGTTTACGCTCCTCTATATGTGCGTGTGGGGTAGAGAATTCTCAACAACATTTTTACTATAAATGTCAATTGACTGCCTCCCGGCACATTCTTCGTCCAATTTCCATCTTAACTAACTGATTAAAAAATATTATTGACCGTCCACGTCTTCATAATAATCTTTCCAATATCTTTGAGTATCTCTGAGAGAAATCAAATTTAACACCATAACACCACCTTCTTCCTGTAATTCTCGAGGTAGTTACCACTCTTTTGGCGGATTTTTGTTTTCTCAAGCTTATAGTCATCAATTCCACAGTATTGCAGCTGGGTTCTCTTCAATTCAGAATCATTACTTCGAGCCATCTGCTTGTGAAGGGAGAGACATCACGTGTTCTCATCAGTATAAATCACCCTTCTGAAAAATTCTTTGTAGTAAGACTTTAAATTATAATCATTTTTACTAAAAGATATTTAATTATTTATACAAAAAAGTTTACTTGTTGTTTTCTGCATATCTTATGCTCTCCGTTTTTCAAAATTTTTGTGCTATTTCAGCCCTTTTGTCGCGAGGCACTTTTTACCCGGCGGGATTTGTATTATTATTTCTTTTTATCTAATAAACAACGGGGGAAGCTGAAAATCGCTTCAAACTGAACAGTGGTGAGCGGTCTCTTTTCGTATTTTAAAGCTTTTATATCTACAGGACATGGACAGGAACTAAACATATCTCAAATACCTTTCCTTTCATATAGACGTTTTTGTCCGTCCGATGCATGTAGTACATGTAGTGATGCTTTAATTTTATGTTGTGTCACGAACCTTCTAATGCATTAGTTCTACACCAGCTTTACATAGTGTGGTTTATATCTTGCATTCCTAAAATAGTTTTGGTACATGTATTTTTCATATCAATCAAAAAATAAATGATATTTTTATGATATAATTTTTTTTCAACCAACGAAGCGAGATGAAACATTTTCTGAAACATTATTTTCATGGTAATCCTTTCTGCTTACGACTGTCACAACAATAGGAAATTCAAAAATATCAACGCTTTCTATTTACAAATTCAAATGGAATGAAAAATAAATTTCCATTTTAAAAAAGATTACTTGTCAGGCATGTCCTAGGAAAGAAAAAAGTGCAAGAGTGTCAACAAATTCTTACAGAAATTTTTAACTAGAAAAAGAGACTGAAAAAATGTTATTTATAGAACGCATAGCACAGGCTTTGAAATTTTTAAAATAACCGTTGGGAATTTGACAGGAAGAAAATGGCGCAACTTTAAATTTTGTTTTGTTCCCCTTTCTCGTTACTATTATTCAATGCGTAAAAATTGCATTTTGTTATATTTCGAAAGCTTAATGGGCTGAAAAAGGTTTACTTTTCCTGAACTATAACATTTTTCCTCAAAATCCTACCGTATTTCAGAATATATAGAAAATGGGATTTTAATTTGATCAAAAATGGCATTTTTTGAGCTAATTTTAATTCCTTACTTCACATTACTAAAGTACTGAATACTAATTTTGAAAATTCTGAATATATTACTAAAATTCTGAAAAATTCTCTATGCAAAAGTACTCTGGTATTTTTCAACGAAATGAACAATAATGAAATCTAAAATTCAGTTTGGCTGATTTTTTTTTTTAGAAATTGACCTTTTCTAACCAATTATTATATATATATTTAAAAGTATTAAACGGAACATTTATCTTTACGGAAACTCTCGCAATACTGTCGATTCGAACCAAACTTAAAAAGTGGTCTCCCTTAGAAAAAAAAAAAAAAAAAAAAAAAAAAAAAAAAACTTGGATAGGTTCGTTGTCCAACATGATTCACTTTCTTGTTCCAAAATGGCAACTAAAATTAAGATATATATATATATATATATATTTATGAACCGATTTGCTTCAAACTGCGAGTGTGCATAGACCCTATCAAGCTCTCAGCCAAGTTTATTAATCCGTTTGATCCGATTTCTTGTTTCGAAATAGTAGCTATTTGAAAATTTCAATCTGTATATATTTTAAAAAATATATTTATGAACCGTGAAACTCTGCGCGCACAAAGCGCATATTAAAGTCTAAAAAAAGTTTATTAATAAATAAATAAGTAAAAAACTTCTATCCCAAAAAATTGCTTTTGTTTAAAAATATTCGAAAAACATAATAATAAAAAAAATAATTAGTTTAAGCAAATATAACGAAATTTTCTCAAAACTTTGTAAATTTGTTAAAAAAAAAAAAAAAAAAAAAAAAAAAAAAAAAAAAAAACTTTTTCACGCAAAAAAAATTATTTTCTTTTCTTTTTAAAGCGAAAATTTGGTTTAATTGCTACAATAAAATATATTTTGTATTTTTAATTAAATCCGTTCTCGAGCTGTAGACTTATCTTAAAGTTTTCTTTTGATCTAAAATCCCTAGTTTTATCATAAATTGAAAATTTCCGATGTTTAGAAATAATCTACAATCAAAAATTGCAAATATTTCCAAATTCAAGAGTATATTCTTTAATAAATATTCATAAACAATTTTTTATCATTTTACAATAAACATTTTTAAAATAAACTTCTTAAAAAGCGCAAAAAACTAGAAAAAATCTCCATGTTAAACCACTTGATTAACCAAATCAAGAATTCATTACTACTTCAATAAAGGGAGGGTGGGGGATATGACTGCCCAAAATATTCAATTTGGGACTATTCTGAAAGTGATCAAATTCTGAGGATCGTGTTTCCACCGAAAAAACATCGGCGACAAATTTTAATGAAATACACTTTAACTATACTAATAACATAATGACTCTTTGTTTGAATTCTAAATGTAATTAAATTTTTCAATAAATCACTCATTAAATCTTGCATCCGTTTACTAAGGAAAAGGCTCTAGTGAACCCTCTGGAACGAACTTTCCCTATCTTGAAAGTTTCGTTACTGAAATACGTTAATAATGAGTATCACTTTAATTAACTTCTATAACAAACTTCCTTAAAATCATACCTTCCTTAAAAACAACCATGCCCAGAATTTACACTGAAAGCTACACTTGGCAATTCCACTGTAACTACCATCGAAACCTTATTCATTATGATCCAGTTGTAACTAATATCTTGCTTAAATCGACAGAATCGTTCGAACTAAGTAAATCATTCTCAAATCTCTCCATTATCTGATATTGCTGCAAAATAGAGCCTACAAGTAGTCGCAACATATCCCATAATATAAATGTTGTATTTAGTTAAATATTGTAATTTGTGGCCGCGGTAGCCTGGAAGGTAAGTGCAGCGAGTTCGTGATCGAAAGATTGCGGGTTCAGTCCTCGAGCCGGCCGAAGACCAACGTGTACGCTAATGGCGACTGGTGCACGTTAAATTCCGTCGTGGTCGCTAGGTCCTCCAGGTTCCCATCAAAAATTATACCAACCGGAACATGGGTTTAACTCGCTCTGATCCGGATCAAAATTCGAGTTCCTGTTGTCTGGCTGGTGCTGCCATCTTTCACTAGCTTCTTGAGCTAAAGTCGTACTTCCTCCCTATGAGGCGCTCCTAATAATGGAAGACGCACCCCTCATGCCTTAAAAATCCAGGTAATTCCATTACCGGGGCTCGGAATTTCCGAGTGGCACACAACAGCAACATTTTAATTTGCACACTTGTAATCTTTTCCGGTTGTATTTTATTGCCTAAGCGCATTTGGAATTTGGCCTTGCACTTGGCGGACATTTCTTTCGCATTATTTTTAACTTGTTTTGATGTAATATATATACATATATATGTGTATTTCATTTTCCCAGTTTTCAAACTGTATTTATAATATCATTAAAATTTTGAGGATGTGCGCGCTTTAACTTTATGTGTTTTTTATTAAAAAGAAAGTTGGATAAAGAAAGAAAAAAATACCCATTGACTTTAATATTATAGTATTATAGAATACGTGGTAAATAATAATGGAATATTTTACCTTTATTAAGTGTATTATAATTTTTTCGCGTAAAATTATTGTTTAGAAAAACAATTCACGATATTAGTTAAATGCTACTCGCAAGGTTTTAGATGTTATTGAATGCAATCCATAAAACTTAAGTATACGATTCCCTACTAAAGATAATATGGAGATATTTTTAAGAAATCATCATTTTTCACAGAAATTTTATATATTTATGAAGACAGTTTGCAGATATAAATCTATCTGCAAATTTTTTTCAGATTTTTTTTAAATTCACAAATATTACTTTCTAGGTTCTAGGATAACCTTTAAACATTTAAAAACCTGTAAATATCTCCAAAGTTTTTGTAGACATTTGAAATTATAAAGTAAATAGGTATAATGTATATACAGGCTGTAACAAAATAAACCATATTTTGTAGGATTGGTTAGTAACAGTCGAGCCGCTGGAGGGCATCTGCATGATGAAAATGAAGAATAAAATCATAAAGATGAATAATAAAGAACAAAAATCTTTATTATTGGAAACTTCAAGAGAATGACCACCAGCTGCAATACGTGCTTCACATCGGCGACGAAGTGAAACAGGCAGTAATTGAAAATTCCTGAATTTCCTCAACTTCTGAAGCTACGTTCATCGTTCTCATGCTTTGTGTTCGACCTGTGACAAGTCTTTGACCGAGGAATGAGCCCGTCTTCAATAATTGATTGTAGAATCTTTGAAAAGTTCTCATATCGGGATGGAAAATATTTGGAAATCCCTCCTTGTAAAATCTTATTTCTTCTACAGCATTGCGGTTTGTAGTTCCGTACAGAAGATGCCTGTTGGACTCTTCGTATTAGAATATTGTTGCATCTTTGTCTATGAATAGCAGTAGAATGACAGATTTTACAAAAGAAGACATTTTGTCCACTTCAAAGAAAGCTCTCGCAGCTCGCCATTGGCTTTCCGACCAAACATTGCATGATGAGAGTTTTTTGTTTCTTTTTGTTTTGGTAAATTCTATTTCATCTTAAAGTTGCGACTATTAGTTTTGTTACACGTTGTATACATATCTGTATCATTATCTATCTATCTACCTATCTATCTATACACACACACACACACACATAAATATATATATATACAGGGTGATTATAAAAAACTACCCCGATATATGAGACCATAGCTATCATACCGTTCACAGCAACTGAATAAAATTTTGGTGGAAGTTATTTTGAGGTATGCGCTCAAGAATCATATAAAAAATAACAGCTAAACTCTAACTGTCACGGTTACAGTGACAAAATTTCGAAAATTTCAAATGGCAACACCCACTTTTTTTTTATTGGAATGGGATCTCCATACCAAAAAAAACATAAATAGCTTTGAAACGGTACCTGTAGCACGAAAATTGCCAGCGCTAGAAGAAAAAACAACTGTGGTGTGCCCACCAGAGCAAGACTAATGACGTCAGATTTCTCACTGAGTCTTCGGCTTGGAGCCTCTATAAACGCAAGCCGACTTGTGGAGGCTGGTTTACAGCCTCAACGTGTGGATTACATTCCATCTTAAATAAAAAATATGTAAAGGAGTGAATTGAAGACGACAACTTAAAACTAATCTTTATACAACTTGACACTTTCACTGAAACCATCGGCATAACACTGAAATCAACTTTTGACTTTGACACTTCCATTGCAATACTTGCAAAAAAAAAAAAAAAGAAGCTGACTCAGAACTTAATTTGTTAAACTTTTATTTGGGCATCATTTTCGATGTGAGTCTGTAAGGTACGACATGCGTTGAGTTGGAAGAGGGAAGGTCACCAGTCGGATCGAGTGTAGTTTCCGTGACAATGTCGAGCTGAGCATAGATGTGTCGAGTTGGAAGTTTTAAGGTCATCTGTCGGATCCAGCGTTAGATAGGAGTGGTTTTCGGTTACAATGTCGACTTGAGCATAGAAGTGTTGCATTAGAAGTGTCAAGGTCAAAAGTTGATTTCAGTGCTAGGTGGTGATGGTTTCGATGAAAGTGTCAGGTTGAATAAAGATTAGTTTTAAGTTGTTGTCTTCAATTCACTCCTTTAGACACTTCTTATTTAAGATCGGAGATAATGCACACGTTGAGGCTGTAAACCAGCCTCCACAAGTCGGCTTGCGTTTATAGGAGGTATAAGCCGAAGACTCAGTGGGAAATGTGACGTCGTTAGTCTGGCTTTGGTAGGCACATTAAAGTTGTTTTCTGTTTTCTTCTAGCGCTTACAATTTTCGTGGTGGACACACAAAGTACTGATTTCAGACATTCTTTTTTTTTTGTCTTCACTGAGAAAAAAAAAATATACTGCCTTCCTCTAGAATGAATAAGTGGCCATTTTCTAAATCCCTTAACTAGAAATATAGACTTCCTTGCTATGCGCATAAGGCATTCCAATAAACTGAATCGACGAAATGATCGAGAATTCCTAGTTTGCACATTTCTAGATGGTGAAACAATATTCTGAATATTCCGAATATTCTGAATCTTTCGTATTGTGAGAAATTCTCGCTTCGTTTTCTAGAATTGGGTAATAAACAAAGATTATAGTTGCTGTAACCCGACTATTGGAGTCTCATTTATTTGCAGAGATTTTTAAATAACTTTGCCCTCGATAATATTGGCAAATGCTCCAGAATTTTAATAGGGACTTCTAGACTCGCTTTCCCATTGGACTAGAATTTATAAGGATGACATGGAACTACTTTTTCTAGAGCAATAATTTAGATTGTAGATGTCAGTTACAGAACTGTTTCTCAGTGTTGTACGTTTGATAGTTTATTTGCCCTACTAACAGTAATATGTGGAATAAATTTCATTAATTTCTGATAATTCTTTCCTGGTGCTGCAGTTTTCACAAACGTAAGTGTATATATGTTTTTAGCTTTTTGTAACGGTTTCCATTGAACTTTGTCTATTTATATAATTTTAAATTCGAGATACTTCATAAAAAGTCATGTTTTGCAATATTTTGTTACAGGTGAATCACGGGTTACCAGCGCCTGCTAAATTTTCTAAAGAAGAAGAAGAAAAGTCAGATTGATTTTTCATCTAAAAATACATTTAACCATGTTTCTTTTGAAAGTCGTTTCGTGAATTTAAGAGAAAACCAAGATCATGCCGTATTTTTTCTGGGTGAATTTCGGGATTTCTATGAATACTACTTATACTGAGGGTGTTTATATTTTACATCGAACTGCCAATTCAAAAACACATAAACACCTTTTTTTTTTTTTTTTTTTTTTTTTTTTAGACGAAGCGTGGGTTACTGGAAAACGCTAATGTGCCTGGAGATGAGGATGAATTCAACTGGATTGTTAACTCAAACAGCCACTAGCTCTGAATTTTTATGAAAATTGTTCAAGTTGTTTCGAAGAAAGTCAAGTCTAAGCTATTTTTTCCCGGGCAAAACGCTGATTGCCAATGAACGGTGATTTTCTTAGTGATGAAAGCAATTTAAAATTAATTGTTTACTCAAAAATTCCTAGCATTAAATTTTTTTCAAAATCATTTAAGTAGTTACAAAGGAAACCAAGTCTGTGCGATACCTTTCCATAGACGTATTGAAGGTTAATAGTGAATAATAATTTTCTTATAGATAAAGATGAGTCAGTTTATTTTTTCGTCTCAAGCTTAACACTACATTTTAATCGAATTCGTTACAGACATTTTCGAGAAAACCTATGTCTATTATAGTTTGCGCGTGTGATGTGAGGGTTAATTGTAAACACCAACTTCCATGAGGATGAGGATAATTCTGACCAAATTGTCATTTCAAAAACATCAAAGCTTAAATATTAATATAAATAGTCCGAGCTGTTTCCATGAAATCCAACCTTCTGCCATATTTTATCACGGGCAAAGTAGAGGTTAGCACAGCAATAAACGTTAGTTTTCATGAAGAGGATGTGGGGAAGAGAAGACGAATCCCCATAATATCTTATCAATAAACAAAGTATTTTTAAATAATAACCCAGCCCTCTGTAATAAAAGTCTCCTTACATACCTTCACATTGAATAAAAAAATAATAATCCAGCCCCCTGTAACGTAAACCCAATATGGCTCTAAAATAAAAAAAAAAAAAAAAGAAAAGAAAAAACCTGATGGCCACTTAGAATCTCCTGACCCTTCTACCAATCAAGAACCAGCATACATAATCATAGTTAAAAATCCCTCCAATGAAAAAAAAAAAAAGAAAAAAAAGAATAAGCCCCTGCAAAAAACTAAAAAAAAAAAAAGAAAAAAAGAAAAAAGAGAAACTGCGTAGTGAATAAGGGAAGGATCACATTCTCCTGACCTCCTGATACGGAAGGAGCAAACAGCTAAAAAATTTCCCTAACAGCACATCTTCTCCAAATGACACCCTCAGGATGTCATATGGATGAAATGGACGTCTATGGACATCCTGTGGATATCTTTGGGATGTATAGTGGACAACTGTCTTGTTAGGGTTATGGAATATGAATCCCAGAGGACCCGGCGGAAAAGCGCTGAGATTTCGCCGATAAAGCGCGAGTGTGGAGACCCCAAGCTGAGGACGGGATCGCATCGCCAGAGAGCAGCACTGCTGTAGACCGTTATTTCCAAAGTGACCAAGCATCCAGTATTAATCACACCAACATTCTCAGGTGAAACTGGTTATGTGGTTTATTTCTAAGTGGCCATTCTCCATATAGGAAATATTGCGGGAGTATTATTTACGGAATAAAATGGATGTGCAATGGAGGTGTAAAAAATCAATTTCCAGTCCGTTTCCAAATCAATTTTCTAAAAACTAAACTTCTGTGATTTTTATTTTATTTTATTTTTTTTTTTTTATTTAAGTTTAACTTTTTTTTTTTTTTTTTTTTTTTTTTTTACGAGCAGAAAGCGGATTGACATTAAACATTAGTTTTTTTTTTTTTTTTTTTTTTTTTTAAGATGGAAATAAATCAAATCAGTTTGCCTGCTCAAATAAAACTTTTACCCTCTTTTCATCAGAATCGTTAGAATTATTTCGTTTAAATCAAATTTTTTTTATATATATTTTGAAACCGGTGCAGTAAGGGATAACAACGAAATCAAATTCTCGTGAAGCTGAAGATAAGTCAAGTAGCTTTGTCTTCTGAAAAATCTCTGAAACCTAAGTTTTTACTAAAATCGTTACATGAATTTCCGTGTAAACCGAGTTTTTGTCATACTTTGCAATCAGTGGAGTAAGTGATAACTGAGAACGCTAAATTTCCTGAAGATGAAGATAAATGAAATGGGTTTGTTTTCTCAAAAAATCTTTACCCAAAGTTCTTATGGAAGTTTCAAATGAGTTTCAAGTGAGCAGAGAGGAATTAACAATAAACGCAAACTTTCCTAAACATTAGTGTAATTCAGATAAGTTTGTCATCTCAAGAAATTCTTAAACCTATGAATTTCAAAAACCATTGAAACTATTTCTGAAAATAAATAAATAAATGAACATACCTCAGTCTTTTTTTTTTTTTTTTTTTTCAGCGAACGGAGTTAAGAAAAACTGTGAATATTAATTTTCCTAAAGATAAGCCAAATGATTTTTTTTTTTTTTTTTCAAAATATCTTAATCCTAATTGTTTATGAAAGATGTTAGATCCATTTCCGTGCAAAACAATTTTCTATCATTTTTTCAACTGGCCAAGTAAGAGTTAACAGTGTACACAATTTTTCCTGTAGACGAGGGTATGTCCAATCGGTTTTTCACACGAAAAAATCCTTAACCCTAAACTTAATCAAAATCCTTAGATTCGTTTCTGAAGACACACACGCATAAATATATAACAAGTCACGTAAATAGTTCGTTTAATATTAGGAAAGGATATTATATCGTTTAAAATAAATTGTAACCAAGTGATTATTTAGGAGAGAGTGGGGATGAATGGGACATTTTTCATGTTTTTACTGATAACGTTTACCATACGTAATTCAGAAATTTGTAACATTGCTCATAAGTACACTTCAGTAATTAGTTACATATAAACATACAAACTTTAATAAAAAGTTATGATTTTTTATTAATAATAATTTTTTTTACATGCACGTGCATTGTCCCATTCATCCCCACCTGGGATAAATGGGACATGATTGGGGATAAATGTGGCAGGACTGGAGTTAACAAAGAAAATAAAACTTAATGGAAAGTAAATAAATTTTTGGTTAAATTGGTTTATGTGATTTTATTACACACTATAAATTTACTGAAATTAACATAAACTGATGTATTGACTCAAATTAACATCAAAAGGCAAAAGGCCTTTGGTTCCTAGAGCTCGGCATTGGTAATTTAATCTAATAACATCTAATCTAAAAATAAATAAATAAATAAGACACTAGAAAGTTATAAATCATTATAATAGAGTACAAATTATCCAGATAAATTTTTGTTTCTGACTGATCGGGAAAAATCTGCATTCTATTCTGTATTACATTAATAATCACCAGGATTTATTCAATTAGCTTGACTGAAATTGTGATTTTAATCAAATTATTATTAGTTTATTTATTTATTTATTTATTTACTAGCAGGCTTTGCCCGCTTCGCTGGACATTAAACTTAAATGAGTTGTCAAAATCCCATATCTTTATTAATAACAAAAGTTCTCGCTGTGATTGGTAGAGGTTTTCTCGCTCGCAAAGTGAGGAGTCTAGGTCTCCACTGTCTTCGGCACAACTTACCCACTTCTTACTTCCCCTTCCTCAGCGGGTGAGTTCGAAGTTTTGCAAAATCACACTAATGTACATAATGCGTACACTTAATCAATATACAGTCTGGGTCCCCACTGCCTTAGGCACAACTTACCCACTTGTTACTTCCCCTTCCTCAGTGGGTGAGTTCGAAGTTTTGCAAAATCCCACTAACGTACATAATGGGTACACTTAATCAATATCCGCACACCAAAATTCGCCATTCTAAGATAATTCAAAGCGAATTCAAACGGAAAAACATGTTTTTACACATGTTTATTGGGAACGACTTCAGTATAAACCCACAACGATATTTGGCGATTTTTTTGTTGGCGATTATGGCTAAATCATAAATCTAAAAATCATAAATCATATATGATAAATGATAAAATCATAATCTAAATCATAAATCCAAAATAAGCAAAATATTAGGCTGCCATATTATATCGCAAACAGTCCAGAACGACATCGTTATCCTTCAAAACAACGCCAAAGAAAAATCGCCAAATTCAGCTGTGGGGTTATACAGAAGTTATACCGTTTATTGCCCCCCGACTCCGAGAAGGGGGGGGGGGGGGGGAGATTTCGAATTTCGTGAAATCCAGTTACAATAAGTGCCGGATGCAAACAAACAATTTACGCACCAAATTTCGTGACCACAGAAGTCTTTAATAGAAAATAAAAATAAATAAGTACAAAATGCACAGCTTTAGTATGGGAACCCTTTGGTGACTTTAAATATTTTAAGCCATTTTTGCGATGAACTGAATTGGCTATCTCAATTGTGCAATCAAAGATCTTGGCGAGAAACGTCCGAGCTACTTCGGTTCCGAATTTCAAATTTTGCCAAAGGGATCCAATACTAAAGCTGTTCCATATCGAATCTAAGTTGAAAACAGAAAAAGGGTAAAATAAATTAGAAATATCAGACCTATATTTATAAATTTGGTACCAAATGAAAGAGGCGATTTTTCTGAATCCAGGGGTGCAAACAGTTTTTCGATGCGACAATTAGATATTAAAAAAATAACTAAAGTATGAAATTTAAGTGGCAACGGAAAAACGGAAAAAGGGGAAAATAAATGAGAAGTATCAGACCTATCGTTACAAATTCAGTACCAAATTAAAGAGATGATTTTTCTGAAGCCTGGGGTGTAAACAGTTTTTCGATACGACAATTAGATGTTTTAAAATTAACTAAAGTATGAAACTCAGATGGCAAAACTTCATTTAAATCTTTTCATAATTTGTAGTGCGATTCACGCGAATGAAAAAAGTCTTTATCTTAAAAATTTATTTTTGCATTTTATTTTTCCATTCAAAGCGTTTTAGTGAAAAAATATTTATGGCGCATGCGCAGGCGTTTTTTACACACAATTTAAACACTAATCATAATTTTGAAAATTTCTATAGATATAATTTCAAGTTGGGTGAAGACCTAACTTTCTGCCAAGCGCCGTTGAATTTCGTCCAGCAGTTCTCGAGTGATGCCCGGACAAACGTGTTTTAGTCTTTTACCCCCTAGGGGGGAACGGGGGGGAATTTCTGAAAAGTTGATAGATATAATTTTAAGTTGGGTGAAGACCTAAATTCCTGCCAAGCGTCGTTGAATTCCGTCCAGCCGTTCTCGAGTGATGCCCGGACAAACGTTTTTTAGTCTTTTACCCCCTAGGGGGGGAACGGGGAGGAATTTCCGAAAAGTTGATAGATATAATTTTAAGTTGGGTGAAGACCTAAATTCCTGCCAAGCGCCGTTGAATTCCGTCCAGCCTTTCTCAAGTGATGCCCGGACAAAAAAAAGCGACATTCGGACACGATGACATACACACAGACACACACACACACACACACACAGGCAAAATTTTCTGAAGTCATTTTCGGCTTTCATGGGGTGTAAAACGTGGAGATATCGCAAAATTTTTCGATTCCGACAAATTTACAGACAAAACTCTGATTTTATTAATATAGATTGATATTATTGATTTAAGTTGCATTGAATATTCTAACTTATAAATTTTTAAATCATAATTATTATAAACAAAAATCAGAACAATTATTTTCAAACTATTTTTCTCTAAATCCATGCTGCTTTTATAATTCCATGTTATAACTACTGAACTATCTATTTACTATTTGTTTTAATATAAATCTTAAGTACAATTTTAAATTAACACATAGTGGGGAATGTCCCATTCATCCCCATTCAAACTGTCGCATTCATCCCCACCACCACATGTTCATATAAAACAGGAAATAGGCTTACGGAAAAATTGTCAATATTCTTCTTGAATATCATAAACACAATAAAGGATTATGCCTTTTCACCATATAAGAGTTATATTAACTTTAAGCAAATAGTTAATTTCTTAACTACTACCTAATTGAATCAGTAAAAACTTACTTTGGCAGCAGAAAAAGACACTTTAATTTTTTTCTGTCCTTCTATAGATAGCACAATTCTGAAACTACACTTGATGAATGACCTCAGTACTGCCATATATCAGAAAAATTGTCAAGTTTATGGTGCTTTCAAAATATAAAAATTTTGCTATTGTCCCATTCAATCCCACTCTCCCCTATTTCTTTATTATTAACTTTTTTTTTTTTTTTTTTTCTGTAAGCTCAAATAACTCATTTTTTTCTGCTTTCAGAAATTGAGTAAAATTTAAAACTATCTATTTCATTTATTTCTGTTTACAAATTGGTTTTATAATATCGTTATAATTTTGCGGATGTCGTTAAAATATATACAAATAACAGTACCTTAATTTATAATTTTTAGATACATAACAAGAGACTGGAAAACTTTATTTTTATTTATATTTATATTTTTATTTATTTATTTTGTTGTTTCAGATGTAAAATGTAGGCACTAGTGCAGAGTGAAACGAGTAACGCACATTATAAAGTAATATTCTATAACTAAGTCAGCTCCAAACACTCTATACATATCTATTCGTGTATTTTTTTATTAAGTTTAAGTTTAAATAAATTTCTCAAAGGAATAGATATAATTTTAAAATAGAAATTTTCATGAAGTTGTTACTGGTCTTAGGTAATATGTTGTATATTCCCTGTGCATTGCTTCTTTTTTTTTTTTATACTTGTTCAATGATCTGTTAGATTATACGGGAAAGAAAATTTTCATATTTGAAAAGGATTTCCCTTTGAGATTTCCATTTTAAAGCCGGCTGACAAAGAAATACGAATGAGAAAAATGTCCCTTTTGCGTTTAAAGAGCTGGAATATGATTACAAATAGAGAAAGGAACTCCACTGCAATTTGGAATGTGCACTCTAAAGGCAGAAATACTCAGAATTCCTTTACGGATGAAGACAGAAGGATTTGCTTATGTCTCTCTCCTGATTTACATTATGTAAATTGTTGTAAAACTATTTCACTCCAATGCATAACTGATTGCATTTATGTTTACTTAAGTAAAGAAGTCATAATTTTGTGATGGGATTAAATTCTTAAGAGACAGTACTTAATTTGAAACCACTTTTGTTAAAGAAATCTAGCAACTTAAATTTTCTTTTTTTGTATTTTCAAAATTATTACAGATGAAAAATGTAAGTCTTTATGTTTAATAAATGCAGTAAGGTAAAATTAAATTCTTAAAAATTGAAAAATGTAACGTTTAAAATAAGCGTAAGAGATTTTTAATAGTATATTGAATTGCTTTAGTATCTTTAATATTTTCATGTATGTATTTAAGTAATTATTAACTATGAAATGTTTAAGAATTTTGGAACAGAGATTTTTTTTTTTTTTAAATTCTGGCTATACTCATCAGTTCTATTTAACGCATCACATAGATTGTGTAACTAACTGTCAAATAGTATATTAATCAGATAATACTGAAATTGAAATTTTGTCCATCTTAACATCGAAATTAATATACTGCTGTAAGAAAAAGTCAATTTATGAATAGATTTTCACGTGATTAGAAATACTTGGTTGAGTGGATTAGATTCTAGAAATATGTGTTGGATATGGCCTGGAACACGTCTCATAGATGGTCCGAAAACATCCCATAGCAATTTTGATTTTCTTCAAACGGGATAGTTCTTTTATTATAGTACAACGAACTAAATGTGAAATTGATCTATTAAGGTAAAGAACAGATTAATGATTATTTACAAGATACCATCGAAACACTCAGTCTTTTCGTAGACTTGTCTATAGAGTCATGATCCTCCCAAGTACTGACCACTGGTAATGCCTCTTGACTTTCAGTGCTCTGATGGGAACCGTGTTTAATCAAGTTCATTGTAGGTTTTGATTTTGGGTATTTGCCATTTGGCCATTAAAGATAACTAGATCAGGAACTATATGCCTTAACCTTGTTAATCTATTCGGGTGTATTTCACCTGAGACACTTTTGAATTCTGTAAAAAAATCAATAGTATAGAAGTATTTGTTAGTGATTTTGTGACATTTGGAGAAAATGGACTTTTATTCAGATTCCAGATTTACAGGTTCATTTATGCTAGAACAAAATTGGATTTTTAGTCAGATGTCAGATTTAGAGGTTCATCTATGCTATAACAACAATAGTTAATGAGGGATACATATTAATCTATGCTATAATGACCATAATTGAAAACAAGTTGAACAAGTGTAAACTTAAATACTTTATCTTTGCTTGCATCTTGCATTAAATATCCAGGCTTGAAATATCAAGTTTAGTGCAAGCTATCCGTGTTTGTGTTTATTTTAGAAAATGTTTCGTAGTGTTTTGATTTTGTGTGATATTAAGCGTGGAATTCATTCATGGTCACTCCTAAAGGATTATTTATCCCAAGGATAATGCAAAATAGTTTCAAATTGACGATTTATAAAAAACATGGCATAAAGTAAGAAATAAATAAGCATATCACATATTTACAGAAGAGTAAAGTGTCTAAAAGACTATGTTAACAGTTTATACTCTGCAAAGTTATAATATTTATGCGCTTGAAGATAATAAAAATCTCACGAAACAAAATCATATATACACGACAAAATGTAGGAAACATAAATTATAAATACAACAAAAAATTATAAACTTCTAAAATACTATAAAGTTATGTAAATTTTTAAATTTATAATTCAAAATATGAATTTGTATTTTTTTTTTTTTTTTTTTTTTTCAGATTGATGGTTATTTTCTATCCAATTAATGTACGAAATTTGTCGATTTTTTTCTTCTATCAAATTATTTAGTAATAAAATATTACAAATTTTCAAAAATGAAATATGTATGAAAACATTCAACACCAATCTAAAAATGAAATGAAATTATTTAAAGGTTCTAAACTGTTCTAGTCATCGTAAATGTGCAATTTTTTGTTGGGTTGGAATTCGTTTCTACTATAACGAATCTAGCAACTATACAATTCTAGTAGGTCTAGCCAGTCGAGTTCTCATTTTTACTTTCTTCTATATGTAATATAGAGAAAGTATTGGATTCGCGAAAATTTTCGACCTCCGTTTTTTGACGGATCTACACGTTTTGGGGTGTCCTGAACACGAATTGATAGTTTTTAAAAATGTCTGTCTGTGTGTCTGTGTGTCTGTCTGTGGTTTCGTGTTTTCACCGTATCTCACGAACCAATGAATGAAATTCAACCAAACTTGGTATATAGTTGGACCCTGGCGGGGCATTGTGCTGATTAGATTTGGGGATCAATAGTCCAGCAGGTGGCGCTGTGATCACATTTTATGTAAACTTTTAACATGGCAGTATAGGACAAATTTTCGTATTTTTCACCGTATCTCACGAACCAATGAATGAAATTCAACCAAACTTGGTATATAGTTGGAACCTGACGGGGCATGGTGCTGATTAGATTTTGGGATCAATCGCCCAGCAGATGGCGCTGTGATCGCATTTTATGTAAACTTTTAACATGGCAGTATGGGACAAAATTTCGTATAAATGTACATAATGAGCGTTATTTTAAACTTGTGAATGTAAAATTAATACGAATTATTGATAATAGTAGTAGTTAACTACGAAAAAAATTTTGTGCATGTGGAGGCACCGGTTCCCCCCCCCCCCGGGGGGGGGGGTAAATTTTCAAGATGGGTATCTTTCGAAAGATCTCGTCAATACCTTTAAAACGAATGGTTGAACTATAAATCTGTGATAATTTAAAACAAAGTTATCGATTTTTTTTACTTTTAACACAAAAAAAAACTTTTTTTTTTTTTTCTTTTAACGAAATTTAACCAAACTCGGTATTTAGTTGGTCCCCGTCATAAACTGGTGCTGATTACATTTGGGGATCAATAGCTCAACAGGTGGCGCTGTGATCGCATTTTTTCTAAATTTTTAACATGGCAGTATAGGACAAAATTTCGTATAAATGTACATAATGAGAGTTATTTTTAACTTGTGATTGTAAAATTAATATGAGTTATTGATAATAGTAATAGTTAACTAGGAAAAAATTTCTGTGCATGTGGGGGCATCCCTCCCCCCCCGGGGGGGGGGGTAAATTTTCAAGATGAGTATCTTTCGAAAGATCTCGTCAATACCTTTAAAAAGAATGGTTGAACTATAAATCTGTGATAATTTAAAACAAAGTTATCGATTTTTTTACCTTTAACAAAATAAAAAAAAACCTTTAACAAAAAAAAAAATCTTTTTTTTTTTTTTTTTTTTTTTTTTTTTTTTTTTTTAATATTGTTACTGGTTGAATATGTATTACTTTTAACAAAAAAAGAACTTAGAAAAAAAAATCGTAATTTTTCTTTTTTTAATATTGTTACTGATTGAATATGTATATAGGAAAATATAGAAGAAAGTCGTGTGGTGGCCACAACATACTAGTTTATCAATGTATTTGCCATTTATTTGTCCTTGCAAAATTAAAAATACCGTACATTAGTTAACATGGTTAAAACAAAAGCATCATCTTTTAAAACCTAATTTATGTTTTAAAGTATAAACGCCTCCAAGAACTTAAAAAAATATCATAACCATTTAATGTAAAATGTTATGATAATATGTCTATTTTGTTATTTATATTATTAATTTCTTAAGACATAGCTAAATTCTACACATTTAATTTAATAATACTATTATATACATTTTTTTGATTTCCAATGACGTATTAAAAATTCGCATAGCAACAAAAAGAATTTACTTTAAAATATTTTTTATTTTTATTTATAACATTTTTTTTTTTTTTTTTTTTACTCAAGCTTTGTTTTACGTATAAAAATGGTCTGGAAAATTACCTGGTTATTCAAGCTTCGTTATTTGAAAACCTTAGAATTACACTATCTACCAATAAGCATTTGGGCATTTACGAATTTACATGTTTTGCCAAATATCTGTAAATATTCTGTAGTATTCGTGTAGAAATTTTGGAAGCACGTTTAAAAAACTTATTACATCTCATATATTTCAGCAAAATGTTTTTCCTGGAGAGGGAAAGGGGACCAGTGAAAAATTCAAGAAAAATGAAAATGTAATGCATCACCCTGTAAAAAGTAATGAAGTAAATGAGTTTTGACTTCAGCATGTGATTATGAGCATTCTTCTAATTAGCTGTATAAACTTTATGAGACTACAACATATATTCATGGAGACAAAATTGTTTCTTATAAAAATTTGAAAAAAAAATGTGCCTTTTTTTTTTTTATTTTTTTTTTTTATTTTATAACACGTAGACCCAATGCAATTAGACCCAACAATTAGACCCAATGCAAAGTCATTTTCAGGAAAATTTGTGTACTAAATTAGACACAGATTTTCAATCAGAATCTGCAATCAGATCTGCAATCAAATCTGCAGAATCTGCAATCAGATCTGCAATCAGAATGAATGCATTTTTGTTAAATATCTTACGAAATATGAGCATTTTTACTAAATAATTTTTAACTACGCATACCTTAGCTTTTCAAAAATTTCATTTGCATAATTAAGCAGTCAAAATTATTGAGCAAATTATATGAAAACTCAAACAAATGTAATTTAAATTCAAACAATTATGAGTTATAAAATGAAAAATATTTCAGTTTCTCTTTAAAAAAAAAAAGGACGGGGGGGGGGGGAGATGACAGGGGGCTTTATTTATATTTATTTAAAATCAGCGAATACTGTATTACTATTACTATTACTATTAGGCATTGATTGATTCAAAATAAAAAAAAAATGGGTAAAACCCCTTATAGTTTAGCTTTAATTTTGAGAGAATTGGAATTCAGTTCATTCTATAACTCTTAATTGTTTGAATTTACGCGATATTTGTTAGGGCGTTTCATATAAATAGCTCTAAACATTTGGCTATTAAATTATGCGAATGAAATTTTTATAAAGCTTGCGCATGTGTAGTTAAAAATTATTTTGTAAAAATGCTCACATTTCGTAGGATATTGAACATTTTTGCATTCTGATTGCAGTTTGCTCTGTCTAATGTAATATAACGCAGTAAGTTTCCTAAAAATAGCTTTGCACTGTGTATAACCCTTATATCTCCATGAATATATGCAGTAGCTTCATAAAAATTTATACAGGTAATTAGAAGAATCCACATAACCACATGCTACAGTCAAAACGCATTTACTATACTGTAAAAAATACATACTATTTGCTGCCAGAAATTCCTTGTAATTTGAGAAAATACGCGTTATTTACGAAAAAGTTACGTTGTTAGAACGTATTTTCTCAAATTACAGAGAATTTCTGGCAGCAAATATTACATATTTTTTACAGTGTACATTACTTTTTACATGGTGATATACAACATTTTCATTTTTCTTTTATTTTTTACTGGTCCCCTTTTCCTCTACAGGAAAAACACTTTCTGAAATATATGAGGTTTGACATGTTCTTTATGCAACCAAAGATTTAAGATGATTCCAAAAGAATTTTTCTAGATATTTGCCAAAGCGTATAAATTCGATAGTGTACAAATACTGATTGGTAGGTAGTGTATATTGTGCACTGAAATAAATTTTTTAAATGATATTTTTCTCTGTAAATTAATTAATGAATTTTGTATGTTTAATCTATTATTTGAATTAATGAACGAATATCGGAAAACCATAGAAAACATACGCTTGATTTCTCAATACATTGTTAAAAGTGCGATTTAATTATTTCTATTAAATTACCCTTTTTTATTTTTTTCTTTCTTTCTTTTTTTTATTTTTTATTTTTTTTCATTATTTTATATCTTTGAAGTAACTACATGGGAACTAGGGATAAAATTTAGCTTTCTTTGTTTCAGTACGTGTTTGTAGCTGTGACGTTAAGCTTTGACGTTGCACCCGGGAAACAAAATATTTTATTAGATTTGATCATCGAATTTATCGTAAAAACAATTTTATGAAATCATTGGTTGTTACCTAAATTATATTTTTCCAGAAAATATTGAACATATTTTTATAAAATTTTATAACTACACCGTCAAAAAAAAGTCCTGTTTGCTGCGATAAATTTTCTGTAATTCAGAAAAATACGTTCTATCAACGGAAAAATTACGGTGATAGAACGTAGTTTTTTTGAATTACAGAAAATTTCTGGCACCAAACAGGACTTTTTTCTTGACAGTGTATGAAGTAGATAAACATTAGTATTCCATAATAACTTACATAAAATTCTATATACAATCAAAATAGTCATTTTTGCTGTTTAAGTTTCATAAGCTTAACTGTAACTAAAGGAACAGTTCTGCACATCAAGTAATCAACTTATGTAAAGTAGGCTTCAACTATCAATATTTAATATTATTTTAATATTCAAGTTCTTATGTACTTGAATAAGTGAGTGATCCTTCTCAAAGTTATTGGAAGCTTATTTAAATGTCACAAATAGCACACTTTAGATGAAATTTTAAATCAAGGTGAATAGTGAAAGGAGAAGGATCCATAGAGACAAAATGGTCATAGAGGTATTTTGTAGAGCAAGTGCAATATTTTATTACACAATTTCAAGGGAATGGATTAAAGTTGTGTCTAAAGAGTGTGTGATATCAAATTTCCAAGCTTGCATTCTAATACTTATTTAATATTCACTTTTAACTGAGTTTTCAAATGTGAATCAAGGGCCTTCCTTATATGTTGATAGAAATTCTTCGCTCCTATACTAAATGCATCATAACACATTTCTCAAAATTATTTTTTTTGTAATTTATGCATGATAGGTTGGCGGCAATTTTTCAAATTTTTACGTTAATTTGAATTTTTTTAATCAATTTTATCAATTATAGGATGGAAGTGCACCAAACTTAACACTTTAAGAAATCAAGTTCATTCAAGTTGTGTGCTTTCACGATATTTTTTTTCGCATTATTTTTTATCAGGATATTTTAGTCTCTTTTAAATGGAATATCCAAATTATTTTTACGAGATATTTATTATAAGAATCAACATTCAAATTGTGCAAATATGCAAATATAACTGATCGGGGGGGGGGGGGCTGTCCATATAACAATGGTCTTCTTACATCGCTTCCTTGGATATCCTGAACCTCCCTGATTCTTCCCAGAGAAAGAACAGGTATGTTTGGGAAATCTGAGGGAAAATCTAATTTGATATTTCTAGGAATGATTTTACAGAGGTAGTTCTCGGGAACTACGACGGAGCTACGAAACTCGAAATTATGACGATGTTCCTACGGAGACCGCTACGGTCAACATTTTGCATTTCTACGGAATATGCTGTGAGGAACAAGGAAAATATGGGACTAACCGTGGGAGCTCCTACACTGAGAAAAAATTCTGTAATTGACATCTAGAATCTAAATTGTGGCTCTAGAAAAAATAGTTCCATGTCATCCTTATAAATTCTAGTCCCCTTGGAAAGCGAGTTCTAGAAGCCCCTATTAGTATTCTAGAGTGTTTGCCTATATTCTCGTGGGCAAAGTTATTTAAAAATCTCTGCAAATAAATGAGACTGCAAGATGCGGGTTTCAGCTACTATAACCTTGGTGTATTACCAAATTCTAGAAAATCAAGCGAGAATTTCTCGCAATACAAATGATTCAGAATATTGTTCCACCATTTAGAAATGTGTACACTAGAAAATATCGGCAATTTCGTCTATTCAGTTTATTGGCGTGCCTTACGCTCATAGGTCGGAAATCTATATTTCTAGTTAAGGGATATAGCGAATGGCCAATTATTCCTTCTAGAGGAAGGCGGTATATTTTTTTTCTCGGTGTACGAAAGAATATTTTCTATATGGGTTCTCTGTTTTTTTTTTTTTTTTTTTTTTTTTTTCATATTTTTACGTTAATTGTTTTTGTAAATCCCAGCATTTATAGGATGGAAATGCACCAAACAAACTACTAAATAGTTAAAATAAGAGATTAAGTTAATTGAACTTTTATGCATAGCGAGGGCATTTACAATGTTTTTCTCGCAATTTTTGTTATCGAAATATTTCAGCATATCTTGAATGGAATAGCCAAATTAATTTTATACGAAATATTTATTTTTGGAAGCTTCATTCAAATTGTGTAAATATATTTCCTCAGGGAAAGCTGCTATGTTCTTTATTTATATTTTGAAATATGGCCGTCAAGCCCGTCATGCATAAATTGAAAAAAAAAATAATAATTTTCAGAAATACGTTATGATGTAATAAAAAAGCACCACAAAACTGGCGTTGTAAAAAATATTACTTACAAACTTTGAACAAACAACATAAAATGCAATAAAATCGCAATAATTGTTTCGGGTCGAAAAAACACACGACCCTTTATCAGGCGAATAAAGTAAGCACGAGTGCTGCAGTCAAAGCGGCAACGCACTTACTTTATTCGCCTGATGAAGGGTCGTGTGTTTTTTCCACCCGAAACAATTGTTGCGAGTTTATTGCATTTTATGGTGTTTATTCAAAGTTTGTAAGTAATAATACGCTATGATGTATTTAGTATAGGATTTCTACCAACATATAAAGCACTTGATTCACAAATGAAAACTTAGTTAAAAGGGAATATGAAATAAGTAATATATATATAATGTAAGCTTGTGAATTTGATATTTTTCCCTTTTTAGACACAATTTTAATCTATTCTCTTTCTTTGAGCTTGGCTTTTTTATACTTTTTAATGCCTTTTTTTCTAGATATCATTTATTATTATTATTATTATTATTATTATTATTATTAATCTTTATATTTTACATAATTTATTTACTTGAATTAACCTGATATTTTTGAGACATTATATAATACAAACGTATTCATGAAGGTCCTGGACTTCATCTCAGCTTTCGTGCAATGTTGATGAAAGGCACATTTATTCTTTGTATTGAGCTTTGCATAAAATCTAGATTCTAGAAATTATCCATGAATTTTCCCTACAGACTAGTATGTTGTGGCCATCGCAAAACTTCTTTCTGTATCTTCCTGCACAAATCCACGCACTACAAAGTATTTATTATTCTTTCCATTATGAATGTGGACTATTATCATCTCAGAGAGGTACTGTTAGACGAAATGTCCAACGGAAGTAAATTTTTACCGTGCAGATGAATCCTTCCTGTTCTCAAAGGAATTTGTAGTATAGAAGCGCCACCTATCAGCCGATAAACATCCAAAATGGATCAGCATAATGGCTCATAATGCTTTTTTCACATATCAAGATCTGTTTAATTATACACAATAGAACCTGAGATATAACCATTTCTTAAATTGCGAAAATCACTGTGTAGCAGCGCAAACTGTTGAGAAATTGGTACCAAAAGTTGATAGGCATTAATTTATAACAAAGTGAGTCTATATATAAATTTATATTCAATTCTGTAAATGAGTTTCAGAGATATAGCCTTCTCTGAAATTACGGAAGTCACTGTGTAACAGAAACACATGTTGTGCTATTGGCACTAAACGTTGATAAACACTAATATCTATCAAGGTTCTACTGCATATAAATTTACATGTTATTCTGAGCAGTAGTTATTCAGATACAATTGTAAAAGAATTTTTGTCACACACACAGACTGACATTTACTAAAAATTTTCAAATTATTTTCTAGACCTCTTAAAACGGGTAAATCCATCAAAAAGCGGAAGTCGAAAAATTTTACGAATCCAACACTTTCTTCTATTGAATATAGAAGTTCATTCATGCATAATCTCTCTCATTATGCATATAATATTTTTTGTGAATGGATTATAGTTAAAAAACACTTTAAAACTTAAAGATTGTTTCACCCTGTGACTACTTTTGCTTCTTTCTTCGTTTTTAAAAATAAATAAATCTTCATTCTAGAATTTTTACAAGAAAAAGTAACCTAGTTTTTTGTGACCACCACAAGATTTTCTTTTACATAATATTATACTAATTCACACAGTACAAATTGTTTATTAAATATTTATTAAATAAAATTAGTTCCCATAATGAACGCAGACGATTTTTATCTCAAAGAAGTATAACACTAATAGCCGAAAGAAAGTCAATTTTGTGCCAATATCAGAAGAAATGGGATTTTTTCTAAGTTTTTATTTTAGTTAAAAACGAAAAAAATGGATAACTTTGTTTTAAATTATCACAGATCAACTGTTCAACCATTCGTTTTAAAGGTATTGACGAGCTTTTTTCGAAAGATACCCATAACGAAAATTTACAACCGCCCGGGATACTCCTCTCAAGGTGGAGAACGATGCTCCAACATGCACACACTATTTTTCCTATTTTACTACTACTATTATAAATAATTCATAATAATTTTACAATGATGCGTTAAAAGTAACTCTCATTATTCACATTTGAAATTTTGTCTTATTCTGCCATATAAAAAATTTAGAAAAAATAGGATGGCATTGCAACCTGTAAAGCGATTGATCCCGAAATGTAATCAGCAGACTTTTAGTTCGAGGTCTATTAAATATATGAAGTTTCATTAAATTTCGTTCATTGGTTCGTGAGATACAGCATTCACAAAAATCTGTGATATACACGCACAGAGACGGACCTTTTCTAAAAAAAGACAAATAGTGTTTAGTAGATCTCAAAATGTGTAAGTCTGTCGAAAACTGGAGTTCACGAATCCAATACTGTCTTCATATGTATATACAGAAAAAAGTAAAAATACTATTACATCATAACTGTCAAAGTGAGATTCAAAGATATTAAAATTATATATATATCATCTACTCACTTTCTTAGTCTAAGGTAAGATTGGATGAAAATCATGTCATTGCTTGAAAAATATTTTAAAAAATCGCGAAAAATCAACAATTCAAGCTACAGTTTTGAAATAAATTTTATTCCAAAGTTTATATTTTTTGGTTTCTGATAATCTAAAATTTAAAATTGTATAATATATAAAAACAAAGATTCTTTGGCTGAAAAAAAAAGCTTGTAGAAGATATCAGTTCAATTTTAAATTATTACTTTCCTGTTGAATTCAGATGAAGCAATTGTATATTTGGCAATTTATATCGATTTGGCGATATTTAACAGTTTTTTGGTAATTAAGATACGAAATTTGGATTTTTTAATACTAAATTTTATAAAAGCGATTGCTTAAATAATTATCTATCCGAAAAACCAATATTCAAACGGCTGCACTTTTATGAATTATCCAGCTTCTTTTAAAGGTTTTTCTTGATGAAGAAAAATGAAGTTCAAAAAGTTGTCAAAACATGTAATTTTACTCTAATTTTAAAATTCTCTTGATAATTAATTTAAAAAGATCCTCTTCATTTCAAATTACCGCTCTTGCTGTCACGAATATTTTACTTTTTGTTTTATTTTTGTGTGATGTTTGGTTCAGTTGGTTTCTGTATAATAAGTATCTAATGGTCTTGAGTTATTATCTGTTGATAATATTATTGGCGCGTTCGGTGTTTGCTGTAGTGGTTATTTGTTTTGTTTTGTTTTTTGAGCTTGGCTTAGCAAAACAACCATTTTTGCTTCATTTATATTCGTGTGATAAAATTGCTGGGGCCATATATATATATATATATATATGGCCCCAGCAATTTTATACATACATATACATATAATTATATACATATACATATACATATTATTATATACATGTACATATAATTCCCAATAATAAAAGCCGTCGTTTCACGAGGGTTATGCTCGAAACCCATGTCACATCTGCTAGAACAACGCATTGAAATAAAGAAAATAAAATTTTATCCATTTTTTCATACGATTAAATTATCTCAAAACAATAAAAATGGTTTGTTTAATAGACAACTTGAAATAACAATTCGACAATATAGTGAGAAAAATAATTATACGAAAAAAAAAAAAAAATAAATAAAAATAAAACTTTTTACATACTACGTTTTAAATTTTCTGATGAATCATAAAGCTCTTACCAATGCGCATAAAATTTTTAAAGTGATAATGACGTCAATTTTTCTGAGATGCATAATTTAACTTTTTATAATTTTTTAACGTTAACGTTTAATTAAAACTATTTATTTTTATGTCGAAAGAAATTGAACTCGTAAAATTTTTTGGCAACGATTAAATTATAGCTAATATTTTAATGGCTATTTTTATGCTATTAGGATGTTATTATTTTCATATTTTATTTAATTATAGGAAAACTAATCAAAAATTCGAAAATCGGACTTTAAAGTATTGTGTTGTCATCGGGTTCTGAGCTATTGTAAAAGTTGCAAATGTCTAGGTAGTAGGGAAGTCAGTTAAAATTTGATTGAAATATTTGTATCGGACAAACAAACAAACAAACAAGAATAGAAGTTAATAAAATCATGGTAATAAAATAAAATCTATCCGCAAATTTAAATGAATAATAATACTAATAAAAAAATATAAAGAAAAGACAAAATAAATTGGATTAAAATAGTCATATCGTTTGTGTTATGTAGAGCTATAGAAGATTTGGACTTATTATTATAATATAGATGATGAAGGAAATAATATCGTTATTTAAAAGAAATATATGATGTAAATCGATGTTAAGCGATTTAAACTGTCACGAGAAAAGAAAAAAAAAAGCAAATTTAAGGTACAGATATTATCTCTTCGACAAATAAACAAGTGATGATTTTCACAAATAATTAAATTCAAATTACCTTACATTACACTAATTCCATTACTTTGACAAAAACTACAGATAAATTTTTAATAATCGTTCTTTCATAATTAGCTGTTTCTCACGACACTGGCTACTGTTTTGGATTTGGCGAATAAGGCTTGCCTGGATGATATGCAAGTACCGAATTTGGTAACCTTTCATTTAGAAATATGGACCTCTAAGTTATTGAGGGCCGACTAGTTACATAACTGTTTTTCAATACAATATCTTATTTTATTCGAAATATAAAATCAAAATGAAGCTACTTAGTTTTTCTTTTCTTTCGAAAAATATATTTTCAACATATTTTTTCTCTACATCTTTAGAAATAATAGCACTTGAACATCTTTACTGTTCTTTTAAATTATGTATGCTGTACCCCTTTACCCAAATACTCAAATACATACAGTATAGCATATTTTAGCGCACCATCCAACGCACTTCATTTTATGGCTGCTTTAACAAGCTAAATGTATCATTAGCGTACTTCGACCCTCCTGTCTGTCTGAACGAAATAGAATGGCAGATTATATTGAAGGGAGATGATAAATGAGATAAAGGGAAAGAGGAAGAGGGACCCCGCTGAACGTAATGGAAATAGCAATAGAAAAGTGGGTAACTTTGACGGGCTTCAGAAAATTAGACCTCTTCAATATGTTACATCCAAAATGTCGATACGTTAAAGAAATAATATTACTCTTATTCTATAGTTTGCTCTGCAAAATACTGGAATGTGGTGTAATAAATTAATATGAGGATATTACAGCGTTAGAATAAACTACCATTAAATTTATTGCTGGCGAAAGGAACAAGAAAAGATTAAAAATATTAAAATTAGAGATACTTTTTATAAATATATATTTCACACAATGTACTATTTTTCTAGAAAATTTTACACAATATTTTAAAACTTTTCTTAAAAAAAAAAAATAAAATAAATAAATAAAATAAAATAAAATAAAATAAAATAAAACAACCGAAGAATTTGTGAATTTTGAAATAAATATAAATTTTAATGTCTAAATATAAAAATGTTTTATTATATTTTATCAGCAAATAGAAATTTTAAATAAAGTCACAAAATAGGGATTCTAGGTAAAATATTTTTAATTCACGCAATGCAATATATTTTAGAACTTTCAAATACGTGTTACATGGTGTTGGTGTTTATGTTTTGTGGATTAAGGCATGATTGTACGGACACCTGCTGTATATTGTACAAACAAAATAAGGCACAATTGTCACACATAGTTCTGGTTCGGGCACTCTCATTGACAAACCTTTCTAATATTATCTATCTAGTGTATACGAAATTTCCGAAAAAAAAAAAGAAAAAAAAACACTGAAAAATTCGATTTCCTAAATCGAAGAACATAACCTGTGTTGTACCAAGCACCTCCTGTCTACCAGGTTAGACACCAGCAACTAGTAGGACTTGATAATTAGAGAAAAATATAGTTTTTTGTTAAAGAAATTCCCTGATTTCAGAATGTATTGTGATCAAATCGAGTAAAATGGATTAACGTATATATATTGCAGCCTTTTTTTATTAGCTTGCATTTCATTTGTTTAATCTTTTCTTTATTAAATAAAAAATAATAATAAAATTACAAACATTATTTTGCATATTTTACTATATATTGATGTATTTTTTTTTTTTTTTTTTACGTCTTTGTACGAAGAAAAGGAAGATAAAATTCAGATATTACATTGCATATACATATATTGCTTCTCATATAACTAAAGAACGGTTTGCCGTGGAATTTTAGATTTAGTATTTCAGACATTTATAAAATGTACTTATTATAGTATTTGTTGGGCAGGAGAAGATTTATAAGTAAGCCATAACATTGATATGACGAGGCGTATACATTTTAAACACATAAAATTTAATAGATGACTACGACGATTACAGATGAAATACACAATTTACACAGACGACTACATTTTGAAGACTGATCTGTTTTAGCAGAGATAAAAGTAAAGGGAAATTAACAGATCACTGATTGGACAATACAGTTTACAGGTACATGTACATTTACGTGACGTCACTTACCAAAAGTCCAATAGATTGAATCAGGAATACAATGGCGAAATACACCACAACACTCCTCCCCTTAATTCCGTATACCATACCTGATGGGAGGTTTTCTTACTCTAGATGATCTTCTTACAACCTGTTCAGAAAAAGACAAATTAGTATTTTTAAGTTTTGAATGTTCAGATTTTAGTTCTTTATTCTTTACAGTACTGTTGATATTTTTATCACAGTCAATTTCTCCAGGCTTTGTAGACACTGATCTACTGTCGGTTGGCACTGGATCTGGTATAATGGCAGGATCGGTTGGCACTGGATCTGGTATAATGGCAGGCCTCCTACAGACTTAGATTCTCCATTGCTTTGCAGGTGTGGACTCTTGCTATCGGGAACCATGGGAATATTTGCATCAAGGGTGTTCTTTTCAATTTCACCAGGACTTGTAGTTTCCTCCAGTTGTACTCTGGAACCTACACTTTTCAGTTGATCAAGGTGTCTTTTCCATACACATGAACCTACTTGAATTTTGTAATGCAGTTTACCTAGTCTGGCAATTACTTTACCTATTTTCCATTTATCTCCTGGTGTGTAATTGCGTACTGCAACTCTTTCATTTACTTGGAATTCTCTTATCTTTTTCTTGTTAAAAACATTTTTATGTTGTTTGTTTTCAACATAATTTTTAACATTTGGTACAAGTAAATCTAATTTTGATCTGATATTTCTCTTGAGAAATAATGATGCGGGACTCTCCCCTGCTGTAATATGAGACATTATTCGGTATTGGAATAGAAATTCATTTAACTTAAATTGGAGATTTCCGGGTTCTGAACTTAAGGATTTCAATCCTTTTTTAATTATTTGGACATATCTTTCAGCCTGACCATTTGTAGAGGGATGATATGGTGCAGTTAAGCTATGTTTTATGCCTTTACTTTGTAGAAAATGTTCGAATTGTTCTGAAATGAATTGTGGCCCATTATCAGACACAAGGGACACAGGATAGCCATATCTGGCAAAAAGCGAAGAAAGACAGTTTATAGGTGTTCTCAGCAGTAGTATTAGGAACAATGAACACTTCTGTCCATTTACTATGGGCATCTACTACGATTAAAAACATTTTCCCCATCATTGGACCAAAAAAGTCTACAAGTATTCTGTTCCAAGGTGTTGTAGGCCATTCCCAGTGATGGTTGTCCATTTTAGGAGGATTGTGTTTTAATTTAACACAAACAGAACAGTTATTTGCTAAATTCTCAATGTCTTTATCAATACCTGGCCACCATACAAAACTACGTGCCAGTGCTTTCATTTTAACTATGCCAAAATGGCCAAAATGTAAATCTTGTAAAACTTTTTGTCTATGAACAGTCGGAATTACATCACGATTTCCTTGTAATATACAGCTATTTAATAATGAAAAATCTTGTTGTTTATGTCCGAAAAGTAAGTAATTTGGCATCTGTGTGCCTGATAATTAATGCTGGTACATTTCTTTCAATGTTGGATCTCGCTTATAACTTGCACATAACGTCTTTGTAGTTAAAGGTAAAGAACTAATTTGATGAATAAATAAACAATCGGATTCATCAGTGTTGCCAAATAAATTTGGTGACAAAGTTGGTGACATTTTTTCTGGTTGTAGCGAATCAGACGACGGCAGCAGTAAAGTCTTCACTACGTAATGGAAGACGTGATAGAGCATCGGCATTTCCGTGCTCTGCAGATTTTTTATATTTAATATCATAATTAAATGTTTGTAAGTATAATGCATATCTTTGCATTCTAGCTGCCGAAAGTACCGGAATACTTTTTACGGGTGAAAATATGGAAACTAGGGGTTTACTATCAGTATACAGAGTAAATCTCCTACCATATAAAAATTGAAAAAATTTCTTTACTCCAAAAATTATTGATAACGCTTCTTTATCTACCTGGCTATACCGCTTTTCTGCAGAAGACAAGGTTTTAGAAGCAAAAGCTATGGGTTTTTCGGAGTTATCTGGCATTGTATGCGAAAGTACTGCCGAAATTCCATAAGGAGAAGCATCAGTGGCTAAAATTAAGGGTAATTTAGGATTAAAGTGGGTGAGAATCCTTTCGGAAGTAATTTCCTGTTTAATTGCATTAAATGAATTTTCACATTTTTTAGTCCACTGAAAATTTACATTTTTAGGTAATAATTCATTTAGAGTATAAGCAATCGTAGATAATTTAGGAACGAATCTAGAATAGTAAGATACTAAGCCTAGGAATGCTTTTACCTGAGTTACGTTTTTAGGTATTGGAGCATTTAAAATAGCAGAAACTTTTTCTTGCGTTTTGTGTATGCCATTTTTATCAATTTTGTAACCGCAGTATGTAATTTCATCATTCATGAAAAAAGATTTTTCTTTTTTTATTTTAAGATTATATTCACGTAACCTTTCTAGCACTTGTTTTAATCGCTCTAAATGTATTTCATCAGTTTCCCCTGAGATACATATATCATCAATAAAAACTGAAATACCCTCTATACCTTTAAAAATTTGCTCTATAGTTCTCTGCCATATTGCTGGAGAACTTGCAATTCCGTATGGCAATCGCGTAAATTGAAATAAGCCTTTAGGAGTGTTAATAGTAAGTAATTCTTGTGAATTTTCCTCTACCGGTAAATGCAAGTATGCTTGATTTAAATCTATTTTTGTAAAATGTAATCCACCCCCTAGAGTTGCTAATATATCCTCAATTTTCGGTAGCGGGTATTTGTCAACCTTTAAAAATTTATTTACCGATCGCCGCATAAACGAATTTTCCCATTAGGTTTTACCACCGGAACAATAGGAGTTGCCCATTTACTAGTACTAACAGCTTTTATTATCCCTTCATTTTCTAATCTTTCCAATTATTCATTTACTGCATTCCTTAATGCATACGTAACTGTTCGCGATTTACAAAATATTGGTGATGAGTCTTTCTCTAAATGTAATTCAGCTTTAACATTTTTAATTTCATCTACGTCATTTGTGAATAAATCTGGAAATTTATTCAGTAAATTATTTAAATTTTCCGAGATTTTTACTTTGTTTACTGGAACAGTTTGTAAATTGTTTGGGAATATATTAAATGTAGTTATCCAATCTCTACCTAGCAATAAAGGAAAATTGTCTTTTTTAACCAAATATAATTTAACATTCCTAGTTTTGTTTTCGTAAGTTACATTTACTCTAACAAATCCCTCGGGCTGGAAAATTTCTCCAGTAGCTGTTTTTAATTGTACATCAGCAGGAAACATTTTATGTTCTGGAAATAATCTCCGAAAACGATTTATCGGTACAGCGGAAATCGCTGTATCGAGCTCCATTTCTGCTTTAGCACTATTTTCTATCAAAAGCCAATTTTTTATAGGTTTAGTGCCTTCAGATTGTAATGACAAAATGTCTACAGTATCAAGAACGTTTACACTTTTCTTTTGAGTAACATTGTTTTGTGCGTTCCGACATACCTTACTCAAATGACCACGTTTCTTACAAAAATTGCAAACTGCATTAATAAATTTACAAACATTTGCTAAATGAGAGCTATTTCCACAACGATAACAAAGTTTTACTTTTATTTGCATTCGCGGTTTTGTTCACATTTTGTTTACTTAAGTTATTTTGAGAATAATTTTGTTTCGGTTTCCTAGCGCTAACAGAAACTTTATTCAAATTCAAATTCTTATTTTGTAATTCGATCATATCATTTTCAGTACTTTGCATAGTTACGGCTTGTTCTACTGCTTTTTCAAACGTTAAACCTTCAACCTGAGACATTAATTTGCTTTGGATTGTTTCATTTTTTAATCCGCGTAAAAATTGTTCTAAAAAATTTTCTGACAGCGAATCGCCCGTAAACGCGCAATGTGTTGTAAATTTCTTTAAAAGAACACTGAAATCTTGAACAGATTCAGAATCTCCTTGAAAACATTTTCTAAATTTAATGCGTTCTGTAATTTTTTTAGGGATCTAACACAGATGTTTTGTTAAAACATCTACTAGTTCAGTGTAAGTTTCTCATTCAGGAAGATCTGGGAACAATAAATTTGTAAGTAAATTATATAATTTTGGTCCGATAAAAGTAATTAAAGCACTAAGTTTTTTTTCATATTTTATATCAAACAATATAAAATTCTGTTCTAATCGCCGAATATAAGTGTCAAAAGACTCAACAGAATCATTGAATTCTTTAAAAATTTGAAACATTTTTAATGAAAATATGCTACCTCTAATAATAAAAATATGCAATCAAATAAAAGAACAGAAAGAAAAAAAAATAAAATAAATGTGTAAATACCTTTTTCCCTCTTTCTGAAGACTGATCTGTTTTAGCAGAGATAAAAGTAAAGGGAAATTAACAGATCGCTGATTGGACAATACAGTTTACAGGTACATGTACATTTACGTGACGTCACTTACCAAAAGTCCAATAGATTGAATCAGGAATACAATGGCGAAATACACCACACTTATGTACCTCGAAATTTTGTTATATCGTGACCTTTCTATATAGAGATATACACCATTTTACAAGTACTTTCGGAAAGCCTCTGCGTATGTATGTGACATAACTCAAAAATAGACACTCCTGCTCAAAAGTTTACCAAGATCTGCAAACGATCAGTTTTTTTTTTTTTTTTTTTTTTTTTTTTTTTAATTTGAAAACGTATTTCTCAATGAAATGTTTTCAAACATTGGATATTTAAAGGACTGGGTCTTCCTCATGTTTTTAAGTGGAGATTAGTTTAGCACCACATTTAGGGGGCCGGAAACAAACTAGGCAAAATCAATAATGTTTGTGATCACCCTGTATCGTTAAATGAATGAAATGAACTGTAACTTTAGTATATATTAACACAGACCTTGTTTAATTTGTAGATGAATTTGTGTGATGATAGTATATTAAATAACGGAAATATAAGCATTTATTTCAAAACTCAAAAAATAAATAAATAAATAAATAAAATCAACATGTTTTTTATTTATAATAGACAGAGTTTTTAACGAAAATTATTCCCACTTTCCGATAAGTTGGAAAAATACTTTTAAAACAATATACTGCAATTGGAATACAAATAGCTCATATATGTTATGAACATTTTTTGAAAAACGTTTTAACTGAGCATGTGCGAAAGATAATGCATATATATATATAACAATTTTGTGTCACTCTTTCCTCTAAGTTAAAATCAGTTTTATATTTTTGTGAGTTGGTATTGTTTTGTATCTATTAATTGCTAAATTTTAAGATTAAAATTTATTACGATATCTTATATTTATATATATATATATACATACATATATATATATATATATATATATATATATATATATATATATATATATATATATATATATTGCATGGGTTGAAAGCTAGATATATTGGACAACTTTCATCAAATGTGCATTTGAAGAGAGTAAGAATTAAACAAATTATATGAAAAAGAACGAGCTAGATTTTACATATTTTCCAAGAGTTGAAATTTCTTAAGGGGTTTTCCCATGCTGCGTAATTAATTTGAAGATCCAATTATTTTAACCACTTAGCAAACGTTCTTTTTTGTGAAAAACCCCTTATCATCTCACAAATCTTAGTAAACAAACAAAAATATGCTAGAGTTCCAAGCACATAAGGGGTTTTTCACAAAAAAGATCTTTTGCTAAGTGGTTAAAACAGTGGGATCTTTAAATTAATTACGCAGCACGTGAAAAGAAAGAAGACGTTCCTTTTGAGAATTTTTAACTGTCGAAAAATATCTAAAATCTAGTTCCTATTATTTCGTATAATTTGCTTAATTTTTACTCTATTCAAATGCACTTTCGACAAAAGTTGCCCAACATATCTAGCTTTCAATATATCTAGCTTTTTTTTTTTTTTTTTTTTTTTTAATCTTTCGCACATGCGCAGTGAAAATGTTTTTATAAAAATGCTCATATTTCACGAGATATTTAAGATATTTGTATTTCGATGGCAGTATATTGTTTTAAAAGCGTTTTTCCAACTTATCTAAAAGTGGGAATAATTTTCGTTAAAAACTCTGTGTATTATAAATAAAAAATATATATATATTGCTTATTTTTAGAGTTTAAAATAAATGCTTTTATCACCGTTACTTAATATGCTATCGTCACACAAATGCATTCACAAATTTAACTTGGTCAATATTAACATATCCTAAAGTTACAGATCATTTCGTTCACTTAACGATAAAGTGTGATCACAAACATTATTGATTTTGCTCAATTTGTTACCGGCGTCCTAAGTGTTGTCTTTCCTGAAAAACATGAAGAAGACCCAGTTCTTAAAATACCCAATGTTTGAAAACATTTCATTGAGAGATAAGTTTTTAAATTGGAAAATACTGATCATTTACAAATCTTGCTAAACTTTTGAGCAAGAGTGTTGTTGTAATATGCACTCATTGCCATAAACATTTGCGCACCAAGAAAAAATTGTAGGATAGTAACGAAACTTGACATGGATGTACGCGTTAGACTGTTATGAAAATGATTAGAAATGCAGTTTTATTGCTCATTGCGTAAAGCCACCAGAGGACATTGAAGTTTGTTCTCCTTGAAATATAAAACAGGTAAGCAGAGCTTGTTTGCACATACTCAATCTGTCGCAGAGTGACGCATTTTAAATAGAGATGCCAGTTACGCCGCCGTCGAAGACAATATGAGCAGCTGTTAGAGTTCGAGAAGGGAAGAATCTGTCAGATATTTAATCTCAGAACGAAAAACTTTAGTTTTTGACTTTTTGTGTTCCGGAACTTTTTTCTCTCCCAGCTAATATCTGAGATGCACCTGCCTGAATGTACGTGTAGTATGGACATGTGACTAATGTAGCGGTGTTCCGCTTTTTTAAATTTTGTTTCAGTTTAAGCATGTAACACTTTTTTTGTAGGACGTTTTTTTTATCTCTCTGATCCTACTTTTTTTTTATCTCTAAGATTAAATTTAAGATTTCATTAGACTCACTTAAATGTAAAAAAAAAAAAAAAAAAAAAAAAAAAAAAAATCTAGACTAAGAATTTATCACGCAGTTCATGTCTACATTTTAATACATAAATTAATCAGTTTTGTTTTACAGAATAAACCATAATTTTTGTTTTCTAGGAAAGGGCTACTGTTGCTGATTTATAAATCGAGAGTTTTAGAATTGCAGTTCTGAATGACGACATTACTTGTGCACAAGCCAGGTAAAACAATATTTCTCAATATGACTTTTTAATAAAACTGTTGATCACTTTTAATAAAAAAGAATTCTATTTTTGAACATATAAAATAATTCGAGGAATTAACCATGATCATAGCCTCTTAAAATAACTTACTTCGCACAAAATTATAGGTATAATGGAAACTAGGTGGTCAGTTCGGTGAGTAGCCCAGCACCTATATGACGTTCTGATTTTACTGTGAGGAAGTGTTTGGAAAATTGCACAAGAGAGAGGTCGCTTACACGAAGACCAGGCTCAGGACAACCTCGATATACCGATAGTCGAGAAGACCGTTATATTGCACAACACTCGCGCATAGCGCCAACTGTCTCATTGTCCGGGAACTATCTCATTTTCAACACCTTCACTATGGGTTCCTATGATTGTCTTTACTGTTGCAAGGTGCCTGGTTCAAAAACATTTGCTATCTCAGCATCCTTTACATTTGCTCCAATAAGGCACCTCACCGTTGCTACTGTTTGGAATGGTGTTGCGCTCGACCAGATTGGATTGCAACCGAATGGAATGAGGTTGTCCAGTGACGAATCCAAATTCAATTTAGTCAGTGATGACAATCGTGTACGTCCTTGGAGGTCCCGTGGTGATCGCTTCAGTTTTGTCTTTGCTTTAGAACGGCACACCACAACCACAACCGGTGTAATGCTACTGGGTGCCATCGCATACGAAACACGGCCACCCTAATATTGATCCACTTCACCATAAAATTCCTGAGGTGCGTTCGTGATATTCTTCAGCAACATGGCATGGTTCCCAGGACCCATTTTTCAACAGGACAATGCTCAGTCACACGTTTAAAAGGTGTAACAGTACTGCCTTCGCCACATTACCATCCTTCTCCGGGCTGCTCGATCTTCAGATTCATCACAGATCGAGGGTATTTGGGATCACCTGGGACGTCAGTTTGACAGATTACGAGATTACTCGAATTAAGATACGCGTTTAAGCAACAAGACGCTGCAAGACATCACACAAGTCTTGTATACATCAATACCTACCTGTGTTTTCCCGCTAGAGGTGGCCTAACAAGGTACTAAAACCTCCATTTATTTGTCATTTTTAATGCAATAAATGATAATTTTGCTTTGATATTGTAATCACTTACTTACATTAACGTTGCACTCACGTATGTAAAATCTGGTTTCATTTTGAAAACTCATTCTTGGTGCTAAAATTTTTTTTCGCAATGAGTGTATACACACACACACACATATATATAGGACTGTTGTAAAAAATATTTGTTTGTCTCTTTCTTTTTTGGTATAGCGTTATGATGATCTTTGGCTTAAGATGTGTACAGAAAAACCTCAAAAATGACTTCCCCCTTTTAGAGATTTCAATAGTATCTACTAATACTTCCAACAGAATAGTAATGTTAAAAGAGTGATTTACGTGCTGTTTGTTACTTACGTTCATGAAATTTGTACAATCGAAGAAGAATAGTAAATACGTGATTTCGAAGCTGTTGAAAATGAAAAAAGTCAATATTTAAAATGAATTTACCGAAAATGAATTATAAAAAGTTTTTATGTTATTTTTTTTTTTTTTCGCTACTAATTTTTTGCTTACCAAAAATAAAGTAAATTAGGTCTTGAATAAATCAAATAAGATAAAAATAGCCAAAATAAAAACAAAAATTGACTGTAAGGGAAATTGTGAAAGCGGGATATGTATGTTCCACTGGTCTTTCTAGATGGCACATATGTATCCCAAGGAAGATATAAAATACAGTGGAAATTCAGTTCCCTAATTCTAAATTAATTTTACAATATTTTTTAAACAATTTTAGTGAAAGACACCTGTTTAACATTATTCATGCATTTCTATACATTGAACATTGCAAAACTAATTTTGCAGGGTGCAACTTTACGCATGGCACATGGAGTTTTTGTTCAGATTTCTTTTTCTTTTCTTTTTCTTTCTTTTTCTTTCTTTTTTTTTTTTTTTTTTTTTTAGTGCTAGAGGCCTATTTCAGTCGGTACAGTTGTCGAATTTTTATACGTCACTCTTAATTAGTGCTAGAGGCCTATTTCAGTCGGTTTATTGAATGGGGATTTATTGAATGAAGTCCCCCCAAGGCCCAACTTTGACATGAGTCCCTCCCCAGGCCCAACTTTGACATGAGTCCCCCCCAAAGTACCCCTATTTCAGTCGGTACAGCGTTGTCGAATTTTTATAATACACCTCTTAATAGTGCTAAGGGCCTATTTCAGTCGGTTTATTGAATGGGGATTTATTGAATGAAGTCCCCCCCCAAGGCCCAACTTTGACATGAGTCCCCCCCCCAGGCCCAACTTTGACATGAGTCCCCCCCAAGGTACCCCTATTTCAGTCGGTACAGCGTTGTCGAATTCTTATAATACACCTCTTAAAAGTGCTAAGGGCCTATTTCAGTCGGTTTATTGAATGGGGATTTATTGAATGAAGTCCCCCCAAGGCACAACTTTGACATGAGTCCCCCCAGGCCCAACTTTGACATGAGTCCCCCCCAAGGTATCCCTATTTCAGTCGGTACAGCGTTGTCGAATTTTTATAATACACCTCTTAATAGTGCTAAGGGCCTATTTCAGTCGGTTTATTGAATGGGGATTTATTGAATGAAGTCCCCCCAAGGCCCAACTTTGACATGAGTCCCCCCCAAGGTACCCCTATTTCAGTCGGAACAGCGTTGTCGAATTTTTATAATACACTCTTAATAGTGCTAAGGGCCTATTTCAGTCGGTTTATTGAATGGGGATTCATTGAATGAAGTCCCCCCAAGGCACAACTTTGACATGAGTCCCCCCCAGGCGCAACTTTGACATGAGTCCCCCCCAAGGCACAACTTTGACATGAGTCCCCCCCAGGCCCAACTTTGACATGAGTCCCACCAAGGCCCAACTTTGACATGAGTCCCCCCCAAGGTACAACTTTGACATGAGTCCTCCCCCAAGGCACACCTTTGACATGAGTCCCTCCCAAGGCACACCTCCCCCTCATTGGGAAAAAGAGAAAAAACGTTGTTTTGCGGCTATAAGACAGTTTGGACTTCCAACGTTATTTGTTACAATATCTGCAGCTGAAAAACATTGGTTTGATTTAATGAAAACTTTATCATGAAATTTAGATCGTCACGAATTAACTAAAGAAGAATTTGTCGATATTAACATGTTTAGCAGTAGGCCTCTGGCACTAAATTAAAATCTGTCAATGTCAGATTTTCATGTTTTAAATAATGAAATAATGTCGTGTCTGTATAATTTTTTTTTTTTTTTTTACTGCAGGCACATCTTCTTGTTGGCCCTTCCAACGGCAAATGACCTCAAACATTCAACTTCATTTTTGTTGCATTTGACGGTCAACCTTTCAAGGCCAATGAGACACATATGTCCTAGCGAGGTTGAGAGGTTCAATAATTACAAAACTCTGAATAATCACCATAAAATGCAATACACTCGCAACAAATGTGTAAGGTCGAAAGAAAACACGACCCTTCGTCAGAAGAAAAACGTAGATACGAGTGCTGCAGTCAAAGAGGCAACGCACAAAGCCATTTTAAAAGTACAGTAAAAATATATATAGAGGAATCTAAATATAAATACTAGTGTGAGCAGAATTATGAAATAAGAGAAGAAAATAAATAAATAAATATAATTAAAACATGTAACAAAATCTAAAAATTTAAAAAATATCAAAATTAAACGAAAATCGAACTTGTTTGAGTAATTTCCAAGTATCAGACAAGAATGGAGTGGAAGAAATACCATTAACAAGATTTTGAGAATTTTTAAATACGTAAAAACTTCATGCATATCCGAATGGGAAGAGGAGACAAGAGATGAAATTATGTTAGTTTTAGAAAAATCAAAATGATGACCATAAGCCCAGCTTCATCTCGTATTTCCTTTTCCCATTTAGATATCCATGAAGGTTTTTACATAATTAAATTTCGAAAAATCTTGTTTGTGATATTTCTTCCACTCCATTCTTGTCTAATGCTTGGAAATAACTCACATAAGTTCGATTTTTGATTATTTTTGATATTTTTACGTGTTTTAATCCTATTTATTTATTTATTTTTATTCTATTTTATAATTCTACTCACACCAGCATTTATATTTACATTCGTTTTATATATTTTTGCTGTTCTTTTAAAACGGTTTTATGTGTTGCCGCTTTGACTGCAGCACTCGTGCCTACTTTGTTCGCCTGACGAAGTGACGTGTGTTCTTTCTATCCAAAACAATTGTTGCGAATTTACTGCATTTTATGGTGTTTTTTCAAAGTTTTGTAATTATTACTTTAAAATGCTAGTTCTGTGGTGCTTTCTTAATACGAAAGTGTTAATGTTGAAATATATATGCACATGCATAAATGTATGGCATACAGCACTAAAGTCATGAGAAATATTCATTTTTTAATCGTCCTGGGATCCAGGGCCTCATGTAACATGTGCAAATTTGCACGCTTGCTAGAGATTATGCAGAATTCACATCGCAAGAGTAACAGAAGATACAAAATATTCTGTATCGGCGACTTATGATACTACTTTTATTTTCATAAAGCGTCTCCCCATGTCGTGTACTGTTTGTATATGATTAATTCCGTTCCTGAGTATTAGCTGTAAATGCCTTCAAATAGGGAACATTATTTTTAGCCATCCTGCTATGGGCTTTCTGTAGTGATTTTTATACTACAAATAATAAAGGTAAGTTATATAGAAAATATAGATTTGTCATTTTTAAATTAAAAATTATGGAAAGCAGAAAAAAAAAAATCTCAATTTTTTTAATGCTACTTTTAACTTTTTACTCAAATTGATGCATTCATCCTTAACAAAGAAAACATATAAATATCTAATAAATTTTAAATTTCAATAAATTTTAATAAATAAATTTTCAATAAATTTCTAACAAATTTTAAATAGGAGCTGAAACTGAAATATAATAAATAAAAATGATAATCAAGATCCGTTTCCAATATAAAGTAAATCAAGATAACTTTCCAACATAATTATTTTAAAAAGCTAAACATTAGACATAAGTACATTTTAATGCGTTTAGAAAAACTAACATTGTTGTTCGAGAAATCGACACTGGAACAGAAAATTGAGTTCAAAAGTGGAATTCTCCCTCCGATCAATCTCATTTTATTAAAAATTACTTATATATATATATATATATAATGAAAATATTAATTTGGAATATTGCTTAAAAAAAAAAAAAAAAAGAGAAAAAAAATGTGTACTTAGATTTAATAATTTCAAAGCAAAACCGAAAGCGTTTATCCAAAAATTGAAATAAATACACCCCGCGACAAAAAGATAGGTACAAAGGTTTTTTTCTTTGATTTTTCATAAAATAACATTATCTAAATTGTGCTTATCATTTATTATTATCATAAAATAACACTAATCCCGGACTAATTTTTGTTTTAAGACTAATTTATAAATGTTTTAATACTAAAATTTTTCTAATTTAAGACTACACTCCGCTACAAAAAGATAGGAACAAAGGGTTTGTTTAAAGTTTTCATAAAATAACATTATCTAAATTGTGCTGATCATTTATTATCATAACAAAATATTATCATATCAAAAGCATATTAAATATTTGAATCGTATTCAAAATAGTCATATTCAAAAGAAAAAAACCTTTGTTCCTAGCTTTTTGTTGCGGGGTGTAGTCTTAAATTAGAAAAATTTCAGTCTTATAATTTTTCTAAATTAGTCTTAAAACATAAATTAGTCCGGGTATGATTTTATTTTATGATAATAATAAATGATGAGCACAATTTAGATAATGTTATTTTATGAAAAAGCAAAGAAAAAACCCTTTGTACCTATATTTTTGTCGCAGGGTGTAAATAATGTTTAGAATAAATTAAAAAAAATATATATATTTCAATTAAAAAAAATAAAATATTTATAAAAGGTAGTAAAAATAATAATAAGCTTTATAAAAATGCAGACATAAAATAAATTAGGGGAAAAAAGCAAGACCGAAGTGTTTATCTATAAGAAATATCTATAGGAAACACAAATATTCTGAGATTTTGAAATAAGGAACTAGCTAATATATATCAATCGTTATTTAATTTTAAAATATATTTATTTATGAATGAAAACTGTATTTGTATTAAAGTTTTTTTTTCCTAACATTACCTGTTTCCTGTAAATAAATGAATTGTGAATGCATGTCTCCTGACAATAAGTAGTTATGAATCCAAAACCGTAGCCATTTACCCATTGCATAGCTTTAATGTACATAAATCGCATTCAAACTCAATTTAACTTTATAAGTAAATATAAAAATATTTACTTTGTTACACAGGGATGGAAGTTTTGAATTATTAATTAATAGCAAATTTAAGAATTTAATGTTACATAGTCTGGAATTTATATGTATGAAGAAAATAATATGAATAAGGAAAGAAATTAGAAAAAAGTGAGATATTTATCAATTAATAAAGCATATCCTGTAACGAATTATCTAAATATGTCGTTCGTTTTTATAATTAAACATATTACATTTTATCAATAAGAAACAAATGTTAACTTAAAAAATATTTTCTGTTAAATATGAATCTTTCCATATAAGTAAAGATGAAAATGTTTACTTTGTTAAATAGGAACATTAATAATTTAATATTTGATATAAGAATCTAAATGTAAATATTCTGGAATACTATAATTCCAGAATAACGTATTATATTCATTGTTTCTACTAATCTGATATAGTTAAAAATAAAAATAATGGATGCAAAAAGAAATAAAATTCGAGACGTTTATACATATCTGCATAGAAAATTCAATTAATAGGAAAAAAAAAAAAGATATAAGCAAACGATATCTAGCTATTAAATCCAGTCTGATTCAACCATCTATTTGTATTATGCCGTGTGGTATTTAAATTGAAAATATTATTTTTTATCAATAAGAAAATGATGCTAACTTTCAAACATTTTTCTATTCTGAATCTTTCTCCATGATTAAATATAAAAATGTTTAATTTGTTATACATGAATGAGAGTTTAAATTTATTAAAATAATAGTAGATTTAAGAACCTAAATGTGAATAACCTAGAATACATTTGTTTTAGTGCAAACTATTATATTTATTCTTTCTCTGATTCTGAAATAGAAAAAAAAAAAAAAAAAAAAAAAAAAAAATGCAATATATAAATAAAATGCGCGACGCTTTCTGTATATATATGTAGGAAATAAAATGAATAGGAGAGAAAAAAAAATCGAAATGAGGAAAAGATGTTCATCCATTAACAAGCGCATCTAGTAAAGCCTGACCGTTTCCCCAACTCCAAGCTAGAGATGCTGGATGAAGAGAGCAGAAAAGAGAAACGGGAGGAGCACCGAGAGCAATGCTGCAACATGCCCGGATCAGCCAATAGGCGGCGCTGTGTATCATCACCATCACCCCCTATCCCCTGTAAGAAAGACTGTATGGAAGGTCGCTTTGTATCGTCACCGGAAAGATTCTCTGGTTGAAAAGTTTGACAGTTTATTGAAATTTGATGATTACTTGTCATCCAAATTGACCCCCGAGCCGCTGGAGCAGAAACACCGACTGTGGAAGGGCCAGACCACAGGATGAATCAGCCAAGCACTAACAGCCAGTGGTGGATCTATCGACCCGTTCGGGTATATAACAAGCATCAGGAAGACGTGGCAGGCGGTGTGGATGCGGAGAGCAAACCGAAAACACATGCCAGGATCCCTTTTCCAACCGTAGGCCCGGACCAAGCCCGGGCCAGGTCATGGTTTTGTTTACTGTGTTTGCTTTGGGGCTTAGTCCTCACACAAGCCCACCCCGCAGCAAAAAGACTGCATGATGATTTGCTCAGTGACTATAATAGACTAATAAGGCCGGTAGGCAACCATTCGCATAAAGTCATCATTCATCTAGGGTTGAAGCTGTCACAACTTATCGATATTGTAAGTAAACAATTGTTTTTCATATCCTTTTCCAGTTTTTAAACAATGGACTTGAAATACATTAACGGAATATAGTCATACATCTTGAAACAATAATATTTAACGTATTAGTTTAGAAAAGGAAAACATTTTCTTTTATAATGAGAAAAATAAAAATTTGTGTTTGATTTATTTTTATTTTTTTTTTAAATATAAGTTACTAAAATTATTTTCTTGATTGCGCAAAAAAAAAAAAAAAAAAAAAAAAAAAAAAGAAACATTTTTACAGTATTTTAATATTAAACTACATTAGATTAAACCTGTGATTATATATACATATATATATATCATGTATTAGAGACTATTTTTCAATGTAATGCTGAAATATCTACACTAATTTTAATGCATATTTATGTATATTTTATCATAGACCGATATATTTAAGCACGATTTTAACGTTGTATTGACACAATAGAATATACATTAGATGTAAGCGACTAACTATATAACTAACTTTAGAAAAATATTAAGTAATAAAATAAATATTTTAAAACTACATTAATATATAATACGATAAAAATTCTTTCGTATTATTTAAAAACTATAATAGATTTATCAAAAGGAGTTCAAGCTTTCTTTATTTTTCCCCAAGAAATTTTGTTTTGTCTCTGTATCCTGAAAAATTCGCAGTACTTAAAACAAAGTACAGGACTCGAAATAAGTCGAAGACATTTTAAAGGATGAGGAATTTCCGATTTTAATACTACCACTTTTTTTTATATAATAATCTCTATCATATTTAATCATAAGACATTACTATAAAAATGTGGCAAAGATTTCTGTATAAAAATAGTGGTGGAACAAAAGGAGAATTTTTTCATTTCTTGAAAGTATTCAATAAAAGGTGGAGGGGACTTCGATCTCTGAAAGTAGTATTTTCTGCGAACTAAACTTAAATAGTATTAGTACAAAAATGTACCTGTAGTGAGAATTACCAACAAGCATATGTTACAAATATGATATTTTTTTTTTTAAGTCTGTTATATTTTATTGAAATATTTTCGTTTTATGTTTGTGTTGCATAGAATATTTCATATTGGTAAAATACCCATCAATGAGTTTTTCCTATAGTATTGAGGGTAAGAGGCTTCATGTTTTCCTGTGTTAAAATAATAATAATAATAATAATAATAATATATATATATATATATATATTCACACAATTTCAATTAAGCGTTTTTTTAGTAGGTTGTAAAAGAATGTGATTTAACACGGAGATCTAAATATACTGTTTTATATAAGTAATGTCTAGCATTTAGTTCACCATTTACATGTACATTTATTCTCTGAGTTATAGTTTTAAAACCTTCTCTCATAAACTGTGTTAATTACAACAGTAAAAGCATTAAATAGTTGTAAAAAAACTGGAAATTATTTTGTAAGAGGATAATTAAAGTATACTTTTAAGTACTTGAGATAATTGCAAATATTTTAATGAAGCACTTCAGGTAATTGTAAGACCGTTTAATTGAAGTACTTCTCAGATTTGAATTTTGATAATTTCATAAAATAAATTCTTCTTTTAAAAATAATATGAATAAACTTAATGTTTATGCTTTCATTTAAATCAATACTTATGTAATAAAAATTTGATGCAAAATTTCTGTGTTAAAAATTTAATAGTTAGCGAAATAATACTTATATATATATACATATTAGTTGAAAAAACATTTTTTTTTTTTTAATTTTGCTTTATATGGTAGTACATTATAAATTAGAATATATTAAATTAAAAAAAAAAAAAAAGAGTAATTTGGAAATTTTTACTTTAAAAGTATATAATTTTTAAATATAAATTGGTTAAAATGATATTTTTAAACAAAAAGTTAAAAGAAAAAAAAATGTTTTTAAATAAAAATGATTATGTATATTTTTATGAATTTCACTGAATAGCAATTCTATATCAAAACGTCTATATTTCTAGTGAAATATCTTAAAATAAAAGACAACTGTAAGCAATTTGAAAAGTATATACTTTGAAATTATTAAGGGACTACATATCAGCTACTTGTTGCTACCGCATATTTGGAGATCTCATTCAGTGAATTATGTGTAAAAAAATAAATAAATAAAAAAGAGCTTATACAGAAAAATGTATATATATATTTATATGTTTTGTTCATTTTTTTAAACGATTTTTCAGGCCTTTAAAGAAAACTCTAGCTTTTTATCGTATATATTCTAAAGCAAAAGTAAAACCTTTCCATTATTTAATTCAGGCGATTCGCACTAACTCGTCCTTTCCTAAGGATTCGGGTAGTGAAAATTTTATATAATAAAATTTTATTTAAAATTATAAGCTTATTTTATAATAAAAATGGCTTGTCGGAACTAAAAGGTATTAAAAAATGTCGTGACATTAACTTATAGATAAGTGCATGTTTAAGCAAAAAGGAAATTGTGTAAAACATTTAAGGATTATATTTTAGAACAAGTATAATGTAAATTTAAGCACATCATGCACTTATTTTATTATAAAAGTATTGAACTTGATCATATTTTTAAAATAAGTTTTATTCAATTATGAAGAAAACAATATTATCTGATAGAGACTCTACAGAATTTGTTGAATTGTGTACTATATTATTTAGAAAGAAAAATACATTAAAAGTATTGGGTTTTTAAACTTTTAAGCAAACTCTCATTTAAACTTTTAAGGATTATAACTTTTGAAAAAAAAAATATAGCTTTTAAGTAAAAAGACTTTGAATATTCACTATTCATATATGTTTTGAACTTGTATACATAATTTTAAAATTGATTTTAGTTATAAAGAGACTAATGCACTTTGATGAAGACACCACAATACAAAATATATGACTAATAAGAACTGCTTAGTATAAAATATGACTAATTAAAATACTCTAACATTTGTGTATGTGAATACTTTAATAAGAGTTTTATATTATGGTATTGTTGAGGTATTTCATATAGTTACATAAAAATGATACACTGTTAAGTAAATGTATAATAATAAGAAATAGCTGTCAAAAAATAGTGGTAGCGAAAAATAAAGGCTGTATGGATCCTTTATTTTTCTAAAAATAATTTTTAAAACTTTGTAATATATTAGAAATTTCGTTGAACACTTCTTAGATAATTTTATTTAATTAAGATATTTAGTTGTACAATTATGATTTTGTTGAATTTTCTAAAATCCGTTTTCGAAATCTTAAAACGTTCAGATAAGTTATGTTCAATTTAGCATGCTTTCATGATTTTAATTGAACGAATTAAAGCGATTAGAATAGTCATATAATTTTATTGTTCGCCATTGGTATACAAAAATATGTTGACAATACTTTAGATCAAATGACTACCGAAATAAAAGAGAGAGAGAGATTTATTCACACAGCAAAGAGCTTTATTGTGATATTTATATAAGTATAATTATCATTAACATTTAAATGTTTTTCTTTATACGTCAAATGTATACTTATAAATGTAGAACCTACTATGTAGAACCTACTATTATTTCGATTCTAATTTTAGTAATATTAAATACAAAAACTCTGAATGACAGTTGTATTTAAATATAAGAAATATTTTGCTATGCATATCATTAGATAACTGGAAAGATTTGTTATAGGATGGTGTTACTGAAAATTTCGCACTAAAATATCAATATCTAGAGAATAAGAAATGCTCATATTTTCATTAAGCTCTTAATTATTAAAAATTCGATTGAGTTACAAACTATTTTTGGTATCATTATCATCACAGTAAATTTAACTATTTCCATACGTTCAAATTCTTATCAGCCAAAGTAATCACTCATGGATACAATTCCATTTCTCTTTAATTCTTCCATAAGCATAGTAAAAATAAAATTAATTACTAAAATATACATTTTCTTATAAATATTACCAATATGTAACCTGTAAATGATGTTAACAATACTGAAAAATAAAATTTACAACAAAATACACTTCAGTTTTTTTTTTTTTTTTTTTTTTTTTTTTTTAGATTCATTTTATTTTATTTGTTAATCATTTATTTTTTTTTTCCCTATATATTTGTTGATTTTGAAATCTACTGTGTTTTTTTTAAGAATTTGTAACAAAAAAAAAAAAAAAAAAAAAAAAAAAGAGAGAGAAAAAAAGAAAAAAGAAAAGAAAAAAGCCCCAAGAAAGCCTTCTAACAGGTAACCAATGTCTTTCCTCTCTCTTCAACAAGACCATTCTCATAATATAATTTAGAAAAAGCAATTAATTTTCATTCAGTTATTAAGTATTCTGTATTTTAATTCTAAATCCTAAAGTAATACAACTGAATGAATGTAAGTATATGCATATTTTTTTGTAACATATCAGACTAAAATTTAATTTAAGTATAATAAAACAGTTGCTTAGTTTTTATTTATGAAATTTATTTTATAGAACTTATCGTTCGGGTCCAAAATGAACAGTTTACAATATTTTTATAAAAATATTTACGAACAACTTTACATTGGTAATTTCTCAACAAATGAATAGACTAGTTTTCAGCAGTAATGTGAAATACTGGTTTTTATTCTCTAGTTAATTGTAATTACCGTAAGCTAATTGGCAATTGCTGCTTTTGAAATACTATGAATATCAACTTTATTTGACATCGCCATACGTATGTCAGATATTCTCAAATTTGTCAAAGTCTACACACTTTGTCTATCAGTAAATTTTAAGAGAAAAAAATTACCTTTCTGTGGCAGTTTTCATTTATTAAATCATCTATGAAATCTGTTCCTGAAACAGAATTTATTAGGCATATTTATAAAATGATTTACTCAGCATAAAACTTGTCCGATTTATGAATTAATAAACATTCATCTGTTTAATAAATTTGTGTAATAAACAAAAAAAAAAAAAAAATCAAGTACAAGGTGGCCATAATTAAATTGACAATGCTTACAGTGTAAATTGACAAAGTTTACAGCATTGCATTTTTAATCTCAAATTGAAATAAGCATTAATTTAGTGCATTGTAAAAACTGTACAGTGAAAACATTAATACAATTCATTAATGCAATTAAGAATTCGAATATTATTTTAATTTATGTTTAATTGCATAGAGTAATAAAAACTTATTATTATTGTTTTTTAATAATGAGTCATGTAATAATTACATACATACATGACATTATAATATAAAAAAATAATGGTCTTATTTTTGTAATATAAAATTAGACTTAACTCATGAGGTAGAACAATTTTTCATTTTAATATTTCAGCTTTAATTTAATAATATATAGTTTGAATAATTAAATGTTGTCTTGCATTATTCTGTTAAATTTTGTATGTAAGGAAATTTTCAAAACATTTTTTTTTATCGTTAACCCTATCTTTCTCACGCCCGTGAAAATGACGGAGTGAAGTCCCGCTCTCTGTTTATCGTGCCCGTGATTTTTCCGGGTTGGAGTGTTCAAAGCTAACGCAATAAGAAAATTAAAAGAGATACCAGAAAAGTTTTGATTTCTTATTTTACACTCTAGATAACAGTAGCAGATTATTTAAAATGTAAATGGAGATAGTTGACTTATTTTAAACTAAATGTCAGGACTATCCAATTTCAAATATTCATAATACTTATTTTTTATTCTTAATTCATTTAAGCTTTTGAATGCACGTGGTTTTATGCTCCGGGGTAAAATATATTTTTAAATATTGAGTATATTATGGAATCAGAATCACAAAGTGATTAGGATTCTAATTTTAGTATAAATGCATCTGAGAATCATTCGGAAATAACGGACCTTTGTGAAAGTACGGGTAGCGAATCTCAGAACAGTATAAAATTCTTTTCATAAAATTCTTTTTTAATGTTTAAAACACGTATCTTTTATTTTTTCTACTTACTGGAAAACCAAAATTCAGCCATAATAACCCAGATTGTTCATTTTCCATCGAAATTTTCTTGATTTCAAGCTAAAAAAAAAAATTCTAAAAAGTAAAAATGAATACATATATTGTTCATACACTTCATTTTATACAATTTTCTTGAATAATAAAAAAAAAAAAAACACTTTTTTTTAGTCGTTTTCTTGAAAATTATGATATCGTTAAGAGGTTAATTAAAATAAATAAATAAATAACAGAAAAGTAATAAATAAATAAATTTTATTATCATTGAAATATAATGAAATTAACTTTAAAATTAAAAAAGTCTTTATTTACAAAAATTATTTTACAGTTAAATAGTTAAAATCTGATAACTTATTTCTAAAGATAATGTGTAATATTATAACTTAATTTCACGCTTTTGAGAATCGGTGTACATGTTATTATAAACTTTCTAATCATTACTTTATATGAATAAAACAAATAATTTAATATAAACCTTGGCTTACAGTAAACCCCCTCGAACGTTCAATAAATGTTAATAATTTCTTTCATGATGGCAAACCTTTTCCCCTTGGATAAATATTTCACAATTCTTCCCTAGTTTTAAAGGACGCTGGAGGGAATTTTATCGCATCATTGATTCACAAGGGATTTTCTTCATTACGTGGGTAACGTTCAAAATAGTTAAACAGCGCCCTCTGCTGGTACATTCACACGCTACCAAAGCGAGAATGTGGATTGAAAAAAAAAAAAAGGAAAAAAGTTGAGAAAGAAAAAGACGAAAAGAAAAATGAAAAGATGAAAAAAATGAAAAAAAGAAATTTGAAATTTCTTCACATGAGTCGATATGAAAAATGCTGGCCGTAAATCAGAGAGTTAGAGATGAAAGAATATAATTTCTCATCAAAATTTTAATTTTTAGAATCACTAGAGTAGCGAATCGATAATAATGCATTAATAAAAGTATGAATTGGGGAAATAAGATTTTATTTGTTGGGAAATTAAAAATTAGATACGAATCTTTGGTAATTATATTTTTAAATAGAAAAAGCTTTTAGAACGTATGTTTTAAATTTTATTAAGGCTATTTATTTTTGATGTACCTTATAAAATTAAAAATATTTGTATAAAATTAAGAAAAACTATTTTTGAATTTACAATAATTTATTGGATTGAGAAAATATTTTTAATTCCTGCGGGAATTCACATCTGAAAAGAAATAAAATCCTGACACTTTTTGCTATATTTGCAACAAACTCTGCTACATTTGGAGGTTATTTATTTTTTCTTTTTTTCTTTTTAAACATACACAATAACGCGACTACGAGCACGACGTGTAAATTATAAAACTTCTTTTTATTAAAATATCATGGATGTGAAAGTTGACAATTCATTCATTATTTTCTGAATATACATATGTACGGAAAATATTGTAATCAGGTCAAAAATCCGACTTGGAAATTTTGGCGTTTCTACATGTTCTTAGGTAACCTGAGTTCATTTTTTATATTTTTACGGTGATCTATGTATGTGTGTGTGTATGTATGTGAGTGTTTAAGATAATATGTATGTGACTGTCTAAGATAGTGTCTAAACGCTTTTTCAAATGAGCTGAAAGTTGGTATGTATGTTATAGGTAGGACGAACCCTGTTGATTTGGTGAATCTAGCTATTATAGTTTTTGTACAGGGATACAAAGAAAACGTCTTTGTGATTGTGGCCTACGGGCTGAATTTTTAAAAATGCGATGGGACTAAATTCTTTATTCCATTGAGATGAAAATTTATACACATGTCTTAAGTCACCGTAGCACAAACTTTATAGATTTTGGTGAACGTGGCATTCATAATTATTTTACAAGGGCACAAATAAAAGTTCCTTATCATCTGAACATTTTGAGTCCATAGTCCATAGGGCGCAAAATGTTTAAAGTGCAATATCATCTAAACGCCTTATTCGATTGAGCTGAAAATGTATATACACATCATAAGTTACGATTAAATAAACTGTATAGATTTTGGTAAATCTATTACTTATAGCTTTTTTACAGGAAGACAACGAAAAATTCCTTATCATTACACCCTATGGGATCAAATTCTTTAAAGAGCGATAGCGTCTAAGCGCCTCATTCGATTAAGCTGAAAATTTATATACATTTAATAGAGTACTGCCGCACAATCTGTATAGATTTTTGTGAATCTAGCTCTTATAGATTTTTTACAGGGTCACAAAGAATAATTCCTTATTAGTATGGTTATAGGCTCAAATTAATTAAAGTGCGATAGCGCCTGAATTTTTTATCCAATTGACCTGTAAATTTTTATACATTTTATATATCACCGTCACGCTGGGTGTATAGATTTTGGTGAGTCTAGTACTTATAAAGTTTTACAGGGATAAAACGAATATTTCTTTATTATCATGATCTAAGGGATCAAATTATTTGAAAGTCAATAACGTTAAATTAAACAATATACTATATATAGAAAACTACTCAAATACCCTAATATATCTTTCTCTTTTGTTCATTTAACGACCTTTCTTACTTTAACTTATTTATGCAATCTTAAATTACTTAACGTTTGAAAAGTCGAGTGGAGTCACTGCCGATCTTTTATTTATTTACTTATTTATTTATTTTTCATTTTTGAAGCTATTTTTCATGGTTTTGCGTAATTTATAAATATCAACTTTCTAATAAAATATCACATTCGTTAAAAAATGTACTTAAAAAATAAATAAATAAATAATTGAAAAATAAAATATTACAATTGTTTTTGCATTGCTTTAGAAGGTAACCTAGAAAGCTAAGATATTATACAAAACAATCAGAAGTAATTTCAGGTTATTATTATAATTTATTATTATTATTTTTGATATTTTGTGACAGGCTTAACATTTAATGAAATAGTCCAAATTAATTTTAATGAAAAGTCTCCCTTTTTGTAAAAATAACTTTAAATAAATATAAAATATACTCTTTAGATAAGGGGCAATGATCTCAATAGGTTCAGTGCTTTCTGCTAAAGAAAATTATGTTACCTCTATGCGTTTGCACTTTAAAAAAAATTTGGTGTTTTGCGATTAACGGCGACTAACTACATGTTTATCCCAGACCTGTGCAGAGTACACACCGTAAGGGTCTTTTAAATGTGTCATAGCATTTGTTCACGCGAGTTTCGGAAAACTCCGAATGACAGGGATCGAACCAGAAAAATCTCGTAAACCAGCTTTGAGAACCTCTTGGTCTGTGTATACTCAGAAAGCAAGTGTATTTACTACAATCATAGTAAAACATCATTTAGACTTATATGTTATTTCATGGACTTTCTTCACCTTTTTTTGCAATTAAACATTTTAAAAAAAAGTTTTGAATGATAATGTTTAAATTACTCCAAGAGTTTCAATTCGGTAAAATAAGGCTTATTAAAAAAAAAAAAAAAAAAAAAAAAAGAAGTAATAAAAGAAAAGAAGGGAAAAAAAGGAAAAAGAAGAAGAAGAAAAGAGAGAGAAAAGAAAATAATTAAAGATAAAGATAAAAATACAGAAGTTTAAGAGAAATTTGTATTAAGCATTCATGCAAGAAAAGAAAAAGCCGCACATAATTTTGTGTAGAAGTTTTTTTTTTTTTTTTTTTTTTTTTTTAAACAGAACATCTAAAGTAATTCTATTGTAAAATTATTTTTTTAATAAATCATAAACTAAGTAATGTATTATTTGTTATCCTAGTTCTAACAGTTTCCACTGTCATCTTATTCTGTTACTGGAATATAAATAAGTATACATATATAATTATTAATAATGTGTTTAAAGTACCAGGTAACTTTAAATTTTAATTTTATCATATTATACAAAGCTTTATTTACGAGATTAAATTTAAAAAATAAGTAAGCGTACTGCATTTAAAAATATTTATACAAAAATAACTTTATTAAGATAATTTTATTTCAAAATTAAATGCTGCTTATCGCATTATAATATTCCTTAATCTTTGTTCATTATTTCTTATATGTAAAAGCCACATAATATCAGAAAGAAAGTTTAAAGCTTTAGAGAGCAGAAGCTTCTTCTTCTTTTTTTTTCTTCTTAAAAATTAAAGGATAAAAAAGAAAAAAAAAAGAAAGAAAAGAAAAATTAAACGTGCCTTTGAAACACATCTGCAGTGTAACAATGGTTAATTAACCACATATTCTTCCAAAAATGTAAAGATTGGTTACCTTTTGTGTATTATAATAAATAAACTTGTTAGTTTCACTATTTTTAAACAAATCTAATCTTATTAAGTATATTCTGACTAGGATTTATGCTATTAATATAAAAATATTTAATGATTGGGATAAAAAATCCTACGCTTTTTAAAAATTAGAATTTTACGAAGTTATTTTAAGCACATTAAAATGTGCACAATATTTAATAAACGATTTAAGGAGGTGTCCTTAGAAGCATTAAAATTTTCAAACAAACGATTTCCTGATTAAGAATTTTAAGAAGAGGGAGGTGACTATATAGGTTTGGATCCCTAATTTGATACATCGAAATTAAATATTTTTATTTTTGACTGTTGAAACAAACTAATAATTCGGTTTCCGCATCACGCTAGACAAGCCCCTATTTCCCTGTATATAATGTCTCCGGTTACGCTCCTGGTCTGATGGCTGAATGGTTAGCAGTGCGCTTAGGGAGTTAGGACCAGTTAACCACACGAGAGTCAGATGCCTAAGTAAAATGCCATATGTGGTAATAATTTTAAGAAATTATTGGTCTGGATTTAACACTAGATAGTTTAAGGAAGTCAATTTGTCTGCTTTTTGTTTACTCTTTTTTTATTTTTTTAATGTATAAATATTTATAATGATAACATTTATATTTCCCCATCATACTATAGTTATTTGGAAAACTTAGACAATAGCAATAATTTATTTCCTCTTTATTTATATTTATTTCCTATTTATTATTTCCCATTTATTCATTTTCATGTTTTTATATTCTATGAGGTGGGAGAAATCCAAAAATCCAAAAATCGATTTGATGCCCCTCTGAAGGATGACAGTGTGTCAGTATGTTACTATGTTAGTATGTTAGTATGTTAGGCATTGTACACGATATCTCAAAAACAAATGAGGAGCAAACTTTCATACCATGCTTTCTCAAAAGAAAAAAAAAAAAAAAAAAAGAAAGAAAGAAAAATAGTTAGTGATTTTTCTTTGAACTCACCATAAAATAGTATGTCTATATATCTTCCGAGTGACTAGTAATACATCTAAACAAACAATAATTACAATTTAAGTTAAATCATTTTTTAATATATCATTTGTGTGTGTGTGTGTGTGTGTGTTTTCTGAAAAATTGTATACGAAGGAAAAAACATGCTTTGAAGGTTTGCTTCTCAAATAATTGCAGAGATCGTACCAGTTTTAAAATATCACTTATGATATTTGCCAGAATCTCATTTGTTTTCAATATTCTAATTTCAAAAATGAATGAAATATTTGAAATTAATAATTTTTTTTTAACATGGGAAAATAGAAAAAAAATCTTAAACGTGCACCAAAGGAAATACTTTTATTATAATAGTGGCAGACATCCTTTAAAATGTTATTTACAATGACTGCATACACACAAATATCTATGTAAATTCAACTTTGAAAATTTCTCCTTCATTGATCTAAAATTTTCGAATTCCTTAATATGGCAGAATAGGGCAACATTTCGCATAAAAGTACATTTTGAAAGTTATTTTCATCGTAAATATGTAACATGGCTTTTAAAATATCAGGAAAAATGCAAATTATTTTCATTATACATATTTATACGAAACCTTTGCCTATATTTTGCAACATTAAAAATTTTGAAAATAATAATAATAATAATAATAATTACAGCGCCACCTGTTGAGGAGTTGATCACGAAATGTAATCAGCAGCAATTTAAGTTAAGATCGAACTAAGTGTCAAGTTTAGGTAAATTTCACCCACCGGTCTTTGAGAATTTTCATACACAACACACACACATGCACTCACAGACACACAGACAGATTTTTTTTAAACTGGTCATATCGTGCTCAGGACATCTTGGAACATGTATCTATAGATGAATATATAAATACAAATTATCATTAGTTTTTATTTTTATGGAATAGTTTACATACAGTTTTTGATATAAAAGCACAAAAACATTTCAAACTTTTATAAAATCTGGTAGATAATGAGAAATATGAAATGAAGTATTTTTTTAAATCTGGGCACACATGGTGTAATTTCCACTAACTAAAGCGTATTCTAAGAGTTAAGTTCAATTTTACTACGTAGTAAAAATAAAAGCAACATGGGTATAACTTGAAGGTTGGTCCACAACCCTATTTGGTGATTTTTCTTTTGGGGCCGTTTTGAACGATAACGATGTCGTTCTGGATTCTTTGCAACATGGTATGGCAACCTGTTTAGTGTTTATGTTTTATGACCATGACGACAATCTGTGGAATTGTTGAAAAAAAAAAAGAATGCAGGTAACGATATCCAGTTTATATGATTGTATTTTCCCGGCAACTGTACAATCATTTGCAAAAGTTTAAGACCAGTGGCCGATTTTCAGTATTTTAAAACATTGCATCATTTGCGAAGATTATTGGGTCATCTGATGTGCTGACTGCTACAGACGCATTCTACTGCTATAAATAAAGGTTCGCGGTATGTTTATCGACGGTTGCTTATTGGACTTTGTAGCAGACAGTGCTGTTGTGTAATTATTGTAATGGGTAAAAAACCTTCACTTGCTGCTACAAAAAGGTCAGAAATATTCATCCTACATAAAATTGGATTTTTCTGAATGACAAATAAGTTTGAGGGTAAATGTGAACAAGACAGCTCTTCATCAAGCTATTAGTAAATTTAAAATTTCGGGAAAATTTGTAGACCTTAATAGTCGTTTCTTTTTTATACTTAAGTACTTTTTTTATACGTAAGTCGAGGTTCCCAAGCAGGTTTATGGGATGATAAACCAAAATCTTTGGTTAAACGTCTTGAAATAGTATACTCAAACTGACGTCAGTGCCTTTTGCAGTCAAAGAATGTCTAATTGTATTGCAGGAGGTTCTTGGATCTCGTACGACCATCCTTATCACATGATCATCACGTACACTCATTTTTCCCGAAATTTTTAATTTACTAATAGCTTGATGCACAGCTGTCTTGATCACACTTACCCTCGAACTTATTTGATGTTCATAAAATCTAATTTTATGCAGGTTCAATATCTCTGACATTTTTGTACCAGTAAGGGAAGATTTTTTTTTTTTTTTTTTTTACCCATTAGAATAATTACACAACAGCATTGTCTACGACAAAATCCAATAGACAATCGGCGATAAACGTGCCGGGCACCTTTACTTACAGCAGCAGAATGCGTCTGATGCAATCAGCCCAAGAAATGACGCAATAATCTGCGCAAATGATGCAATGTGGTAAAATACTGAAAATCGGCTACTGGTGTTAAACTCTTGCAAATTGCTGTAGAACATTTAAATGGTGTAAATGTACGGGAAACATACTTATATATTTATAAATATTAATGATCCTTGCAGTTTAGAATTTCATGCTGTTGTTTTTTGCATGCAAAGTGAGGTAAGTTAATTTTAAATATTCATTTTATAGATATTAAAAATAGGCTTAATTTATTTGTGTACATTATAAGATAGACGCCATTTTGAAAAACGCGTTTTCGCTTGGTTTACGTTTGGAATCCATGGAAACCACTTGTGAAAATTGCATTTCACCATAACCACCAAAAGAAAATCGCCCACCAGCGGCCGAGCGGTTCTGGGTTCAAAGCTGGTAGACGTGCGGTGCCAGATTCGGTCACAGGCCGCACTCGTCGGCCTTGCCGTTCGGGGTTTTCCGTAGTTTTTTTCCGAAACTTGCGTAAATACGGTCTAGGATCCCTTAGAAAGATATCCACGAAAGGCACTCCCCCTCAGGCTTAGGACCCCAGAGTTCTCAATCGGCCTTATTCCAAAACACCAAAACACACCAACACCAAAATGATAAAAATAATAATAATAAATAAATAAATAAATCGTCAAATAGAGTTGTGGGTCAACCTTCAAGTTTTTCTGCAATATGAAATGTGGTAACTGTTCATATTATTAGTATCATTATTTTCAAATGAGTATGCGCGTGTTGTAATTTCTACCAAAGAAAGCTTTTTTTTTTTTTTTTTTTTTTTTTTTAAATATAGATTCAGTTTTACTACACAGTATGTAAAAAGCAACAAAAAATTACATTTTTTTTTTAAATGGTAGTATTATTAATATTTATCATTTTAACAAAACGAAATTCTTCAGATTTTGAAAAATGATATTTAGTAATTCGGTTCTAAAAATTATATAAAAACATTAATTTTATTCATACAACAAGAAAAATCAAATTTGAAATTAGAAATAAGAAAATGCCACTTTAAACTGAATTTGGAAATTTAAAATTAAGTAATTAAAATATAACACACAGGCAGCGTGTCTGGCGTGTCCCTAGCATATGCCGCCCCTAAATGATTAATTAACCACTTAATCTTTGGAAGACACGAAAGATTAGTTGTCAAATCAGTTGATTTTCAAAGAAATATTTCGGAAAATTCAAGTGCATTTCTGTTAAGGAAGTTTTAATTTTATAAATTAAATTTTAGATTAGATTTCTTTCGTTATTGTTTATTTTCTTTATTATTTCATAGCTATTAAAGAATTAATTTCATTAACCGCGATGCATTGGAATCTGTTCAACATAATTAAAGATATCAGTTTTACGTTAACAAAATTTACTAGCTAAATAACGATTCTAATCCGAAAATTTAAATATTTTAAATTAAAGAAATAATTGCTAATTTGCTAATTAGGATTGTATAATAAAGTTACTATTGTTTGTAGTTAAAGAAACGAATATTTATATATATATATATAGATATATATATAATGAATACCTTTTCATACATTGTAAATAATGAATAACATCACCTGCAAACCATGAACAATTTAAAAAAAGAAAATTAAAGAAAAAATAATTAATTAAAGGCGCATACAAAAATACAGTACTTCATCAGAGGCCTAGATTGTATGTTGTAAGCAAAAGGTGTATATTTCTGTGTACTGAAAGCAAATACTAAAAATTTACGCGTACTTAGGCCTTATATACACCAATTGAGATTTAACAATTGAAAAAATATATACGAAAAAATTGAAAGAATAGAAAGAATACATAGATTAAAATATATAAAATGAAAAACAACTTCAAATACCAGAAATTTAAAAGAATTTAAACTGCAATGCTAACTTTAACCTTTACTTTATTTAATATAAATGTATTAATTCTTTTCAGCCACAATAAATAAATACATTACCTAAATTTTAATCCTAATAAATATATATAATTGTTAGAGGAATATATAATTTGTAGACTATATATTGGGCCATTTAATATTAGTCGAACAAGTTTTAAAGTGTTTGGTGAATAAATATTATCTCAGTTTGTAGTGCATTTTAATAGCAGCCTTCATGTAATATAAAATGGAAAAAAAAAGTAAACTTTGAATTTTTTTTTTGTTATATATATATATTTAATTCAATAAAAGAAACACTAAGTTTATAAATATAAAAAAAAAAAAAAAAAAAAATTAAATGAAAATCATTCTTAACAGCTTTGAAAATGTTAGACAAAAATTGCCGCTCAGACGTCACATATATGTATAGCATAAACCTATTTTTAACAATGATTAATTATTCTTTTAACTATGCTTGCAAATACGTGAAGAATTAAGAATTACCTTCAATTGGAATTCAAAGAAAAAATATATTGAACGCATTGTTACTTTATAGTTCCAATTATCTTGCTTTCTCTTAACCGAAAGAAGTACAGAAAAAATTCTTTTGGGGTCAAAATTCTTAAAATATTTTTTTTTTTTTTTGTCATTATACGTTTTGAGATCATCTGAAAACGAAAATCAAAATTTCAGTGATTTCTCTGTCTGTATGTGTGATTTTCTACCAGAAAGTTCAAATTCCGTAACGTAAATCGTATGGCAATATCATATGGCAATAGTACATGAAATATTTTATTCAAATCGGAGAAATAGGTTGTGTACAGGAGTACATAAATGTATTCCAATACATAAAGTTTATAGGCGAAATTTCTCATTGCTGTAACTAAGCATTAGACTACAATAAACAAAGTATGAACAAATATGCATTCTTTATAAGTAAGGGGTAGAGACGGCCGTTCATTGGATGTTTCTTTCCAAATGGCCATTAATTCTATTAGCATCTGGCCACTGCTTAGTTGGAAATACCGCGTAATTAAAAAAAAAAAAAAAAAAAAATCTCAGAAGTACAAAAACCTATTTCACAATGAGTATGGTAGGGGAAACATTCATCTTTTATTTATTAGGTCACACATGGTCGTACATACATTTACAAACTTTTTCGTTCACAGGACCATGAAAAAGAATTTAGATATATCAAAGATATATATGATATATATGATTGGAAAGGGCTCGTAAACCATTTTCAAGTTGTGCTAATAACTTTATTCTCTGTGCTAAATTCCAATGCATTATTAGAGGAATGTACAATTTCTAGATTATATATTGGGGCATTTAAAATTTGTCAAACAAGTTTTAAAGTGTTTGGTGAATAAATATTATCTCAGTTTGTAGTGCATTTTAATAGTAGCCTTAAATATTTTGTGAATGTAGTTACAATATCAAAACAGAAGGTCTGATTAGCAGGGCTCTAGCAAAGATCTCATAGAAATGTATTTAAATAAACTATATGTAAAATTGTTTTCAACTCTTTATAAAGTATACTAGAAATATTAAAGTAAATTGATATCTCACACTTGAAACTGTCTACAAAAATATTAGTTAACATAAAATAGTTTGAGTGGAACATTAAATTATTTATTATTAATTAATTAATTAATTATTTTTTTCTTTTTCGATTCTGTAAGTAATATAAAACGTATTGTTTCTGCCAAATTTTTAATTGTGAAAGTTTTGCTACATTTCTACATTTTGAGATTCCCTGAATCAAAAAATGATTTTTCTAGCCGCTTCCGTCTGTGTGTGGGGATATGTAACTGAATGGATTGAAGAGCACAATACAATTTATCAGCACAATTAAGAAACAAATATTGTCAGGAAGGGCAAACGCATTATTTTAAGTATGTATCATATTTTACAAGAAAAATTTTACTAAGGTTTTACAAATAGTTTGTACACAAAGACATCAAAAAACACTTAATTACGTTACACTTATATGCAAAATTAATAGTCGGTACAGTTTTTCTGAAGAAAATTAAATTGACATATATTTTTTATATGCACAAAAGCCAGCTCCGTATAAATAGAATATAGCATGAAAAATATTTATCCACCATTTATATGGTTACATGGAATAATTCTGATATATTAGTGCCATGATTGAAAATGGCTGGAAATTCATGTCAAAATTTCTCATTCTCTGTAATATATATATATATATATAAGAGTAAATCCACTGATTCACTGATTCACTGCCTGAATACAGCTGTAGAGTCACAAATTTTGGTGAGCAGGTTCGTTTTAGAATCCTGACCCCTACTAAGATGGGATTTTGGGATATACCCCAGTTTCCCCCGGAGGGCAAAAGGCAAAAACACATTTATAAGCATAATTCGGCTACAAATTACTTCATGGTGAAGAAATTGCAGATGGGGAGACAAGACTTGAGTAAAAAGAAAAGAAAGAAAAAAAAAAAAAAAAAAAAAAAAAACAAGATTTTGGATTTTTGGATTTTTAAAGGGGGGGGGGAGGGTGAAAAATTATTTTCAGTGGCAAAATTAGCAAAATACAGATTTTCGAGTAGAACTCTTTCAATAATAGGACAAAGATATAAAAAAACACCAATCTTCTTGAGGATATTCCCAAAAACCTTTTTTTTTTTGGGGGGGGGGGTAGGGAGGGGAGTTACGAGTGGGCAAATTGGTGTTCGCCTTATAATGCTAAATTTGTCCAGGGAAATTTTTAGGAGCTGAGGTCACAAATTTTAGTGTGTGGCTTATTTACGTGTATCCAACACCCATTGTAACGGGATTTTGCGAAATTCCCCCTTTCCCCCACTGGTTAGTAAACACGTTTTCAAGCCTAACTTTGCTTCAAATTATCTCAGTAAAATTAATTTTTATGTGTAGGTTGGTCCTGAATTTGCAACACGCACTATAAAGGGATTTTACGAAATTTCCTCTTGCTCCCCCTTTTAAGAATAGGGGCAAAAACACGCTTTTAAGAGTAACTCTGCCCGAAAATACCTCAGGATAGCGATTTTTTGATATCTCGATTGGTAATGCAACCTCAAGACACACAATACAAAGGCATTTTGTGAAATTCCACACTATCCCTCTTGAAGGGGGTACAAAAAACATGTTTCCATGCACAAATCTGCTCCGAACTATCTTAAAAAGGAGTTTTTTTATGTGCAGGCTAATTATGCGTACTCAACACGAATTACAAAGGTGAAAATTTCACCGTACCGACATTTAAGGGGGGAGGGCAAAAATATGTATCCATGCGTAACTCTGCACTAAATAATCTTAGAAAGGAGATTTTTGATGTGTTGGTCGGTCATATCTATCTAGCTCATAGTATAAAGAGATTTTGCGAAATTCCCTCCCTCTTCCCTCCTTTAAGAGCGGGGGACAGGGGTAAAAAGCAAGTTTTACAACATAACTCTCCTTCCAAAAATCTCAGGATGTCGATTTTCTGTTGTATCGGTTAGGTGCGTGTATGCAACATGCGCTAGAAAGGGATTTATTGAAATCAGCCACTCCCCCTCTTTGGAGCGGGTGGGGCGAAAAACAAATTTTCAAGCTTAAATCTGCTACAAATTACCTTAGAATGGCGAATTTTTGCGTGTGGTTGTTCATTAAATATACACAATATGCATTTTGATAGGCTTTTGCAAAACTTTCAACTTTACCCGAGAGAGAGGGAGAGTAAAAGCAGGTAAGGCGCTGGCGAACGCATTCAGGCTCCAGACTGTAGGTATAGTGAGCGGGAAAACTGCTACCAAAAGTAGCGGGGACTTTAACTTACAAGGAAACATTCAAAAGGTGTCTTCAAAAAATATTGAAAAAAATATATGCGATTCTGCTCGTCATAAAACACCAGAAAGTGAAAAAAATATCGGCTGAAATGAATAACAGCAACCACAATTTTTTTTTTAAATTAAGCATTTTTGGCGATTTAGAGCTATTAGGCGATAAGTTCGCTAGAATCGAGATTGCCGTGTACGACCAAAACCGTGTTTTGCTTCTCCGCCATGTATTTAAAATCAATCGCCTAACAGTGTGAAATCGCCAAATATGCTTAATTATGATATTTTTTTTTTTGTGTTCGCTGTAATTAATTTCAAACGATAATTTTTTCACTTTCTGGTGTTTTATGAAAAGTAGAATCACACATATTTTTTTCAATATTTTTTGAAGACGATACCTTTTGAATATTTCCTTGCTAGATTTTGACTGTTTTCAATTATTATTATTATTATTATTGTTATTATTTCTTTTTTGAGATTTTTTTATGATTATTAATGATATGGGATTTTGAGAATTTATTTCAATATAATGACCAGCGAAGCGGGCAAAGCCTGCTATTATATATATATATATATATATATATATATATATATATATATACATAATGTTTGGTTGTAAAAAAATTATTTACAATATAAAGAGTACTTAAAATTAGAGGAATAAGTTTTAGAGAGCGTTCTGAGCGACAAATATCTGAAAACATCGATATAAATAATCACATCCTATCTCATGCAAAAGGTTTATTCAAAGTATATATTAATAAAAGTGAGAGAAATTTAAATACTAAAAATAATGTAATTAAACATTTAAATCTTTGTAATTGACATTTATAGATCTAACTGAGAATCATAATTAGTACATTATCAATTAGCAATCTGAATTATATGGAAATATATGTATATATATTCAGATGATTATAGAGTACTCAGGAGTGACTGCACAAACTTTATTTAATACTGCCAAATGACTGGCGGCAGATTTGTAAATGGCGTTTTAGTGACAAACTGTTTCTAGGCCCCTCGAATGCTAGAAATAATCCGTTGTCATAAAAAGTTCATTGATCCTATTGACTGCTGAAATGTCATCATATCTACGCTCTATCTCGAAATAAACGAATCAACCAATAAGATGAATAAATATTCCATTCTTATATGTACTTTTCTAGACGTTTAGATACAGTGACCTTAAAACGTAATTCGAGGCCTGCCTCTTATTGGTGGTATGCCAACTTTCAAAGAAAATTTGGCTGTTATAGTTAAAATAATTTTAGTTCAAATTTTTAAAATTTTCAAAATTAAGCATACAATCAGAATAGGAATTTTATGGGTTACTAGTTTAGAATGAATATCACAATTAATAAATAAATGTTTATGCTCAGCTGTACTCAATCTTAGAGTCCCGATAAGCTTCGCCAATAAAAACCAGATCTATAACTTTTTCAAGGTATCTTATTACTGAAACCAACCAAATAAAAGTGATTAAAATTTTTATGAAAACTTTTATTTAGTTGTAAAATTCCCTAGCCCAAAATTTTGCAACAAAAATCTAAATTTCACAACCAAAGATTAAACCTTCGAAATTTTAACTTTATACATCTGACTTGTGCAAAAAAATTTCGCTACCACTTCTCTACATTACAAAATACAAAATACTTTTTTTTTTTTTAATACATAACGATATTTCAATTTATAAAAAATATAAATATTTTACATTTATAAATGTTAGTAGTAAATCTTGGTAACTTCTATAAATCTATATCACTGCTAACATATTTATTTTATCTTATATATTTATTTATTAATATTAATATTATTATTGTTATTTTATTTATTTATTTATTTATTTTTAATTCCTCATGTCAAATTCAATCTTTTTCCTTGTTGGTAAAAATAAAGAAAAACGAGGCAGAGTGTTCTTGAGTGAAAAATCGAATGTTCAGCTGAGAAGCATTTCGAAATTTAAAATTACGTAATTAAAATATGTCACATTGAAGCGTCTGACGTGTCTCTAACATACGCATGTCTCCCAACAATGATTAATTAACCATTTAGTCTTTCAAAGGCATGAATATTACATGTCATAAAATTACTTTGAAAGGAAAATTAATAAATATTTCCTTCTCATGGAATGTTTAATTATATAAAGCCTGTTTTGTATTAGATTTATTTAATCCTTTGGCTATTGTTATGGATTAATATTAAGGTTTTAATGTTATGGTTTAAAAATGTTTGCTTTGTTAAAAATAGATTTTTATTTAACATAAAAAATAATTTTTTTATTCATGTGATGATACTGCAAATGGCCTTATGTCGGGTCTTCCTTTTAACTAACAAAGAATTTTCTAGTTAAATACATTTTTAGGTCAGTCTGCAATAAAATTAAATTTAATTTACTAAAAAATAAATACACTGCAAATAAAAGTATCTTAAATTTAAACAGAAATGTGAGAAATTCCAGTTTAGACACAAAAATGTCTGAAACACGCAAATATACAAAATTTCAGACAGCGCATTCTTCAGAATTTAACACACACACACACACACACACACACACACATACACACACACACACACACACACACACACACACACACACACACACACACACACACACATATATATATATATATTAAACTAGACTAACTAAGTTAAGTATCTAAATGTTGATATGTTTCAAATTCAGACACATTAATGTTCAGTCACTTGGAAATTGAGACATTTTACAGTTCTTAGAATTTCAGACACTTGTATTAACTTAGCAAAATTTTTTTCACAGATTTTCTTTTAAGCAATATGAATAAGGTGTTTAAATTTCTTTTCTCATCCACTTCCTTTAATATTATTTTATATAATAAGTACTTAACCTATTTAAATCTTTTAGCTCTATGAATTGAATTTTCGAAGAAAAATACACCATATATGCCCATCTTATTTGCATGGAATTACGATTGAAAAAAATTGAAAGCATAAAATATTTAGGCAAGAAACTTATTTGGTAAATGTAAATATATATATAAAACAATTCTCACTTGGATATTAAAAAAAAATTTTAGGAAGAGTAAGGCAAGTAAGTATAAACTAAAAAATTGAATTTTAAATGGGCAGTCTTGAAAGGTTTGTACGAGCTTGGTGCTTAATTTTTCAATTTAATTAAAAAAAAAAAAAAAAAAAAAAAAAAAAACGCATGAGTTCGAACATTTCAGTGCAAAACAACTGATTTTATGGTTTTCCTGTACATAGTTTGTTTTCCTTAAAGACAAGTTAAAGAAAAACAAAGAAAAAAGAAACCGTTTTCGAAATACCATGAGCTACACTTTTTCTACAATTATCATACATTTTACAAAAGGAAAAAAAATATTACAAATCTACACATAAAATTGAAAATATATATATAATTTTAGGTATTTTATTGATATATTCTTTTAAAAGACAAATTTATTGAAATGTAAATTTATAATTTTTTCAACGAATGCTACATATCTATACTATTAACCAAACAGAATACACTGTCAGTGATTGTAGCCCGATCGGTTAGACCTTGGTTTGTAAACCCATAGCACTTCGGTTCGAATCTACCTTCCTGGAGAAGTTCATAATGTGGAAATATTTCGCTGAAACATTTTATTTATTTCCTAGTTAATTCTGTATCCATTATTTAATTTAAAAACGAAACTATACGCAATAATGTTTCCTAAAAATTTATTATATATATATACATATATATATATATATATATATATTTTTTTTTTTTTTTGAGATCTGTTTTAACAATCAATGTCATGTTGTTTTTAATGGAGGTTGATTCTTAAAAGTTATGAATTCAAAATGTTTAATTTATAAAATAAAATTTAAATGTGGTACCTAACACAGCAAATCATTTTTAAAACATATTCGGTAACATTTCTAATGCCGTTTGTTAATTAAGTAAGTTTTATGTAACAATAACATTAATTCAAATTAAAGAATAAAATAATATACATCAATTTAAAAGCTGAAATCTATACGTTAAAAAATACATTCTCCTGAGTTGTAATTGAGGGTAGGTTATTTTTAAGGCAATCGATTTTCTGAATGTTTTTATTTAAAAATATTTGATTTCTTAAAATCAGATTTTAAGTGTATTTAATACTAAAATTTATTTTTTATATACTACATACTAGAATATTTCAATTGTTCTCTTTTCGGTCTTTTTTAAGTAAACAAAAAATGTGTTAATTAATTAAATTTTAATTTCTAATAAGTTACTATTAACAGAAAAAAATAATCTGGCGTGTCACTCACACGACTTTCTCTTACCCTGAAATTTAATACTATAAGCACAGGTTGGAGATTAAGTGGTAAGATAATGAGTACTGTTATGTAAACCTATGTTAAACAATTCAAATTAGGCTTCAGAAGAGTTTTATAAGATAATTAGTTCTGTGTGAGGGGTACCGTCCCCCTCAACCCTCCGTTTCATTAATGCACCTACATATAGAATTTAATTCTGTTATTAAAATTAAAAGTTTACTTAAAATTATACAGACAACTTTCACGCGCAACATTCATTGAAACTTCTCAATCTTGATCAAACTTTTCCAGCAACAAACTTATATTAACTTCAAATTGCAACATTTGGATCTCCCAAATTTATTCGTTTTTAAGTTACTCTATGAGTCACGGACAAAGATCAAATGTTAAAAAACTTGACTACGGTAATTACATAAAATCCACATAATCCTATTTTTTACATAGCTTTTTTATCCCAAATTCCTATTGGCTTACAGCTTCAGTTTCCAAAATTCTTAATGGTTGCTACTCTGACTCTATCAGCTTCCCTACGCATGCATATGAGCAATAATCTACTTCGTCATTCTGCACCGATGACGGTACGCTTTAAGCTACCGAAACTGCAGTCTGCCCTTAACGATTTTTTACACTGGAGTTTTTAACGTTGTTCATATTTTGATATTTCTATTCTGCATCAAGTCTAGTTATTTATTTTGTAAGTTATTTATTTTATAAGTTATTTATTTTTTATTTATATTCTTATAAACACTATTTTCACCTTTTCCAAAAAAATTCAAGTTTATCTACTTTTTAATCTAATGGTACTTTTAAGTACCGTAAGTAAATAAAGGACTAAATAAGACTTGGCGCTAGATTAAAAAGAAAAAGATTTTTTTTCAACCTATAGTAATGCAAAATGGAATCAAAAGAATTACAGACAGCTATTTCGAAAGCATAGTTCGCGTACCGTTTACAGGGCATAAAGAAATGAAAGAAAGCTATTAAAAGTGATTTCGCTGTAACCTATTGTGTTGAAGATTTCATATTCAATCCACACTGTTTTAGTTTTTACTACATTTTTCACGACAATGTCTAAATTTTCTGTTAGCAATTCCATCACAATCCTGTTAATTGTATTGGTTGAACAACAGTCGTAGAATCTGATTCCTTTCTTATATTGAGGCATTTTTCTTTCGTATCGTTATCTTTAATCTCTCTTCTTTTGTTTTTGTATTATTTATTTATTTATTTTATTTTCTATGTGTTAGGATTGGCTAGATAGCATTTAACTCTGTCTTCCTGACAGATATTAAGTTTAGCCTTTATCAAGGTTAAACTGTCTTTTAGACAGACCGAATTTTGGTGAGCGCAGGCTGTGTGTGATTCTTCCTCCCCTCAATCCCTGTTAGGTTCCCTTTCTTTCTTTCTTTTTCTTGCATTCATTCATTCATTCATTCATTCTTTTTCTTTTCTTTGTAAGAGTAGTTATTTTGTTGGGATATTATCACGTTGGAGTTCTTACACGATCACTTAGATCATCGTCCCGAGCTCTTTGATCCTGTAACACTTCTTCAAGCTTTTTTACATCTTCAGGTGGAAGGTGGAAGTAAGCGGTGGTCTCGACCACTGTAGGTACTACCGAATTTAAAATAATGATGATGAAGATGATATGCTCGGAAAACGGTATGCTAAATACTACCAAAACAGTTGTCATTTTTTTTTTTTTTTTTTTTTTTTTTTAATTCACTTCTGGTGTTTCCGTACGCCAAAGACTATTCTTGTATTTGTCAATAATACTTGGATTCGGAGTAATTTGCTTTGAAGTATATTTTAAATTAAAGAAAAATCTATGAAAGCATAATTATCAATATATTACAATTTATGAAATTTAATTTATTGTTAGCACATTAAAATTTATCTGAAATTGAATTCCATATGTGTTTTAAAATTTCTTCAATCAAGCTATATTGCAACGTATATAATTATTATAAAATATTCTTAGACTTAGTCAGTTGCTTTTATCTCCATTTCTTATTAGATAAAATTATTTTATTCTTATTTAATTATTTATTTATTTTTAGTTTACCTTTCTCCTAGACTAAATTTACATTTTTCTCCTCATTATAAACAAACCTTAAAAAAAAAAAAAAAAAAAAAAAAAATCTTATATTTCATCTTTGAAAAATTAGATTACAGTACACCTTCTGTTATATTTAAAGTAATTATCAAAAATTATGCTGCATGGAACAACTTTAAATAAGCTTTTATCTGCAAAAGAACAGAAATAACAATGGGATAATATTTATAAAAGAAATATTAACGCTTTTACAGAAGAAGCCTCAAGAGAAAAATAATTAAATTCTAGAAAAGGGTGTTAACAATACTGTTTTTAAAAATAAAAATGATTATTCTAGAGTCTTTGAAAACAGGTTGGATTTATGAATCTGAAAGTTTTTTGTAGACGGATAATTGTAATTAGCATATTTTTTCTTTCTTTGTCATGATACTTTTTTATGGAATTTGTCTTTAAAACAATAAATTTAAGTTAAGGAATATCATTTTGAATACAATTTTTAAAGTATTTATTATTTTACATGTAGGAATTAAGCTATATTTTGAATTTTGAAGAGATGATGCCTTTTAGCAAAATACATTTATATTTTTCTGAGTATAATGGTAAGAAATATTTTACGCAATATAGTATTAAATATTCAATATATATAATAAACAAGGCAGTTTCTATTTTGAATATCCCTTCCAAGTATATTCATTAATTATTTTCAGTATTTTTCCTTGAATGGATATTACGAAGATTATCTCATATAAACAGTGATATTCAAAATAGGATTTGCCCGAATTCCTATGCTTAATTTCTCTATACTAGGTAAGTGAAGAAAATAACATCCGCTCTTAAGTTTTAAACGTGTATGTGATTTTAATAAATAACAATTAAATAGATTATAAAAATTATTAGATTATCTACATTATAAAATACGTTGATACCTTTAATGTATGAGTCTAAGCTAATGCGGGCTAGGACCCATTAGAAAGACAATCATACACTCGCCCCGAATAGTATCTTACCTATATTTTATTCTAAATTAAAAAAAAATAAATTGTCCCGATTTATTATTATTATTATTATTAATATTAACAAACCGTCTTTTTTATTTACACCACAGACTATCTTTACTAATAATATTTCACTAAATTATGGAAATGGCAGCAGGGTTACTCTAATATCCAACATGTTATTTGAGGTTGAATATAGAAGAAACGTATTAACTTCCTCATATTGCTATTCTATATTATTCTGACGATTCCGATGATAGGACTCGCGTAATTCATTTGCTTCCAAATGCCCCAATGTACGTGACATTTCCATACAAAGAACGTTAGTTGGGCTTAGAAGGAATGCATTATAGGAAAACATTTTCCGAGAAACATGTCTCTTGCATGCATTATCAGAGGCCTAATGTGTTATCGGTGTTTGAATCGCAGAAAGGTTTCACGTACATAACAAAGAGAAAATATTGAATGTTTTTTCAGAGATAAACAAGAATCATAAATATTAATTTTATCTGAATACATGTGTGTATACGTATTTAGAAAGGAAAAAGTCTCATGTAGACAAGACTCATTACATTTCTTTCTTCTTCTTCTTCTTCTTCTCTCTCTCTCTCTCTCTTTTTTTTTAGATTTATGTGCCTGCCTATCTTAAAAGGGGATTTTTCTTTTAAATGTTTTAAAATCTACCTACTTATTTACATTATATTATGGAAGATGACAAAAACTGTCAATTGCATGAGCAAATTTAATTAATATAAAAATTCACATTAATGCCATCTAGCTGCAAAACCGACCAACTCCTTAAAATTTAAAAATGCTTTTTTCAGTTTTTTTAAGTTCTAAGTAAAAGTTTCGACTATCTGGAAACAAGAAACCCTGCCAAACCCGATCCATCACTGTGTTATTTGAATTTGATTGTCACGATATGCTGCAAAATATGTCAAATCCTAAGACTGGTGAGTTTGAAAACAAGTTATCTCCATAACCGCAAGATCATGATTCTGCTCCACCCAAATACAGCACCACACACATCAGGTTTTTCTCGCTTGTGACTGCTCTTTCTTGGTGTACACAAAGTTTCTAATAAATGAATTTCGTGTTTGCTTCGACTATAAAGAAGTTTATAGAAGAAATGTATTTAATCAATCAAAGAAGAGAAAATGTGACCCTACTCCGTGGAAAAGGGACAACGCGAAAATTGAAAAGTAATGTACTATCACTTTGTAATAACATGAAATTAATTGACAACATAATAGCATCATAGTTAGCATTTTATGGTTAATTAATCATGTATTATTAATTTAATAACCTATCTATGATAATTCCGCCGGTTTTAGCAACGTGTTTATGTAAAAGAGTTTATAACTCGGATGACTTCCCACTCTATAGAAGTGATTATTGTGATTAATGAATTTCGAATCATTTGTGATACATTTTTATAATTTTCTAGAGTTATATTTTTGTTATGGATGTCAGTTATTTTTTATCGGATTTTTTTATATTTCTATCAAATAACATGAATCAGTTATTTGTAAATAAAATTTATTTGAACAAAACAGGTTGTGTATTTTTAGCCCTAAAGATCCAATATTTGCATTAAATTTAAAGAAAATTAAATTCTGGTTTGTTGCAAAATCGGCCAACTGCGAAGTAAGTTGCAAAGGCGGCCAAATCCAAAATGTAATCTTAAATAGCCCCTCACTTAACGTACCCCCGCCACTTTATTTCCAGTTTTCAAACATAGTGCTCTAACGATTATAAAACTAAAGAGTTTGATTCCTACCGACAAAAAGTGGCAAAAAATCAGCTTTTCCTCACAATTTTCTTTTTTGGAGATAGCCGATTTTGCAACTAGTCGCACTTTTTTGTACAATATAAAAATTCAAATTTAAATAAAAATGTTTTTATAGTGTAAATTTTGATGACTGATGACTTCAGTGTAGTTGAGGGAATAAACCGTTTTCGTAATTATAATCATGTGATTTGAAAAAAATATAGAAGCGAACGTTTTTATTTACAAAAACAAGTAAGGAGTGTTATGACATTGCATAATTTATATAAAATAATGAAAAAAAATTTAAATGCGAGAGGTATCGTGAAATTTTTATTACTAAAAATTAATGGAGAGAGAAACTTAATTTTTATACTCCTTCTTAAAACTCTTTATAAGCGCAATTCAGGCGCATCTTTATAGGCATCTTTGCTGTCGTCATTTTTCAATAAATCTTGTTTTCCCTTTTCTTGGTTTGTATGACACGAACTGTCTCATATAAAACATCAAAATTGCCAGATTTGTATAGGAATTTATAAGAAATGTGCTAAAACAAACATTTCAAATGTCCAATATCTAATTTTATTGACATTTTATAGTTATTTACTTCCCTGCTAATTAGGAAATAAAATTTATTAAGAAATTAATATATTTAAATTTATTTGTATACTATTTTTACTTTCTCTTACCCATAAGGTAGAGAAAGTATTGTTTTTGGGTCAAATTTTCGAATGCGAGATTTTGTTATATTTACACGTTTTGAGGTTCCCTGAATACGAAAATCATGTTTTTAACAAATGGTCTGTGTGTCTGTGTGTCTCTGTGTGTGTCTGTGTGTCTGTGTGTGTGTCTGTGTGTCTGTTTGTTATCAGCATATCTTAAAAACAAATTATGGCAGAAAGTTCAAACTTGGTATTCTAAATGTGTATCATATAGGGATGCTATAGTAAGCTTTTTGTTAAGATCGAGCAAATGGTTCGTGTACAGGGACAATCAAGAGAATTCTAATACATTACGTCCATGGGGGAAATTGCAAGAAAATAGAGTTTAACGTCTATCGACTGCACTAAACCAAATGAAACAAATATATATATATTGTAATAGAGACAGTTAACTTGGAAAAAAAATTTGTGTATGTAGGAGCCTCGCCTCCCCCCCTGGGAGGGAAGTCCCCCCTCGAGGAGAGTAAATTTTCATGATGGGTATCTTTCAAAAGAGCTCGCCAATACCTTTGAAACGAATGGTTGAACCATCGATCTGCGATAATTTAAAACAAAGTTATCGATTTTTTTAACTTTTAACGGGAAAAAAAAAAAAAAAAATCGTACTTTTTTTTTTTTTTTTTTTTTTAAATATATATATATATATATATATATTGAGAATAAAATGTACTTTTTTTGGAGATTTGGTGTTATACTACTTCTCTAATATGGAAATCGTCTGCCTTATCATAAAAGACAATTTTTTTAAATAATAATTTGAATGAATTATTTTTTAATAACCAAATAAAATTCTATATAAATATAGGTGCATTAACGAAACGGGGGGTTGAGGGGGGCGGTAGCCCCCCTCACACAGAACTAATTATCATATAAAACTCTTCAGAAGCCTAATATGAATTGTTTAATATAGGTTTACATAACAGTACTCGTTATCTTACCTATTAATCTGCAACCTGTATTTATAGTATTAAATTTCAGGGAAGAGAAAGTCGTGTGAGTGACACACCAGATTATTTAAATTGAATTAACCATACGACTAAGTAAACTCGTAAGTTGTTTTCTTGATAGGCGAGAAAATAATGTTGGTTTTTAGTGCAGAATAAAACCTAAATTTTCTACATAAAAAAATGAACTATAATCTATCAAATGTTTTAATTATTTTCGATGATTTTACTTTTTTTCCAAGAATTTCATGAATCCGCACTCATAGAAAATTCTGGTACTTATCAACAAACAACTCAACTGAGATTGATTTGAGGTCATCATTAATACTCAATTTTTTACTATTTAAAAGTTTTGTAAACTTTGAAATAAATTATAATCCGATGGTGGAAGATCGGGGCTATATGGGAGATGCAATATTACTACCTAAGTAAATACCAATATATATATATATATATTTTGTGTGTGTGTGTGTGTGTTGGTAAAGATGTCGTGTTGCAGCGGTGAAACCAGATTTCTTTAGGATTTACCTTACTCATTCTCTTTAATTGCTTTCTCAAACTTCATAAGTTGTTGGGAGTAAGTATCTGAATTTATCGTCTGATTTCTTGGAAATACCTTAAAATACACAACATTTTTGTAATCCTACCAAATTGATAGCATGATCTTATTTTTATGCAGTTCAGTTTACAATATGATTTGTTCTGATTCATCATACTTGGACCATAATAATTTTCAATTAAAGTTATTTTATATGATGCCTTTTTCAACACCAGTGATAATTCATTTAAAGAAGAAATGGGCAATTTCCTTAAGTTTGAAATGTATATCACAAATTTTAATTCATTGTGTTCAGTGAATTTCTTTCAATTTGTGCAGAAGCCAAATATCAATCGCCTTAATGAATCCATGATTTATGCGATTTTCACATTTAAACATTTGCAATCTCTCCCACAAAAATGTTATAACATTGACCAAAAAAAAAAAAAAAAAAAAACCCTCTAACTTTTTGAAAAACTGAAGTTACTTTCTTATCAACCCAATATGTTATACAAGAAATAAAATTATATAGAGTTGAGTACAGTCGGTAACAAAAGTGTCCGAACACTAGCAAAAATTCCTATATAAAAAAAGTACGCTTAATACAGTTTTGCTAAATAAATCCTTGTCGAATCCTGATCTTAGACTGACTAAGAACAGGATTCAACAAGGATTCATTTAACAAAACAGTATTAAGTGCACTTTCTTATAAAGAATTTTTTGCTAGTGTTCGGATACTTTTGTTAACGACTGTATAATATTAAAAGTAAATGTTTTTGTAGATTTAAAGTAGCGCCGAACACAAAACTTGTTATTGCAGTCATATATAAAATAATTATCCTACCTAACACGAGAAAAGGTTCAATAAATTCAGAAACCTAAGCATCACATGAAAAATATTTCGAAAATAACACGCATTTTTGACATGTATTACCAGTGGTCTAATTTATTTTTGATCTACGATTACGGAAAATATTTCCCTTAGATAACAAATTTAATTTACTTTTTTTTTTTTTTTTTTTTTTTTTTTTCATCTAAGATAATAGAAAATAATTTTATCTGAATGTATATATCAAAATATAATGAGTAAGGGCATTGCATAGGATGATTTATAGTTTATCGAAATGAGTTTTTATAGTTCATTCAATTTTTATTTCTTTATGTACATAACTTAAAAATAATTCCCTTAATGAATATATTGTTACCTTAAACTGGTTGAACAATGTATGTAAAAGCTTCTTATTGAAACCGAATAGTGAAACGTGCTGCTTTGACTTAGAGTACTACATGGATAAACATAGTTACGCGCATTTAAGTTGAAAAGCATGTAACATGTTCCTAACAAGACTGTATTAAAGTTTCTACAATTTATACTAAAATGTCTTTCGTACTGATGCAACCCAAGTGAAAACTAAAGTTTCAAGGAAATTAAAGTTATTGCATTCTGAATTTATATTAGCAAAGAATTTTGACTCATTTCTTGATTAAATCAATCTATCATGTTGTAAATTTAAATAAAAAAAAAAAAAAAAAGTATAATGAAAAAAAAATGATAAATAAATGTTTAAAATGCTTTAAAACAGAAACAAATACAAAAAAAAAAAAAAAAAAAAAGATTGAAGTTATTGAATGTTTAATTACTGGTTTAAGAGAATATTAGGAAATTATAGCATATGGGTTGCAAAAATTTGAACATAATATCCGAATCTTAACATGATATAGCATTCTTTATAATTCGTTGATGATACAATAGTGTTCTTTTTAATTTCTTTTTAACGAGGCAATGAGTTTTGTTAAGAACAAACAAGTCACTATGTTCAGTTGAGGGCCTTCAGTGGCCGAGTGATTATGTTGCCATTCCACTAACCGCTTGCAAGCGTTGGAGTACGATTTCGATTCTAGCTCTGGACCTAGGTGTGTTCCCATTTCTTCGTGTTGTAATTCTGTCAAGTGCTATCAGTACTTATTATCTTGACGAAGATTTACAAGAGGATACCGATTCAAGCATACAAGTCTGATGTATATGTTAACAATAAGCAAACAAACAAACAATATGCAGTTGATTTATAGAAACTCGTCTTTACACGTTTTCTACATTGGATGGCTCGTTCGTTAATTGATGCCCATCAACGTCGTAGTTAATTCATGTTGGTTAACGCTGCATAAGAATTACGAAAGGAGCTATGAAAAATGAATGGTATGTCAAACTACTGACGAGTGGAACGGCGCAAGATGGTGCTTAAACGAACGGTGGGGAATATGGAATAGTCGGGTAAAAGGGAATACATTTATATATTACCTATACTGTGCTGCAACCTATCGAAAGCATGTCTTCACTGGGCCTCAAATATGAACGATAGTTCACCTTGTGTCAGTAAGAAGAGCATTTTTTGTGTCATACAACTTCTTTGATTTATCGAGATACGGACTTTTTTAGAGGTAAATATTACAAATTTTTTTAATATATTTACAAAGCAGTAAAATCAGTGAAAACCTAGTGTCATTTCATTATAGAAGTGATATCCATGAACTTATTTCCGGTAGAGAAGTGATATCCATGAACTTATTTCCGGTAGAGAAGTGATTACCATGAACTTATTTCTACTAACATGCAGTTGAAGAAAATTTATCCTCCAAGATGACGATTCGGGCAATATGGAATACCATCTGTTCAATATTATTTTTGATTGTCGATAATTTTTTAATACTGTTCGTTATTAATAAAAGTTTAAAATAAAACGTTTATCTTGCAATTATTTATGATTTTCTGTAAAGTACTACCCATTCAGTATTATCCCTTAAGTAAATGGATATTTCATATTTTCCTATGTAACTATTTCCTATTACCCGTTTGGTCCATATTACCAGAAGATAGCCTTTTGTTTTTCATTGACTAAAAATTTTGCATTTAAACTCTTTTTTTTTTTTTTTTTTTTTTTTTTTTTTGTAACATAAAATAATCAAAACCCATTAACAACAGTTGAAAGTGTGCAATTGTTGAATCCAAAATGATGCATAGTACTTCAGTTTAATATCATAAGTTCAAATGGAAATGGTATTCCATATTCAATTCACCCACATTTCTCTATATACAAATTATTTCACCATAACAATAGGAAGATAGTAGGAAACAAATTAAGATATAAATCTTTTATAATAATAAATGGAAAAGTTTGTCTGTCTATCTGTCTGTCTGTCTGTTTGTCTGTCTGTCTGTCTGTTCTTTTATACGTTCAGCCCCTATTGAACGCAGAAGTACAAGAATTGACATACGGATGCTCTGGAGCCTTTCCGATGTTTTCCTCGAAACAGAATTTAAAAATCTTAATTAGTTTCGGAGATATTAATTAAAATGCTGACCCATATCGATCGCGAAAATGACCAAAAATCCTTATTGCTTAAAAAGAGGCATTCTATCAGCATTCAGCAGACGATTTTAACCGCTGTCTCTAACGGAAAAAAAACATGTGCAAGTCATTAATGTCGCATGATCTTTAACTGGGGTTAAAAATTGCAAATTTCAAAGTGCTTCAAATTTTCTTTTTCGTACACAACACTTAATATACAACCTATTCAGCACAAAACCAACCTGCAGTTAATATTTCATCAAATTTCATTAATAAACAAAGCAGTTACATTTTAATTGCTAATTAAATTTTATTCTAACACGTAATCTATCTTTCAATAGACGATAGGAGTTTCCATAGCAACAAAATACATTTGAAGGAACTAAAAAATACTTTTTCTTTTTCTTTTTACTTCCATTACCCGACTACCGTGGTATATATATAGGTTTTGGCGAAATAAAAAATATTTATTTTTCTTTTTACTTCCAATAATAAAACTACCGTAGATAATGGAATTAGAGATTTCACGTGATTTACATGTTTTAGAATGTCCTGATTAGGTTTTCTTTTGTATCACAGCTACTAATTAAAATAATTTCATAAGTAACACATTATTTGAAAGCTTTGTTGATTTGGAATTGAACAGTAGATTACAGAAATTTCTACCGCCAGATATTTTAAAATTTCGATATTTCAAATTCCAATTAAATTATTTTTGATACATCATTCGAAAGATATTTTAAAGTTCTTTTAAATTATCGAAAGTTTTCACCAGATTTGCACGCTTTGAGGTCTACTGAATTAGTTTTCTTTTGTATCTCAGCTACTAATTAAAATAATTTCATGAGTAATCAGTTTTCTTTTTTATATCTCAGTTATTAATCAAAAAAATTTCATAAAAAATACATCATTCGAAAGCTTTGTTGACTTGATACACATTTTAAAGTACTTTTACATTATCGAAAATGGAATTCGAGATTTCACCCGATTTACACGTTTTGAGGTGTAATGATTAGGTTTTCTTTTGTATTTCAGCTACTAATTAAAATAATTTTATAAGTAATACATCATTAGAAAGCTTTTTGATTTGGAATCGAACAGTGGATTACAGAAATTTCTACCGCCAGATGGCGCTGTAATATTTTCAAATTTCAATATTTCAATTTCTAATTAAGATTAAATTATTTTTAATGCATCATTCGAAAGATATTTTAAAGTTCTTTTATATTATCGACAGTTTTCACCAGATTTACGCGTTTTGAGGTCTCCTGAATTAGTTTTCTTTTGTATCTCAGCTACTAATTAAAATAATTCCATAAGTAATACATCATTAGAAAGCTTTTTTGAGTTGGAATCGAACAGTGGAATACAGAAATTTGTACCGCCAGATGGCGCTGTAATATTTTAAAATTTCAAAATTTCAATTTCTAATTATGATTAAATTATTTGTAATACATCATTCGAAAGATATTTTAAAGTTCTTTTAAATTATCGAATGTTTTCACCAGATTTACACGTTTTGAGGTGTCCTGAATCAGTTTTCTTTTGTATCTCAGCTACTAATTAAAATAATTTCATAAGTAATACATCATTAGAAAGCTTTTTTGATTTGGAATCGAACAGTGGAATACAGAAATTTGTACCGCCAGATGGCGCTGTAATATTTTAAAATTTCAATATTTTAATTTCTAATTATGATTAAATTATTTGTAATACATCATTCGAAAGATATTTTAAAGTTCTTTTAAATTATCGAAAGTTTTCACCAGATTTACACGTTTTGAGGTGTCCTGAATCAGTTTTTTTTTTGTATCTCAGTTATTAATTAAAAAAAGTTCATAAGTAATACATCATTTGAAAGCTTATTTTAGTTGATACACATTTTAAAGTACTTTTACATTATCGAAAAATGGAATTCGAGATTTCACCCGATTTACACGTTATGAGGTGTCCTGATTAGATTTTCTTTTGTATCTCATCTACTAATTAAAATAATTTCATGAGTAATACACCATTTCAAAGCTTTGTTAATCTGGAATGGAACAATAGATTACAGAAATTTCTACCGCCAGATGGCGCTGTAATATTTTTAAATTTCAATATTTCATATTCTAATTATGATTAAATTATTTCTAATACATCATTCGAAAGCTATTTTAAAGTTCTTTTACATTATCGAAAGTGGAATTCGAGATTTCACCTGATTTACAATTTAAAGTGTCCTGATCAGGTTTTCTTTTGCATCTCAGCTAATTGAGTAAGAATAAGTAACTGGAATGGAACAATAGATTACAGAAATTTCTACCGCCAGATGGCGCTGTAATATTGATCTAATATTCTAATTATGATTAAATTATTTCTAATATATCATTCGAAAGATATTTTAAAGTTCTTTTACATTATCGAAAGTGGAATTCGAGATTTCACCTGATTTACAATTTAAAGTGTCCTGATCAGGTTTTCTTTTGCATCTCAGCTAATTGAGTAAGAATAAGTAACTGGAATGGAACAATAGATTACAGAAATTTCTACCGCCAGATGGCGCTGTAATATTTTTAAATATCAATTTTTCATATTCTAATTATGATTAAATTATTTCTAATACATCATTCGAAAGATATTTTAAAGTTCTTTTACATTATCGAAAGTGGAATTCGAGATTTCACCTGATTTACAATTTAAAGTGTCTTGATCAGGTTTTCTTTTGCATCTCAGCTAATTGAGTAAGACCGTTCAAAATTGGTATATGCAAGTTAATTAGGAGGGCCTGGAACGGTGGGGAAGGAATAGGTGCGCAGCGCGCATGGGTTTGGGACCCGGTGCGAGTTTTTACCCGATGATAAAATATTTTTTTTTATTTTATTTTCTTAATATTAAAAGTTTGAGTCGAGAAGGAATATGCGTGTACAGCGCTCTTATATCCTCAAGCGTGCGCGCGCAGCGCGCATGGCTCTGCGCTGCCGAAGGCAGTGGCGTCCCGGTGTGAGTTTTTACCCGATGCTAAATGATATATTTTTTAATTCTTTTTCTTGAGAATGGAAGTTTATGAGTAATAACATTGAATTTTGAGAAGTAGTAAGGATAGTGAAGGAATACGTGCGCGCAGCGCACGTGTCTACGCTGCCGAAGGCAGTGGGGACCCGGTGCGACATTTTTCGCGATCAGAATTTTTTTTTATCTTTTTTTATCACATGATACAAATTAATGCAATTTTGAGAATTCATTAATTATTGTGATTCATTTAAAAATAGTGACCAGCGAAGCGGGCGTAGCCTGCTAGTAATTAATAATTTTAAAATACAACCAATAAATACTGAAGATTACATATTAAAATTGCACAATTTAACTTAAAGATGGTAAATGAAAGTTCATTAAATTCTTATCGAAAAAAGCCTCACAAGTCAGTCATAATTTTATCAGGGTTATTTATAAAAGATAGGAGGCAAACTAGTTATAGTTTTTGTAATGGAGAATGATTTTAGCCAAAATTCACTATTAGTACCTTGGCAAACCGACAAACAAAAATAATGTATTTGAGGAGAAAAGATTAATGTTTAAACGTATGCAGATTTAGATAGATATACACAAACACACTACTCTCCCATAAGTGACCAGACATTTTCAATTTAAGACGTTTTGTTAAATATCTAGGAAAAAAATTGAAGAATTATTCTGAAATTTTAGGCATATAAAAAGAAACATGTTTTATATCATATGCAGCAGTTTTGTTCCAAAGACAAAAAAAAAAAAAAAAAAAAAAATATAACTGTTAATGAACAAATCCGTAAAAATCAATAAGAAATTTAGTCACATTGCTTACAAGAAAACGTGTTCCTAAGTTGTGTTCTCGACATAGCCACTTTTCAAAAACAGATTTCTCTTCATACTTGAAGATTTGAGATTATAATAAAAACAATAAGCTGACATTGCTAATTAACTTTAACTGAACAAACTCACCCCTTCACTACCCCCTCTCTCTTTATGCATATATACACATATCAAAATTCATTAAGGGGTTTGTGATAGACGATACATTAAATACGAAACATAAGAAGCCTTTTCCGTAAGGATTTTCAAAGCACTATACCCTTTAATACTTAGTCTTTTTTTGCTTTCTAAGTACGTTGGTGTTTTAAAGTACTATCTCATTAAATCTGCACTAATTACTATTATGGTGTGATATGCAAAATTTTTATTAATCATATCTGTAAATATTTTAATATAAGTAACTAAATATATTTGAAATGCATTTTATATTTATTCCATAGTCCGTGATATAAATGTATAAAGCAACAGAAAAATATATAGAATGATTATGATAATATTTGTTGATACCCATACGGATTTTAAAATGTAGATCCATTTATCACTGTCAAAATAATTTAATACATATTCAGCACAACTTAAAAATTTAGAAAAAAAATCCCTTTACTCGAAATATAAAACCATAGAAACTTCACTCAAACCACTTGAGAATTTTTTCACTCATCTTTTGAAAACACCATCTAGGATCGTATTTTGTAAACAACAGCATGAATATATAACTTGAATCTCGAGGCATTCTATATTTTAAAATAATAATAAGAGGTTTACCCCAAAAAAAATCACTTTCATTTATTTTTGATTATTTTTTTTTTTTTAACTTCAGCTATTCATATATTCTAGCTTGCTATAAATATAAAGTAGTTTCACAAACTATTATTTACACAATAGGAACCAGCTGTAGAGTTGATTTCCCTGGCGGGAAATAAGAATGAATGAAGATAGTCTGGTTCGAAAATATACCTTCTCAATTCTTCCAGCTGCATTTTATTTTTTCGATATTACGATGACGTGCCTTTGGAATGCATCCAGATAGAATATGCTTATTATAATTTATGCTTTCCCAAATGGATATGCTAGTGGAATATTTCCATAACAAAACCGTTATTCGAACTAAAAAAATAATGCATGCCGAGGGTAAATTTATAAAATAACATGCTATGTACATGTATTTCATGATGTTACGGATGTTCCAGTGTCGTTTAAAATTTATATATAAAACTAAACACATACCTATACCTTCTTTATTTCTAAAAGTATATCATTTGACTGATCGCATCATATATAGTTATATATATATATATTTAATTTGCACAATGATATTTATGAATCATTATATTATTATAGTGATTCTGTATACAATTGCATAATTTTCGTGGTTAAGGAATAGAAAAAGTGATAATATATCTTAAAACGCGTGTATTTCTCAATAAAACTTTGTATTACGAAATATGTGTAACACTTAAACCAATGTTAGAAAAAGTTTAAACATTGAAAAACTAGAATAGGAGTTAGTCTTGTATAGATTTCAATTATTTCGTTCTTATTCACTATTTTTATTTCCATACAAATATGGGAGAATTATTAATAATTTAAGAATAATGCATGTTTTTACACTTTAATTTTACTGAAATGCGAATTTGTCCTCTATACGTATTAAAAATAAATTTAATTATTCATTATTAAACATCTGTAATTTTTTACCGTAATATAGGAAAATATTTCATAAGGTGGGAACATGCTTGCCAACATTCTAATTAATATTCCGTAGCAATTTTTAGTACCCGCCATTTTTGCACATTTTTTTTTTTTTTTTTTTTTTTTGTAAAATCAACTTTCTCTAATTGTAATTACGATTAAATAAGAAGAAAACTACTCTCCAAAAAACTGGCGTGAAAAAAGGCGGGTTCTAACAATTTTTCGTAAAATTAATTAGAATGTTTGCAGGTATGATTGGGAAGTCAAAGCTTCTGTTTGACTATTTTTATGCCCTAGCTAGACCCTTGTTGCAGTTAACTTAAAAATGATTGTGCAAATTCTGACTGCAGCCAGTTGATTTTTCTTTTCTTTTCTTTTCTTTTTTTTCGCATGTAAAATACAGAGTCATGTGACCGACCGAAAACAGTGACAAATCTTTACACTACATTAACAAAAAAAAAAAAAAAAAAAAAAAAAAAAAACGTATCAACAGTTATTGTAGATCAATATAAATAGTTTAATTCGTTGAATTGGTTTTATTCATTCACACACACACACATATACATGTATACAGAATTCACCTTCTCAATTTTTAGGGCAGCAATTTCTTTATTCTTTATTCTGCATTAGGGTAACATGGTGCTAGATAAAATGTGTCACATCTAATTTACTATACAATCTCATACACATGTGGTAATTCAGATTTTCAAAATAATATATGTATTTATAATTCGAAATCTTCCTGTTACTTCAAAATTTACGGAATTATATATATTGCACTTTCTATTTAGTTACCCCTTCTTCTGAAAAGTATTCGGCAGGCTCTCACTTTGAGGCACAAAACTACTAAAAAATAATGATAATGTCATTTACTGCGCGCATGTAAATACACGTAATCTTTTTGTATGGAAATGACATTATTGCGTGCTGATAATTGTGCCCAATGGGATCATTTAAAGCAGTTGTAATCAAAGCGGGAAACTGTCATAATTCAACTGTACTTCTCTGTGATGAAAATCGTCTGCATTCATCATGGATTTATATATATATATATATATATATATATGAATGATAGTTTAAATAATTAATATGCACTGCATGAATTTGTACAGGAATATATAAAAGAAAGTTTTGTAGCAGCCACAACATATTAGTTTGGACTTAACCTCGTCTTTCATACACTTCATTTAGTTTTTCTCTAACCCTTTAAATTTCACTACATATTTCCTTTTGAAAATTGTGAAATTAATTTAAAAAATGATTTTTAGACGCATCACTCATCATAAATATACAGTCGGTAACAAAAATGTCAGAACACTAGCAAAAAATCCTATCTAAAAAAAGTACACTTCATACGGTTTTACTAAATAAATCCTTATCGAATCATGTACTTACACTGACTAAGAAAACGTTTGGACAAGGATTTATTTAATAACACCGTATGAAGTGTACTTTTTTTACATAGGAATTTCTGCTAGCGTTTGGACACTTTTGTTACCGACTGTACAAATGAAAAAAAAAAAATTAGCAAATTTTATTTTCCAGAAATTTAGGTTTTAAAGTGAAAACAATGAACGGTAATGGGATATTTTACTATGTTTTTATTAACTTCGATTCTTGTTTGTATGTTTGTTTGTTTGTTTGTTTGCCCAGTACAAATCTTGCAATCGATTTTTAACTAACTTCCCGACTAGCTAGATATTTGAAATTTTCAGGACAGCTCACAACACGGTGACAATACATTTTTCTAATAATTTTAGTCAACTATTTCAGGTCCCGCTGTCTTCGGCAGCGCTTATATGATTCGACAGAAAATTTATTTAACTAACTTCCCGACTAGCTAGACATTTGAAACTTTCAGAATTGTTCAGAACACGGTAAAACTGCATTTTTTTAATACCTTTATCCAACTGTTTCGGGTTCCTACTACCTTCAGCAGCGTTATCAGTACAAAGCTTGCAATCGGTTTTTCACTAACTTTCCGACTATCTAGACATTTGAAACTTTCATGCAAGCTCAAAACACGGTGACAATACATTTTTTTAATACTTTTAGTCATCTGTTACAGGTCACTACTGCCTTCGGCAGCGTTTATATGATTCAACAGAAAATTAATTTAACTAACTTCCCGACTAGCTAAACATTTGAAACTTTCAGAATAGTTCAGAACACGGCAAAAATGCATTTTTTAAAATACTTTTAACCAACTGCTTCGGGTTCCTGCTGCCTTCGACAGAGTTACCAGTACAAAGTTTGCAATCAATTTTTCACTAACTTCCCGACTAGCTAGACATTTGAAACTTTTAGGATAGCTCAGAACACTGTGACAATACTCTTTTTAAATACTTTTAGTCAACTGCTTCAGGTCCCTACTGCCTTCGGCAGCTATTATATGATTCAACAGAAAATTTATTTAACTAAATTCCCGAGCAGACATTTGCAACTTCCACAATAGTTCAGAACACGGTAAAAATACATTTTTTTTTAATACTTTTAGCCAACTGTTTCGGGTTCCTGCTACCTTCGGCAGCGTAACCAGTGCAAAGCTTGCAATCGATTTTTCCCTAACTTCCCGACTAGCTAGACATTTGAAATTTTCAGGATAGCTCAGAACACGGTGGAAATATATTTTTTTAATACTTTTAGTCAACTGTTTCAGGTCCCTACTGCATTCGGCAGCGTTTATATGATTCAACAGAAAATTTATTTAACTAACTTCCCGACTAGCTAGACATTTGAAACTTTCAGGATAGTCCAGAACACGGTGGAAATGCATTTTTAAAATATTTTTAACCAACTGCTCCGGGTTCCTGCTGCCTTCGGCAGCGCTACCAGTATAAAACTTGCAATCGATTTTTCACTAACTTCCCGACTAGCTAGATATTTGAACTTTCAGGATAGCTCAGAACACGGTGACAATACATTTTTTTAATACTTTTAGTCAACTGTTTCAGGTCCCTACTATATTCGGAAGCGTTTATATGATTCAACAGAAAATTTATTTAACTAACTTCCCGAGTAGCTAGACATTTGAAACTTTCAGAATAGTTTAGAATACGGTGAAAATGCATTTTAAAAATAGTTTTAACCAAATGCTTTTGGACCCTGCTGCCTTCGGCAGCGTTACCTGTACAAAGCTTGGAATCAACTTTTAACTAGATAGCCATTTGAAACTTTTATAATAGCTCAAAACACGATAACAAGGAATTTTTTTAAAATTTTATCCAATTGCTCCGGGTTCCCGCTGCCTTCAGTAGCGTTTATATGATTCAACAGAAAATTTAAAAACATGGTATAAAAAAGTTCTTTTTATCTTGTAATTATTTTTCCCTTAAACAAACTAATATAAAAATTGCAGAGAAAAAATCAGATACTTTAGAAATATAAAACATTTATATTTTGACTTACTTATTAAGAAATTCAAATAATGATTTATTCAGAAAAGAAGCAAGTGTGGTGTAAACATTGTCACAGCAACAGCACCAGGTGCCTAGCCAAATATTGTTGCTACAGCTCTGGCTTTATTATTTAATTTTTTACTTTATTTACAAATTTACGAATTTATTCATAAAATTAACTATACTTTCTAATTGTTTTACCAGAAAAAAAAAACTTTATAGTCATAATTGCAAAATGTTTAGTGCATATAAATTATTTAAAAAAGATAAAGAAATATATAAAGATATATACCCACATAAATACTTTCTTTCATTTATATATATATATATATATATATATATATATATGTTCATATAATTCCAGAAAGCGATAGTTTAAGAAATTGCTGAAAATCCAAGAAATGTTCATTTTCTACTCTTATCTTAAGTCTTGCGATTTGGAGTTTGGTTTTTCCCAGAAATCAAACATTTTACATAACTTTTCAGACATTTCTGTTTATTTATATGAAAAATTGAAAGTTGCAATTTATGACTGAGAAAGTAAATTCACGTGTTATTATTTAAAACTATATTTGGCTTCATCTGAAATAGCATTTTTTTTTTTTTTTTTTTTGCTGTAGTGCTGCCATGCAGTGCAAAGAAAATGAATAAGAGTTAAATATTCTATTAACACTTTGTAAAAATACTAAAAAAGTACTGCAAAAAAAAAAAAAGGGTGCAATATTTGGTTTTGGGGCGAAACCAATGAACGTTAAAGGGTTAAGAAATGCACCCCTGGCTGCTGAGAGGTTTTAAATTCGAAGCTGGTAGTTAGGAAATGCGAAGTTCGAACGCAAGACAGGACCATAGGCTTAACCGCTTGGAGTTTTCCGTGACTTCCTCTGTAATTCACGTGAATATGGCCTAGTAACTATCAGTGTTCCCTCCCGCTCTAGTACGTTCTCAAATCTAGAATTTTATCACAGACATTCGGCTACAATTCTAATTCCAAAACCAACACCGCCATTTAAGATATAGCAGTCTTGGACTAACACAATAACAGGATTTTTCTCGATAAGATCAATTCTGTAATATTATTTCACTGGTTTTTAAGATGTATTGAAACTAAGTAACTGGAAAACCATGTTGAAAGAGCTTTTTTTTTGAGTGTGTGTGAAAACCTTATAAATTTTTTGCATGATTTTCATTCCTTGAGAACAAGCCAGGTGCAGTGTTCGAATCAGGAGTCAAACATGGCTGTTCATAGTCCTTTACGGGTCATTTGCAAAACATTAAGACTTGTAGCGGTTTTCAGTATTTTAACGCATTGCATAATTTGCGCAGATTATTGCGTCATCTCATGCAATGTTCTCCTGCTATAAATAAAGGTGCCCGGCACATTTATCGCCAGTTATTTATTGGATTTTGTCGTAGACAATGCTGTTGCTTAATTATTGTAATGGATAAAAAACCTTCATTTACTGTTACAAAAAGGTCAGATATATTGACCCTGCATAAAATTGGATTTTCTGAACGTCAAATAAATTCGATAGTAAATGTGAGTAATACAGCTCTGCATTAATCTATTAGTAAATTTAAAATTTCGAGAAAATTTGTGCACCTTAGAAGCGGTCGCCCTAGAAAAACGAGTGCACGCGAGGATCATGTGGTAAGAAGGGTGGTCGTACGATATTCGAGAACTTCCTACAATACGATTAGACATTCACTGGCTTCAAAAGACACAAACATCAGTTTGAGTACTATTTAAAGATGTTTGGCCAAATATATTCGTTTATCATCCCATAATCCTGCTAGGAAACCTCGACTTACTCCAAGTATGAAAAAGAAACGACTCTTAAGGTCCACAAGTTTTCCGGAAATTTTAAATTTATTAATAGTTTGATGCACAGCTGTCTTGCTCACATTTACCCTCCAACTTATTTGACGTTCAGAAAATCCAATTATGTGCAGGGTGAATATATCTGACCTTTTTGTAACAGTAAGAGAAGGTTTTTTACCCATTACAATAATTGCACAACAGCACTGTCTACGACAAAATACAATAAACAACTGGCAATGAACGTGCCGGGCACATTTATTTATAGCAGTAGAATGCGTCTGATGCAATCAACACATGAGATGACGCAATAATCTGCTCAAATGATGCAATGTGTTAAAATACTGAAAACCAGCTACTGTTAAACTTTTGCAAATGACTAAGCATTTGGTACTGCTCAAAAAAGCCTTTATAAGGGAAAAAAAAATACCTTACACCGAAATCATAATATTTCTTCCTTATGGAGAACCAAAAACTCATAATTATTCAATTTTATGTTAAAAGACTTTTTGACAAAACGAAACGCAATAATCCAATGACCAGATATATCCTGTCTTGGAGATAAGAAATTTGCTTCATTTGAGAAAGCATATGTCATAATAAAAGTAATAATTGCGATTAAAAGAATGAAAAAATAGAGAAAAGAAACTGACGAAACAGGTTTCAAAGCATAAAACAATATATTAAAATATTTAAGAAAGAAACATAGCAAATTTGAAATAAATACAATGCAAAAGAGTACCTTTACCTAAAGCTTCTAATTACAAAAAAGTTTTAAGAAATATTAACTAATTTGTTAGTATAAGTAATAATTTAAGTACAACTACAAGAAAACATGAAATGAATATGTCAGGGTTCTCAATTTTCATATTTTTGGGCACCGGTAATTTTTAATAGGTTTTATTATTATTATTTTTTTTCCACGATTAATTAAGGTTAATCGTAAAAACAATCTTTTAAAAGTCGCTCTTCGAAAATTCCGGTGCCTAAAAATGTGATGAGTGGGAACCCTGAAATCTAGAGACCAAGATTTACTGATAAAGATAATTAGTTTTGTAACATGTTTTTCTGTTTATTTTTCTGTATATTCTGCTATTTCATAAATAAAAAAGATTTAAAAAAATCATTAACGTCTTGACACCCGAGAAAAAACTAAACATTGTTTTTAAGGTATTCTAGTATTATTTTGATTAAATTTCAATATTAAAAAAGAAAAAAGAGAAAAATACTTTTCAAAAATTTTAATTAGCTTAAATTTAAGTAATTCTGTTTACAATTAGAAACAAAACAAACAAACAATTTGCAAACAAAATATTTTTAAGAAAACACTATCTAAAATTCTTAAAATTAACTTTAACAAATTAATTATACATCTCTTAATATAAATTGAAGTCTAAAACGTTCAAATTTCAATTATTTTATTAAAACACATAACGATATATTTTTCTTTGCTTTTCTCTTTGTCGACAGATCGATGTGTTTTGCTTTTACTCCATTTAAAGCTACGATAAAGTTGATCACTTCACAATTTTGTAGTACAGTCTCTTGGAAAACTATTAGAATAGTCTTTTTCCAATTGAATATCATGCATTTGAATGCTAGTAAACACAATCTGTTCATTTTATAGGCATTTTACGAAAGTACTCAATTGGGTACCAAGGATTCCAAGAGGTTAAAGAACTGAAAACAACTGAAGAAATTATTCCCTAATAAAAGATGCCAGTAAAAATAATCTTTTTTGAAAAAATGAATTTTGTCGATTTATTTAAAATTTTATTATATTATTTTAGATGCTTATGTTTTTTGCAATTAAAATTAACAAGAAAAATTGTTATATTATTCATTAAAACGTAAATTTTGAAATGAAGTATTTTCTCAGCAAAAACACTATCAAAAAAATTATAAAAAAAGCCATTATTTTTTTTATAAATTGACAGAATAATACGCCTAACAAAGCATCATTCAAGGGCAAAGTATTTGACCACTATTTAAACAATCTTTTAAAAATATTTAGATATTATCTAATACAATAAAACACCAATGAAAATATAATTCAGACATCTATGAAAATTCAAGTAGACAATGGAACTAGAATCTCAGTTAATTTTGTCATTAATCATTCTACTTACAGACGGCGAATTATAGAACAAAATTCCAAAATTATGGTCGACCGACTATCAAAAGAATTTTAATTTATCTAGGAACTAAACTGCAATGATAAAAGCAGAATTTTATTTGAATTCAATGAAAAATTTATTGTAGTTCTGAATGCTTAAATAACATAATACCAATTCAGGTTGTTTAATTGTTGATTATTTTAAACAGACATGTTGGATGACTGGTAGCTATTAGTGCTTATTTCAATAAATTTATCTTGAATTTTTTTTTTATTTACTTATTATTAATTATGAATATATAACTATGCGTACATAGTGTAAACATGCATTATTATATTAAAGTATGGTATAAAAATTGATAAGCAACCATAAAAATCTGAATGAATATTTTTTTATCTAAACATAAAATCGAAAATTAATGATTTTAAATATAGATATGTTAACATTTGATAAATATAATTTAGTATTTTATCAGGATTCCTTAAAATAATTAAGGTAGTATGGGTTGGCAACATAAAAGAAGAAAATTTTTTTGTAACATCCCACTTTCATTCTTCAATAATGCGCCTAATCATTATTACGAGCCTAATGAAAGGGCATTAAACCTGAAACAAATGTTGCAAGTTAATGAAATTAATGTTTTTTTCTAGAAAAGTTTCTATTTATTACTTCTACATTTGTCGCGAACTTGTTTTTTGGTAAAATGTATTTACACTATTTTGTAATCGTTCTCTGCTCTCGTGGGGATCAACTTTAATCCCGGTGGCATCTTCCGTTCGTCTACTTCTGTCACGCAATGAGCAGTTTTCATTCCATGAGACTCCAAGTGCTAGAGAATTTCGGGAAAGGTAACACTAATGCTACAGGCACTCTATAGTTGCGAGTTTCACATCCCGGTGATAAAGTAAACAAAAATATATCTCGTGTTATAATTTGCATGTAAATAATTGATTTAAAATTTTGAACTGTCTGAGTAAATCCTTGGCCAGAATTTTGATTTTATTTTTCTTTAAAAAATTGAGCTTTTGGCTGTGTTATAAAAATTTCAGGTTGTTTTATTTAGAATTAGTTTTAATTCCAATAAAACAATATTCAATCCTCTTTATCAATCAGGGGCCCATATTGAGATTAAGTACTTCGTATTGCAAGTTTTTGTACTAAAATTAGCATAGCCGTTAAAAAAATACGTTGAGGAATTGCTATTGAAAAGTTAATAATAATAATAATAATGATGATGATGATGAGAATAAAATGAATGAAAATACCATGGATTTAAAAAAAATTCACAAACATTTTGCAGTTTATGAGGTCTTCAAATAATTTTTTATTTTATAAATTTAACATGTTTTAGTTAAAAAACTGTGTTTAAAACTATGTTATATAAAGTTCAAGTTATTTTGTTTTCAATCAGCTTCAATTTCAGTAAAACAATATTCAATCTTCTTTATAAATTAGAGATCCATGTTGAGTTTAAAAACTACATATTGTAAACTTTCGTTCTAAATTTAATATAGGATGTTTAAAAAATACGCTAGGGAATTCCTGTTTAAAAGCCATAAAAAAAAAAAAAAGAAAAAAAAAGAAAAAGAAAAAGAAAAAGAATGAAAATACCGTGAATTTAAAAAAATCACAAATATTTTGCAGTTTAAAAAGTTTTCAAGCAAGTTTTTATTTTAAAAATTTAATATGTTTTAGCTACATTTTCTTCATAGAAAACTTAAGAACTCATAAATAAAGCCTGTATTTTACATGATTGTAAAATAATAATGATAGTAAAATTTAATTCAAATATTAATGTAATTTATTTAATGTCTATATTTTAAAAAACTAAGATAATTAATAAAATTGAATAATAATAATAATAGTAAACTTCAATAATTTATGAGTGTGTAAACGACGATTTAAAATTATGAAAAACGCAATTTGCAAATTATTAAGTTGAATTATACTAAGTGTTTGAAAAGATCTATACAATAATTCATAATTATAGCGGTCGTAAAAATTTCGTCTTCTACATGATGGGGACTCAATGGAAAAATTTGAATAATTTGTTTTGTGGATTAAAATCGGTCATTTATTTCTCTAATGTTGCAATATCTTTTTATCTCCGACAAAAATATAACTTTTTTCAATATTGCGAATGCAAAATCAAGACATTGATCAAAGAATGAACTTAGTATCATTATTTATAGTAGATTATATTGGCATATAATTGTAATAAATTTATATGAAAATATTTTTTTTTCCAGTCACCAGAAAACAAAGAGAGAAAATATCATCTAATATTTGGACAATGCATGTAATATGTTTTTCTTATGACTTTGAAATCGAATCACGTACAATAAAGAAACGGATAACCTTGCAGTACACCCTTCGGCAAAATCATAAATAATACGTTGGGACACATCTACAATAGTATATTTTGCTCTTTATAAGAATAAATAATGTGTAAGTATGGGAATATCACAGAAAGGATTATCATTCTTTCCTATAATCAAAATTTTTAAAGCTATAAATCACAACAAAATCATTTATAGATTATATTATTAAAACTAGTATGATGTGACCACCGCAAGATTTTCTTCTATATAATTTTACACAAATTCATGCAATACAAATCACTTATTAAAGTAGTAAAGTATTTTCCAGGATAAATGCAGACTACTTTTATCTGACAGAAATACAAAAACAAATGCCGAAAGAATGTCAAATTTGTGCTAATATCCGAAGAAATGCGGCTTTTTTTAAAAGTTTTTTTAAGGTTTTTTTTCCTTTCTTTTTTTTTTTCTTTCGTTAAAAATTGAAAAAAAAATCGATAACTTTGTTTTAAATTATCACACATTTGTGGCTCAAACATTCGTTGTAAAGGTATGGACGATACTCTTTGAAAGATACATATATTAAAAATTTACACCCCCCCCCCTGGGGGGAAGGAATTCTTCTTTATACACAAGCTTTTTTTCCTAGTTTACAACTACTATTATCATTAATTCATATTAATTTTACAACCACACGTTAAAAATAACTCTCATTATGCTCCTTTATACAAAGTTTTGTCCTATACTGCCATATTAAAAATTTAGAAATAATGGGATCACAGTCCTACCTGTTAAACAATTAATCCCCAAATATAATGAGCAGCACTAGTTTAGGTCAGTGTCCAACTAAATACCAAGTTAGGATAAGTTTCGTTCATTGGTTTGTGAGATACAGCGTCCACAATAAAAGTAATACACATAGACAGACGTTTTCTAAAAACAGTCGAATCAATTTCAGGAGTCTCAAAACGTGTAAATTCATCAAGAAATGGAGTTTGAAAATTTTACCGATTTCAGTCTTTTTATATTATATATATAGAAGAAAGTAAGAAGAGCCACTCTGAATGATTTCTTCTTCTACACGATGAGGACTAAAGTGAAAATTTAAAATTTAGCTTTCTTTGAAATATCTCTTTAGCTCTCTTTGAAACATCTCTTATATTTTCTATGAAAAATCTATGAAATATTTCTTTAATGTAAAAAAAAAATATTGCATTTTAGAAAAATATACGCAATTTAACTTTTTCACAAATCGAACTGATTCGTACAATTCAAAACATTTACTTACGTGTAACCTTAGAATCATTATTTATAGGTTCTTTTGGTATTTATGTCTGATAAATTTCTATGAAAATAACATACTTTTTGTCACTAGAAAATAAGGAGAGAAAAACTCGTCTGATATTTGGACAATGCACCGTGTAATATGCTTCTCTTAAGATTTTGAAAACAAATCACGTACTATAAAGAAAAAGATATCTTTGGAGCACACTCATGGGTAAAACTCATAAATAGTCTGTTAAGAGACAACGAAAGTATATTTTCCTCTTTATAAGAATTAATAATGTGTAAGTATAGGAATATCCACAAGGAATCCTGGAGCTCCACACCAAGGATAAATATTCTATGAAAAAAACAAAAAGTATTAAAGCTATAAATAGAACATACGCATTAATAGATTCTGTTATTAAAAAAGAAAGCGTGGTAAACATTCATATCTATAATTATTCGAATAATTTCTTGATCTACGCGATGATAACTAAATGGAAATTCTGCAAAATAAGCTTTTCTTGATTAAAATCTATTATGTGTGTCTCTAATTTAATTTTTTTTCTTTTTGTCTCAGAGAAGAAAATATATGCAATTTACTTTTCTCATAACTGAAATGGGTTTGTACAATTAGAGATATAATTTAAAAATTAAGCTTAGTATTAATATTTAAGGTTATTTGGAGATAAAATGTAATAAATTTCTAGAAAAAAAATTTAACTAAGAAATGAGGAGATTAAAACTCATCTGATATTTGGACTACAGAAAATAATATGTTTGTCATAACATTTTTAAAAACGAATCGCATATAATAAAGAAAAGGATATCATTGGAGAAAACTTTTGGGTGAAAATCATAAAAATCTGTTTGGACATAACTAAAGTACCTTTTGCTATCTATAAAATTAATGATGTCTAAGTATAGAAAAAAGCACACTAGGATGTCGAGGTGTGGTGTAAAAGTTATCGCCGATTGACTGCACGAGGGTCCTAATTTAAGTAGAGTGCCCTCCATAGATGCATTTTTAAGGGATCTTACCGAGTTCTATTTACGCAAGTTTAGGAAAAATCCACAGAAAACTCCTAACTCTTCTATAGCGACCTAAAATCGAACCCGACATTTTCCGTCCGCTAGTTTCGACAACAAAATCTCTCGTAGCTATTACACTAAAGACAAACATTCTTTCATTTAACAAAAATATTTAAGATATTAATCGAACAGAAACTTTAATACATTCTGTTATTGAAAACAAAAGAAAGGAAAAAGTTCATATTTCTGACTATGTGAAAGATTTCCTTTACACGATAGGGACTAAACAAAAATTTATATATATATATATATATATATATATATATATATATATATATGTATGTGTGTGTGTATGTATGTACTAAGGATTAAATTCTGTGATGGTAGTGATGGTACACTTCTTCCTAGTGATGGTATACTTCTTGTCTCAGATGAGAAAATTATAAGTTTAATTTTTTCAAAATTTGAATGGTTTCGTTTAATCTAAGCCATGAACTTAAGAATAAACTATCTATTTAAGCCTGATAAATTTCTTTAAGATTTTTTTTTTTTTCCTTCAGAAAAATGAGAAGAGAAAAAATAGTCTGATATTTGGACAATACAGAATGTAATATGTTTTTCTTAAGACTTAGAAAACGAATCACGTACACTAAAGAAACGGATGTCTTTAAAGTAGGCTCTTGGTCCAAAATCATAAATAACCTGCTGGGACACAACTAAAGTACATTTTGCCTAGGATAAGAATTAATAATGTGTAAGTATACGAATATAACTCCAAGAATAAACATTCTTTCTTACAATATATATATATAAGCTATAAATAAAATAACCGCATCACTAGATTCTTTTATTAAAAAGAAAGTGCATTACAAGTTAGGTATATTTAATTAATAATTCAGTTTCTCAATTCAACTTGATTAATTCATAAATTTTAGAGTTATATGTTGAATAACCTTAATTCAAAGCAAAAAATGCATCTATACAACTTGATTAATTTAAATTTTAAGACTAAACTTTTTGTCCTGAATTAAAATTATTCAATTTTTTAATTAATCAATGGAAGTAAAGCACACTGATATATATATATATATATATATATATATATATATATATATATACCGCTTTCATCTAAAACAAATAAGTGGTCAGTTTCTAAATCCCTAAACCAGAAATATAAATTAAGCCAATAAGCTGAATAGACGAAATGGTCAAGAATTTTTAGTCTATTTTCATTTCTAGATGGTGAAACAATATTATAAATATTATGAATATCATGAATTCTTTGTATTGCGAGAAATTCTCGCTTGATTTTCTAGAATTGGGTCATAAACTAAGATTGTAGTTGCTAAAACTCATCTCTTGTGTTCGCATTAATTTGCAGAGATTTTTAAATATGTTTGACTACGATAATATAGACGAATGCTCTAGAGCTCTAATAGGGGTTTCTAGAACTCGCTTTCAAAGGAGACTCTAGAATTTATATGACATGGAACTATTTTGTTAGAGCCACAATTTAGATTCTAGATGTCAGTTACAGAATTTTTTCTCAGTGCTCCTGAATCTCAGTATATATATATATATATATATATATATATAGCATTCAAATGTGGTTGGTGCATTTGTCTTTTTTCTTCAAATCTGTTAAAATGCAGAATTTAAAGATGTAATCGACCTTCGGTAAATTATGCGACTTAGAATTCGCGTGAGTAGTTTAGTGATAGGCATGTTGCACCATGAACCACAGGTTCAATTTCTTTCTAGGACATTTTTCGTTCTAAAAAAAGTTACGCAAATTTTAACGCAAAAACATGTTAAGATAGAGGATAATTATTAGAATAACAGCTACATAATTCAAAAATGATCAGAGTGTTATTATTATTATTATTATTATTATTATTGGCAGTAATCTTTCCACTCTCTATGATATTCATACATATAAAATTAATTACAATTAAACGCAAATTTTAACGTGAAAATGTATTGCGATAAACTTAATATCTAACATAAATATAACTACATAGATAAAAAATGATCAGTGTGTTATCATTATTATTATTTGCAGTATTCCTTCCATTCTATACGATATCCATACATGTAAAATTAATTACAATAAATACACCTATGATAGTAAAAATATTAATTTTTTAGAAATAAAAATGTATTTAATTTAACAAAATTTTGCTTATAAACTTACTTCATAAAATGTTTGGAAATTTTAAATTTGCGATTTAGAAATAGAGCATTTTAACTGCATTTTGACAGATTGGAACTAAATAATTTAAATTCAGATTAAACGTTTGATAATCGTATTATATTTTGATGTACTATTGTTTTAATTGGAAAATTTCCTAAATTACACAGCTTTATTTATTTATTTATTTTTTTTATTTATTTGTTCAATTATTTACTTTTATTAAAAATATGATTTTTTTTTTATTATTGTTGAAAAGTAGAATGAATCATTGGCGCAAATATTTGTTAAGCTTTCATAAAATAAAGCCCTGTATAAAATTAATTTTGTTTGGAGTATTTTTTATAGGTTTAGAAAAACATATTTATTAGTCAAAATATTTAAAATCATAATGTTAGAATAAAGCATTTTTGGAAATGTTTGTTTACTGGAAGATGCTATTACCACGGATATTTAAATGTTAATTTCTGATATCTTTTCATTAATGAACGAATGCTAATATAATTTTTTTATGATTTTTTTCTTTTATTTTGAGTTAAAAATATAAAATTGTGAAATGTATGTGGCTAGTTTGTTGCAACTCAGCAACTAAAAAATTTTCAGTTTATTAAGTACAATTGAAAACTAATTTCAGTAACATTTTAATTAATCTGGAATGAGAACTTGAAATAATTTCTTGTTAGACGTTAATTTGGAGCCTCTTATAAACTATGGTTTGTTCGAATTTTTTTAAAATAATACTGAACAACACTTACGAATCTAACGGAAATGCGCTTCATTTGAGCGACAGCTTAAATATAAGTCCATGTTCATATAAATCAACATTCAATGAAATTTGTTCACTGAGCCTAAGTAATTTCAAAAATAAAACTCGAATATATTTATTAAATTGAAATACCAATGAAATTGGACCTGAAAAAATAAAAAATAAATAAAAATAATAATAGTATATAATAATAATAATACATTATATTTTATATTGAATAAAAAAGCACCACAAAACTGGCGTCGTAAAAAATATTACTTACAAACTTTGAATAAACAACATAAAATGCAATAAACTCATAACAATTGTTTCGGGTCGAAAAAACACACGACCCTTCATCAGGCGAATAAAGTAAGCACGAGTGCTGCAGTCAAAGCGGCAAGTGCGTTGCCGCTTTGACTGCAACTAGATTTTAGACCTTTCGTCATATATATCTAAGTACTGAAGGAATCATCTTGAAACTTTAGCAGTGTGCAGAACATGTTATACTTCAAACATTTCAGTGAAAGTTTTACCCCGAAAGTAAAAGCAGTACCAATAAAAAATTAAAACGTTGCGCGCCCTGTCAGCCATCGGTGGCTGACAGTGTCAAATATGATATAAAGCCGCATCAACCATCGATGGCGGATATAAAATAGGATATAAAACTAAAAATATTACATTTAATGATTGAAAATTTATTAAAAATTTGCTTAATTTTTATTTATTACAGGATGAATCATTATGGAATTTTAATGGATTTTAAGGATTTGCGTTCCGCTCAATGTGTTAATCAAATTTGATCTTCAAAAAAAGTAAGAGAATATCCAATAAAAAGAAATATGAACTTTTATAGCACTAATTATTGAAAACTATGGGAAAAAAACACATTACATTCTCTTAACAGTTTCGAATTTTCATTTTTTACTAGAAAAAAGTCCAAGTGTATATAAAAAAGTATAAAATCAAAATGGCTCACTAAGGCTAAAAGAGTCCAATTCTTTCATTGATACGTTTCCAAGAAAAATACAATTTTAAAACTCAAATACATTTGTAAAATATTTTAGATGTTCGAACTTCTGAAATATTTACTCACTGTGACTCTCGGTGGAATCTGATTCGAAAAGGTATATAAATCCAATAATAAATATACATGAAACTTCTACAACACTGCTTACTGCGGGTCATGAGAAAAAAAAATATATTATATGATTTGAACGATAAAGTCTACATAAGACATTTGTGATGTATACTTTGAAAGATATTTTCTGTCATTGGAATTCCTCTGAAAAAAAGATACCCATTTGAGCTTTTTAAAGCATAAAGAAAAGAGGAGTTTATTTTTTCCTTTACATGAAGTAAAGACGTTAGGTTAAAACAGGATTTACATATCCTAATAACACTTTAGATATGCAGTTTTGATTCTGTCAGAAGCAACATTTTAAGTTAAAGTATATAGAATTTGAATGGACAAATATGCATCTACATAAAAAGAGTATTAAGACAGTTTATTCATGTAAAATAGATTGAAAAGATTTCAATGTTCAATTTTTTATATTTCTTTTATCCATTGAATGCATTCTTAACTGTTGAAAAAGCACTGGATATCACGCAATCAAATATAATGCAAGAAAAATTTCAAAATTTACCTATTTCATATTGGACTAAAACACAAATCTCATTTCAAAATCTGGTGGTGGACATTTTGGTGCTTAGGAAGAAGTGATTCTTTCATCCGTTTTAGTCTCCGCATTTAAAACGAAACGAGTGACTTCGTAGTTCTGAATAGGTTGGTTTGAATTATTAAATTCAAATTTTCTCTTGATATGTAAAAAGAAAAAAAAATCATAAGTAATATTTTACTAAATGATTATCTATTTACTTTATTTTTTCAGTGTTTACAACTTGCAAATCATGGCATATTTAATATTGCCCAGAAAAACACTATATTATGGTTTACCTCAGAAATATACACTTAATCATTAATTCTTCATTTTTAAAAAATTTTCATTATGCTTTTTTAGATATGTTACTGATTTTCATCCCTTGTATCAGATAGATTTTCAATAAAATTAATGTATATCAGAAAGCTTAACAGACTGATAGATATGCAGTTTTGTTTCAGACTAGCAGTTTCAGAATATGCAGTTTTGGTGCTGTTAGATATGCCGTTTTGTTTTAGAATACAGAAAATTGTTAAAATCTGCTGATGCTACATGAATCATACATAAGTCATTTTTACAAACCGATAACCTTCGTTTTCTGACGTAATGACAACAAAATTATGATACAAAAATAAGTTTAGCATGTTTAATATAAATATTATTTTTTTTTTCTAAAGGTGCGGCCATTCCAATTTCGACTAAGCATGGCCAGGGGGTCGCCGAATTGATATCCATTTGTGAAAGAGCAGCCAAGGGGCGGCCATCACTGCACATCCATGCTCTGTCCGGGATTTGAACACGGGTCCCACGGTGCAGGAATCAGGGATGCTAGCCATCACGCCATATGAGCGGCTTGTTTGCTATTACTATTTTAACAGTAAACAAGTATATTACTATTACTTACCATTATTACACCAGATTAATAAATATTTGGTTGAAACGAGACTTTTGTTAAATTAAACAAATATTATGTTGATATAGTCTCAACAAAAATTTTGTTAACCAGAACCAAATGGTTTTGTTGTTTAACCAAACTGTTTTGTTTATATAACCATTGTTTGTTTAAATAAACAAAATTATTTTGTAGATTTAAACAAACAATTTTGTTTATTCAGTGCATCGTTTGCTCATTGGCTGTTTGCAGTAAGGTTTATGACGTAGCTTATCGGACTACTCAGTGACAGTCATTTTTCTTCCACCCTCCAAAATTCCCTACTTTAGAAATCAGCGACAAATTGTGACTGGTGATTTAAATTTTTGTTACGCTCAGCTTCCACGTATAAGATATTTGTGAAGTTTGAATTAACACACTGAAAAACATATCCTTTAAACGATACAGGTGTATGCATAAGCACCTTTAAAATTACTAACAAACATGTTTAGAGATCGTTTTGAAATTATGCTGGGAAAATATCATTTATAAAGTCATTTTTATGTTATAGATTCAACTTCGAAAATGATCGTGATGCTTCGTATATGTAAATAATTGAAATCCATTTTCTGTTTAACGGTAATTAGAACACGACAAATTTCCCAATCTTCTAAGAACATAAATATTTATAATTCTCACAGATAATTTAAATTCAGATTATTTTTAAGCTATTCTTATCATACTTTACATATTAACAGTTTCGGATCTAAAATGCGTAAAACGAGAACAAACGTGCAACCCCCCACCTGTTTCTGTACCAAAATAACTTCTCATTAATATTCACAGTATTGAAAATTCGTAATTTCAAAATAGCGTGTAGGAGAAGATATTTCTAAACACGACAAGAGAAGGAGTCCCATTAGATGATGCAATTGTTGAAAGAAGTTAGGTTTAGGTGTTTAAAATATAAATTTTAGAAAAATTTTGTATTGTTAAAAATTCTACCTTAAAAATTATTAAAACTGTAGCCTTGACTTAACTGAAATATCAAATACAAATTTTCAAAAATGTATTTCACAATTTGAAAGGGATTTTGATTTTTGAATTTTCTCGATAATAATGTTTAACAGAAATTTCGGTCAGATGGACTATTCATTACATTTTTCAACTTCGTATATATATATATATATATTTTAAATAAAAATAGTTTTGTTTAAAATTACTAGGGGGTAACTTTAACTTTTCAAGAAAATTTATTAATTTTTCATTTCCTAAGACTGCTTTGTTTGAAATTAATGGGTGTATTTATAATTACCCCTACCAAAAGCACAGGATTACTAAATGTTGGGGTAGTTGTGACCACCAGTATAGGAATTATAAATCTTTTGTTTTCTCTTTATACTGATTAATATAAATTTTAGGCAGTGAGACTACTCTGTTTTGATTCGGTGTTAACTTTTTTTTTTTAAGTACACATTATTCTACTATTTGTTGCTTGGAAAATTTTCTTGATGGTTAAATAAATAATAAAAATGAATAATTTCTGTTTATTAAATCAAACTAAAATAAAATGACGAGGTGTTATATATTATTTTACAAAGTCAAAATAAATGTCTAGGACTGTTCAGAAACCGCAATTGATCATAAAAACACATATAAATGTTATTTTCCCTAAAATTTCTGGCTCGTCTCTATATTTCACCAAAAACTAAAACACCTGTGATTTAGTTTTTAGAAATATGTAGAAAATAAAAATACCTACTTTTTTTTTTTTAACTGACTCGTACTTGGATATGGATTTTGAGATTTCAACATTTTCCATCTTCTGTTTGACTTTTTGTCTTCTTTACCATGTTTATTGATTCTTAGAATTAATAGATAGAGAATAATAATAATAATAATAAAATCTTTAATATTTCTCCTGTTAGTATTTTATTACACCGTGGTCATAAAAACAGCATTTTGGAAATTCAGTGGGGCAATTATGATCATACATTTTAAAACATTGTTAGAAATATTAAAAGGATATCAGAGAGGCATAAATGCTTTACTAACATGCTTGCAATTATGAATTTTCTAACAAAAAATACATGTATATATATATTTGAAACAGCTTTGAACACCGAGTTATTAAGAAATTCTGAATTCGTTAGAGAAAGAAAAAAAAAAAAAAAAGAAAAGAAAAAAAATTCGGTAGACTGTTAAATAACGCATATAATTGCTTTAGCGTATTCTTGATTGATGATGAAGGATAGCGATCATGGCAAATATATTGTAAGCTTTACATCTATAATTTTGATAAAAAATTACCATTTACAATTTTTTTAAACATGGCGTTGGGCACAATTACCCCATGGTCATAATTATCCCAGCTGATCCTATAATTTACGAATGCTTATAGTTGTTTTTTATTAAAAAACTAAGTTTAAGGTTATTTAAATATAAAAGAAAGAAAGAAAGAATCTTTAGTAAAATTTTTTGTAAAAAAAAAAAAAAAAAAAAAAAAAAATATATATATATATATATATATATATATTTTATAAAATTTCTTATGTTTCAAGTGAAGGGATAATATCAAACTACAAAGTTAAGCAAACTAAATTTTATTAATTTAGAAATTATTTTTTGATATAATTTTAATGCAATTAACGAACTTATTGTTTATGCACAATGTTAAGAATTTGTAAATAGTAGTGGTTATTTTTATGTAATATCATCCAAAAAGACTTAATCGGGTTGTAAAATGTTAATTTTCTGCATTTCTAGCTTAATTTGGTCTTAAATTGGCGATTTCCTTTTAGAAACCAGTTAGAAATCTTCACCATGGCAGATAATGACCGTACTGATGAATTTGGCGTAATTATCGCTCTTTGGCGACTTTTTTGTCGACTTCGGCGAAAAAATCCTTATTATCGATGTATCGATTATCTCTAAATGAAATATTTCTCGAGATACTGAAAAATTCTGTAAATAAATAAGCTATATAAAGGGATCGTATTCCGACCATTCAGTCAATCTACGCCAAGTTACTGCAGTATAAAGAACTCTGCTTAAACAGGCTTCTTCTATCGATTAAATCTTTTATGTTGTGTGTTATGCTTATGGTACAATTTATACTGTGATTTTTATGTTGTCAGCTATCATTTCAGCTGTATTTTCTGGTGAAATTGAAGTTGATACTTGTTTGACAGACCTGTATTCTTCTGGAATACAATGTAAATAAACTTTTAAGCCTTTGCAAGACCTATCATTTATTCAAGGACAACTTACAAATCCTGTGTACGCAACAATAATTATTGATATTGACACTCGCCTTACATAAATGATATAACATTCAAAATATATACAACTTTTTTTTTCTTTATTTGGAGGCAGAAAAAGTTTGGTAGTTCAAATTTAGCACGGTAGATGTGGGTGAACAATCACCAAAGAATGATCATTCGATTTCATAGTGACATCATAGAATGACCAAGCATATTCTTATGGGAAATATCAAATACTTTTAGGGCTATATTTGACCGTCAATGAAAATTTTTTTCATTATATTTACTAGAACATCCTTAGAAGTGTTTTCATTCATCGTTTCTTCTTCTTCTTCTTCTTTTTTTTTTTTTTTGTGAATTATTTATAAAACAATCCCTAAATAAAAATAAATAAATAAATAAATAAATAAATAAGTAAAACCTTCAGATATTTTTTTTCAGGCGATCTGTACAAATTGATTTAGGTAATTTAATGTAGTTTTCACATTATGAACAACGTGCTCAGGTATAGCCATTATAATAACAGTCAAACATAAAATATATTAGCACTTTTTGTTGAATAATTATACCAGAAATTCCGTGTCAAATCAAAGCGCAACTGAATATAATATTTTATGTAATTACATGTTTTAATTATTCAGAAAAGTGCCTAAAATACGTGCTTGGAAGACAAATACCTACACGAGAGAGGTAATTTAAAGATAATTAACGAAAATATGTAAGTTGAAAATTGTCTTGGTTTAATCATTCAGAAAATTGTCTAAAATATATGATTGAAAGACACCCACACAAAAGTAGGTAATATAAAAACAAATTCCATGAAAACCTGAAGGTTGAAGATTGTTCTGGTTTAACTTCTCAATAACATTTCTAAAGTATGTGCTTGAAAGACAGACATCCGCACAAAGATATATAAATTAAAAGGTATTCTGTGAAAACATGAAAATCGAAAATTGTTATGGTTTCACTGTTCAGCAAGGAGTCTAAATTATATTTCTCGGAGGACAGACATCCCACAAAGATGGATAAGTTAAAAGATATAGAAACCTGAAAGTCAGATTACTATGAAATGAATATTTTCTTTTTATCTATATAGAATAAAATTACCATGTAAAACACAGAAAAAATCATATACATTTTTAGAAACGCAATTTCATGTTTAAAAAAAAAATCTGATGTGGGCACCACATGACTTCCTTATACATCTTAAGAAATATATAATGTTAAAAAGCATTGTCATTGGACCCAAGACAAATGGTTAAAAATATTTTAAAAATGCATTACCACCGTGTTCTGGCTTTTCTGAAAGTTTCAAATGTCTAGCTAGTCGGGAAGTTAGTTAAAAATCGATTGCAAGATTTGTACAGGTAACGATGCCAAAGGCAGCTGGGATCCGAAGCAGTTGGCTAAAAGTATTTAAAAAATGGATTTTCACCGTGTTCTGAACTATTCTGAAAGTTTCAAATGTCTAGCTAGTCGGGAAGTTAGTTAAATAAATTTTCTGTTGAACCATATAAACGCTGCCAAAGGCAGCAGTGACCCGAAACAATTTGCTAAAAATATTTAAAAAATGCATGAGCTTTTTTCTGAGCTTTACTGAAAGCTTCAAATGTCTAGCTAGTCGAGAAGTGAGTTAAAAATCGATTGCAAGATTCGTCCAGGTAACGCTGCCGAAGGCAGCAGGGATCCGAAACAGTTGGCTAAAAATATTAAAAGAAATGCATTTTCACCATGTTTTGAATTATTTTGAAAGTTTCAAATGTCTAGCTAGTCGGAAAGTTAGTTAAATAAATTTTCTGTTAAACCATATAAACGCTGCCGAAGGCAGCAGTGACCCGAAACAATTTGCTAAAAATATTTAAAAAACGCATTGTCACTATGTTCTGAGCTTTACTGAAAGTTTCAAATGTCTAGATAGTCGGAAGTTAGTTAAAAATCGATTGCAAGATTTGTCCAAGTAACGCTGCCGGAGGCAGCAGGAATCCGATACAGATCGCTAAAAGTATTTCAAAAATGCATTTTCACCGTGTTTTGCAATATTCTGAAAGTTTCAAATGTCTAGCTAGTCGAGAAGTTAGTTAAATAATTTTTTTGTAGAATCATATAAACGCTGCTGAAGGTAGCAGGTATCCGAAACAGTTGGCTAAAAATATTTTTAAAATGCATTGTCAACGTGTTCTGAGCTTTCCTGAAAGTTTCAAATGTCTAGCTAGTCGGGAAGTTAGTTAAATTGCAAGATTTGTCCAAACCGTTTTTGAGTTATTACCTTTTTTGATGCATTTTGGCCATTATGAACATAATTTTCCTAAATATCTCCAAAACGGAAAATCATGCAAAGTCCAAAAAGGGAGGTGCACAACTAGATGTTATAACAAACCTATGTACCAATTCGCAACTTTCTACGTCCAACCGTTTTTGAGTTATGCGACATACTCACACACACACACACACACACAGACACACATACATACAGACGTCACGAAAAAACGTGTAAAGTCGCTTATATCTCTAAAACGAGAGCTCGTGTTAAGACGACACCTGCATGTGTACAACTAGACATCATGACAGTCACACGTACAAATTGAGAACATTCAGTGATCATTCGTTTTTGAGCAATGTGAAATAGAAAATCCATTTCGCAAATCGGGATTACTATACTTTCTTATACTTTGTATAAGGAAGTAATAATAATAATATCCTTATAAATTAATCTAAAATTCTGCAATTCCCAGAAAATGAATTATTTAGCTTTATAAATTAAGTAAAATTTTACAAATTAATGAAATGCTTGTTTTACATGTATACACCTTTTTTTTTAATTGCGCTTGGATCTTTGTAATTTACTTAAAATCTATTTCACGCAATGCAGCAGTGCGCCTTCATAATGATATTTTTTTTCTTTATTTTCAAAATGAATTTTAAATTACAAAAGTGAATTTATTATTCTCGTTATTTCTTAGGGGATTTGCGAAGAAAGAGAAAATTTAAGTCAAACTAATTAACTCGAAAATAGAAACGATTTCTACACAGGAAAATAAAAAAATAAAATAAATAAAAAGTAGACATCCACTTTTACTGGCTTACAAACTGCATATTTAAAGATGTGTTACTTTTCTAACAATTAAAAACATTTGGTTCATTGCCAAATAAAAGTTAAACGCACAGTTCATTTAATGCAATTATTTCATGCTATATATCTAGTTTAAACATTTTTAAACAGATTTTATTCTCAAAGCATAATTAAAGCGCACTAAATGTAAATTGTTTTAGAACAATTGCTAAATCTAGTTCTTTTTAATTTTTACATAAAATTATTTAACTATTCAAATATAATTTTATGCTCCCGGATCTGCTAAACAATATTTTGTGTAATATATTTAAATGCTGTTTAATTAATGAAAGTTTCCCCCATAAAGAAAAAAAATATGTATAAAGATTTTACTAATAGGTTTTAAAGTAAATTAATTTCAGAAACATTGCAATGATTATAGGTATAGCATTATTACATATCACTTTTCATGAAAGACATTCTCAACCCGCCAGTACACGGGTTGGGTCTCTCATACCCATTTTATTTACTAGAATGCAATGTAAGAGAAACATTTTATATATTCTGAGAAAAAATATATATAATAAACGTAAAATTGTATACTTCGTACTTTTATTGTGTAATTTTTTTTGTGGGTGTTATATTGTAACCATTCAATTATTGAAAGAAAATTGTATCTTTTCTCCACCCGCGCACTGCCGGGTTAATCATCGACATTATTTTGGGATATAAGAGCGAACTTTAACTTACAGAACTTATTTTGGACTTTTTTGGTAAAGCAACTATCATATATTTTGAAACAGCACTAACTCAGAGTCTAAACACTTTCTGCGCAATTTCACTTTACGCTAACTCTTCCCTTCCCTTCCCCTTCCCCCTTCCACCCGTCCCTTTTTCTCACTTTTGACACATACACATCACATATGCTAAAGCATTGTAATGAAATTAGATATATAAGAAATATTTATTAGATATTCATTGTAAAAAAAAAAAAAAATCCACTTTATCAGTACTGTTTAGAAAAGTAATTTTTTTTTTATATCGACTACTTTCCCGTTTTTTTTTTTTTTCTGAATGTCCTTTATTTAGTCACAATTTTTGCATATGATGACAACATGAAATAAATTTTACTGTGACATGCGCACGAATCTATATAATCATATACGAGACTTTAATTACACTTTACTCAGTTAATAGAAATAAATATCACAGACATCTTTATACTTAAAAATTTGATAACCAAAAAACTAGACTGACTAATCAGGAGCGCAAGTTTACATAAATCTCGCAGCCAAATTCGCAACTCACACAGTTTATAATAATATATCTTCTCTTTCTAAAACTTACAATAATAAATTATGTTTCTGGTAAAGGCATTCCTAATTTCATACATAATTCTTGCATACAATAATGACAGCAAGAAAATAAATATCACTGCATCTGATGTCAGTGCTGATATATTTATGTCCTAGACAAAGAATAAAAAAATGGAATAGGGAGTGGGGAGGGAACCAAACGGGAAAACTACCAGAAAGTTGTTAGTCACGCTACAGCATCTCCCACCACTCTAGTACGAAGAGACACTTGAAAACAGTAATTTGTCCTGTCCAGGGCCTAGGGAAAGAAGCACATGCTCTTACCAGACATCCCTTTGACGGATAATGCTATTTAGTGCATCGTGTTTTGCGCGGGGAAGTACCAGGAGAAGAGACTCACGGAATTACAGTCCTGCCATTGTCAGGCGCAGGAAATGAGAAATGTCACATGCACGAAAAGTAGCTCCTTTGGTTTTTTTGTTGGATGCTATTGAAAAAGATTTTCACACTTTCTCTCAAAACCTCTTTTTCTTTTTCTCACTTATTTCGCAGAAAATTATTTCGCTGTGTTGCGAAAGTGAGACGCTCTTAAGTGTATTTTCTGATCTTATTGTAAATATATTAGTATTTTTTGGATATATATATCTATATATATATCGATCTATATATATATATATATAGAAAGAGAGAGAGAGAGAGTTTTTTCATTTATTTTCTAGAGATTGAAATGTACACGAGTGTGAAAGAAAAGATAGAGAGTTGAATTTTCTGCTTACGATAAAATATTAAAATATTTCCTTTTCTTACTAAATAATTAAACATGCATCTGTTGTATTTAAATATGAGAACAAATTAGTCACGATTGAATAAAAATTAGGATATTAATAAAAGTTATCTTGGCATATAACTAATTTAAAATTTCTTAATCTTCAATACTAGTCAATGTCTAGACATAAACTTTTTCTTTCTATAAAATATTATACTAAAACTTTATATAATATAACCATTGAATTTTTTAAATATTTCATCATATGACATCATGAGATTAAAATTTGTTTCGAATTTCAAAGGCTAGACATAAATTTTCTTTATTTGGTAAGCCGACAAAAATAAAGATGCTATAATTATTTAATAAGAATGATGCAAATGTATGCAATGATTTCGTTTTAACGCAATTATAAAAGTAATATAAAATAATAAGCAGTTTATACTGTAACATTCTTTCAAGTCAGAAATGAAATTTTATTTGCATTTAATATTATTCAAAAGATAAGTTTTTATCAAGAATGAGCAATAAGATGTTTTGCAAGCAAAAATAAATTCGGAATATTAATAAAAAAATTTCGTATATGTACTGATTGGATTTGTTTTTTACTGTGTTAAATAATGCTTTTAATATAATTTCAAATAATTAATAAAGAATATTTGGAATGAACTTTGAAGCGTCAAATTAAGAAAAATGATGTTTATAATACTTTATAAACCAAGAAGTTTTTTAAATGAAGTTTTTTGTATAAGATTTTCAAAATTTATTTAATTAAGTTTTCTTTTAAACGCTCTACAGGGAAGTTCAGTTTTTATGACTTCGATTTCTCTGTCTGTCTATTTGTCTGTCTGTCCACACTAAATAAATAAATATACATATATACATATAAATATATATGTATAAATATATATATTCAAAGTTTTAAAATTGATATATGATATCCATGTGAAGTATTATCAATTGAAAATCGTATACACAACACAGCACTTTCGCGTACAGGGATATACATACATACATATATATATATATATAATAAAGATGATCTATTAAGCATAGTAGAAGCCAAGCAACATATAGAAGATCACTGAAACACCAATGACCAATAAGATTGAAAAAATAAATAAATAAATAAATAAATAAATAAAAAATCATCAGTGGATGAAATACACTAATGTAAAGAAACCAGATCTATTAATTAACAGCCTGCAAAACAAACGAATAAATAAAGTAAAACAACAAATCTTAACTTAAAACCATAAACTTATCAAAATTAATGAAAAAACAACCCAAGAAACACAAGATAGGAAGAAGGAGGCAGGCGGCAAGACTTGTGACTTGCCTGTGGGGTTACACTAGTTTTACGCAGGCAACACTCCCCCAGCCTGCCACAACCAGAACAGGAACCATATGGATTTAAAAAAGCAAAATTTCAAAGCAGATGAACACCAATGAAACCACGTTGCAACAATGAAATTCACCGATTGATCACATAGTGTTTAACAGTATAATTAGAACATTAAATATAGTTGGCAACTCAAAAAGGAAGAATCTGAAATTTTATTGGAAAAAGAAAGTTTGCATAGTAATACAAAGCAAATGCAACAAGCCTTCTACTTTTTTTTTTTTTTTTTATAAATTTAATTTCGCAAACCTACCCAACCATCCAGCCTTACAACACCACCCCACCTCCGTAATCAAACATCTGCCCACCCAACCGCCACCTTTTTTATTGCCTTTTATTATTTTATAATTTTTTTGTTGATATACACAAAAGTGTAGACAGTGTTTTTTTTTTGTACTGACAGAGACATGGTTAAGGATATAAAATAGAAAATACAAAGTTTTTAGGAAAACCCATTTTAGCAGTGGCTGTGATCAGTTTATTAATATTCTTGTTTTTAAACTTTGCAGAGCATAAATTATTAATTCGAAATAAATGGTTAATGATGATGTTTCTAAACACCGAAAGATGCAGACATGAATTAAAATGTGTAAATAAGTTTACATTTAAACTAAAATCTTGACGTTTGTCATAGATATCTGTGTAAAGTTTATTACCATCGATGATTATTTTGAGATCTAAAAAGTTAATTGATTGATCAGTTAGAGTATTTTGAGTCAGCTTTAAATTAGGTGGATAATTGAAAGAAAAGCCATTTTGTGAGTTCTTGTTGAGATAAAATACAATAATATCATCGATGTAACGATAAAATCGAACAGCATCATTGCAAATTTGCTTTTCATAATAATAAAGATAGAGATCTGCCAAAATACTGGAGCTACAATCTCCTCTTGGGATGCCTAATTTTTGCAAATAGATATCGTTGTTGTGGAAGATATAATTATTATGGATAACAAAGTTAAGAAGTGTTTTATATTTTTCTGCTTTAAAATTGTGAGGAAGATTAATTTGAGCTTTATATTCTTGAAAAAGACTGTAAATGATATCACTAAGATGTGATAACTCAATATTATTGAAAAGATCTTGAAAGTCAAAAGTCATAATATTGTCTATTGAATCGAGCGATTTGATGTATTGAATTAATTGAAAGCTATTTTTAAGACAGTGTAAATTATCAACTTTGCAAGTACATTTGTAAATTTGTTTTAGAATATCCATTAGAGCTTTATTAGCATTGTTGTTATAAGTGTTACACCCAACAGTGACAGTACGAAATTTAATTGGAGATTTGTGAAACTTAGGTATGAGAACTATATAAGGATAATTAAAGTTATTGAAGGGAAGTTGAAGTAGTTTATAGTAATTATGTATTTTTCGGTTATTAATAATAAGGTTATTATTAGTTAAACTGAAGATGTTACTATTAGTGACTGAAGAGTTTAAAATAGAGAGATAATAGGATTTACAAATAATGGCATAATTATTAGGTGATTTGTCAACATAAGTGATCACAAAGTCATCCTGTAGTGATTTGATTGAGTTAAGAAGTACAGATTTTGTAAAAAACACCAAATTTGAAGAATTGATAAATAATGCATTTTTAATTTTTTGTAACACTAAAACTTTCCACTGAGTGAAGTAGGCAATAGGTTTATTATGATTAATAGATATTTTATAAATAAATAAATCTAGGTCATAAGAAAACTGTTGAAAGATTTGTGGCATGTTAGTTTTAACTGGAAGTCTAAATTTGGTGCCAAATTTCATGAATTTTTTTAATTGATAATTATCAATAATATTGAGATTACCAGTGATAATGTGTCCATGGTCTCTGTCAATAAATTTTGAGAAAGAAGGATCATTGCATTTACAGGTTACAGTGTTAGTAAAAGAGGTAGACTTAGATACAGAATTATAATTGAATATCTTTCTGCCAAGAGGAAGAGGATATTTGAAGGTACGAGATAGATTTAAATCTTTAATCGGAAACAAACATTCTTTGTCATTAATGATAGACGTAATGTTAATACTGTTCAAAATTTGATTTGTAAAAGTCACAATTAATTGAGTATTTGTTTTAAATTTGTTGGGCTTTTTATTAATTTTTATAATCAATTGTTTGATTTTGTACATTATAATATCATAAAAAATGTCTGAAAAATGTTTATTATAGGATTGGCTTTGAAAGACATTCAGAAAGTTTACTAAGTATTTCTTTTTGATTGCAAAAATAAATTTTCGAATAATGAACCAGTTATAGTTAGATAAGTAATTAGTCTGTATATCTGAAATGAGTTTAATAATGGCACTTTTAGAAAAGATTAAATCTGTTTTTTTACTACCTCGTTTAGTTCTAGAAGTTTTATTGTTAATTTTGTGATTGAGTTGTGCATAAATAGTCGAATAATCATGTAGAGGGTTGATCTTAGAATATGATTTAATAGTTTTATTAAAGTATTCGGAATTTAGGCCATATGGATAAATTGTATTGTAATATTGCATAAATTTTGATTCAAGAAATAGACGCTCACTTTTATTTTTCTGAATTTTGACAATCTCTATGGTACATGAATTAAAATTATATGATTTAAAGTGTTGTAATTCTATAGTTGATTTAGAAAGTGCAGCTGAAGATGAAAGGTTTTTAGAATCTGATCGATGCTGATTAATACGTAGATGTAGAGGAGTGGAAGTTTCACCAATATAACTGAGTTTACAAAGACCACAACTGATTTTATAAATAACATTGTATGCCTGACAAAATGGAACCAAAGAGTGATTATTATTCAATTGTGTGCGAGAGGCCATAGGGCAAGTTTTACATCGATTAGAACCGCATGTTCTAAATTGAAGTAAAGGAGGAGGAGATGATAGGTAACTGGATATATATATATATATATATATATATACCGCGCGTCCGATAAGTCTGTAGACATTTAAAAAATTCATAAAAATTGAAGGAACTGGTAGAATTGAACGTGGTTTGCGAAAAAATTATTCTCTTAGAAGTTTTTTTTTTTTTTTTTTTTTGGTGGGGGGGGGGGGGGGGGTAAAGGGAAAAAATCGGTTTTATTTTTTCGTTGATAGAGGGCGTTACACGGATGCGTAACGGGAAATATGCAAACCAGAGTCCTATAAATTGCACGGTTTTACGATTAACACAGCTTATTTTTTATTTTGCCTCCTACTTGCGCACACAAGCAGTTTTAATTGCGATGCTGATTTTGGTGGATAAAGCGTTATTGGTGAAGATGTTTTCCCTTTGGTAAGAATCGCCGACTGAAGGTGCAGTTAGCAACGTTGTAACGCGTTTGCAAAGTGCAATTTGTGGTGATGGCGGGCACATAGAATACGATTTTTATGTCTGTAAACATTTACATGCAAATAAATATAGTTATTAACGGGAGTGTGTGATTTTCTCACCTACAGCGCGATCTATCAACGAAAATTTTCTTCACAAACCACGTTCAGTTCTACCAATTCCTTGAGATTTTATGAATTTTTAGAATGTCTACAGACTTATGGGACACCCCCTATATATATGTAATCCAATTAATTACTTTCAATAAACTGCGTTTTTATATAAAAAATATCATTAAAACGCATTTCTACATCTTAATTCGTTTGGGCTGCACGAAACATATTATAATTAACATATATTATTCATAAAACATAAAATGTTGTTTTCTACAGAATATGGGGTATAGTTAACTACAATGATTATTTAACAGTACTATATCAAAATATTAAGGTACATTAGTGGACACAATTGAACACTTCTGGAAGTATATTTACAGCTGTGTCATGCTTTTGTAACGTTTTACAACAAAGTTTAAAAGTGATTATAACTCCGATTCATCTGTATCTCTTTATTTGTCCGTGCTAGACTTTGAAGAATTCTTTTTTAGATTCATTGAAACTGATTTATGTCATGCACGTTCATTATGGTATATTTTCTGTTAAAATGAAAAATATAGTCCAAAAGGCTTGCGTACAAAGCCATCATTTGATTTGATAACAAAACCTAAAAAAAAATGATATACTTTACCAATAGAAAATGTCCGACGTAAGTTTCTTGTGTTACTAAGATTATTTTATTTCAATATAACAGGTAAAATAATTTGAAACGATATACAGGGCTATGGCAAAGTAATTTTTTGTAATATTTCTCCTTACAAATAAAGCTATAAATATGTTTTCTGAAATCCCAAAATTAATAGTTTAAAATAAAAAAATATATCTGTAAGGTTATATTTTTAAGGATAACATAGAGTGCTTTACTAAAGCAATTTATTGTATGGTTTTTACTTTCTTCTCTCTCTCTCTCTCTCTCTCTCTCTCTATATATATATATATATATATATATATATGTATATGTATATATAAGAAAATAGTATCATGTTCGTGAAACTTTTTGACCTATGTTTTTCGATGGATTCAAACATTTCGAGAGAACCTGAACACAATCGTACAATATTTAGACAATGCCTCTGTCTGTGTGTGTATGTATAACAAATTTTGTAGACGCTGTTTCTCACGAACCAGTGAAGGAAATTTAACCCAATTTCGTATTTAGTTGGATCTTTACCTAAATTCTTGCTTACATTTAAGTATAAATCGCTTAACAGGTGATGCTGTCATTCTACTTTTCTCTAATTTTTAATATGGCAGTACGGGAATAAATTTCGTATAAATGTATATAATGAGAGTTATTTTGAACGACTTATTTTGAAATTAATATGAATTTTTGCTAGTAGTAGTAGTAAGAACAAAATTGTGTACCTGCAGGAGTATCGCTCTCCTTCCCTGGAGAAGCCCCCCCCCCCCCTTCCCAAGAAATGTGTAAATTTTCAATATGGGTATATTTAAAAGAACTCGTCAATATCTTTTAAAAAAATTTTGAACTTTTGAAAAATTTTTGAAAAATTTTGTGATAATTTAAAACAATGTTATCGTTTTTTTTTTTTTCTTTAACGAAAGTAAAAATATTTCTTCAAATGTGGCCACAAATTTGACTTTCTTTGGACGTTGAGTATTATATTCCTCTGAGATACAACTGGGATAGTAATGTTCTGTTATACAAACTGTTTTCATCATGTAGAATAATTTTAATAAAAAATAATTTCGATGAATATAATTTATACAGAGAGAATTTGTATAAGAAAAAAAAGAAGAAAGTCTTGTGCTGGCCAGAACATACTAGTTTTTTTAAATTAAAGTTTACAGATAATAAATTGAAGTTTTCTTCCTCGTAATAAGAAAACAAATAGTATTTTAAGGTAATATTACGGAGTAAAATTACACTGATTCGATTCAAAAGACGAAACAAGTAGGTAAAGTTGGAAATTGTCTGTGATCAGCAAGTATCGCATGTTTTTTCTTTCCTGTTTTATTTATTTATTTATTTTTTAACTAACCCATTTTGAAATCTAAATCCCATAAAAATTACTTTCACATATAAATTTAGGAATTAAAGATTTGATTATGCGTACTTTTAAATGATTATAATAATGATTTGAAATGAATGATAACATTATTTATTTCAGTTTTGAATATTAGTATTATTTAGAACCGTAAGTAAAAATAAATAAATAAATAAATAAAATAATAATAATAATAATAATAATAATAACGTAAAAAGTTAGAGTATAATATTTAGAAAATATAAAATCCTTATTTAGAGACATTTTTGCATTAAAAAAAAAAAAAAAAAAAAAAAAAAAAAGAGAGAGAGAGAGAGAGAGAGAGAGAGAAAATCTGTAATTGTCATGTGTATCGATATCGTACATATCTTTTGCAAAAGCTAAATTAGTGCCTATACATGTTAAGTCCTCAGAAATTGATTTATAATATTTAGACATTTAATAATGTAAAAGATGGAATTGAAACCGGTAAATAATATTTTATGGACAAAATATTTGTATTTTTCAGAGGCATATAAGGATAATAGAAATAATATTAATAAATTATTTAACAATTTTATATTGGGAAATTATTATTACTTAAAAAATAATAGTTATTTTAGTGATTAAATATTAAACATATCTTTAAAATTGTGCGTTTTGGCTTAAAAAAAAAAAAAAAAATCCTAACATATACTTTATAAAATTATTTGAAAAAGAACTTTGAAAAATAAGAAAAGGTTAGTGTCTTACACTTTAAATGCAAGAATTAAAAATATTACAAAATATTTGCTGAATTTGCATGAAAAAAAGAAATATATAATAAATTTGATTAACACTTTATCTTTGTTTTTAATATTAAGTTTTATTTAAATGTTAGTTAATTTAAAAATTAGTTGAAAAGTTAAAGATTGTTCAAAAAAAAAAAAAAAAAAAAAAAAAAAAAAAAAAAGGAAAGGAAAAAATAATAAAATAAAATATAAAACATATATAGTGTGCATTTTTCTATTGAAAAGAATAACTTCTAAAAAAAACTGTCTTTTAATACTGATAAATTTAACTTAAAATTTATAGAATAAAGCTTTTTTTAATTCACATAACATAAAAAATAAATAAATTTTTCATTCTAAATATAATTTTTATTCAATTATTAATTTTTGTTTACATTATGGTAACTAATACGTCAAAATGAAATGAAATTTTATATTGTTTCTAACTATTTAACGACCCACAAAAATATATGCATAACATTTTAAGAAGCGCAGATAGTACATGTGCAAATCACACACATGATAACATTTTATATTATCTTTAACATGTAAACATGTATTAGTATGTAACATTCAAAGGAAAACAGAAATATTTATCCAACGTTTTGAGCATTGATTAGTCTGATTTATTAATAAAAAATTTATTTAATAATACGTCTTTTCTGTTTCTTATTAAAAAATGATAAATAAGTCTTCATTTAAAACTTTTATTTATTCGTTTTCCCATACATATTTCATATACCTCCAAGACAAATAAATGGAAACACTTTTTTTTTTTTTTTTTTTTGGTCCTATCACACAAAGTGAGATTTTTTTTTTTTTTTTTTTTTTTCTTTTTTTAATCGGCAATGACAATAAAAATACAAACATTACTTAATTAGTCACCCCAGATGTTTGTGTAGTGTTTCTACAACAAAAACTTTTGTAATTAAAACCTTAAAAAAAAGAAAAAAAAAACAGCTAACCCTAAATTTGAAAATAGGTATGAAAGTAATATTAATAATAAAATTACATTAAGCAAGATTTCGTTTTTTTTAAAACAAATTTAGACATTACTTTGTGTGACATGTGTGACTGCCACACAAAGAAAAGATACCAAACGGTGTAAAAATGCTTTAAAAAAAAAAAAAAAAAAAAAAACGCAATCGAAACACAAAACACAAATAAAAAAAGTTACAACTCATAAACAGTACGGCTCAATATGTTTTTCATTAGCCGCGATGCATGCTTCTCATTCTCATATGCGTCTTCACTCGTGCGTATGAACTAGTCAGAGCTTATCGCCCTCTAACGAGTTACAATCGCGTTTCCGACCTCCCAGTTCCTGTGTATTTCTTACTCCTCTTAACCTGACACAACCCCACGTGCTGTTCAGAAATAACGTTTTGAACAGCCTGTATAAAAACAGGTTAAACAAATTTCAATTTTCGATTTTTCAACAATTAAAAAATGTAATGTTGCTACTAATTTCTGCATATCTTCTTACTTTTATCTTCGTTAAAGAGTTCTTAAAGAATTAAATAAAAAACTTCCTTTAGAAATATAATGTTAATTAATTTCTCAAAGTACTTTATTATTAAAGACATCGAAATGATCTTTTTCTTTTTTCCCAGCTTCAATATTATTATTATTATTCTAGTACTTTTAATTAAATTTGGACAAATTATAACAAGGTCTAATTAAATTACATTGGATGAAGCAGAAATTATGAGGCTATTTCTTTTAAAAAATTACTTTATTAATTGCTGTAATTGTTGTAGTTCTTATTATATTTAACTATTTATCCGGCTAAAGAAATTCAAGTAATTGAATTATATTTTCAGATATAATTAAGAAAAAATGACTAATCATTAAAACCTTTTTTTCAGATTTGACTAAATTGCTATCATCTAGTTTATATATTTTATTTCTCCTTTAAATAAATGACATTTTTTCTTTTAAATCTATTAGTTTGTGTTGAAAAAATAATTTTATTCCTAATTTACTCATTTAAAATATTTTGACACAGTTTACACACAATCTTATAGATAAAAAGATGCATCATTAAATAAATATACACAAAAAATCAATATTTCAGATTTAGATTACGGATAATACATAAAAGAAAATATCCAGCAGCAAATATAAGTTTCTGGAGATTACCTGCTGAGAAACTTGTATTGAATCAATATGTGAATTTCAAACAATTACCTACTTGATCCGAAAAATTAGTTTTATATTAATTTCGAATAAAAATTAAATACTATTCGCGAGATTTACTGAATTAAACAAATGGGTTTCTACTTTATCTTGGCAAGTTCCAGTGACTAAATTTAGCTGTTTATGAATCTCAACAATCTATAAATAATTAATATTTAGGTATAAAATTATTTACATAACATTTCTATAGTGACAACTCAGACCCATAGCTCAAATTAAGCTGCTAGAAAAAAAGCGAATGTATAAGTTCTTTGGCCAGAAATTTAGGATACAAAAATTTTATTTAATGCATTTAAAATGCATATTTTCTTAAAGAAATTAAAAACTATTGTTTTTTTGCGTTGATATAAATGCTCAAAATCTCATATTTATAAGCATATTTGGGAGAATTTAAAGCTAGTTAGTTCACATTTAATGGTGGCTATTAAGCAGGACAGTAGTGACGCCATCTATTACACATTTTTAGAATTTTCATTCATTATAAATAGAATGAGAGCTATTTCTTTTTATTTCTTTATTTCTTTTGTAGTTACATTTAATAACTATGGAATTTCTGTTATGTATGGTTATATGGTAAATTAATTCTGTTAAATTTTAGAAAATAATTGAATTTTAATTTAACAATAAACTATCTATCAATAAATATTTGGACACTCTCGAATTTAGACGTTTTGTTAATTATCTAGAAGAAGCTCTTTAGGAATAATCCTGAAACTTTGGATACATAAAGAACATGTTATACCGCATATATTTCGGCAAAAAAATTGACCTGGAGAAGAAAGAGGGTCCAGTAAACAATTAAACAAAATTTAAACAGTTTTGGATCACCCTGTAAACAGTAATACTTGAAATGCGTTTTTGCTGTAGCACGTGAATATGAAGATTTCTCTCCCTGTCTGTATAAATTTTTATGAAGCTATCAAATATATTCATGGAGATTTAACGGTTTCTTCAAAAACTTGCAAAAAAAAATTGCCACTTTTTATTTATAACACGTAGGGTATTTAGACCAAGTGAAAAGCCATTTTTAGAAAACATGGCGTGCTACATCAGGCACAGCATGCTGCACTTAGAATGAAAAATATAAATATTTTATGAAATATGAGCATTTGTACTTAATAATTTTTAACTGCGCATGCGTAAACTTTTAAAAATTTTCATTCGTATTATTTAACAGCCAAAAGTACTAAGCTACTTATATGAAAACACCAAACAAATATCGTGTAAATTCAAAAAGTTATAAGAGATAGAATCAACATATTTCAGTTCTTCTTACAATAAAAGGGAAAATGACAGGGGATTTTATCAATATTTATTTAAAATCAGCAAATATTGTCTAATTACCATTAGGCATTGATTGAATCAAAATAAAAATGTGAGTAAAACCCCTTATAGCACAGCTTTTATTTTGAGAGGAACTAAAATTCTGTTCATAGCATTTCGAATTTACGCAATATTTGTTTGGGATTTTCGTGTAAGTAGCTCAATTCTTTTGGCTATAAAATTATGCGAATAATGAAATTTTTAAAAGCTTGTACATGCGTAGTTAAAAAATATTTAGTAAAAATGCTCATATTTCGTAAGATATTTAACATTTTTGTATTCTAATTCCTGTATACTGTGTCTAATATAGTGTATCAAGCTTCCTAAAAATGGCTTTTCACTGGGTTCTAATGTCCTGTGATTTTTAAAAAATTAGCAATTTTTTAAAGAAACCGTTATATCTCCATGAATATATTTGGTAGCCTCATAAAGAGAGAAATCTTCACAATCACATGCTATAGCAAAAACGCATTTAAGCATTACTTTTTACAGGCTGATTCAAAACATTTTGATTTTTGTTTAATTTTTTACTGATCCCCTTCTCTTCTTCAGGGGAAAATGTTTGCTAGAGTCCAAATACTTATTGATGGATAGTGTATTTTAATATAATTCTAAGAATGTTTAATTTAGTAGTGGAAAAAAGTACTTTCTAAAATTGGAATTATAAAGCAAATGTCAAAGATTTAAATCTCTTTCATTATAATAAAAAGAAAGGGGGAAAAAAAAAACGAAAAATTTCAGTAATTTTAATTAAAAGATTTTTCTGAAAATCATATTAGGTATGTACGAAAGACGTGCTATCACGCATATACGGCTTGGAAAAGATTATAGTAATTTTAATAATTATTATTTTTTTAAATAAACATTGCATTTACTTTTCTTAATATTTTTAATGACAAAGTGTGTAGTTTTTGTTCTGCTTAATTTTATTATTAAAAAAAAGGGGGGAACGCATAAATAATTTCATTATGAAGTGCGTCCTAAAAGTTTATAGATAATCTTTTATTATTATTATTATTATTATTATTATTATTATTATTATTATTATTCAAGAGGTAACTAAACGAGTATAAAGACGAAATAAATTATGCAAATATCTATTGACGTAATAGAAATAATAAAATACTTAAAGAAATTTAAACAGTCATAAATTTAATATTCAAAAATAAAAACAAAATAATGTTGTCCAAAAAATATATAAACAACCGGTGTTAAAAGTTGATTGAAGTACTGATCTCCAAATTTACATATTCCAAGGTCATGTACTTGTGACGCAGTAGTTTTCGGAGTTAAAAGCGAAGATGTCATTCTTTTTTCGACTGACTGGAAAGATGACTCTCAACATGAAGTTTTCCAAAAATGAAATTTTGCAAATTTATCGTTTGAAAGTTTGTGGAATGAAAGTTGTGGATATTGCAAGAAAACGTGGACACAGCAGGGCTTGTATTTACAAAATTCTGTCAAAAGCTGTCAATTTTGAAACAAAATCACGTTCTGGGCGACGAAAGAAATTAATTAAACGGCAAGACAGAGAGATTATCAGATTTGTTTCAACCCAAAACCACAACCTGTCTGTACGGACAATTTCTAGAGAAGTGACCGTTCCAGTTTCAAAATACACGGTGAATCGACAGCGGCAGGTACGTAAATTGCTTGTTTATCGCAAAATCCGTCGTTCACCAAAGCTGAGAAAACGGCATAAAGACACTCCTGTTCAGTGGGCTTGAAATTATATGAATTGGACAGATGAATGGTTGAGTGTTCTGTTTAGTGATCAAAAGCAGTTCAATTTAGATAGCCCCGATGAGATTGGGTATATTACTCGCACGATATTCGCAAGGAACCCCAAACTTTTTTCAGCAGACAACAATGAGGGAGTTCACTCATGGTGTGGGGAGCATTTTCCTTTAATGGAACAACCGACAATTTTTTTTTTTAAAGGTCGTCAATGTTATGAAGATTACCACAAAATACTAGAAGTACATTTACTTCCATTTGGGAAGTTGATTGGGGGAGGCTAATGGATATATCAGCAAGACAATTTCTCCATTCACTTGTCAAACTCTATAATTCAATGGTTTAGAAAAAACCAAGTAACTGTTTTGGACTGGCCAGCTCTAAGTCCTGTCCTGAACCGAAGGGGGAACATTTGGGGAATATTAGCTAGAGACGTGTATATGCTAATGGGCGTCAATTTGCAACAGTTAAAGATCTAATGGTGCTAACTGAAAGAAGTTGGTTTTCTCTAAAGCCATAATTTCTTTAAACTCTTGCTTTAAGTATGCCGGATCAAGATGTTTTTGAAGGGATTAGGACTCAAAAATTTGAATGTTAAGAAAAAAATATGTGTTGTCTATAAACTTTTGGGAGAGTAAATTTTCATTTTTAGTTTCCAACGCAAAGTCTGTGATTGTAAGATATTATTTTTGTATAGTATTATTATTGTCTTAAAACTACTTATAATTAAAAATGATTTTGAAACCTTTAATCATTTTTTTTTCAATTGTAAAAAAAAAAAAAAAAAAAAAAAAAAAAAAAATCCCGTAGTAAATGTCTTGATAGAAGATTATTAAGACTTTTTTCGCTATTTTACAAATTTGATAAGATGTTATAAAAAGTTTAATAAAAAACAGTTTGTTGATATTTTAAAATAATATACAAAATAAATATACTTCCTTACATGCTTTTCCTTCTCTTCCATTTCTCTTAACAATAATTTTTGCCCTGCAACAAATATCATACTTTGAATGGGCAATATTTTATATATAATGTTATTTAGATATTTTTAGAAACATGAAATACTTATTTTTTTTTTCTAGTATAATAAATTTTGCGTGTATGTGATTTCAATCAAAACGAGACCATTAAGAAAATTCTTTGCCTGGTGATTTTAAAGAATTATGACCTCATTTATATCTCTTTTCCCCTAAGTTGGAAAAAAAAACCTAAGAAAAATTTAAAGTATTTACTTATTTTACATATAAATATAATGTTATTATATTTCTTAAAATGACTTTAAATTGTAATGCTTAGAAAAAGTGTGAGATACCTAATACGCAAATAGATTTAGCTGAATTTTTACAATTGCAATTTTAAAGAGAAATGTTTTTCGTTTAGGAAAATAATTTCTTTGACCTTCTTTTATATATGTAACTAATTTTTTAATGGAAAAACCTAATTAATTTTTACAAGAGCTGTCGAATTAAGTTGACGATTATATATCGATCATTATAGTTCACTTGATAGAACAGTGACAATTTATACCACAGGATCGGTATTCAAATAATTGTTTGGATACTTTTGCTGTAGGAATGTTTATTATGTCTCTTAACAGTCCTTAACAGCGGCAAATGTAAACATTTAATTGATATGATTACGTTATGAATACATAAATTACTTTAGCTAAACACAATACATGCCATACTTCTTGGAATTTACGTACGCTTCTGAGTAGAGGATTTTGTGCTGCATCAGGTCTGCAAAATTGCCCTAATTTTTCTCTGCCAGAATAAAGTCAGAGTAACCGGATTGCCGCTCCTTTCTCCTAAAGCCCTGACCAAAAATTAAATACTATTCGCGAGATTTACTGAATTAAACAAATGGGTTTCTACTTTATCTTGGCAAGTTCCAGTGACTAAATTTAGCTGTTTATGAATCTCAACAATCTATAAATAATTAATATTTAGGTATAAAATTATTTACATAACATTTCTATAGTGACAACTCAGACCCATAGCTCAAATTAAGCTGCTAGAAAAAAAGCGAATGTATAAGTTCTTTGGCCAGAAATTTAGGATACAAAAATTTTATTTAATGCATTTAAAATGCATATTTTCTTAAAGAAATTAAAAACTATTGTTTTTTTGCGTTGATATAAATGCTCAAAATCTCATATTTATAAGCATATTTGGGAGAATTTAAAGCTAGTTAGTTCACATTTAATGGTGGCTATTAAGCAGGACAGTAGTGACGCCATCTATTACACATTTTTAGAATTTTCATTCATTATAAATAGAATGAGAGCTATTTCTTTTTATTTCTTTATTTCTTTTGTAGTTACATTTAATAACTATGGAATTTCTGTTATGTATGGTTATATGGTAAATTAATTCTGTTAAATTTTAGAAAATAATTGAATTTTAATTTAACAATAAACTATCTATCAATAAATATTTGGACACTCTCGAATTTAGACGTTTTGTTAATTATCTAGAAGAAGCTCTTTAGGAATAATCCTGAAACTTTGGATACATAAAGAACATGTTATACCGCATATATTTCGGCAAAAAAATTGACCTGGAGAAGAAAGAGGGTCCAGTAAACAATTAAACAAAATTTAAACAGTTTTGGATCACCCTGTAAACAGTAATACTTGAAATGCGTTTTTGCTGTAGCACGTGAATATGAAGATTTCTCTCCCTGTCTGTATAAATTTTTATGAAGCTATCAAATATATTCATGGAGATTTAACGGTTTCTTCAAAAACTTGCAAAAAAAAATTGCCACTTTTTATTTATAACACGTAGGGTATTTAGACCAAGTGAAAAGCCATTTTTAGAAAACATGGCGTGCTACATCAGGCACAGCATGCTGCACTTAGAATGAAAAATATAAATATTTTATGAAATATGAGCATTTGTACTTAATAATTTTTAACTGCGCATGCGTAAACTTTTAAAAATTTTCATTCGTATTATTTAACAGCCAAAAGTACTAAGCTACTTATATGAAAACACCAAACAAATATCGTGTAAATTCAAAAAGTTATAAGAGATAGAATCAACATATTTCAGTTCTTCTTACAATAAAAAGGAAAATGACAGGGGATTTTATCAATATTTATTTAAAATCAGCAAATATTGTCTAATTACCATTAGGCATTGATTGAATCAAAATAAAAATGTGAGTAAAACCCCTTATAGCACAGCTTTTATTTTGAGAGGAACTAAAATTCTGTTCATAGCATTTCGAATTTACGCAATATTTGTTTGGGATTTTCGTGTAAGTAGCTCAATTCTTTTGGCTATAAAATTATGCGAATAATGAAATTTTTAAAAGCTTGTACATGCGTAGTTAAAAAATATTTAGTAAAAATGCTCATATTTCGTAAGATATTTAACATTTTTGTATTCTAATTCCTGTATACTGTGTCTAATATAGTGTATCAAGCTTCCTAAAAATGGCTTTTCACTGGGTTCTAATGTCCTGTGATTTTTAAAAAATTAGCAATTTTTTAAAGAAACCGTTATATCTCCATGAATATATTTGGTAGCCTCATAAAGAGAGAAATCTTCACAATCACATGCTATAGCAAAAACGCATTTAAGCATTACTTTTTACAGGCTGATTCAAAACATTTTGATTTTTGTTTAATTTTTTACTGATCCCCTTCTCTTCTTCAGGGGAAAATGTTTGCTAGAGTCCAAATACTTATTGATGGATAGTGTATTTTAATATAATTCTAAGAATGTTTAATTTAGTAGTGGAAAAAAAGTACTTTCTAAAATTGGAATTATAAAGCAAATGTCAAAGATTTAAATCTCTTTCATTATAATAAAAAGAAAGGGGAAAAAAAAAAAAAAAAACGAAAAATTTCAGTAATTTTAATTAAAAGATTTTTCTGAAAATCATATTAGGTATGTACGAAAGACGTGCTATCACGCATATACGGCTTGGAAAAGATTATAGTAATTTTAATAATTATTATTTTTTTAAATAAACATTGCATTTACTTTTCTTAATATTTTTAATGACAAAGTGTGTAGTTTTTGTTCTGCTTAATTTTATTATTAAAAAAAAGGGGGGAACGCATAAATAATTTCATTATGAAGTGCGTCCTAAAAGTTTATAGATAATCTTTTATTATTATTATTATTATTATTATTATTATTATTATTATTATTCAAGAGGTAACTAAACGAGTATAAAGACGAAATAAATTATGCAAATATCTATTGACGTAATAGAAATAATAAAATACTTAAAGAAATTTAAAGTCATAAATTTAATATTCAAAAATAAAAACAAAATAATGTTGTCCAAAAAATATATAAACAACCGGTGTTAAAAGTTGATTGAAGTACTGATCTCCAAATTTACATATTCCAAGGTCATGTACTTGTGACGCAGTAGTTTTCGGAGTTAAAAGCGAAGATGTCATTCTTTTTTCGACTGACTGGAAAGATGACTCTCAACATGAAGTTTTCCAAAAATGAAATTTTGCAAATTTATCGTTTGAAAGTTTGTGGAATGAAAGTTGTGGATATTGCAAGAAAACGTGGACACAGCAGGGCTTGTATTTACAAAATTCTGTCAAAAGCTGTCAATTTTGAAACAAAATCACGTTCTGGGCGACGAAAGAAATTAATTAAACGGCAAGACAGAGAGATTATCAGATTTGTTTCAACCCAAAACCACAACCTGTCTGTACGGACAATTTCTAGAGAAGTGACCGTTCCAGTTTCAAAATACACGGTGAATCGACAGCGGCAGGTACGTAAATTGCTTGTTTATCGCAAAATCCGTCGTTCACCAAAGCTGAGAAAACGGCATAAAGACACTCCTGTTCAGTGGGCTTGAAATTATATGAATTGGACAGATGAATGGTTGAGTGTTCTGTTTAGTGATCAAAAGCAGTTCAATTTAGATAGCCCCGATGAGATTGGGTATATTACTCGCACGATATTCGCAAGGAACCCCAAACTTTTTTCAGCAGACAACAATGAGGGAGTTCACTCATGGTGTGGGGAGCATTTTCCTTTAATGGAACAACCGACAATTTTTTTTTTTAAAGGTCGTCAATGTTATGAAGATTACCACAAAATACTAGAAGTACATTTACTTCCATTTGGGAAGCTGATTGGGGGAGGCTAATGGATATATCAGCAAGACAATTTCTCCATTCACTTGTCAAACTCTATAATTCAATGGTTTAGAAAAAACCAAGTAACTGTTTTGGACTGGCCAGCTCTAAGTCCTGTCCTGAACCGAAGGGGGAACATTTGGGGAATATTAGCTAGAGACGTGTATATGCTAATGGGCGTCAATTTGCAACAGTTAAAGATCTAATGGTGCTAACTGAAAGAAGTTGGTTTTCTCTAAAGCCATAATTTCTTTAAACTCTTGCTTTAAGTATGCCGGATCAAGATGTTTTTGAAGGGATTAGGACTCAAAAATTTGAATGTTAAGAAAAAAATATGTGTTGTCTATAAACTTTTGGGAGAGTAAATTTTCATTTTTAGTTTCCAACGCAAAGTCTGTGATTGTAAGATATTATTTTTGTATAGTATTATTATTGTCTTAAAACTACTTATAATTAAAAATGATTTTGAAACCTTTAATCATTTTTTTTTTCAATTGTAAAAAAAAAAAAAAAAAAAAAAAAAAAAAAAAAAAATCCCGTAGTAAATGTCTTGATAGAAGATTATTAAGACTTTTTTCGCTATTTTACAAATTTGATAAGATGTTATAAAAAGTTTAATAAAAAACAGTTTGTTGATATTTTAAAATAATATACAAAATAAATATACTTCCTTACATGCTTTTCCTTCTCTTCCATTTCTCTTAACAATAATTTTTGCCCTGCAACAAATATCATACTTTGAATGGGCAATATTTTATATATAATGTTATTTAGATATTTTTAGAAACATGAAATACTTATTTTTTTTTTCTAGTATAATAAATTTTGCGTGTATGTGATTTCAATCAAAACGAGACCATTAAGAAAATTCTTTGCCTGGTGATTTTAAAGAATTATGACCTCATTTATATCTCTTTTCCCCTAAGTTGGAAAAAAAAACCTAAGAAAAATTTAAAGTATTTACTTATTTTACATATAAATATAATGTTATTATATTTCTTAAAATGACTTTAAATTGTAATGCTTAGAAAAAGTGTGAGATACCTAATACGCAAATAGATTTAGCTGAATTTTTACAATTGCAATTTTAAAGAGAAATGTTTTTCGTTTAGGAAAATAATTTCTTTGACCTTCTTTTATATATGTAACTAATTTTTTAATGGAAAAACCTAATTAATTTTTACAAGAGCTGTCGAATTAAGTTGACGATTATATATCGATCATTATAGTTCACTTGATAGAACAGTGACAATTTATACCACAGGATCGGTATTCAAATAATTGTTTGGATACTTTTGCTGTAGGAATGTTTATTATGTCTCTTAACAGTCCTTAACAGCGGCAAATGTAAACATTTAATTGATATGATTACGTTATGAATACATAAATTACTTTAGCTAAACACAATACATGCCATACTTCTTGGAATTTACGTACGCTTCTGAGTAGAAGATTTTGTGCTGCATCAGGTCTGCAAAATTGCCCTAATTTTTCTCTGCCAGAATAAAGTCAGAGTAACCGGATTGCCGCTCCTTTCTCCTAAAGCCCTGACCAAAAATTAAATACTATTCGCGAGATTTACTGAATTAAACAAATGGGTTTCTACTTTATCTTGGCAAGTTCCAGTGACTAAATTTAGCTGTTTATGAATCTCAACAATCTATAAATAATTAATATTTAGGTATAAAATTATTTACATAACATTTCTATAGTGACAACTCAGACCCATAGCTCAAATTAAGCTGCTAGAAAAAAAGCGAATGTATAAGTTCTTTGGCCAGAAATTTAGGATACAAAAATTTTATTTAATGCATTTAAAATGCATATTTTCTTAAAGAAATTAAAAACTATTGTTTTTTTGCGTTGATATAAATGCTCAAAATCTCATATTTATAAGCATATTTGGGAGAATTTAAAGCTAGTTAGTTCACATTTAATGGTGGCTATTAAGCAGGACAGTAGTGACGCCATCTATTACACATTTTTAGAATTTTCATTCATTATAAATAGAATGAGAGCTATTTCTTTTTATTTCTTTATTTCTTTTGTAGTTACATTTAATAACTATGGAATTTCTGTTATGTATGGTTATATGGTAAATTAATTCTGTTAAATTTTAGAAAATAATTGAATTTTAATTTAACAATAAACTATCTATCAATAAATATTTGGACACTCTCGAATTTAGACGTTTTGTTAATTATCTAGAAGAAGCTCTTTAGGAATAATCCTGAAACTTTGGATACATAAAGAACATGTTATACCGCATATATTTCGGCAAAAAAATTGACCTGGAGAAGAAAGAGGGTCCAGTAAACAATTAAACAAAATTTAAACAGTTTTGGATCACCCTGTAAACAGTAATACTTGAAATGCGTTTTTGCTGTAGCACGTGAATATGAAGATTTCTCTCCCTGTCTGTATAAATTTTTATGAAGCTATCAAATATATTCATGGAGATTTAACGGTTTCTTCAAAAACTTGCAAAAAAAAATTGCCACTTTTTATTTATAACACGTAGGGTATTTAGACCAAGTGAAAAGCCATTTTTAGAAAACATGGCGTGCTACATCAGGCACAGCATGCTGCACTTAGAATGAAAAATATAAATATTTTATGAAATATGAGCATTTGTACTTAATAATTTTTAACTGCGCATGCGTAAACTTTTAAAAATTTTCATTCGTATTATTTAACAGCCAAAAGTACTAAGCTACTTATATGAAAACACCAAACAAATATCGTGTAAATTCAAAAAGTTATAAGAGATAGAATCAACATATTTCAGTTCTTCTTACAATAAAAGGGAAAATGACAGGGGATTTTATCAATATTTATTTAAAATCAGCAAATATTGTCTAATTACCATTAGGCATTGATTGAATCAAAATAAAAATGTGAGTAAAACCCCTTATAGCACAGCTTTTATTTTGAGAGGAACTAAAATTCTGTTCATAGCATTTCGAATTTACGCAATATTTGTTTGGGATTTTCGTGTAAGTAGCTCAATTCTTTTGGCTATAAAATTATGCGAATAATGAAATTTTTAAAAGCTTGTACATGCGTAGTTAAAAAATATTTAGTAAAAATGCTCATATTTCGTAAGATATTTAACATTTTTGTATTCTAATTCCTGTATAATGTGTCTAATATAGTGTATCAAGCTTCCTAAAAATGGCTTTTCACTGGGTTCTAATGTCCTGTGATTTTTAAAAAATTAGCAATTTTTTAAAGAAACCGTTATATCTCCATGAATATATTTGGTAGCCTCATAAAGAGAGAAATCTTCACAATCACATGCTATAGCAAAAACGCATTTAAGCATTACTTTTTACAGGCTGATTCAAAACATTTTGATTTTTGTTTAATTTTTTACTGATCCCCTTCTCTTCTTCAGGGGAAAATGTTTGCTAGAGTCCAAATACTTATTGATGGATAGTGTATTTTAATATAATTCTAAGAATGTTTAATTTAGTAGTGGAAAAAAGTACTTTCTAAAATTGGAATTATAAAGCAAATGTCAAAGATTTAAATCTCTTTCATTATAATAAAAAGAAAGGTGGAAAAAAAAAACGAAAAATTTCAGTAATTTTAATTAAAAGATTTTTCTGAAAATCATATTAGGTATGTACGAAAGACGTGCTATCACGCATATACGGCTTGGAAAAGATTATAGTAATTTTAATAATTATTATTTTTTTAAATAAACATTGCATTTACTTTTCTTAATATTTTTAATGACAAAGTGTGTAGTTTTTGTTCTGCTTAATTTTATTATTAAAAAAAAGGGGGGAACGCATAAATAATTTCATTATGAAGTGCGTCCTAAAAGTTTATAGATAATCTTTTATTATTATTATTATTATTATTATTATTATTATTATTATTATTATTCAAGAGGTAACTAAACGAGTATAAAGACGAAATAAATTATGCAAATATCTATTGACGTAATAGAAATAATAAAATACTTAAAGAAATTTAAACAGTCATAAATTTAATATTCAAAAATAAAAACAAAATAATGTTGTCCAAAAAATATATAAACAACCGGTGTTAAAAGTTGATTGAAGTACTGATCTCCAAATTTACATATTCCAAGGTCATGTACTTGTGACGCAGTAGTTTTCGGAGTTAAAAGCGAAGATGTCATTCTTTTTTCGACTGACTGGAAAGATGACTCTCAACATGAAGTTTTCCAAAAATGAAATTTTGCAAATTTATCGTTTGAAAGTTTGTGGAATGAAAGTTGTGGATATTGCAAGAAAACGTGGACACAGCAGGGCTTGTATTTACAAAATTCTGTCAAAAGCTGTCAATTTTGAAACAAAATCACGTTCTGGGCGACGAAAGAAATTAATTAAACGGCAAGACAGAGAGATTATCAGATTTGTTTCAACCCAAAACCACAACCTGTCTGTACGGACAATTTCTAGAGAAGTGACCGTTCCAGTTTCAAAATACACGGTGAATCGACAGCGGCAGGTACGTAAATTGCTTGTTTATCGCAAAATCCGTCGTTCACCAAAGCTGAGAAAACGGCATAAAGACACTCCTGTTCAGTGGGCTTGAAATTATATGAATTGGACAGATGAATGGTTGAGTGTTCTGTTTAGTGATCAAAAGCAGTTCAATTTAGATAGCCCCGATGAGATTGGGTATATTACTCGCACGATATTCGCAAGGAACCCCAAACTTTTTTCAGCAGACAACAATGAGGGAGTTCACTCATGGTGTGGGGAGCATTTTCCTTTAATGGAACAACCGACAATTTTTTTTTTTAAAGGTCGTCAATGTTATGAAGATTACCACAAAATACTAGAAGTACATTTACTTCCATTTGGGAAGTTGATTGGGGGAGGCTAATGGATATATCAGCAAGACAATTTCTCCATTCACTTGTCAAACTCTATAATTCAATGGTTTAGAAAAAACCAAGTAACTGTTTTGGACTGGCCAGCTCTAAGTCCTGTCCTGAACCGAAGGGGGAACATTTGGGGAATATTAGCTAGAGACGTGTATATGCTAATGGGCGTCAATTTGCAACAGTTAAAGATCTAATGGTGCTAACTGAAAGAAGTTGGTTTTCTCTAAAGCCATAATTTCTTTAAACTCTTGCTTTAAGTATGCCGGATCAAGATGTTTTTGAAGGGATTAGGACTCAAAAATTTGAATGTTAAGAAAAAAATATGTGTTGTCTATAAACTTTTGGGAGAGTAAATTTTCATTTTTAGTTTCCAACGCAAAGTCTGTGATTGTAAGATATTATTTTTGTATAGTATTATTATTGTCTTAAAACTACTTATAATTAAAAATGATTTTGAAACCTTTAATCATTTTTTTTTTCAATTGTAAAAAAAAAAAAAAAAAAAAAAAAAAAAAAAAAAAATCCCGTAGTAAATGTCTTGATAGAAGATTATTAAGACTTTTTTCGCTATTTTACAAATTTGATAAGATGTTATAAAAAGTTTAATAAAAAACAGTTTGTTGATATTTTAAAATAATATACAAAATAAATATACTTCCTTACATGCTTTTCCTTCTCTTCCATTTCTCTTAACAATAATTTTTGCCCTGCAACAAATATCATACTTTGAATGGGCAATATTTTATATATAATGTTATTTAGATATTTTTAGAAACATGAAATACTTATTTTTTTTTTCTAGTATAATAAATTTTGCGTGTATGTGATTTCAATCAAAACGAGACCATTAAGAAAATTCTTTGCCTGGTGATTTTAAAGAATTATGACCTCATTTATATCTCTTTTCCCCTAAGTTGGAAAAAAAAACCTAAGAAAAATTTAAAGTATTTACTTATTTTACATATAAATATAATGTTATTATATTTCTTAAAATGACTTTAAATTGTAATGCTTAGAAAAAGTGTGAGATACCTAATACGCAAATAGATTTAGCTGAATTTTTACAATTGCAATTTTAAAGAGAAATGTTTTTCGTTTAGGAAAATAATTTCTTTGACCTTCTTTTATATATGTAACTAATTTTTTAATGGAAAAACCTAATTAATTTTTACAAGAGCTGTCGAATTAAGTTGACGATTATATATCGATCATTATAGTTCACTTGATAGAACAGTGACAATTTATACCACAGGATCGGTATTCAAATAATTGTTTGGATACTTTTGCTGTAGGAATGTTTATTATGTCTCTTAACAGTCCTTAACAGCGGCAAATGTAAACATTTAATTGATATGATTACGTTATGAATACATAAATTACTTTAGCTAAACACAATACATGCCATACTTCTTGGAATTTACGTACGCTTCTGAGTAGAGGATTTTGTGCTGCATCAGGTCTGCAAAATTGCCCTAATTTTTCTCTGCCAGAATAAAGTCAGAGTAACCGGATTGCCGCTCCTTTCTCCTAAAGCCCTGACCAAAAATTAAATACTATTCGCGAGATTTACTGAATTAAACAAATGGGTTTCTACTTTATCTTGGCAAGTTCCAGTGACTAAATTTAGCTGTTTATGAATCTCAACAATCTATAAATAATTAATATTTAGGTATAAAATTATTTACATAACATTTCTATAGTGACAACTCAGACCCATAGCTCAAATTAAGCTGCTAGAAAAAAAGCGAATGTATAAGTTCTTTGGCCAGAAATTTAGGATACAAAAATTTTATTTAATGCATTTAAAATGCATATTTTCTTAAAGAAATTAAAAACTATTGTTTTTTTGCGTTGATATAAATGCTCAAAATCTCATATTTATAAGCATATTTGGGAGAATTTAAAGCTAGTTAGTTCACATTTAATGGTGGCTATTAAGCAGGACAGTAGTGACGCCATCTATTACACATTTTTAGAATTTTCATTCATTATAAATAGAATGAGAGCTATTTCTTTTTATTTCTTTATTTCTTTTGTAGTTACATTTAATAACTATGGAATTTCTGTTATGTATGGTTATATGGTATATTAATTCTGTTAAATTTTAGAAAATAATTGAATTTTAATTTAACAATAAACTATCTATCAATAAATATTTGGACACTCTCGAATTTAGACGTTTTGTTAATTATCTAGAAGAAGCTCTTTAGGAATAATCCTGAAACTTTGGATACATAAAGAACATGTTATACCGCATATATTTCGGCAAAAAAATTGACCTGGAGAAGAAAGAGGGTCCAGTAAACAATTAAACAAAATTTAAACAGTTTTGGATCACCCTGTAAACAGTAATACTTGAAATGCGTTTTTGCTGTAGCACGTGAATATGAAGATTTCTCTCCCTGTCTGTATAAATTTTTATGAAGCTATCAAATATATTCATGGAGATTTAACGGTTTCTTCAAAAACTTGCAAAAAAAAATTGCCACTTTTTATTTATAACACGTAGGGTATTTAGACCAAGTGAAAAGCCATTTTTAGAAAACATGGCGTGCTACATCAGGCACAGCATGCTGCACTTAGAATGAAAAATATAAATATTTTATGAAATATGAGCATTTGTACTTAATAATTTTTAACTGCGCATGCGTAAACTTTTAAAAATTTTCATTCGTATTATTTAACAGCCAAAAGTACTAAGCTACTTATATGAAAACACCAAACAAATATCGTGTAAATTCAAAAAGTTATAAGAGATAGAATCAACATATTTCAGTTCTTCTTACAATAAAAAGGAAAATGACAGGGGATTTTATCAATATTTATTTAAAATCAGCAAATATTGTCTAATTACCATTAGGCATTGATTGAATCAAAATAAAAATGTGAGTAAAACCCCTTATAGCACAGCTTTTATTTTGAGAGGAACTAAAATTCTGTTCATAGCATTTCGAATTTACGCAATATTTGTTTGGGATTTTCGTGTAAGTAGCTCAATTCTTTTGGCTATAAAATTATGCGAATAATGAAATTTTTAAAAGCTTGTACATGCGTAGTTAAAAAATATTTAGTAAAAATGCTCATATTTCGTAAGATATTTAACATTTTTGTATTCTAATTCCTGTATACTGTGTCTAATATAGTGTATCAAGCTTCCTAAAAATGGCTTTTCACTGGGTTCTAATGTCCTGTGATTTTTAAAAAATTAGCAATTTTTTAAAGAAACCGTTATATCTCCATGAATATATTTGGTAGCCTCATAAAGAGAGAAATCTTCACAATCACATGCTATAGCAAAAACGCATTTAAGCATTACTTTTTACAGGCTGATTCAAAACATTTTGATTTTTGTTTAATTTTTTACTGATCCCCTTCTCTTCTTCAGGGGAAAATGTTTGCTAGAGTCCAAATACTTATTGATGGATAGTGTATTTTAATATAATTCTAAGAATGTTTAATTTAGTAGTGGAAAAAAGTACTTTCTAAAATTGGAATTATAAAGCAAATGTCAAAGATTTAAATCTCTTTCATTATAATAAAAAGAAAGGTGGAAAAAAAAACGAAAAATTTCAGTAATTTTAATTAAAAGATTTTTCTGAAAATCATATTAGGTATGTACGAAAGACGTGCTATCACGCATATACGGCTTGGAAAAGATTATAGTAATTTTAATAATTATTATTTTTTTAAATAAACATTGCATTTACTTTTCTTAATATTTTTAATGACAAAGTGTGTAGTTTTTGTTCTGCTTAATTTTATTATTAAAAAAAAGGGGGGAACGCATAAATAATTTCATTATGAAGTGCGTCCTAAAAGTTTATAGATAATCTTTTATTATTATTATTATTATTATTATTATTATTATTATTATTATTATTCAAGAGGTAACTAAACGAGTATAAAGACGAAATAAATTATGCAAATATCTATTGACGTAATAGAAATAATAAAATACTTAAAGAAATTTAAACAGTCATAAATTTAATATTCAAAAATAAAAACAAAATAATGTTGTCCAAAAAATATATAAACAACCGGTGTTAAAAGTTGATTGAAGTACTGATCTCCAAATTTACATATTCCAAGGTCATGTACTTGTGACGCAGTAGTTTTCGGAGTTAAAAGCGAAGATGTCATTCTTTTTTCGACTGACTGGAAAGATGACTCTCAACATGAAGTTTTCCAAAAATGAAATTTTGCAAATTTATCGTTTGAAAGTTTGTGGAATGAAAGTTGTGGATATTGCAAGAAAACGTGGACACAGCAGGGCTTGTATTTACAAAATTCTGTCAAAAGCTGTCAATTTTGAAACAAAATCACGTTCTGGGCGACGAAAGAAATTAATTAAACGGCAAGACAGAGAGATTATCAGATTTGTTTCAACCCAAAACCACAACCTGTCTGTACGGACAATTTCTAGAGAAGTGACCGTTCCAGTTTCAAAATACACGGTGAATCGACAGCGGCAGGTACGTAAATTGCTTGTTTATCGCAAAATCCGTCGTTCACCAAAGCTGAGAAAACGGCATAAAGACACTCCTGTTCAGTGGGCTTGAAATTATATGAATTGGACAGATGAATGGTTGAGTGTTCTGTTTAGTGATCAAAAGCAGTTCAATTTAGATAGCCCCGATGAGATTGGGTATATTACTCGCACGATATTCGCAAGGAACCCCAAACTTTTTTCAGCAGACAACAATGAGGGAGTTCACTCATGGTGTGGGGAGCATTTTCCTTTAATGGAACAACCGACAATTTTTTTTTTTAAAGGTCGTCAATGTTATGAAGATTACCACAAAATACTAGAAGTACATTTACTTCCATTTGGGAAGTTGATTGGGGGAGGCTAATGGATATATCAGCAAGACAATTTCTCCATTCACTTGTCAAACTCTATAATTCAATGGTTTAGAAAAAACCAAGTAACTGTTTTGGACTGGCCAGCTCTAAGTCCTGTCCTGAACCGAAGGGGGAACATTTGGGGAATATTAGCTAGAGACGTGTATATGCTAATGGGCGTCAATTTGCAACAGTTAAAGATCTAATGGTGCTAACTGAAAGAAGTTGGTTTTCTCTAAAGCCATAATTTCTTTAAACTCTTGCTTTAAGTATGCCGGATCAAGATGTTTTTGAAGGGATTAGGACTCAAAAATTTGAATGTTAAGAAAAAAATATGTGTTGTCTATAAACTTTTGGGAGAGTAAATTTTCATTTTTAGTTTCCAACGCAAAGTCTGTGATTGTAAGATATTATTTTTGTATAGTATTATTATTGTCTTAAAACTACTTATAATTAAAAATGATTTTGAAACCTTTAATCATTTTTTTTTTCAATTGTAAAAAAAAAAAAAAAAAAAAAAAAAAAAAAAATCCCGTAGTAAATGTCTTGATAGAAGATTATTAAGACTTTTTTCGCTATTTTACAAATTTGATAAGATGTTATAAAAAGTTTAATAAAAAACAGTTTGTTGATATTTTAAAATAATATACAAAATAAATATACTTCCTTACATGCTTTTCCTTCTCTTCCATTTCTCTTAACAATAATTTTTGCCCTGCAACAAATATCATACTTTGAATGGGCAATATTTTATATATAATGTTATTTAGATATTTTTAGAAACATGAAATACTTATTTTTTTTTTCTAGTATAATAAATTTTGCGTGTATGTGATTTCAATCAAAACGAGACCATTAAGAAAATTCTTTGCCTGGTGATTTTAAAGAATTATGACCTCATTTATATCTCTTTTCCCCTAAGTTGGAAAAAAAAACCTAAGAAAAATTTAAAGTATTTACTTATTTTACATATAAATATAATGTTATTATATTTCTTAAAATGACTTTAAATTGTAATGCTTAGAAAAAGTGTGAGATACCTAATACGCAAATAGATTTAGCTGAATTTTTACAATTGCAATTTTAAAGAGAAATGTTTTTCGTTTAGGAAAATAATTTCTTTGACCTTCTTTTATATATGTAACTAATTTTTTAATGGAAAAACCTAATTAATTTTTACAAGAGCTGTCGAATTAAGTTGACGATTATATATCGATCATTATAGTTCACTTGATAGAACAGTGACAATTTATACCACAGGATCGGTATTCAAATAATTGTTTGGATACTTTTGCTGTAGGAATGTTTATTATGTCTCTTAACAGTCCTTAACAGCGGCAAATGTAAACATTTAATTGATATGATTACGTTATGAATACATAAATTACTTTAGCTAAACACAATACATGCCATACTTCTTGGAATTTACGTACGCTTCTGAGTAGAGGATTTTGTGCTGCATCAGGTCTGCAAAATTGCCCTAATTTTTCTCTGCCAGAATAAAGTCAGAGTAACCGGATTGCCGCTCCTTTCTCCTAAAGCCCTGACCAAAAATATATCTCTGCGCATATAGAATTATTGATGAGAAAAAAAAAAATATCAAAATTGGCACCAAAATTATCAAAATTGGCAGCAGTATAAAGTTTCGCATGTGGATGAAGGATTTCATCGCGATATCACTGACCATTCATTGTATTTGTGTTAAATACATGCAATACTATGTCATATTTCAACACAACTCTGACGCACATCAACACTGAACATCCCCTGTATACGTCTCTTTCAATAATATAAGTTTCATGGTGATTATTCCCTTACTCCTTTCAGATCAGAAGACAACGAAAATTGCTGTCTAAATTGAGCTTACAAATTTACGCAAAACGTACCGATTTCTACTTATCCCATTTTTTGTCGCCATGCTTCTAATGCCGAATTTAGTCAACCCCTCTTTATGTTCAGTTAAACATGTGTTGCTAGTGGTGTTGTGGCGGATTGATTGCAAGTAAATCTTGGATCGCATGAAATACGCTCTATAGGTTATTTATTATAAGAGGTTCTTGTCTGTACCTACGCGAGTTTTGAAAAAAATCACGAACAGCTATTTTGAAGAACCGGAACTGAGATCGAACCGAATTTTTCGTTTACCAGCTTTGAGAGTAGGACCTATCAACATTGGTAAGACTCAGCTTAACTTAATACATCAAATCAGTCTTCTCAAGCACAAAGCTTTATTATGAAGAAAGCTTCAAATCACAGTAGCTAAAACTCTAATTACAGTTGGTCCAAAATGCCCAGTAGTGGGTTGAGGTATAATATTTTTTTCAGTTTCTTCGTGCAGGAAAATCTGGAAAACGATAAATGAGAGTAATTACATTACATGGAAGACCTCGAATAGAATGGAAGACCTCTCTCAGTTTTCTGCCTAAAGGTTGTCTGAGTGAGTAATGCTGACCGGGGTGTCGGTCTGGATAGCTCAATTGGTAGAGCCTTGAGCTTGTAAGTCAAAGATCCGGGGTTCGACTCCCGGTTCAGGCATTATTTTCACTCAGTCGGAAAAATAAAATTTCAATAAATATGATTTTTTTTCGACAGTTGATTGTGTGATTTTAATAAAAACTGTATTTCTTTCTCCCATTATCTAATGGTGTTTTCCATTTCCTGCGGCTTATTTCTGTCGAGCTATCTACATGATAGACCAGAGATGTTTCTGCCTAAAGGTTGTCTGAGTAAGTAATGCTGACCGGGGTGTCGGCCTGGATAGCTCAATTGGTAGAGCCTTGACCTTGTAAGTCAAAGATCCGGGATTCGACTCCCGGTCCAGGCATTATTTTCACTCAGTCGGAAAAATAAAATTTCAATAAATATGTAGAATTTAGTTTTTTTTTTTTTTTTTTTTTTTTTTTTTTTTTTTTACACAGAAACAAAATAGAATTCTTATACGTAATGATTTATGGTCTGAAATAATTTGAAGTTCGTGTCATATGTTTACAGAATCTTCTAAATTCAATTTTGCTTTTTCTTTTTTTTTTTTTTTTTTTTTTTTTTTTACGGTTATGCCTGTATATATATGTGTCTGTATGTATGTGAGTGAACGCGATAACGTTTAAACACTAAATTCGATTGCATTCGAATATGTTATATTTTATAGATCACCATCGCATGAAGTAGCTTAATGAGTATAGTACTAATTTGTATATACATGGAAGTGAATGAGTATGTTAGCGTCTAAACGCTGCATTACATTGAATTCAAATTTAATATTTATATTTTAAGTCGCTATAACATAAAATACATGAAATTGAATGAATATATGATTAATGTGTATATGCAATTGAGTGAGTGAACGCAATAGCATATAAATGCTGCATTCACAGTCATCAAGGAGCGATAAAGTCTACAAATTCGTCGCCAAGCCCAATACGTGACCTGATGAAGCAGGTTTTTTAAAGGAAAAACTGAATTATTTAAAGCAGAAATATGCTAGAAATGCAGTAAATTGACATTTTATAATCTGCCTAAACCGCTTAGAATGCAATTATGGAAAAAGAACTAGTATTATTTACAAATTCATAACAATATATCTATATTTATGCATAATACCTAAATTTTATAGATCTATTCACAAATATACCTATTATGCATACGTATTATATTTATAAAAGCACATAACCTGCAAATAGAAGTGATATCTCATAAAGAACAATACTATAATCTGCAAAAAGACGTGATATCTCATAAACAACATAACTATTGTAAAAGTCACGCTGCTCAGCAAAAACTCTTACATTTTTTAGGCAGAAAAAAAAAAAAAAAAAAAAAAAAAAAAGATATTAAAATTCTCCGTCACTATTAATTTCCGGGAAGTCAATGCCTTGCTTAATGAAGATCTGCCAATAAATCTGCCTGTATCTATCTAATGAATCCTAATAGCTTCCAACATTCCTTGTTAGCTGTGTTAGTTTTTTGGCTGCATTATAAAGTTATAATTTAAAGTATTTTTACGGCGGAGTGCGTCTCCTATGTTGAAGTTTTAATTAATAAAAAATTAGTTAGTAAAGAGTAAAATATTATTTAAGTAACCTGTTGTAAAAATACTTTAAATTATGACGAATTAATAATGGTGAAGAATTTTGATATTAATTTATTATTATTATTATTATTATTATTATTTTATGTATTTATTTATTATTATTATTATTATTATTATTATTATTTTCGGCTGCTTAAGAAATATAAGAGTTTTTGCTGGTTGGGATGACTTTTACATAAGTATAGTTTTTTATGATATTTTACAATGTCGACAAATACTGCTCAGGAAAAAAAAAATCATACCTATACTGTAAAGAAAGTATTTTTTGAAGTTCCACTTTCAATTATGATTTTAAGTGTAAATAGAGGATCTGAGAAAGATACAGAATTGCAAGCACGTTGCCTTCAGTAGTTGTACAACGGTAATAGTGAAATGTCTACTTGAATGCTAACGATGGTTGTTTTGATTGTCTAGAATAAAGCATATTTATTATTTTTATTTTTCAAAATAAACACTTGAATTTTCATAATGTTTTCTCTAAATTTCTATAGATTGATAGTACCAAAAAGGTCACAAGATTAAAAAAATTCTGATAAGATACTAAGTGTAAACAACTTCTTTTTTTTTTTTTTTTTAATGTATAAATGTGACCATGTTTTAACTAAAAGTCGCACAATCTCTCCTATCGAAATGTTAAAGTTAGCACATCTGCTGATTAAAAAGAAATGGCACAATATTACTTTATATTCCATTATGCTGGACGAGATTATGCTGTTTTTTGATAATGATAGGGGGATCAGGATAAGTGCATTGAATATCTGCAACTGCATCAGGAGACGATTTCGAACAGTGTCCGGATAAAAGATACAATGCTAACTAAAGTTGGGCTAAAAGTTCTTTTCTAGTGAATGTAATCGATGAAGAGTTTTCCTACATTTTCCTATGTCGCAAACACTGCTCAGGAAGGAAAATTAATTTTGCATACCCATACTGTAAACAAAGTATTTTTTGAAGCTTCATTTTCAACTCTAGTATTTTGTATAATATTACGTTTTGAGGTTCCTTAATTACAAAAGTCCAATTTTTAGAAGTTGATCTGTATGTATAGCTGTTATAAACATAACTGAAAAAAAAAATATGTGCAGGAAATTCACATTTGGTATTCTGAAGTTCGTATTAGGTTTCCATTAAAAAAAATCAATCAAGATTGGGAAGTTTGAAGGCAAATTAATAACAGCCTTGAACTTTTTTAAAAAATTTAAATATACTATAGTTGAACGGGGGGTTGATGGGGGCGGTAACACCTCACTCAGAATTATATATCAAATAAAAATGTTCCTAAACCTATTTCAGGTTATTGTTTAATGTAATTGAACTTTATTTTCTTACCTTATTGATCTTAAGACTTAACGATCCTCTTCAATTACCGTCGCCGGAAGCCCAAGCCAATGTTATTCTATGGGGAAATTTTCCTTACAAATAACTTATTAACTAATATATATTTAAATTCTGTTTTCAAATTCAGAAAATTCCCAACTGTTAAATTGACGGACCTTTTTTAAAAATGTATTCTTTTTAATTTTTAATATTTTATTTTAAAATTGCAAAATGAAAAAAAAATTCACACATTGAAAATTCGTATTTTGCAGCAAAAAATTAAAAATAATTTTTTAAAAAAGGTCCGTCAATTTAACAGCGTGGAATTTTCAAAATGTGAAAACAGAATTTAAAAATATGTATTAGTTAATAAGTAATTTGTAAAGAAAAATTTTCCATAGAATAACATTAGTTTCGTCTTCCAGCGGCGGTGAGTGAAGCGGGCCCTTAATATGCAATCTATCTATACAGTATGGAAATGCAGTGTAAAAGAAAGTCGTATGAGTGACACACCATATTATTTAAATTAATACTGATTCCTTTTAAAATTATTTCATTTTTCTGATTCTTTAATCATTAGATTGAAATATCAACTTATCTATCCTCCCATTCACATATTTATCTATCGATCTTCGTACCATTTCATAAATATTCCTAATATCACAATGACTACAAATATTAGTAATGTATTTAAAAAAACATATACATTTTTAGAATAAAATTCTATACCCTTTAAATTTCTGAGTAAAAAAGCTATAAGCATCTATGAATCGCGGAAATTTGGTTGAATACCAATGAAATCAATTTTGTTCTACTGTGTTCTATGACAGACTATTTTTGAAATATATCATATAAAAATCCCCTGCATTTTTAATCAGAAAATCTTACTTTTTTTGTGCAAGTTTTAAGTTGAAAAAAGTAGATTCTTAATAGTCTATATGTTGTTGTACACTTTATATACTGGTGTGTGTGTGTGTGTGTGTGTGTATATATATATATATATGTGTGTAAACACCATATAAAGAAAAAAATATATAAAGAAACATATAAAGAAAAAAATATATTCATTAAAAATATATATTTATTAAAAAATATATATTTATTAAAAAAATATATTTATTAAAAAAATATACATTTATTAAAAATATGCTAAACACTTTATTAAAAAACTAACGCATTGATATTAATAGCATGCCGATCTTCTTTTATTATTAAATAAGTTTTCTATTCTAGCTCCCTTAATTTGAATCAAAATGTTGATCTACTCTTGTTGTAAATTAGTACATTTTTCAAATATAATTGTTTCCAATTCTTTTTATTCGAAAGATTTGCAGGTCTTTTAACAATATTACATTGTGAAATATGCTAAATATTCTTGAATAGATTTATATCAGGTGACTGACCCGGCCACGGGAGAATTGTAAACAGTTTCCAGGATTTACAGGCAGTCGTTTCTTGAGTTCTATGATAAGTTGCACTATCTTCTATGAGAACGTAATCTTGTAGATTCAAATTGCTGCCTTAAATGATCAAAAAATACCTTCTTTTAGAATTTCTATATATTTTCCCTCATTAATTTTATCTTCACAGAACACCAAACTACTTCACTTCAGACATCATAGCAAATAGTCCCTCCCCCCCCCCCCCAATTACACTTATGCTTCTGTATTTTAGAGTTTGCTACATAAATCTATCTTCCAATTGCATTACAAAACGACGCCACGCCCATTTTCATCGAATATTACTAAATTGACGGTATCACGATTCACCCGGAAGAATAGCATGCTTCTAAACATTTATAACCTTAGGCCAATCAAATCTACGCGTTTTTAAAAATTTTATTAACAAATAATTTTGTTTGGTTATTTTTTTTTTTTTTTCTATCATGACCAATACGACGAGACAAATTAAAAGAAATAGCCACATCATCCACTGATTATTTTGGATTCCTTATGCTTTCTTGAACTAATTTCCTCTTTGGTCTGGCGGACAGTCCAGGTCTTCTTTATCTTGGAGAAATACTCGTCTTTTCATCTCTGTTAAACTGCACGATTACACAATAAACGCTTGGCAAATGCAAATTTAATGTAGCACTGAAATCGTGCTGATATTTATCCCATTCAGTTTGGCCAACGATGCATCTTTAAGTAATTCCACTGATCCTATTTTCTACTACATTTTAAAAAAGTGTTAATAGACTGCGTTTACTTCCGTAAACTCCTATATATTTTACTACCCGTTTTCATACTTTAAAAATTCCTTACATTTTTATGGTATCTATTTACTTTTGGCACAGCAGTGTGAAAACAAGAGTAAATACAAAACAAAAGTTACACATTTCACGAGTATAATAATTACAAAAAAAATCAATACTTAATTTAGCATCTGATATACAAACATTATTGTGGGTACGATAAATCATTATTTTCTGTACGATGGGTAAATGAATATTTATTTTGTACAATTTTAAGAGAATGTACAACAAAACGCTAAAATGAATTTATTGGAAAAACCTCTTTTATATTTCTCTGTTTTATCTATCTATAATTTCAAGATTTAAAAAAAAAGTATTTAATATGAGCTGATTAATTGCATAATACTAATTCATGCGTTTCTATTTTCTTTCAGAATCTCAAGCATCAGGTGATGACAACTAATGTATGGGTAGAACAGGTAATTGTTCTTTCACAATTTTATTTTCAATATTATGTATTTAGTTATGATTCAAATTCCTAAATATAGTAATGATTGCTTTAAAATATTAAAATAAAAGATTTTTCTACCTTAAGAAAGTAATTAGCTACCAGATTTATCATTTTCCTACTTCCATAGATAAATTTCCATTAATCCCTCACATATTTCCCCTACTCTTTAATTTACAATAATCTTAAACAAAGGAGAATGGATTTGATACAGACAGGAATCTTCTACTGCTGTTTTTATATTTTCAAACTACCGTATAAAAAATGGAAATAAAATAATGACAAAAAAAAAAAAAAATCTTCTACATTTTTAAAGGTTATACTACAAACTATTATTCATTCATGCTTCATTCTTTTCTACCTTCAAACAGAAATTCTCTTTATTTTCTTAGACAAGTCATCTACTTTTTATTATACTAATGAATCTGTAGTTTTAACCAAAGGTAACGAATTTACAGTAAACAGAATACCATTATTTCTATTTCTCAAATTACTGAATCCCGCAATTAAATTAAAGGAAGAACATTTTCCTTTTCCAGAATAAAAGTCTAAAAATCATTCTTGTGTATTTATAAAAACAGCAAACTCTTATCATCGGTTTTTTAGAATTCAAGCATGGATTTTCTATAGTCTCTTAGAAAAAAACTTTTAACTTTTAATATATATTTTAATAATGAAACTATAGCTTGCAGATTTACTATTGTCAGAATACCATGTATTTCAATACTTTTAGCTTCAAATTAATACATGGATTAAATAAATTCAAGAAAAAGATATTTTCTTTCTATAATTAATTTTTAAATAATAATTATTTCGCCTTTACAAATGTAGTAAACAATTATATTCACCATTTTCTTTTTTTCCCATTTACATTCATAAATTCGCTTTAGACACTTAAATAATTTCTCTTCTTTTAAATATACGTTATATCAGGTACCGCAAAGTGTTTGTTCTGCATGTAAGAAAGAATTAAAATTCAAACGGCAGTTTTAGAAAAACTTCAATTGGTGTTATCAGGTACAGATTTTCCTGTAATTCATCATTCAGTGCAGAATTGTGAGACGTGTTTATTGTATCGAGAGGTATGCTGTAGGAACTAGAATTCTAAAGTGAGCTTACCAATGCCAAAGAATGTTTTAAGAGCGTATATATTTTGTGTTCAAGGAAGAGAGAAACGCCACAGAATCTGCTCCAGATCTTATACTCCGCGTTTTAAAAGGCATCAATGAGTAAGTGCATAGCGTGAAAGTAGTTCCGTTGATTTTCATTCGTAGGCGAAAGACTCTGTGACAAACCATGAGCCGGACGTTCATCCATTATCGAAATCGACGAAACTTTGCTGATGAAATACATTTAGTTTAATCTACATAAAATGTTTGAAGAACTTGCACACGAGTTTAAAATGACAGAGAAACCATTTAATTGCATCTTCACAACGTTGGGTCTGCTTGAAAACACGATTCGTAGGTTCTTACCGATTTAGTCGGCGAAACAAAATTTCAGAAACTCACCATTTTCTATTCATTGCCATCACGTAACAAAAAAGAAACATTACTGAACCAGATACTGTTACGTGATGAGAAAGAGGTATTTCGCTGAACCTGCAAAATAATTCATTGATCATACCTTTGCTACCAAATTAAACATTCATCAACAACAGGGAGTGTTTTGTATTTGACATGCCAGCGCAGGTATAGTACTCTTTCAACTCTGAGAGCGTGGAAAAATAATCAAAACTAAGATATACTCGTTCCAGCTGCAAAAAGGTGCAATTGCACTGCGTCAGAAGCAGCCAGCACTGTTCAACAGAAAAGACAGATACCTCTTTAAAACAACATCAAACTCATTTGGCAATAGTAACCAAGGAGGTGATCAACACAGATGGTTAGAAAACAATTTATCCATCTTCCTTACTTTCCGGACGTCACAGACAACATTACTTTTCTTTAATCATACAGTGCGAGAAAAAAGCATAAGGACACGCGAAAAAACGCCAATTCTAGAAGACTTGCTTACGGAATCGTGAGCAAGTTTTTGAAGTAAAAATGGAAGTAAAATTAAATAATTTCTTGTGTAAAATAATTAAAATTTCCAAATATAAATCTGTTTAAATTTACATTTTCATTTAATGATACTGGAAAAAAATATAAGGACATTGTTTTTTCTTCCATAATTATTCAAATATTTGCATATTTGAAAACAGAAAATGACAATTCTGGGTTAAAAGATAGGTTTGTGGAAGAAATTTCGCCCTCGCCGACGATTGGTACGATGCCTAAAGGAACTCATCTTTCTGACTCTGAAAAATGGAAAATTTTTGCTTATCGCGAATATGGATTAAGTGGACGAGAAATTTAAAAAAGAATCAAGAGACTTAAAACGGTATTTTATAATTTTATAATAAAAAACCTAGAATGTATGGCATAAAAAACGAACTGGGAGACCAGAAATTCTCCCTCGTCGACAGATGAATGATTGTAAGGAGAGCTTGTCAGAAAAAAAGAAACTGCAAATGAAGTTAGACAAAAATTGAATTTACTATGTTTATCAAGGACAGTTCAAAATGTTTTAAATAAACATCCTCAAGATTTTTATGGACAATTATAGTGTCACGTCCACCTCTTACAGGTCATCATACGAGAAGAAGAGTTGACTTTGCCAAAAAGTGAATTTCTCTTGGTCAAAAATTGACTGATATAATATTTTCTTACGAAATGTTTAACCTTGATGGACCCGATAGCTTTCGTAATTTTTAGTATATTCTGCGAAGGACCAAAAAAATGTTTTCCAAACATCAATATGGTGATGGCTCGGTAATGGTTTGGAGTAATTTTGCAGGAAATGGAACCACTCTAATAGTCTTTATAATCAGTAAAATGAATTCGGACAAATATGTTGATATGTTAGGAGAAAAATTGTTTCTTGAAACTACACTGGTTACACCAGAGGACTATATTTTTCAACAGGATAATGCTTCGATACACGTTTCTACGAGCGCAAAACTCTGGTTTGAAGCAAATTCTGCAAATTTATTTTATTGGCCGGCGAAGAGTCCCGACCTTAATCCAATCGAAAACTTATGGGGGCTTCTAGCCCGAAAAGTTTACAAAAATGGCACACAATATAAATGCGCACAAGATCTTGTCTTCTCTGTCAAAGACGCTTTAGATAAAAATTTCGTGGATAGTTTAAAAGATTTTTCAGAATCCATGGCATCTCAGCTTATTCAAGGGATTGAAAAAAAAATGGTAGTTTTCTTGATTATTGATGAAAATTTTGAGCATCTTAAACATGTCCTTATTCTTTTTCCCATATTTCCTTTAGTGTTAATTTTTGTATAATCGATATTTTGAAGCAAAATTTTGTTTATTATGTGCTATAAGTGTTCTTACAAAATTATGTAACAGAAGTCAAACATATAAAAAATTCATTTAGATTAAATGAAAATAAAGCATATTTTCATTTAATTTAATGTTGCCCTTATACTTTTTTCGTGTACTGTAGATAAACACTTGAGAGAGAAAAAGTTCTGAAGCCGGGTGATGTCATGTAGATCAGGAGAGTTTTTTTTTTTTTTTTTTCTTAGGGGCAAGAACTTTCATAAAGGCGGGGTTTCTAATCTTGTATCGAATTCGCAATCTGTACTTGAAGTTGAGCCGAATTTATTTTGCTGAAAAAATGCATTTGTATAGAATAACCGAGTAATTATTTCTCAATGGAAAAAAAAAAACATTTCTTGGATACCTGATATTAATGAAGCTATTATCATAAACAAAAAAGAAGGGATTTATTACAAACAGGATACTACTACTTCTTTCTTTATAGTTTCATATAACTGCATAGCTCAAATAAAGTAAATACACAACCTCTTCATTTTCAAAAATTAATGAAAAATTAATTTGTGAAGCAATGAAAGCTATTAAAAAGAAAAATATTAATAATAAAAAATGTCAATTTAATGCTAACCTCTCTCTAACTTGATATTAAAGAACAGAATATTTTATATTCAGTATTTTCTAATTTAATTTTATTGTAAGGAGACGGTGGGAAATTGAATCAAAGATTATTCAATACACTAAATTTCAAAAGTAAAACTACTTTAAAATAACAATAAATGAGAAGTAGTCATACGTCGCTTTTAAATTGTATTTCATATTTTAATGAAATAAAGCCCAAAATCCATTACTAAAATGAGCACGGTTTTAAAATGAAATATGAATTATTCATTAAGACTCCCTCCTAATAATTCTCGATTTCAATTTTTGGAAAGAAAATCTAAAATCATATTAAAATAATCTTACATCGGTGTTTCAGTTATAAACATCGTTGCTTTCCAATGAAATAGGGGGGGGGGGGGGGGGGGATTATTTGAAAATTTTTGCATGCATTTTTTGAAATTGCTTTACGTCGTTAAATCTTTTGATGCAGAATAATATTTCAGAATAATTATTTAAATGAGATTTGAAAATAATGGAATTTTGTAAAGTTAAATTAGATATTGAAAGAACATGAAAATCTTAATTGTTATTTATAAATAGGGTATGTTTCGGAATATATTTTAAAAGAAAGAACCGATTAAAAGAAATTTCTTTTCTGAGTAGAATTTACATTATTTAAAATCTATATATGCTAATTTTAACCCGAAATCATGTTTTTAATATTTTTCTAGTTCTTATCTTCTTCAGAAAAACAAAGCAAATTTAAAACTCCATATAATATCAAAACACCTTAATTATTAAAAGCATCGTAAAATATCACTGAGGAATAGTAATTTTTAATGTGACATCGTCATAAATTTTGAATTAACAGGAACTTATTTATATGTGAAAAATAAAATATAAGTATTTTTTAATATAGGAGATAATAAAATAGAAGCATTTAATAAAATAAAACTGGTTAAAAGTGATTGAAACAAAATCACTATTTTCTCTATTTCATGTCTAGAACTTAAATAAATATTAAAATGAAATGTAAAACTTAAAATTTTACATACCATTTAAAAAAATAATAAAACCACATTCTTGTTAATTAGGGTTTTTTTAAATAAGCATTCTGTAAACATAAACTGTAGACATATCTGAGATTGTTTTTTACAGAGGAAAATGTAAATAATTATAGAAAATATGTCAAATAATTAAATATTTCTGAATCCATATAAGTTTCGGAAAATTAAATAGAGCATAGCAATACTTAAAATTACAATAATTCTAAATACATTAAAAAATAAATAAAATAATAATAATGCTATCCGATAAACTATGTTTTATAAAGGTGTTCAAAAAGAAAATATATAGAAGGTGCTATTGTACATAATGACCTGTGTCAAGTGTAAAATATCACGCATGGTGACACTATTTATGTAATACCTAACTTAGAAGAAGCTACGAAATTTAACTAAGATTAAAAAATATTATCTAATCTTATCTAAAATTAAAATATTATCTAATTCTTTATAAAGTTAAAATATTATCTTAAACATTATCTAATGTGTACCACCAATGCTTCTGACAGAATAGAATAGTTGTTTGGGTTTTACGTCCCACTGGTGCTGCGTTATGCGGTTTGGGACTCACTTCTAGAGGTGGTCTGGAGACATGCCATCACAATTTTGATGTTCTACGGATGACATGACCCCTTCGCTTAGGTAACCCTCAGATGTATAATTTTGATAGGAACATGGAAAAAATTATGTTCACGACAGACTTTACGTGCACTATTCACCATTAGTGTACAGGACGATCTTTAGCCGGTTCGAGTACTGAACCCGCAATCTTCCAATTACGAACTCGGTTTGGGCTACCCAAGCCCCTGAAAAGAACATATATTTTATTAGGCTTACTGTGTTAAGGGGATTTTAATGTCTGAGCGTCGCTATTTTAAGGATAACAGAATCATTAAAACTTCGAAACACAAAACAGATTTTTGTTTCACGGATATAATTACGGAAGTGATCATAAATTATGTTACATCATAATTTATGATCACTTTAGTTAAACGCAAAATGACTTCAACTGATTACTTTTTGGAAAAACAAATATGCAGTCCCTGAAATTAATTCGTTTAATAAGCATATTTGGTCACCATTTGCAAGATTTTTATTTGGAATTCACAGTTTACCTATTAAATAACAGCTTGCTTTATATAGATAATTAATTAAAAAAAAACTCTAATTCACTTAATAATAACACTTTTCCTGGAGTCTCTAAGCATAAGTCGCATTCTTTATTAAGCCAATTGCCCGTTGTGTAGCTAAATTGCGACAGGAAATTCATACCCATCAATCCTTACCTGCAGCAAATTCATTATTTCTTCGACGATTTTGTCCCCAAATTACCCCACTCCCTTCCTAAATCAATTAAATTGCTGGATCCAAGCATACTACCTAAGTCGAAAGCTAGAATTCTATGCAAGCTAAGAAATCCGTTGCAAAAACATAAGTGAGCCATGTAGCAAAGGTAGTAATTAACCTCATTGATCAATTGCTGAAAAATTTGAATACAAACCGAATTTCAGCAGTCGACCAATTTGGCTATTTACTAGCACTAATAATATTTTAGATATCTACTAATTGATCACCACTTAATTCAATAAAAATAGTCAGTTTACGAAAAAAATTATATATATTTTCTTGAAACAAATGTAAATGGTCCACATGCTTCAATAAATAAAATTTTGGAAACAAAATAATCTTGATGTTTTAGGATTGAATTAAATGTCTTCTAAATCCTGGCTAATAGTAAGATCGACGTACTTTAATCTTTGTGGATGACTTTGTAATTCATTTACTTTAATATAAAATTAACTTTTTGTATCATTGTGTTTCATTTCTGCAACATACAAAAAAGTCAAAGTTATTTCTACAGCAAGCTTTGAAAGCTGATATTATTGACTGTTGCTGGTTTTGTAACATTAAGGTTAATACAAAATGTTTATAAAATTCCCAACAGATGGCGATATTATGTGATGTTTTCCCTCCAAAGTTTAATTTATTTAGAAAAAAAAAATATCTGATGTAAACTTTCTAAATGCCAACAGTTTATATAGACGCAATTTGTGATAAATAAAACAATTTATGAGTTAACTTTTGTTATAACTTAATTAAGAGGTTTTTTTTAATTTTCCATATAAACTAAAAATTATTATTTCAAAATGTATATATATACATATATATATATATATATATATATATATATATATAATTTAATGTACACAAACATCAAACCGTCTCAATTATATATATTAAAACCAAAAGCTATTTTATTCACGAGACAAAAGTTAAAATACATATAAAAACAAAATATACATGTAAAAGTAATTAAAATCTAGACGTTTCGAAACACGTTCATGTAATGCTTGCATATTATGTTGTAACGGATACTGATGAGGAAACCCGGACGGGCTTCGAAGCGTCTAGATTTTAATTAGTTTTATATGTATATTTTGTTTTTAAATGCATTTTAACTTTTGTCTAGTGAATAAAATAGCTTTTGTTTTTAATATATATATATATATATATATATACATATATCATTTAGCACGAATTTTAGACCTTCAGCAAACACTTTTATGTCAATGAATGTTTAATTTTTTGTATAATGATTTTAAAGATATATATATATATATATATATATATTTAATGCTTTAGATAATATATTCTGACATATGGCTAAATACATTTTAAATCTGAGATTTTGAGATATAAAGGGTTAAAGTATCAGTTGCTACTGGAAATTGTAACAGACGATTTTATTAGATGTTATGTATTCTACCAATCAGATGGAGAAATTTCCCTCATTAATGCTTGTTTTATAGATTTTTATGATTTAATGATCAATTACTGGCCTGTAGGAAATGATCAACCTACATCAGTTCGACTGTTAGACTGTACAGCCTCAATCTCTCTCTCTCTCTCTCTCTCTCTCCCCCCCCCCTTTTTTTTTTTTTTTTTTTAACTTTTTTAACTTTAACCTTTTAGATTTGGATTCTTTTTCAGTAAAAATTGGCACCTTCAGTAAAATTTTAATAAGAATAATTTTAGAAAAAATATATTTTTTAAATGAATTTATTATTTTGTATTACTATGAAATGTTATAAAGCGGATACTATTGTGATTAGTAATATAATAACTAACAATGGATTGGCAATTATAAAAAAAAAAAGCCTTTCTTTAAAAAATAAAAAAAAATAAAATAAAGGAATATTGTATGTAAATATGATTATCCAATGATCATAATATGTAAAATTTGTATTCATTATAATAATGTTCATTTGAATAATGTAAATTTAGATACAGATCTTGTTGTTGTGAATTAATGACAATTGTCTACACTCGGGAACTAAGTAAGCAGTTTAATTGTACTCATATTTTTTTTTCTAAGGCTTCGATTGGCATGTGTTTCGGAGAAAAACATAGAAACCTCCGAACGACCAGATTGATGAACGCAAGCTGGAATCGAACCCAAAACCACCCGTCTACCGGATTGAACAGCAGAACTTTTGTAAACTTGTAGGGCTTTCGATAAAGGAATACATATCCGTTTTCCAATACATAAATGTAAATATATCTATGGGGAAAAATTAATAACATGCTAGTTAAATAATTTTACTCTCATTACATACCTTTTGCCAAACAGAGATGTGGGTTTCATAATGATAAACACTCTAATATAACTAACTAAAAAAATGGAAACAAAACTAATTAATTTAAACTATTACTCTAAGAAGCTAGCTTAAATAAATATTTAATGAAAATATACCTGGTCTTTATTGCCAAAAATGAAGGGTTTTATAAAATAAATGCTCATAAGAGCTTAAAATAATTTGTTAAAAGGCCAGAGGCATAAAGCAAATGTTTGCCATGTCAATCAGGCGTGAAGTATTTTCTTTATGTCTTTCAGGAATAATTTAAAAAAAGAAAAGTTCATTGCACTAATTAACTTACGCTGCGAAGGACATTCCTTTTACAGTATGTTTACTTTCATAATGACTTCCATTATTCCACTTCATATTTCAAGATTATGCTTTTTTTTTTTTTTTTTTTAATTAAAGACAATATTTGATACATGTGTAGTATAGAATGTTGTTTAAATGGAAAAGAGAATTCGGAATGCACTTATAGGTGAACATGACGGAGCGGTCGTGTAAATAGTATCATCCATGAATAATCTTGAACAAGAATTTATAGGTAATAAGGTAATTTTAATACATGCTAATACGTACTTAGATATGTGTTCTCTTACTTGAATGTTTAGACACACAGATATTTTATGTAATAAAGAATAGTAATAATTTATTGCTGTTAGAATTATTCAAGAACAAAACTTTGATTTAGCATAAAGTTGTATATTTCGACATTAGAATTTAAAAGAAAATACCAAAATTAAAATTATCCACAAGCCTAAAGTTGCAATAGCAGCGATGTTTATTGATTGAAATTAGTATACAGTTTTGATTCTTTAATGTACAGTACCTTAAAATGTGATTCATAAATACTTATAAACGTTCACATGCGATAAATAAACTTTATTGTTAACTGCCTTCGAATTTCAAATATCAGATGCATAAGTGGAGAAAAAAAAATCGTAAATTGTGCTTTTTTAAAAAGACACAATTAAATGTAAGTATATCTATAATAAACAGGTGGTTTATCCTTTTGTTTATTTTTTTCCTTAACAAAAAATTTCTTATTAATTTCGCAATATAAGATCAATAAGCGCTTAATAATTATGCTATATAATAACTGCAATTTGTATAACGCATCCGAAGATTGGTTGCATTTGTTGTTTTGAAATATATATTAACTATTAATATTTCATTTCTATATAAATAATAGCATTATTTAATAGCATTCATTAGCTTCAGTAGGTCACTAAAAATTTTAATACACGTATTTGTGTTCTCCATAACTCCGTTAAATAGCTAGCGGTCTCAAAATCTATTTAAGTACACAACGAAAGTTGTGATATTAGCAATAAATGCTTATGATGACATTTTTAACCTCTTGTACACTTTATGGCTAGAAATTCAGATGTAGATTTATGATGTAAAAATAATACTTAAAAAAAAAAAAAAAATCTGGAGTGACTCCACTCGACTTTCCGAACTTTAAGTAATTAGCGGTTGTATATGATAAAGCAAAGTAAGAGAACTCGTTAAATAAACAAAAGAGAAAATTAAATTTGCATGTTTCAGTAGGCTGCCGTAATTTTATTATAGGGTGTTTGAGGTTTTCGCCACATAGTATGATTTTTAATTTAACGCTATTGTTCTGAGCTCATGGATCAAAATGATAAAAAATATTTCGTTGTGAACCTGTAAAAAAATGTATAAGTACTAAATTCACCAAAATAAATAATGTTCGTGATACGAGGACTTACAGCATGTGTACCAACTTTGAGCTCATTCAAACAAAGCGTTTAGACGCTATCGTGTTCACTCACACACATATACACCACCGTGAAATTAGCAAACGATAACTCAGGAGATCTCAAAATGGAGATACACCATAATCTCAAAATAAAATTTTTGTCATGCTTACAACACTTTCCTTACATAGTATGTTCGGAAAATAAAAATATCATGTTAAAGAATGCTAAATAATTTAACAAGTCATGAGATATAAGGAGATAAAAATTAATGAATTCTGAAATACTTCATTCAGTTGGAAAGTTTAAACTCTAGACGCGTGCAGACAACTTAGTTTAGAAAAATAATTACGGTTATTTATCAAATCATCCGAAAATGCATTGTTGTCAAAAATCTTAGTTTTTATTTTAATTGAAGAATCTTTTTTTGAATCTGATATGTAAATCTATCTACGTTTTTTCAGTTCATTCTAATATACATATTTTACATTCAAGTTTATTAAACTGAATATCCGCAATTACAGAGAATTTTCAAATTCTATACATATGTGTAAGTACATAAGTAAGTGTGTATGTGTGTCTTTCATTGTCTTATTCCGTGAATCTAACGTTCTTTCTTCGCATTGCAAAACACATTACCGAGAAATTACGGGAATTTTCCTGCAGCAAAAATGCCGAGAAACTCCTGTAATATTACAGCCATTCTTTCGATAAATAAGGAGGTTTCCGTGAATTTGCAAGTAAAATCCAGTGGAAAGACAAGTATATTAAATTTACGAGTTTTACCCTTTAAAACGAAAAAAAGGAATTTCCCGTAAAAAATTAGTAGAAAATCTCCACTTTTTTTACAATTATTTTTTACAGTGCGTTATCATTTGATTTTCACGAATGAAGCTATACGTAGAATTAAATTTTAGACATTTACTTGTCATAAATTACTAGGGTATGTTTTATGCTGCAAAAGATTAAATAAAAGCATGGAATTCAATATAATCCCTCATAATCATTCATTAGAAAGAAAAAAGTCCGTCGTACTAGAAAGAATAGAACTTACATCTTGTATTCTGAATTTGTTGTATGGCACTATGTTGCTAATAAAAAATTTAAATTCAAATATTTACAGCTCAGATGACTTGAAGCTATCGACATGTAAAAAAGTAATAATAATAATAAAAAAAAGAAAGGTTTTTTATCTTAATGTCTTTCCTAGCATTCTAGTACTGAAGGTGTTTTTAAATAAAGTGCGACATTCTGAAATTATGATGAATAATTAATTACAAGAGTATTTCATTGAATATTTCAAATTAGAATTCCTGTTTTTTAACATAAGAATGATAAAACAATGCAAAACAACAAAAAATAATGTATATGGTTGTAGAGATACCTTACCAGACTTGAAGAGAGTGATATATCTAGGCGATTCTAGAATTGCAAACTTTTTTTTTTTTTTTTTCAACTTCGTAAGTTTTTTTTTTTCAACTTTTAAAGACCATTCATTATATTTATGAATGAATGTTTCATTTCAGTTAATGTAACACACATTGACGTATCAATAATTGTAACATACATTGACATTTTAATAACTGCAATACACAATTACTTTTCTTGAAGAGAAATTCATATAATCACCAGCTTTTCGTCTGGGTATAGAGCATTACAGGTCGTTTCTGTCACTGTTAATTCTAAAGACTTTATTTTTAGAATTCTTAAGTACTTATTTCTCACCCAATATATTATCAATAACTTGTAAAACAATTTTCACATCAAACATTTATGCCCTCTGAATTCACTTACAAAAGTTAGCACTTAATAATTATATAGGAGAGAGTGGTGAGGAATGGGACATGTTTCATGTTTTTACTGATAACGTTCACCATATGTAATTCAGAATTTTGTACCATTGCTCATAAATACACTTAAGTAATCAGTTACATATAAGCATACTAACTTTAATAAAAAGTTACCATTTTTAATAAATAATAATTGTTTTTTACATGCATGTGCATTGTCCCATTCATCCCCAACTATGGGGATGAATGGGGCATGATTGGGGATGAATGGGACAGGACTGAAGTTAACAAAGAAAAGAAAACAAAATGGAAAGTGAATAAATTTTAAAATTAAATTGGTTTATGTGATTTTATTACACACTATGAATTTACCGAAATTAACATAAACTGATGCATTGACTCGAATTAACATCAAAAGGCAAAAGTCCTTTGGTTCGCACAGTTCCTAGTGCTCTACGCTTTGGTAATTTAATCTAATAAGATCTAATCTAAAAATAAATAAATAAATAAGACACTGGAAAGATATAAATCATTATAATAGAGTACAAATTATCCAGATAAATTTTTGTTTCCGACTGGTCGGTAAAAATAAGCATTCTATTCTGTCTTACACTACTAATCACCAGGATTTCTTTAATTAGCTTGATTGAAATCGTGATTTTAATCCTATTATTATTAGTTTATTTATTTATTTTTTTAATTATTGATATTATTGATTTAAGTTGCATTGAATATTCTAACTTATAAATTTTTTAATTATAATTATTATAAACAAAGATCAGAACAATTAATATTAATCTATTTTTCTCTAAATCCATGCTACTTTTATAATTCCATGTTATAACTATTGAGCTACAGGTTATAAAATTATTCAAAATCTATTTACGATTTGTTTTAATATAATTCTTGTGTACAATTTTAAATTAGCACATGGTGGGGAATGTCCGATTCATCTCCATTCAAACTGTCCCATTCATCCCCACCACCACATGATCATATAAAACATGAAATAGGCCTAAGGAACAATTGTCAATATTCTTCTTGAATATCATAAACACAATAAAAGATTTTTTCAGCATATATGAGTTATATTAACTTTAAGCAAATAGTTAATTTTTAACTACTATCTAATTGAATCAGTAAAAACTTAATCAGGCAGCAGAAAAAGACACTTTAATTTTTTTCTGCCCTTCAATAGACAGCCCAATTCGGAAACTACACTTGATGAATAACCGCAGTACTGCCATATATCAGAAAAATTGTCAAGTTTCTAGTACTTGCAAAACATAAAAATTTTGCTATTGCCCCATTTTTCCTGCGTCCCATTCATCCCCACTCTCCCCTACATATTATTATTATTACAGAAGATCGTCTGCACTTGTTAAATTCGAAGTCGATATGTAATTTTTATATACTTATGCTTTAAGTTTTTTGGCGATTCTCGTCTACCTTATAGACACGTTTCTTTAAAATAGCACAGATTAAAATTTTCATAAAAATAAACTTTTTGAAGTGGCATCAAGTGACTTTTAGCCCACTCATTTTAGTTTAATTTTCATAATCAGTTCAGTTTTCTTAAATACTGTTTACCTAAAGTTCAGTTTAATAAACGAAAAGAAAAAAAAATATTGGAGAAACATCAGGTGATTTTATAGGTATTTTATTAAATGCGATGCACTTTATTACTTTTTTCTGATTTTTTCTATGTTGAATAAGCGATGGTTAAATTATATGTGTAACTAGACACCATATGTCTATATAAAACTCATCTTTATAAATTCCATGTAAGTTTAGAATTTCTTCTTAAAACATTGTTTCTGAATTATTCTATTGATGATAAATTGAGTTAATTTGGGCCACAATGTCGACATTTCAGTTTTTAAATTACTGTTGTAACAAAATCCTGAAATTATCATGAATCTAATTGGGAACTTTTCTGTACACTGAAGAAACCATTTCTTTCGGCCATTTTCATAATTTGAGCTACAGAAAGCTGCTATTTTTTAATATAGCCACCTAAATATGCCTATGTATCATCGAGTGTTATCACATATTTCCATTTTTTTCCAGCTAGGTAAATTGCATATAATTATATATATATATGTATATTTCAGAAATATTCCTTGGCGAAAGCAGATGAATTTTTTGTTTTAATATCTATATTAGCTTCAAATATTTATGAATAATTTTACTTAGATTTCCAAAACAGCATTCCTAGTTTCAATGCAATGGTACTTTGAATCGGTAGACATTAACTTAGGATTCGGAATTTCACTTTATTAATATTTACTTGCGTTAGAACTGTCTTTGGATGAGGTTCGCAGTTAATGTTTTTTCAATTTTACATTTTTTTTTTTTTTTTACTTTTTATTTACTTTTATATTTAATATAATAAAAATGCATTTTTTTAATTTTAATAACCGCGGTTTTTACACAGCTTTATAGTATTTTAATGGATGTACTTTTCAACGGAAAGCGCAGCTATGGAGCCTTCAAGACGCCTATAAGTTTCAGAAGACATTTTTCAAAATGAATCTTTTATTTTGCATTTCAATCAAAAGAACTGCAGATGATTAGTCTGAACCGTCAAAATATTTATCTCAAAATTTAAAGAGGAAATATCAATCGAACATCATTTTAAAAAATTCGAACGATACTCTGTACTTAATTTAATAAATGGAAATTTAATTTAATAAATAATCAAATTTGTTATTAATTAAATTAAATTAGTAAAAATTCGGTATAATATTACCATCGAGAAACTATAGTTTAACCTCCTTCAGCATTCCTGCTGCAAAAAAGTAATCAGTATCAAAAGACTTTGAGTAGACAGAGTATACAACACGTAAATGTATATATTAATTGTATACACAAGTATATAATTAATATATACATCAAATCTTTACAGAGTAAAATTCGTTCACGTGATGTTAAAAAGTGTCGCAAAATAAACTCGACGTTAGCGCTTCTCGTAGTGCAGTGGCTGCGATAACCTAATAAAAGCTGTGAAAAATCCGCCCCTATTGTGTTTGCTTTAAAAATGTTATCTCTTATGTTCTTTTATTCTAGCCCTAAATGAACATTATAGATGTGATTATTTATTTGAAATTATTAGCGCACATTTGACATTAAATACAAAGTATATTAGATGTTAGCTAATAATCTCAAGTAAACAGTCACTTTATTATTAGCTAATATCTAATATATTTCGTATTTAAAGTCAAATTGTGAGGGGTGTAGCATATAAGCTGACAGTAGCGGCGAAAGTCAATTATCCTGCTGAAATGCAGCACCCGGAATGCTTCGAAGAATGGGAAGGACCTCTGGCTTTAAAGTTTCCCTTATGTAGCGATCACTGTTGAGGTTACCCGCAATATGCACTAGATAGGATCGACAATTATACCCAATAGCTCCCCACACCATGATGCTAGGCGTTTGTGCAGTATGACACTGCGTAACACACTGTGGGAGCAGACGTTCCCCCCTGTAACTCTGACGCTTAAGCTTCCTTCAGATACTAGCAACATGCAGCGCGCCAAAACTCATAAATTATCCATTGTCCGAAAGCGACCCTTGACATTTTGCACACATTTACAATGAAGGACATTACTTTTTATTGCTCTTTTACAAAAGAGACCCCCCTTCTCATGCAATTATCGCACTAGGAGGTTTGGGAGCTTCGATTGCAGCGAGCGGAAGCGAGCGTCGATCTCCTAAATCAGATCAAAGAAATATCAATAGAGCCGACTTGCAGATTCTTAAGTTGCCAGTCTCTGAAGGATCCTTTACTCTTCCATCATTGTACTCTAGATTGTAGCAAGATTCATTGGAGAAAACAATGCCACTGGGCACGCTACGTGCTGTGGCAATGTTGCCACTGGGCAATGTTGCCTGGGCAATGTCCTGGGCAATGTTGCCACTGGGCACGCCACGTGCTGTGTTGCGGAACACATTGAAGTCGGAGCCATCTGTGACTCAACGAGAGAGAGAATCTGGCGTAGAGAAACCCTTGCACGCAGTTAATGCTGCAGCAAACGGTGACGAACCGTGGCGCTAGACAACAAAACACCTGTATCCATTCTCCCCAACCTTGTGCTAACACACGAAATAATCCTGTACTTTCCGCCACAGTCATGCGAATGAGGTGTCTGTCGTCTCGTGCCGTTGTTCTATTGCATGCCCCACTGCCAGGTTTTTGGCTTCTTTGATTCTCCTCTGTCCAATTCTTCCAAAACCGCATCACTGTTGTGACATTACACTGGGCGCGGGCTACGATTTCTTGATACGAAAATCCACCCTCTCGCATACCAAAGATGCGGCCTCGTACGAACTACGTGAGTTGTTGGTATGGCAACGTCCGATTTTGACGAAGCAAATTAACCACCAATGAAACGTTTACCGCAAACAAAGGACGATGTCCTTTATTCATCTGGAACAAGTGACTGATAAGTAGTCGGTTCTCTTCTCATTCCACGCATGCGCAATCGTTTTGTAATTCTAATCATTTGCATGTCTTACCTCACTTTACATTTCCTGTAAGTTTGATTCAATCTGTACAATCCGATCACGGTGTTGCAATTTTCACAAACACGAGTGTATGTAATTACTTAAACAAGCAAACTACTAACAACGTAATACATTTTCCTAAACAAAAAAAAAAAAAAAAAAAAAAAAAAAATTGGTGGCCATTGGCGGCTTTCCGCCGCCAATGGACGACAATCAGGCCGGCGTATTCTCCATGGACGTAAAGCTTCTTAACACTAAAACAATTTATATTTAGGAATTTTCATTTTTAAAATCTCTAAACAAATTTGATTTATTAATCTTAATTAATATTAACTTATTCCTGCAATATCTAACTTAATTCACAGAAACTAATATTTGTTAATCTAATTTAAATAATTATAATGTAATATTTCTCCATATCAAAAGATTTAACAACATAAAACAATTTCAATAAATCCGGCGAACATTTTTATTTAATAAATTAAATTCCATTTTTTTTTATTCATTGCTTTGAGAAACATCATCTATAAAATGAAAATTCTAATATAAGATTATTTCAATCGCTTTTTAATTTTACACTGGAAAACTGAAATGCAATCTAATCAGAAATGAATTTCAATGAATAATGCATGCATTCTTTTAATTACATACAATTTTACTTAGTTTAATAATAAGAGTAATGAGATTTATGATGCATATTCTTGAAATTTAAAATGAAATTTCGAAATGCTACATAATGAAAATTCATAAGTCATTTGTTAAACAGAAATAAATTTTCAAAAATTAAATAACTATACCTCTGATGTAATATTATTTCCTTTAAATGTTATTAAAATAAATTATAATAATAAAATAAATGAATATAAATATTACCGGTAGCAGGGAATTTATATAGCATGAGACAGAAATGGTAATAAATAAATAAAAAAACCTCCTGAAGTTCTACTTAGAGGTTTTTGCTGGGACCTCAGCCTTCTTTAAATCTGTTTCTTTAATAACTGTAGTTGTTTCGTCTCTCCTTTTTCCGATTTTAGTAAGTAGTGTCGCTGTATGTCTATGTTTCTGTTTGGCTCTACGTCATCGTATGTTTGTTCACCGGCTAAGTTTTCGACTGTTTCATGTTTTATTACATAATTTTGATTTTGATATTTTGCCAATTTTTTAACACTTTAAAATCAATGTTCATAGAAATGTCCAGCTAGAAAGATAAAAATTGAAATTGTAACTAGGCATGGCGTATCAAAGCACTTACCCATGGATTGGAACCATAAACATGCATATTCTTAACCTTATTGTTATAGGTATTTTGAAAATTTGAAACCAGTTGAAAATTAAATAATAAAATAATAATAATAATAATAATAAACTGGATGTATTTCTTAGAAATTGGTTTTGATATATTCATGTATGCATTCTAAAACTCCAAAAGTTTCGAAATACTTCAGGATCAGGAAAAATCGAATGTTAAATCAGCTAGAGTCGAAATTTTGTTTCTGTCTGATAAGCTCAAATAGAATTTTAATATAAAACTAATGATTATATTAATAATAATAACGTAACAATGATATTTTGAGGAATTTTTTAACACACTTACTTAGTCTTGCGTAAAATATAACGTTATCACAAATAAATGTGGGAAAGGAAGATGTCAACGCTGAGATACAGAGGAATCGGACAGAAAGTGTTGTATTTTTAGGGGTACTTTTTTATGATGCAATCACATTTACTACAAGAATACAAGAAATATATGCATCTATATCTTTTTTATTCTTAAAGTTTTGAAGACAATCTGAATTATCTTGATAGGAGATACTGACAAACTAATTAGGTTATTATCTCAATTTTGTGGATTTTTTTTTTCTTTCACATCTTTATATGTACTATTATTTAATCATTCCGACTAATTTCTTAAAGTTAACAGTATTAAAAATAAACACAGTGTTTATAACTTCAAAGGAATTTTGAGCGTTTTATCCGTTCTTTTCCTTTTAATCCAAAATTTTCACTTTCAGTACTTAGCACAACTTTATAAATAAAATTCTTGTATACTTAATTATCTAAATTTATTAATAAAGATTATTAAACAATAGTAGCATTTGAAAATACAAACAGTGTAAGTAATATCGCACGGGTAGTATTAAGTTAGAAATTATTAAATTATTAACTACACATCTTACACACGTCAAATTTTCTAATAAAATTTGACTACAAAAGGTATTTTACTATATTCGTAGGCGTTTTTTTTTCTGTATTAAAAAGTGATAGCTAGGAAAAGACATTCCTGAAAAAAAGATTATGAGAAAAGATGTATATATTTAAAAATAATTGTAAAATGCAATGTTTCTTCTTTTTTTATGTTCGTAAAAATTTCAATGAAAAAGTTTATTATTATTATTATTATTATTATTATTATTATTATTATTATTATTATTGCATAATTTGCAACGATGCCTTTGTTACAGTAAGAAAATAAAGTGCATTTGGATAATTTTATTTCTCCTTTGAAAATTGGCATCATCATATAATCATTTAAAAATAGGGATATCGCATATCCGCATACAGTACGCAATGGAGTTCCAGGTACTTGATATCCAGCAAAATTACTGTCTGTTACATTCCTACAGTATAAATTTAAAAATAGGTGGATTTTGAAAAGAAAAATATAGGTGTTCATGTGCGTTTTTTTTATTTTATTTTATTTTATTTTTATTTTTATTTTTATTTATTTGTCCCTTATTGTATATTCTTTGTTTAAAGAAAAAAATTAGAATGCGATAAAATAATTTATAGAAATAAATTAACGCAGTTTTTTCCATAACCAGTTTAACCTATAGATATATCAAATCATTAATGTTTATAATTCATCCTTTATTTAATTAAAGATGGCATCAGCATTGATTAAAGAACATTTGATTTCTATCTCAGGAGTTAAGAATAAGAAACAATTACCCTGAAAGTTTATTCTATTCTTTATTTATTCTATTCTTTAAAGAAGGTGTTAAATGAACTTTTCATTGTAAGTTTATGTCCCATTTTTCTCAGAATATTTCTCATTGTTTGGTTAATTTTGGAAGCGAAAACTTTTGATGAAATTTATTGTAGCCTCGAGCACAGATGAGTTTATTTTGCAGAAGTTTGAGTTGGAGGCTGGGAAGTTGTGGTAAAAGTTTAATTAGTATAACGCATTGTATTTTAAATAGACAGATAATCATTAAAAAGTAAAATCGTATGGGCACTTTAAAATGTGTTAAAAACGATAAACTTAAAAAATATATATAGTGTTTTATGTATTTATTGTACTTTAGTTAAAATATTTTTCTTCAAAATATAATAGCATATAAAAATAGTCAGATCATTTATTGCCATATTTTTTAAAAATTAACCATTTCCATATTTAAGGCATTTATTACATTTGTATAAATCCATTACTAAGTTGTAAGTAAATTAAAAATTTTATGCTAACAAATTAGTGCAAAAATAATATATTTCTTCATTTTTTAAAGCTAAATTCTCTCCTTTTCTTCTGTTAATCCATTTTCCATTAAATGGAAAATCTTAGCAGAAAAGTTTAAAGGCTTAATCTAATTTGTAATCTAATAGGTATCGAATCCAATATTTAAATATAGGTATTCAAAACTAAAATTATATAATTTTAAATATTTGAAACTAAACAATAATTTTAATATCTAAACTTAAGATTGATACTGATTTTGTTTAAATTCTTTCAGAATTTATTCGAACAATGTGTCTTGCAATCGTTAGTTAGTACAAAATTTTATATTTTCCAGTTTTTTATTTATTTATTTATTTAATTTTTGGTATAGTTTGATATTATTATTTTCAAATGCAAATCATTTATATATATATAAAAAAATGCTTTACAAGAACATGTGATAGATTTTCTAAAACAGTACTGTTACTGTATTGGAAATTATAAAAAATTAGAGATGTGTCTGCCTGTCTGAACTATATTACATCGTTTTATTTTCATAACTATTAAGTGAAAGGTACGTCACAATACATATTAAAGAATTGATTGTTTGTTTTACAAATAAATAGATAAATAAATAAAATTAAAAAGGAATAAGTAAAATAAAGTACTTTATTCTTAATACGATAATTAGTAAAAATTTATACAGCGTTAACAAAAAGATGGGACCTGTTAAATATCTTGCGAAATAGGGATTAGATCTAAAAGTAAAAATATAAGCATTTCATACTTTTAAAAATTATCCATTGATGCCATTAATAGTTAACCATTCATCCCTCGCCCTCAGAAAGGCTGGCGGTGGCCAAATATGAAATTTCAAATGAGAAACCACTATTTTCTTTTTTTTAAATATTGTTATTAAAAACTTGGATTCTACAGAAAAAATGGACGTCTGCTCGCCTCTAGCGTTCCTAAATTATTTCAAAATTTCTTCAAAATGATATACGTTATTTAGGTTAATTATGCATTTTTCTCTTTTCAAAATGAGGTAAATACTACCAGTGGTTTGTGCAGAGGTATATCAAATTAATTCCAAAGTATTGCGTTCTATGAGAGGTATTTTTATAAACTATATTTTAATAACTTTATTTTGCATAAATCATAATGAATCTGGTATTTATTATTCATATGCAGAAAAAAAAAGTTTATTATGATATTTACAGCGTTTAACTTTACTATTTACATACATACACTAAAATATTTAGATACATTAAGGGGTACAGTTTTAAACTGCTGGAATTGCATTTCTGTTTGTACTAAGCATTTTTAAGGTTTCTCAATAATGTTTAAGAGTAATTATAAATTCGTTTATTATTTCTGCCCGTGTATTTTGCATTACGTGAATACGTAGGAAAAGTAAATTGAATGTTAATCGATGCACCTCTTACGCACAGTTTCAAAGTATTAATATGCTACCTGAACTGCATGATTTTACGTTCTTTTTTTTTCGATTCGAATTACATTTTTAGAGATTTTTTAACAGGTTCTATACTTTTATTATATCTGATATAAAATGTTAAATAAATCAAAATACTTTGAAGTTGATCATATTCAGATTCAAATCAGATATCAGATTCAAATTCAGGAATCTATCTGTCACACATTATTAAATTTATATATATATATATATATATATATATATATACTTATATATTCGAGTATAAAATGTTAATAATTTTCTTATTTCTAACAAAGCCGAAAAAAATGTATTATCCCCCCCCCCCTCTGTTAGGCCCTCTCTTCCCTAAATATATTTGAATATTTTTTAAATTATTTATGTTATTCAACTCTATTATAGTATGTGTTATATTAAAAAATTGTATAAGTAATAATAATGCTTTACATACATAAACTTGCTAAAGAATTTAGCCTATTACTAATGAATGGTTTATTAGTTTTCAGGTACATTTTAGTATAATTGTTTATATCACAGAAAACATAATGGAATTAAAATAAATTTTTTGTATAAAAAAAGTAGAAGTTTCTACAAAAGAAGTTTTCTTGTAGAATGTTATATGTTTAACTTTTGTACTGGTATACAATTCTACGAAAATATTCAGATATATTACATATTAAAAGTGCATTATTTTCCATTACGTTTTCAGACTTTTTTCTAGTATAATAACATTTTAATTATCTATATATGGTACGCAAATAACGTTCAAGCAATATAACACAAAAGCAATTAATTTTACAATTAATTTATAGAAAAATTTTTAATCAATATTTTCAATCAAGTATTCCAATAAATTTATTTTATAATGAATTAACACTTTTTTTTTAAATTTTCTAATTAGAGTAATAAAAAATTTACTTATATATTTTAATATTTGATCATGAAGAAAAAATGCACTAAAGTTGAAACAATGTAATTTTTAAGTGCAATTTGAAAGTTTTGCATAGTCTGTTTAATGTTTGAAAATTTTCTTTCTTGTAGTAAATATAACTGCATAAAGCAACAAAATTTTTTTTTTACAAACCATACTATTCAAAAAGAAAAAAAAAATGAAAGTTAAAGAATATTTTGACAATTTTTTAATTTATTTTCAATCAAAAGCAAACATCATCGGTACAAAATGTTATTTTTTAGTAGATAAAACATGCTATTCTAAGGATAATTAAATTTTTCTTGAACAAACAATAAAGTTGCAAATTTAATTACCAAAAAAAAAAAAAGAAACTAAAACAATTTTTGTTTTAAGGATAGTGCGTAAGGAATTCTTTAAAAAACATGCCTAGTTTTTCTCAGTTTCTCTTTTACCATTAATTTAGAACGAGAAATCGAAAGGCGTTCTTCTTGCTTTGGGCGAAAATGAGTGATTTACTGGAAAAATTTCCTTATTTAAGTTTAAGTTTTGGTTAAAGTTTTAATCCACGCGTAAAACGCTCGCTTTAATGGAGGTCAATGCCTTAAATTGATTTAAACAAGCTTATTTAATGGTAAATTTATTATTATTATTATTAAAAGACGTTTAATGAAGTGTATAGTGTCGTACATTTTTTAATTGAATTTGATTTCATATGTAAGTTATTTTCAAGCCACGTTATAGAAATAACTATATAACCTCGTGACTAATCTAAACTTGCAAAAATTTGAAAATTGATTTTCTGGTTTTAAGGTAACGACACCAGTGACCTTCACTCTTAAAGCCTCATTTCCTGAATATATATATATATATATATATATATATATATATATATATATATATATATATATATATTACGTAGTATTCAAGTGGTATTCATGTGTCATTATTATGCTGCCATCTGTTTTATACACTGATCCATCTAGTTGTCGATAGACACTTTCAATTTTTTATTACATTAAGCCAATTTTATTAAAAAAAAAATAAAAAATAAAAAATACAAATTGAACCTATAGAAATGCACCAGTGTTCGCCATTTGAAAAACAAATTTCACCAGTAGGCGTCAGTTGCTTGCACCAGTTATCACCATGCCAATAAAACATATATATATATATATATATATATTAAATAATCCGATTTTAAGCATGCTTGTACAAAATTTTATCAAACAAAATAATATCTTTGCACATAATTAATACCTAAATGCACCCTTAGGATTTCACACACAGTACATTCAGTGGTCCCTTAATTGAATACCTCTTTTTTAAGAAGAACAATTCAGTAATACTTTGCTTTTTTCTTATTTAATTCTTTGATTTTTTTTTCCTGTGTCTTTATTTCTGTGATACTTTCTCTAAGATTTGATGCGATCACACTCGGTATAATTTCTTAGCACTTTCTTCTCTTGGAAGGTGTAGATGCAGGGAAAAATAAGATATTTTTGAAGTAACTTTGTTAGTACGCTAAATTAAGGATAGGGTACAAATCTACAGGGTCTTAAAGGAGAGGTGGTTAACTCTTGAACTGGCAGAACTGATTTTGATGTAGTCAAAACATCCTGGGTCAAGTTTTTTGAAACTGCTGCATCCAGAAATAAGTCCCTAGTGTTCTGAATTTTACGTGTTTCTTGTAACACTTCTTCTTCCTCTTTTTCTTCTTTTTTCTTTTCTCTCTCTCTCTTTTTTTTTTTTTTTTTTTTTTTTTTTTTTTTTTTAGTGAATTTAGTGATATCTGTAAAGGTTTCTTTTCCAATAGTTGTAGCTGTAAAATCTATATCAATTTTTTCACTACTTATTGTGTCAGTGGGGAAAAGTACGAAAGGAATTTCGATTCTGATTCTTGTTTAGTTACAGAAGCGGCGTTTTGTATTTTCTTCCATATTTCAGATACAAATTTATCTTCTGTATTACCATTTCACAAATTACATGCTTTGAGCAAGTATAGTTTTTTTCGCCCAATTACATCTTCCAAAGCTTCTAAGACAACAATTGCTCTTTTACATTCTGTTACTGTGCCTTCTTGACTATAGATATTTACTAAAAAAAATATATATATATATATTTAAATATTTCAAATAATATAACAATTTATACGATAGAACGGCAATGTATAGTCCCTTGAGTCTTTATTATACGGGTGATTTTTAAAAATACTTCTTTTTCCACCTGTAGTCTTTCTTGTCCTCTTACTCCCCTATCCCCCTCTGTGATTCAAAAGCTGGTCTGTTTATACGAAAAACTTTCACTTCAAATGATATTCTTTCTTAGTGATAAACAGTAGCAATCAAGCAACTACAACTTAATATATCACACTCCCCCCCCCCCTGCAAAATAAAATAAAATAAAATAAATAAATAAATACTAATAAAATGTCCAATATATTCAACGTTTTTACAACTAAAATATTAATTTATACATTTATTTTGTTTAACTTATATAAATAATATAATTTATAAATTGAATGCTTGCATAAAAAAATATTTTTATGCTTAATATTTTCTGCATAAATTCTTATTCACCTATATTTAATATAACAAGAAACCTTGGTATTACTTTGAACCGGCTCAAAGTTATGTTCAAAATGGTACAAAGTCTTTGTATTTTATTATTTTCCAAATACAAATGAATAAAAATTTAATTAGTCGCAATCAAAAATTAACATTTCTATACGTAAAATGCATAATAAAGTGCTCAAATGATGTTTACAATTTCAAGAAACTAATTTGAATAAACTTCAAAATATCATTTATATGCTTCTTGGCAACAACAGGGCATCACAAAAACTTAAAATAGCGTAACTAGAAGTACCGACTAATTACAATTTGTTTTTTCTAAAATAAATAGCAAAAACTATAAACAGGCTCACAATAACTAAATTTATTTATGTTCGATATAATTACCATAAATTGAAAGAAATCGAAATTTTATTTTTCCGACTGAGTGAAAATAATGCCTGGAATGGGAGTTGAACTCCGGATCTTTGACTTACAAGGTCAAGGCTCTACCAATTGAGCTATCCAGGCCGACAACCGATCCACATTACTCACTCAGACAACCTTTTAGGCAGAAACAATCTGGTCTATCATTTAGATAGCTCAAGAGAAATAAGCCGCAGGCAATGGAAAACACCATTAAAAAATGGGAGAATAAATACAAATTTTATTAAAATGAATTCGTATTTTTTGAATAAACCTGTACACAAACCAGCCATGCTTTTTATTTCACTTTAAGAAGAATACATGTGATTTTAAATTTGAATAACAAGTATCATTTTGAAAAAGTTCTAAAAATATTTAAGGGAATTAGTGGTGGACACAAGGACAGAGAGTCAAGCAGATAGATACACGAATAGGTAAACAGACAAATAGTCCGACGGACAGAAAGGTGGATAGAAAGACAGACAGATAGACTAATTCAAATCCTAATCATAGTTAAACATCATTATATAGTGTTAAATATACTTAATAAAAACAAACATGTAATTGCAGTGATTTCTAATTACATGTACAAAAAAAAAAAAAAAAAAAAAAAAAAAATCTGGAGTGACTCCACTCGATTTTCTGAACATTGAGTAATTAACGGTTTTGTAGATAAAGTAAATTAAGAGGAGTTGTTAAATAAACAAAAGAGAGAAAATTACAATAGGGTGTTTGAGTGTTTTTCTCCATATAGTACACGATGTCTAATTAAACACTTCTGAACTTTGAGCCCATAGATCCTAATGATAAAGAATATTTCGCTGTGTCTCTGTAAAAATCTATACATGCTAGATTCACCAAAATGCTTATAGTTAGGGCAACAGTGACTTATAATATTCATATAAATTTTCAGCTCAATTGAATAAGGCGTTTAGACGCTATCACACTTTTCAAAATTTGGTCACATAGGTAACAATGGAAATGAATTTTTCTTTGTATCCCTGTAAAATATCTGTAAGTGCTAAATTAACCAAAATCGATACAGTTCGCGCAACTGTGACCTATAACATGTGTATACATTTTTTGCTCAGTTTAATGAGGCATATAGACGCTATCACACTTTTAAAAATTTGGCCACATAGGCCATAATGATAAGGAATTTTTCTTGATGTCTCTGTAAAAACGCTATAAATGCTAGATTCACCAAAATCAATAGGGTTCATGCTACGGTGACTTACAATATATGTACCAACTTTCAGCTCATTCGAACAAAGCGTTTAGACGCTAGAGTGTTCACTCACACACATACACACAGATACATACACACACACATATACATGCATCATCGTAAAAATAGTGAAAACGGACTTAGTCGACCAAAAAAGGTATAGAAACATCAAACTCTCAAATTCAGATTTTTGACATGATTACAATGCTTTCCTTACATATGTATGTTTAGAAATTAAATATACATATATCAATTTCATTATGAATTTTGCAAAATAAATGTTTCAAAATAGTCTTTATAGGAATATCTCCAATAGAACGCCATGCTTTGGGATTTATTCGATTGTCACTGTATACAAATCATTGGTGGTATTTACTTCATTCTTCACAGGGAATATACCATACTAAACTAGAATAACATATATCATTTTTAAGGAATTCCATGGATATTTACGGGAGTTAAGGTGCGGACGGACAGATAGACAGACAAATCGAAGACATAAACATTTTTGAACTTTGTTATTAAAAATATACTAAAATCCTTTCTGACACTTTCCAACTTTGTTAGAAAGTGTTAAAAAATGATTTAATATATTTTTATTTCATATTAAATAAAGGAAAAAAAATTCCTAATCAAAAGATAACATCATGAACGCTTAAATTTATGAAAAGTATTTATCAATAATTATTTTTCTATCATGATTTATTCATTTAATATTATGGTTATTAAATATATATATATATATATATATATATATATATATATATTTCCTACATCATGTTTTAAATGTACTTTTTTAGCGTGAAAAATAATTCATCATAATTGTAAATATAACTTTAAAAATATGTTTGTAGTAAAAGTTCCATAAAAATATTTAAATTATAAATAATTCTGAAGAGTTAAATTGAATTACTTTTTTATAATTATTTTTATTTCTATCTCTTACTACAAAAGTCTTAGAGTATATACGTATTTTTGTATCATACTAATTTTGCTAATAAGTATATGCTACACACTTTTTTAAAACGATCATTCATTGAAACTTTATTATTTGAGGCTCAATTAGTGTAACTAATCAATTTTTACAAGTATTTTGTCAATAGAATTTAAAAACTATGCTTCTATTTCAGAAAAGGTTCAGTTACGAATATAATAATTTACACAATTGCAGTAAAATGGTGACTCTATAGCAACAAAATGTTCTTCTACATTGAAAGTTTTAAGCGATACAAAAACGGAAAACAACAGTTTAACTTTTAAGATATTAAACTCTTTAAAAGTATAATATTTAGGAGTAGAGCATAGATCATTTAATTTATATAATCATAATATTTCACATAATATCATTACACATATCTGTGCCTTTTTTATTTATGTACATGGATATTCGTCCTTTATTTTCATACTCAAATGCTCAAATTAAATGTGTATTAAATCATTTTATTATCTAAATATATGTATAGATATATATAGATTAATCGTAATACTTTTGAAAAAGTTAGCGTCGTGGTTGCCTTTCGTTTTCCGAGTGCTTTCAGAATACATTTGAAATGTTAAAATTTCTTAAAATTTCATAAAATAATAAATTTAAATTTGTAAAAAATGCCTATAGCAGGACATTTGGTTAGTACACGTTTACATTAAAAAGCCTGCTATAAAGGATGGAATATATTTTAAAACTGCTTATGAAAAAGAACGATTTCTTTTTTACAACCTGTATAATTTCAAATAAATTCGGTGAAATAATTTGTTATCGCATTGTAAATGAATTATTTCACTTTATGCTGTTAATGATAATAATACAAATACAACTTAAAAATATAATACAAACTTATGTATTATGATTAATAAAGAAATTATCTTTTATCTGAATAATATAGTTTTATAGAAATGAAATTATTAGTTTTAAAATTCTTAAAAGTTTTATTTACAGTAAGTAATGAAATGATAGAAAATATTCAAACTCTTAAATTTATACAATTTAACATCATTTTGTGCAAGTGGAACTTGCCCGAAAACAATAGCACGGAAAAAAAAAGTAACAATCGGCAATCCACTAAAATAAGCGAAATTATATTTATTACAATTTACATTATTAGCAGGTTTTATTTACGAGTCAAAAGAGCTAAAATCCTGCAAACTATTGTGAAAATAATATCATAACATTTCTATTATATCAAGTTAGTAAAAACAGGTAAATAGGAAATTAAAAAAAAATATATTATTGTGTCTAGTAGGCTGAAAATTGACAAACACTTAAATTGATCAGAGCTACCACGGACCGCTTTTTTTTCCTGACTCTAACACCAAAACTTAAATATAATAATTATCATCTTAATTTATCGAGGAAACATGCTATTGAAGATTACTAAAAAAATTCTGATTCAAAAGTTAGGAACAAAATTCAGCCCGTGCCAATCCTAAATTTTAATAGTACATATTATGATTTTTTTTTTCTTTTTTTGGGAAATACAAATCAGATATATCTAAAAAAAAAAAAAAAAAAGATGTAATTGTGAATGCTCTTCAAAAATTTCTTTAAGACTTTGTACATGCCATTAAATATTGTTTATATTTTTGGTTTATTTACCATTTTTAAATTTCATTTCAGACATGGCACGATTACAAGTTAAAGTGGGAACCAAACGAATATGGTGGTGTGGAGATGATCCATGTTCCAGCCGAACATATATGGTTGCCAGACATAGTTCTCTTCAACAAGTAATTATTATTATTATTATTATTATTATTATTTTATATGTTTTGATTCTCATAATGAAATTATAAAAATGAAATTTCTATTTTTCGTGTAATTACATTGAACATTTGTATGAAAACTTAATAATAAGGATGAAAAAAAATATACAAACAATACATTTTTGCATTTTAATTTTTTATTGAAACATTTTAATGAAGATTAAAATTACAGAAACATATATTTTCGGAAAATTGTGGGTATATAAATATAAATATTTACTTTTTAGGAAATAAATTAGTGATTATCTGTCACACTTTTAAATATTCATTAGAGAAAATTTGAGATTGATTAATATTTTTTATTTCTTTTATTTTCGTTATTTACGCATATTAAAACATATTTTTTGTATCTTTAAAACCATAGCTGCCAAATTTTCTAACTTTTAAATCAGATTTATTAGCACTATTTTTAAAAAGGAATTCGTCATATTAATTATCGACTATTAAATAAAATAAAAATAGCAGTTATACAAAAAACTCCAGTTTGAAGTTTCCCTTCCAAAACGGGAAAGTTGGCACCTTTGTAAATCGATGTTTGTCGTACTACGTGCATATGAATCTTTGGTTATGAACTATGTGACACAAAAATATATAAACAGAGTTCCATAAAAAATTATATTTCGTTGGTTCTTGATGTAGTTTTACATTGAAACGGATTACGTGCATATACCTGGCGATCCAAAAATCACAGGGAAAAAAGATATAAATATGTTATTCAAAAAGAATCGACCGTAACACTCTGTAGTTTTCATTGAAATGCGTAAAAAAGCATGGAATCATTTTCGATATACATATTAGAAAAAAGAAATGGTTATATTTTTCATCAAAAAATGGCATTGTATTATCAGCATACTCTCACGTTTTAAAAGAAAAATCGTGCATTGTTAAGAGATAAAGCATTGTTAGTTAAGCTTTATTATGAGACTTCTCAGTGAGCAACGTCTGACGGCCATTTTTATGAATGATGGCCGTACGTTTAACATTTATATTCCTAGTTTGGTTGCTGAATCTACTGCGCCATTGTCAAAAAGTAATTTTACATTTAAAGTTCCACCTGATTTAGAAAAATTGGACTAATTTGTCAATAAATCTTTATTAGCTAAAAAAAAAATCGCATGTCTTTCTATGCATTTCAGTTAAAGATCTATAGTGCTACGGTCAATACTTTTTCAATAACATATCATATTTATTATGATTAATATTATCTTTATGACTTTTGGATAACTCGGTTTATCAACCGATGACGCAGTATGCAATATTTCCTACGGCTTGTCCGCTTATATCAGCATCTATCTAACTCTCTATCTATGTCTCTCTATATATATGTAATATGAATGTAACTCTTATTTAAAATTATGTAAATTAAACTTTGGTTTCCATTTTTTTTTATAGATTATGGATAGCTATGCGTTTTGTAATTTTCATATCAAAATTTCTGATCGATATAAACGTATGTATTATAACCATAACGCCACAAATAGGACATCTGCGTTACTTAAAAGTGATAAATACATTCTTCTATATATCAGAATGTTAAGAATTTAATCAATGATTACGGTATATCATTTCTGTTTTGCAAAATACTCTTTTTAAGAAAATTTTCATTTTGCTACGTAAATATTTTAAAACAAAATTTCACACATAAATCTTAAAAAGACAAAATTTAATGATCATAAATAACACTATAAATAAATGTTATCAAAAATATATTTACATTTCCAAACCAATAAATCTCGAAATCTAAAGTTACACTTTAATTTAGTTTATTCTCGAAACCTAATGGAATATTATTATTTACATTCTACATCATTTTTTTTTTGTTTGGTTATACGCACAAAATAAATGGATATTTATTTGGATATTTATTTAACGAATCAATATCATCCAGAAGCTCGACAGTTTTTATATTTCAAGTTTTTATTTTCATGCTTTATGAAATATATGTGGAGAATACATCCTACTCTGGTAGTTACTGATAAGAATTCAGCATCAACTCAATTTAAAGATTCCAAATTTCAGCATGTATCACACAGAGTCATATATTTCTCCTAGTTTCCATTTTATGCAAAGTGTTTCTACTGTGATCAAATTTATATGGGCTATAAGTTGTATTGGTAGTCTCGAACGTTATTGGATTCCAATAGTTGTAAAACATTTTGGTGGTTACTTACAGAAGTGCAGATGGGAATATAGCTATGCGTCTAAAATATTGGAAAATATATTTAAAAGGGGTTATGGCCTGTATATCTAAATGCATTTTTATTGGATCGGCATGCATAAAAAATTTTAAAATTCACGAATTTACGATTGCACACATGCAATAATGTCATTTTAGAATATTGTATATATTTAAAAATATATTTCTTTATTCAAAATTGTCTTATACACGGACATTTCAATTTAATATTTATAGTTGATTGAACTGGACTGGCTGTATTATAATATTTACTAGACATGCATATATAAAATATATATATTCACTCATTTACATATCATATTTTCAATCAGAATGTTGTTAGTAATATACGATATAAATTTCACGCAGTATTGCTTTAATATTGAGTGTTTAATTAATTAGATTTGGTTGTTTGCTTTCATTTTTACTAAGGCGAAAAAAGTTATATAAGACGCATATTTCTGGAAGAAAAATAATCTGTTGCGATGTAAAATTGGAAGCAATTGTCTAGCCGCTTGTTATCTTAAGCAAATAGCAGTTAGTAGTGGGTTATTATACAGGATTTAGATGCTGAAATATAAAAGACAAAAAATACGAAAAAAAAAGGGTTATAAAATTATTTATATATTTTCTACAGTTTTGAGCAGCCACTCTTTTGAATACCAGCTTTTATATAAAGAGATTTTTACATTATTCATTAGAAGATCTATACTACCAGGGATTGCGAACTTCCTGTATGTTTAGGTGCGTTTATTCTTTTGTCAACACTATTTCATAGCAGTAATTTTCTGATAGAATTATAGCATTAAAACCTGTAACAAAATTTTATGTTGGAAAAGTGTGGTGAGACAGTATAATAATACGATCGTAAAAATATAGGAACGTTGCGTCGCCTGCTATTACAAATGATTAATGAAGATTACTATAAAAAAGTGGTATTCGAAATAATGACTGCAGACAACCCTGCATTTCACAGTTGTTATTTAATATTATTATTATTATATATTACACATATAGTATAATATATTATTATATTATTATATACCGTCTATTATATATATATATATATTATTATTATATATTATTATTATTATTATTATTATATACTATATATTATTGGTGTATATTATTATTTATGAATCACTCAATGAAAGCATTATAATCATCAAACACGGTGTTTTCTGGCTAGTATGTTCCTGATAAATTAAAATGTTTTATCCGTTTAATCGTAAGTTCTTGAAAATCAATAATATCAATATGTGTGTTAAAACTTACAGACTTTTTGTAAATGTTTTAAATGAAGATTGGGAGTGAAATATCGCTAGATTTAGCTTCATTGTATACAGGGTGTTAAAAGAGGGATTTTGTAAAATAATTTACACATTAAGAAGAGCAATATTTACCATGTGACCTAAGGACGATAGCCATTCTAAGAAGCTATAAAGAAAAGTACAATTTGGGATTTGCAGAATTGCTAAACTGAGTTTTAGCATTCAGAACCGTTGCAAACTGAGATGCTTTTAACTATGAACACATTTTATTTTTATTCACCCTTTTGCCTGAACATTTTATTGAATTAGTTTTTCTATATAATACAGGGTATTATAAAAAAATCTATCCCGATATATGACATCATAAGCTACCATACCGTTCACAGAAACTGAATAAAAATTTGGTGGAAGGTATTTCCAGATATGCGCTCAAGGATAATACAAAAAACAACAATTAAACACTAACAGTTACGGTTACAATGACAATTTAAAAAAAAATTCAAATGGCAATACAAACTTTTATTTTATTGAAATGAAATCTTCGTAGCATAAAAACATTAATAGCGTTGGAATGGTAGATGTAGCACGAAAATCACCAGTGCTAGACAGACTAAGAAAAAAAGAAAAAACAACAGTAATTTGCCTACCATAAGACTCCTATATGATAAGAGCTGGCGCAGTGTCCGCCATTTTCTAGCCCGTCTGGCAAAGTGTTGGTGGTAGAAAAAGCTAGGTTACCTGATTAGCGTTGTTATCGCCTTTAAACTTCTATACAGATCAAGTGAGCTAGATAGAACTTCTTATCACGAAACAAACAAGTTGACAATTTTAAGAACATCGCCAACATTCTCAAAACTGCAACCCTTCACGTTAAAAGAAATGTAATATTAAAGTTAATTTTAAAAGAATTTAAAGTAGTAACTTAAAAAAAAAAAAACAGTACAGTACATTCATATTAAATTTGTCAAACAACTTTGAAAATAAAATGAAATAATTTGAAAATAAGGAAAATCTTACGCTACAAAGTTGTGCTCCTGCTCCGGGAATCCACGAGTTACATCTACAATTTATAATTCACTTTTTCCTTCTTCCTGGATTAGAAGAAAATATAAACAGGCGGTGCCTTTTTCTGGAGTTATTCGTGCAATTTATTGCCGAAAAAACACCAATAATAAATCGTCAGCCGGTCTTCTAGGCTAGAAAATGGCGAATGCGATAGCCTATCTATGTAGGAGTTCTAGCCTACCAGAGAACGACTTTCATTTTTTAATGACGTCACATGTCCCGCTGAGTCTTCAACTCTGTCTGAAACCTACTTATTCTGTTTCGAAACGAGAAGAAGAGACCATGCTTAATTTCGAACTCACGTTCCAGTTAACGAAAAGTGAGCCTCGTCTGTCCATAGAATGCGTGGAGCCAATTGTTATTTTCGTCATACCAGATAACAAATTCGTTCGCAAAAATCTATCCGTAGTTGGTTATCACACGTTTGTAACTTTTGTACATGTTGGAACCGATTCGGAAACATTTGGAGAACAGAGCGCGGAATATTGGGTATCGTAGAATTTGGCAGATGCAGAAAGCGTGAAACATCGCAAGAATTTTCAAGGGGAATATGGCTTATAATCTGATGGACTTCTGAAACAGTCACGACAGGAATGGAAGGTCGTTTAGACCGACATCAATCACATGTGCAACCAATTTCTTGAAATTTATGTATCAAGTCCCATACAGCTTTTACAATACACGGGCTTCATCGTTGTCCATGGAGTCTGCGATACACAGTCAAAGACGCAATGTCTCTACGGTATTTTGTTCGTTCACGTAATGAATCTTTACAATTTACTCAATTCGTTTTCTTGTATGCGACATATTGTTCTCAGAGCGAGAAAACAAGATACACATCACGCATTTCACAATGCCTTATTTTTCAATTAGGGCTATGACGTCAGTCATGATTATGTGTTACGACGAAATTAGAGCCCTTATTCAGTAGCTTAACGCAACTTCTCGTTCCGAAGCAGAATGAGTAGGTTTTAGTCAGAGCTGAAGACTCAGCGTGAAATGTGGCGTCATTAAAAAATGAAAGTCGTGCTCTGGTAGGCGAATTACAGATGTTTTTCTTTTCTTCTTAGTCTGCCTAGCGCTGGTGATTTTCGTGCTACAGGTACCGTTCCAATGCTATTTATGTTTTTTTTTTTTTTTTTTTGCTATGGAGAACTCATTCCAAAAAAAAAAAAAAAAAATAGGTGTTGCCATTTGAAATTTTTAAATATTTGTCACTGCAACCTTAACTGTTACAGTTTAACTGCTATTTTTTTATATGCTTCTTGAGCGCATACCTCAAAATACCTTCCACCAAATTTTTATTCAGGTTTGTGAATAGTATGGTAGCCATGATCTCATATATCGGGATAGTTTTTTTTTTTTTTTTTTTTTTTTTTTTTTTTAAATAACCTTGTATATAAGTAATAATTTACAAAGTATATTTATATTTATGACTTCTGAAATAATTACTATAACATGAAAATCATCCTTCTTCATATATGAAAAAAATTTGCCTAAAGAAATAATATTATGTTAATAATAAATATAGAGATTTTTCAAGAACATACTAAGCAGAAATGAGAAATATCTGTTTTTGTATCTCTTTCTATGAAAATTTATATTGATTATTTTCTATAATGCAACTTAGTATGTTTTTATTAAAATTTAACAATGAATTACTATAATATTAAATTTATATATTTTCATAAAATCTTTAATTATATTAATGAATAATTCGAAAATCAGCCTTATCTCAGATAGAAACGGATTTTTCGTTCATTGGTTTAACTTTTATTTCTAAGTGTTTGTGTGAAATGTAAATTGTTTGAAATGATATTAATATTGGAGAAATTCGAAACTTTAGATGTATTTTAAATTATGCAATTAAAAAGCCATGCTTATTTCTGATAAGAACATATATTGAATATATATTTTTCAAATATCAAATAACACTGCACTGAAATTAATCTGTAAATAACAAATAGCATAAATTTCATAGACATTAATATTATACTTTTTGTCTAATGTAGTGGCGATTTGAAAAAAGTAGTTAATTTATAATGTATAAAGAACTTTAACAAATCATATATATATATAAGGTATATAATTTTAAATCCTAATATATACATAGGTATATATGTATACTACTATTTTATTCTAATACAAATTTATATATATACTAGCTGACCCTACAAACGTTGTTTTGTCATATAAATTATTTCTTGAGAATTTTTTGCTAGAAAAAAATAACTAACTTATTGTAAGTGTGTAAGGATGTGGTATATAAGTGAAACAGGTATGGAGCGCTGTGAACGGTGACTGTGAATTCCGATTATAAAGTAAAAGACATAATTACTGAAATTTTCGCTACTTGCTTCTTGCTACTTGCTGCTTGGTACTTTCTACTTGCTACTTGTTATTTAAAACCTCCGCTGAATGTCGAACAGCACAAAATTTTATTTCATACGGCAAATATTTCAATTTATGAGAGAATCTCTGATAGCAACGAATTTCACATGAAAATTCCGTCTTTTTTGAATAAGCTGTAACAATCTGGACCGATTTGATGAAAATTTTTATCAAAAAGTTATTACAATATCTAACTTCATTACATGTACATTTATCACAATTCAATCAATCGATGCATGTGAGTATGTGTATAGTATGAGCGAAGTGAAATGTAGAGTTCGTATTAAAAACAAACTTAAACTCGTTTTAATTAAAGGTGAAAAAGTTTAAACTCAATTTATTTTATAACAGGTATATTTTTTTAATCTACAAAAACTTAATTTATCGTAATGCTATTGGTTCTACAATATTTTTGGTTAATCCTTGAGGAGTATACACAAACAAATTCGAAGGTTTTCCAACCCTGGAACACGCAACATATAATTGGCCGTGAGAAAAGCACGGATTTTCTAAATCTAAGCCACAAATTGGGACCCCTTTGGTGACTTTAAATATTTTAAGTCATTTTTGCGAAGAATTGAAATGGCTATCTCAATTGTGGAACTAAAGATCTTGGCGGGAAGCATCCGAGCTACTTCGGTGCCAAATTTCAAATTTTGCCAAAGGGATCCGATACTAAAGGTGTTCCATACAAAAAAGAAATAAATAAAATATCAGTGACATACACATGCACAAAAGTATGGGACCCCATTGGTGACTTTAAATATTTTAAGCCATTTTTGCGATGAATTGAAATGGCTATCTCAATTGTAGAACTAAAGATCTTGGCGAGAAGCGTCCAAGCTACCTCGGTGCCAAATTTTCCATACAAAAAATAATTAAATAAAATATCAGTGACATACACACGCACAAAAGTATGGGACTCCTTTGATGACTTTAAATATTTTAAGCCATTTTTGCGATGAATTGAAATGGCTATCTCAACTGTGGAACTAAAGATCTTGGCGAGAAGCGTCCGAGCTACTTCGGTGCCAAATTTCAAATTTTCCAAAGGGATCCGATACTAAAGGTGTTCCATTCAAAAAATAAATAAATAAAATATAATAAATTAGCTACACAAATAAATTTGTAGGTTAGTGTGGTTTGTTAATCAACGCGCGTGTAAATTTGGTAGAAAATTATATAAAATACTCACTCCAATTCCGCACTAAATTTGCAAAATGTATAGTTTTTTATGCACACTTCAAAACTTTTCAAACACTAATTACATCTTGATGTAATATTTCAATTAGGACACAATTTTTTGTATAACAATAATAACACGAAGTTACAAAATATTTTCCTGAATTTGATCGCAGCACCAACTGTCGGGACAAACTGGAGTTACAATAGAATATACGCAAGCGAAGTGTGACGTCACTGTCTGTCCATGGATGCAAGAAAAAAGATTTCCTATGTTAATCTCCCATTGGATTTTTTATAAAAAAATATTAAAAGTCGAGGAAAATTATTTCTCGATTTTAATCCCCGTATTTGGGTATAGATATGTATTAGTTATCGTATGCATGTGTTAGATTGAGTTATTTTGCTCTCAAATTGACAAAATTTTAATTTTAAATTTCAAAACTCTGTCTTCCTTGGCGTTTTTTGTATTTGGCGATCAAAAACGTAATACGAAAATATACATGCCAGATGTATATTTTCGTAACATGTATTGTACGAAATTGTTTCATATTATTCATTACTCTCTTAATATAAGTTGTTGAAAGAAATTAAATATGTTCGCCAGATGATATGGCGATATTTTTTTTTCCGCCAAGGATGACAGAGTTTTGAGATTAAAAATTCAAATTTTATCAATTTTAATCGATTTTATCAATTTTTTTGTAAATCTAAACCATTCTCGAATCCACCTTGTATCCCCATGTGATAATATATAAGAAATATTTGACAGGTCATATGCTAATGTGATTCAAATTGTTTTTCTGAAAATATTTCGCTTTAAATATTTAAAACCTATATGATTTTTAAAATTTGATTTTAAAATGACTTTCAAATTGAGTGATCTAAGCCAGTATTCAAATCATTTTCGTAATCAATCTCTCAAGAATATTTTCTGGTTTCAGTTTTGTTTATTTATTTTTACTTTTCCAGTGCGGATGGAAACTACGAAGTGACATTAATGACGAAAGCAACGGTGTACTATTCGGGAGAAATCGTTTGGAAGCCCCCGGCCCTGTACAAGAGCACTTGCGAGATAGATGTTGAATATTTTCCTTTTGACGAGCAATCATGCCTCATGAAATTTGGATCCTGGACGTATGATGGATATGAAGTAAGTTTGCATAGATTTCTCATTTCCATAATGTAAGAAAAGAGATATGATTTTATAGATTTCATAACGACATTTTAAAGGAATTATAAATAGGATATTTATTCAATAAAATTTTAAATAATGTATTTTAAAGGAGCTGTTGGAACATCTAGCGTTGAAAATAAATACTTAATAATTTTAAAATGGTAAAAAATTCGTTAGATTTTTGTAATTCTCAGACTTTCTACATTTCACATAGCTCACTAGTACTAGTTAAGTAGTACTAGTTAAACCCAACCAACCAATTAACTACTTTTTATTCTGTTAAGTATTTTTTTACTCTACAAGAGTAATTGTTAAACGTATGTTGAATATTTCCTTCCATAATATAAGACAGAAGGTATTCCGTAACAAATTTTGTAGAAAAATTATATATTAGAATAAATTTAACAAATTTTACAACAGGCTTCTTTTTTATAACATTTTAACATATTTAAGAGAAAAAATAATTATCTCTTAATTTAAATAATATATATACCTTTTGGTTGAAAATCTTGAAAAAATCATTGTTTATTATAGAAGAAACACTTTTGCTTTTGGATAGGCATGCAATGAATTATTATTGTAAATAACATCACGTAATAATAATTTAAATACGGGAGATATATTTTTTGTCTAGAAAAGTTTTTTTGATGTATTAAATAATTAACAAGACGTTAAAAATTATTTCTCATTCATTCAAAGTTTTATATATATTTAAATTTTATTACGCATACTACTTCCGGTATATAGGTTAAAATATGTATATGTTTTAATTTACCAATTATAAACAATGCAACTTACGCTCATTCATTACATAGCGTTATCAAGGTAAATGATTTGTAAAAGTTAAGATTTTCTCATTATACATGATATTTACTTCATTTCTTGCATTTTGCCTCCGATAAATATAAAATTATTACTGTGGTAGTACTTTCGTTTAGAAAATTCAAGCACCGTTCGAACAAATGGATTATATATAAAAGAATCGTTATTAAAATTTTTACTTAATTTTTTTTTTTTTTTTTGTATAATAATAATAATAATAATAATAATAATAATGCTTAATAAATATATATATTAATATATTTTCACTGATTTAGAAAGCAAAACAAAAAGCAAAAATTAAATGTTATTTCTACATAATGATAAATGTCTCGATAGAAAAGAGGAATTATTTTACATGCGATTAGTAGTAGAATTTCAAAACATGAAAATACTTGTTACATTTACTTTTCCCCAAAAAGTCTAAACTTTAGCGAAACAATTCTCACCTTTTTCTGTTATTCTTTTATTTTGTTCGTTCAAAATACTTCTTTAAAATCGTTTTCAAAAAGCCTAAGGCAAACTTTAATGTTTATTGACATTGCTTTCTTTTATCGTTTGCTTTAAGGCCCAATTGAATACTTAGTATTATTAACCTTCACCTTTCATTTGTATTTTACTTTCTTTTTAGGAAAATATTAGTCTAAATCAAAACGCTGATGTGTTTGTTTGGCATAAAAACAGCCACTTTGAATTTTATTTCGCAGAAATGGAACAAAATCAGAGTCGAGAGAGTATCAAAAATAAGTATTTGTAAATTAAAGACCAGCACTTTTAAAAAGATAAATTTGTAAACTAATTTTCATAATGTAGGGTTTACAACTGATTTGTTGAAATTTATATAAAATAAAAATTTAGATTTGTTTTTGTTTTTTTAAATGCTATGTCAAATATTGCAAATATTTAATTTAAAACTTATGAAATTTGTAACTGAAGAATTTAGTTAAAAGAAATTAAATCTTTGATTTTTCTGCAAATGATATTAAAAGATTTAAAATTGAAACAAATGTAAGAAATTCAAGTAATTAAAGTAATATATTAGTTTTATTTAACACTAGTTGAAATACCCGGTATGTCTTGAGATTATCTAAAAAAAAAAAAAAAAAAAAAAAAAGTGATAAAATAAGCATGAAAGAGAGATTAGAATTTAATAAATTAAAAGCTTAAATCAATTTAAATAAAATATGTTCATACTAATTTTTTTTACTTTTAGATTTACCAGTGTTTGAATTATACAACATTTGTCACTTTTTAACCTTCATTTCACCTTAATAAATAATAGAGTAACTTTTAATTGTGTAGTGAATACGAACTTAAATGAAGAATTTTCATTCCAAATATCAAGTTTCTAGCTCGAGGGGTTTCTAAATTTTTAAGCAGGTTCTTTTCTTTAAACCCCCTTCCCCTCACCTTTGTTTAGGGTTTTTGTGAAATTTTTTAAGGCAATGATTTTGAAGTTAAATTAAAAATGTCCATGCCTTATTTCACCCCACTTTAAGGTAATTGCGAAGTTTTTTTTTTTTTTTTTTTTCTAATAGAGTAGTGATCAGAAAGTCGGCCGAAAAAAGCGTTCATAGTACATATCAAGATCAAACGAATAAAACTCAAGCTTTCTCCAAATTTTAAAGCTCCTTTGGTTTATCCCCCATTTCATCATTCTTTAGAGTATTTGTGATTTTTTTTTTTTTTTCAAGTAATGATTCTGAAGTTGAATTAAAAATATTCATAACAAATATGAAGTTTCTGACCCAAGCGGTTTCCAAATTACACAGCAAGTCCTCTCTTTTTTACTCTGTTTCACTTTCCCTTAAGATGATTGAGAATTTTTTTTATAACGTAGTGATATGAGGTTGAATAAAAAAATTCTAATTTCTCGCTCAAGCAATTTCAAAATTGCACAATATACCCTACATTTTTGCTCCCATTTTTCTCTTTGAAAAGGCTTAAGATATTTTTGATAGCATATAGAATAAGAACTGGAATACTGAATTTTATGCCAAGTATAAAGTTGCTAGTGCAAGCGGTTTCCAAATTGTGCATAACGCGCTCTCTTTTTTCCCCATCTCCCTCTAGTGAGGGAGGGAAAATAACTTTTCATTACGTAGTGACGCCTTTAAGGTACAGACGAACATAAATGTTATCTTTCTTTCAAAACCATCAACTGCTGTGGAATTGTATAGCAATAAAACATATAAATAAACTTTCACTTTTATATATCTCTACACATAATAAAATAAGGTATGTGTTGTGTATGCCCGTCACTTTGTAAACAAACGGTTGATCGCAGATCTACAGAATTATGCATGAAGGTTTGTATTAACCTCTTCTGAAGCTCTTCGAATTCATGATTTTCAATTTTTTTTTTTTTTTTTTTTTTATATATTATTATTATTAATTAAAATCTGTAATTTTCTAAAACGATAGTCTGCAGAAATAGAAATGGGTTCGATTCTCCTAGGGTCCATGCGTTTCTTTAAACAGTTAATAAATAGAAGAAATTTAAGTTGATAAAAAAAAATAATAGTAATAATAATAATAATAATAATAAATTTAAAAAAAAAAAAAAAAAACTCAATGTCTTAAAGTATCCTAAACCGCAAGGATGACAAGAAAAATGATAAAAAAGAAAATTAAACTTAGAAATGTGTCGGCGAACGAGAACCTTAGAGACTGCCAATTTAGAGGCTTTTTATGCAAACGGCTGATTGCAAAGCTACAAAATTTATTTTGCATGGAGGTCCAGTTTGTTCTCTCCTCATACACTTCAAAGCCTACTTTTCGAATGATTTATTATCTTTTTCTTAATTAATTAAAATTTTCTAATCTGGAAATATTGACTTGTGCTGCACCTATTGTCAGAGAATAAAAGTAGTATTATCTGTCTTAAAAAATATTTGTCCGAAAAATAATATTCTTGAATATCAGCAGCGCCATTTATCTTCCAGTTAACCCCTAATTTGAAATGTCCGGTTAAGACGCAAATGCAAACTGTGGAGATCAGGAACACATACAACGTAGGCGGGAAAATGCTGCCGACGGCAGAGGGGACCACAAGTGAGGTTTTAAGCGATTTCAATGAAATTGTGTTTATTTTTTATTTATAAAGTGATTTAAAATATAGTAACAATTGTATTTTTTGAAAATGCTTTTATGTATATAGTGACTAGCGAATCAAGTAAAGCTTATTAGTAAATAATAAATTACGTAGGAATTATATTTACTTTAGTACATCTTAATTAGAAATAAATAAAACGATACTTTGGAACCACTATTTCTCATATTCATGAGTTGTTTTGTCGAATTATAAGAGAGTAGCATCAAATCTATATAGATTTCTTTTCTTTTTTCTTTTTTACTCTTTTCTTTTATTCCGTTTTTATCTTACTTTCTTTGTTTCTTACCTTATGTTCCTTCCCCCCTCCCCCTTTTTTTTTTCTCTCTCTCCTTTTACTCGTTTAGTTTTGTCAACATGGGATTCTACTGACTCAAGCTCGAATCAAATATAAGAAAATATTTGTTGGTCTCTTTTTATGTTCAACATAAAAGGTCTGACCTTAGCAGAACCGCGATTCTCTGTATTTCTTTTTTCTTTATTCCCAAGACTTTTGTAATCAATGTATGGCTAGCATTTTGTTTTTATTTAGCTTTCTTTTCTGCATACTTTTGTCTCAATCTATAATGAATACATCGTTATTCTTTATATTTTTGTTCTGATAAAACACATACACACTTTTTTACTTTCTTCTACTCTTATATGGTAGAAAAATTATTATTATTATTTATTTATTTATTTATTTTTTGTCAAATTTTAAAACTTCAGTTTTTGTTATATTTCATGTTTTAATGTTTACTGAATCTGAAAATGAGGTTTTTAGCAGTTGATCTGCTTGTGTGTGTATTTCATGAGTATTTTTTATCAGTAAATATCAACAGAAACTCTAAATTCGGTAATCATATGGGAACTAATTTTTTTGTTGCGATCAAGCAAATGGTTTCCGTACAGGGACATACAAGAGAATTTAAATACATTACGTCTAGTCGTGAAATATTTAGTAAGTACAGTTTAACATCTATAGCAGGTCTGCCCAACCCAAAACTCTTGGCGGGCCGCAATGGGAATATATTTTACACAGGCGGGCTGCATGGCATAAATGTTACCATATACATATCAGTTTTTCTGGTGGCCTCGTGGGCGTTTAAAACAGAAAATATGTACATTAAATGTATTTTTATTCATAAAATAGCTATAAAACATTCAAAAAAGTAGGATTATATATTCATAAGTATAATAATCAATTATTGATATGATAATATTTTATTAACATCAATAAGCGCGATATTTGTTTATTAAGCTTAATCGATATTTTAATTAAAAAAGGGAGAAACTATTAATTTTAGATGTTTTAACCGAAGATGACAAATTAGAAATTTCCTGAATTATGTTGCGGGCCGCATAACCTTACACGACGGGCCGCGGGTTGACCAGCCCTGATCTATAGAATGCACAAAATAAAGTGAAATATATTTTATATATGGAGAAAGGTATATTTCATAAAGTCTATGGTGTGAAAATCATTCACCATACGTTTACAAGATTAAACAAAAGAAATGGAATATAGTGGGACTATACTTGGAAATTGCTGGGAGTACAATTCAGGTTGTACTGGGTGTTATTAATAAAGGATTATGTTTAAATACCACAATGTAGTCTGTACATCAATTTTAGAAGACATACATGGCTACCAATAATTAAGCGAAAACATTCTGTTTAATTTACAGTATAATTGATAAAAATGCTTTTCTATATTTTACCATGTCCGAGAAAACTATTCAGGTGTGAAAATTTATTCTTCATACACATCCGTAAATGAAGTAGTTTTTGACAGTCGATCCTTGTGTATGTATGTTATCGCCATGACTCAAATCAAATAATTCTGAGGCAGTTCAAATGATGTATTTTGATGGTCGTATAAAATTGTCACTTAAAATGTTTGATCAAGACTGATAGGTTTCAATGAATGTTACATGTGAACACTGTCCGAATAATTTGAAATAAACTTTTAAATTTAATAACAGCTTCGAATTCTGCATAAATGTAGATACTATATTTCAAGCGGGTAGTTGAGGGGGGCGGCATACCTCCTCACACTGAAATATTTGTCAAATAGAACTGTACTTAAACCGAATTTGAATTTATTTTAACGTAAGTTAATATGCATTGCTTGTAACCTTACTCTTAATATGTAATAAGTACTTAAATACATTATAAAAGAAAGTCGTGAGAGTGCCACACCAGATTATTTCCCTAGATTTTCGTTGATTTATTTTTCATATGTACATATATATATATATATATATATATATATATATATATATATGTTGTGTACGTATCTAACATATTTCACTTTTTGTTTAAATTCATTGTTGCTAAATTTCAGGCATTTTTAACATCACTATTTTTGCCGAAAAAAATCTGGCTTATTTAATTACCAAAATTTTATAAAAAAAAAAAAAAAAGGCAAAGAAAACTATTTTAAAGCAGTGGTAATTAAAATACGTAAAAACTTGCAACTGTGTCATATTGATAGTTCTATTTAATTTATTTCTTACATCATATTTAAAGAAAAAAAGTGTCGAAATTTCGAAACTTTGTAAACATGATATATTATTGTTTTATAGTTACAGAAAATCATAAGAAAATCAATATACAGCGCTTTATCTAATGCAGTAAATTTACTAAATTAATGACGAATAGTCTAAAATTCAGAAAAATGAAAAATGTTTTTGATCGTAATTAATTTTTATTGTCTAAATCAGGTATGTCCAGTCAATAGGTATGTAAAAAAGGGCTTACCTAGCAAAAGGTGGTGTAGAAGATTTTTCTTTTTTAATTTGTACATATTAGTGTCCATATGAAAAAAACGAGTTATCCAACATGATCGCCCCCGGGAGAATTTTTGTCGGCTGAAAAACCTCGAAAATTTACTACTTTTTTGGGTTTTTTAAAAATATCTCAGAAATGGCTAAGTTTAGCGATATTTTTCTACTATAAAGTTTAAAGAAGATTAAATTTCCTACAATTTTCTTCATTACAACTTTTTTGTAGTACTAATAGCAAGCGTGTTACAGCCTCTTGAAAGTCGGCATTTTTTCTCAAGCTAAAAAAATACAACTCAAAGAAATGGGTCGGTGCATGAATGTTTATTAGAAAATGGAAAGAAAAAAAGGGACATATTCAGATGGCTGACCTTAGGAAATGACATCTGCTTCGTAGTAAAGAAGGTATTTAAAAAAAAAGTGCCTGTCCCCCTCCCCCCCCCCTTCAATTAAAAAGCTCTCCCTTTCCTCCCGCCTCTTCTCATCCTGTAGTACGCTGCCTCGGCTGAACATCTATCTATGTTATTCAGTTCAGTTTGAACGTGCGAACGCACTGTTTCACCCCGTGAGCGTTTTCTATTACAATAACCGGTAGATAATAATAAAGTAAGGTGAAGTAAAGATAATAAAGGTGAAGTAAAGATTCTGAAGGAGAAAGGTATACAAAAAAATCTGTAAAAGTGCAATGCAAAACGTCAAAATGAAGAACATTAGTGTTTTTTGAAGAACCTAAAACAAGTAAGAATTCACAATGCCTGTCACGAACGATACATCAATGAGCGAATTATTGCAACATATGTACGGCGTCATACAACTGGTGATGGAGCTGGTCCAAACTGTGCGGCCCCATATCTTCCATCAAGAACTGAAGGTTTCAGTTTTAAAGATCAGTGTTTCTTGTGTGGAGAGGGGATACTTGAAGATTTCTTTAAAAAACTGGAACTACTTCCTGAGCAAGAAAGAAATTTTATCCACCATGCTATGAAACTGGGTGTAAAAGAAACAATTGTAAATGGTGCCGAAAATCGTGGGGATGAGAGAAGAAAAAAAGTACTTGAATGCATCGGAAATGCAAAAGGTTTAATTGCTATAAATGCTGGGTATCACAGGTTTTGTCATCAAAAACTGTATTGGAAGCCTAAATGTGAGATAAAACGAGGATACTACTCTGCAAGTAACACTGATGAGGCAATGGAATCAATTTACTCCTACCCTGAAAACGACTAGAAGTGCCAGTCTCATAAAGTATTTGATTAATAAAATAGAGGGGGATTTTTGTCCTGGCATCAGGACGTTTACATCACGCCTTTGCAAAAAATACGGTGAAGATGTTTTAATAGCGGAAACTGCCAACAAGAAAGCAGTTTGCTTCCAAAATGTTGACTATAAAATACTCAGTGCAACTGGTATAGTAACAAGGACGCTGATCTTCAACAGGAAAATGTCGTACTAATTTCATCACTGGAGGAGGCTGAAGAAGATAAGCTATTCTAAGAGCTTTTATAATTACTGCAAGACGGAGAGGAACAATTTGAGGACGACATACCTTCCTTCTACCTCTGATGACTATTGAAATTTAAGAACCCGGACTTTCAAAATAACCACGGAGAAAATAAACATGTATATTATACATTAATGTACGTTTCTTTATTTGTTTCAAGGCTAAATGAATCTTCCTATAATTTACATATAAAGTTAAATTTCTACAATTTACTTTTGTAATTATTTGCTATTGTTCTTCAGACAAGTTTGCCTATTTATGAAGTTCATTTAAAATTAAGATTGTATATTGTTATTATCATCAATATTAATATAGCAGTAATGAATATTTATTACAACATTATGTATTACATCTAAATATCATTAATGTTTTATAATTTAATAAATAGTAGAATTAAAATATTTATGTATCAATCCATTGAGTTTTTGCTTATTAGCACCCTAATATTTATTCATTTACATTTATATACAAATATTTTTTATTTTATTTATTTTTCTTTGTATGTGTTTGTGTGTGTATTATGTGTTGCAGTGATAGAATACTATACATTGGCAGTTATTGCTGATGACTACTGTTGATAGGCTATAATTGTCAGTGCGTGGCTGGGGGGGGGGGAGTTAGTAAAAAGGAGAAGAGAAAAATTAAAAGGGTGCAGATTTGTTATCTGTCGTCCTTAATGGAAAAAAAAAAAAAAAAAGATGATCGCCAATTTATCTGGTGAATATATTTAATTCCTTTCAAAAATCCCTATTATTTTAACAAGGTGTATGTTAAGAGAACAATCAAGAATATAAGAAAGTATTTCTTACAATATATATTGTAAAAAAGTACATCTGGCGTGTATATTTCTGTATTACGTTTTTCATCACCAAATCCAAAAATTCCAAGTACGACAGATATCAGAGCTATACCGTTAAAAGTTGTTAAGCTTTCTGTAAATAAACCTTCTAATTCTAATAATTACTGTGCATCATTTATAAAGAGAAATGCGCTTTTTTGTTGAGAAAACTGTTTATTTTTGTGAAGCTGTTACGCGCTTGCTATTAGTACTACAAAAAAGGTGTAATGAAGGAAATTGTAGGAAGTTTAAACCTCTTTAAACATTATAACAGAAAAATATCGCTAAATTCAGCTATTTCTGAGATATTTTGAAAATAGCCAAAAAACTAGTAAATTTTCGAGGTTTTTCAGCTGACAAAAATTCTCCCGGGGACGACCATGTTGGATAACTCGTTTTTTGCATATTAGTACTGATATGTACAAATTAAAAAAATAAAATCTTCTACCTCACCTTTTGCAAGGTACAATGTATTTATTGACTGGACTATAACCCGTGGTCGAATTCAAGAAATTTAAATTTTTACAACTTTTGTTAACACATCAAAATTTAATATATCCGTCCTGTTGTTTTTAGAAGCGAAAACGTATTGAACTGTCATGGTAGCTCTCAAAATAAATAAATAAATATCATTAAGTGAGAAAATAAAATAAAATCTCGCAGTGATTGTTATAAATAAAATACTATTATATCGTTTTAATCATTCTGATTACATTGCTCTGCATGAAAATCGGCCCAAACACCATTTATGTAAATTCTTATGTAAATTGGCCTCCTGAATGCGAATATGACGCCCATTTTGCCGTATCACCCACCGTTTTTTACAATTAATCCCCTATCTTTATCAGTTTCGCTAATTTTAAGGATATAAATTTGATTTTTAGGAGAGGAAAGGATTATTTTACCTTTTAAGTATATTCTGAGGCGCTACAGAGTTGGATTATTCTGAAACATGAACATTTGCGGCAAAGGGAAAATTTAGGGGAGGGGGGGGACTTGCCACTTAAATTACGATTGCATTTCTTATGTTTTTTTAATCTGTTATTAATGTTATTTATTAAACATTTTATGTATATATATATATATATATATATATATATATATATATATATTTGTATATATATATTGGTTGTTTTTAAGTGTTAAATAAATTCTTTTTAATTCTCCAAATTAAATTTATGGGTATAAAATTACCGAACAGTGATAAAAATTGGGGGAGGGGTGGTGTCCCGAGAAAACGGTGTGTGACTGGGCAAAATGGGTGTCATATTCGGATTCAGAAGGTCATTTTACTTAAGAATAGGCTAGAACGGTATCAGGGTTTGAAATTTTTTTTTCTGCGCTGTGTTATGGTAATCAGTTTTATACAATCATAAATGTTTGATTTTTCTATTAATAACTGCTAATTTATTAATAATAACTAATATTAATGTATTCTATTACGAATTTCACTTTAAAGGAATATATATATATGTGTGTGTGTGTGTGTTATGATTTGATTGAAATTATCAAAATTATACGAAATCAATTGAATGTAAGCAGGCCAAATTCACAACGTTATGAGGAGCATTGTACGAATAGCGCATGCATATATTGGTTTTCTGAAAACTTAAGTGAAAATTGCTAATGATTTCCCAAACCACTAGAAGAAAGATGCTTAATATATAAAAAAAAGAAAAAAAAAAGAAAAAAGAAAAGAAAAGAAAAAAGAAAAGAAACAATATTTTCATTTCAACTATTTGTATCGAACAGATTAGTTACGTTTCACAGTTAACTTTCTAATCTTGTAAAATGCTAATTAATATGAACATGATGGATATATATACGGATTACAAAGTCTTTAATTTCAAAAGTCTGGTGTAATCCATACTTTAAATATTCATATATTACATTACACTTACATTAGAAAAAATGTCAACATTAAGCAGCTCTTTCATTTCCTTTTATGCTCTTTTCTGTCTTCATGTTTCTGGTACTATTTATTCATCTTCACCCCTTATTCATCCCCAGTCATATATATATATATATATTTTTATGTGTAAGATGAATATTTTAAAAATAATATTTCAATGTTATTTTCTTAATCAACAGACTATTGCATAAAAAATAATTGTCAAACTACTGCATAAAAATGAGATTTAAAAAACATTTCAACTCTTACCTCCTACTTACCTCCAGTTACCTTATCGTTCCTCCTCCTCCTCCTCTATTTGTTTTAACTTTGTTTAGTGGGAAACATCTTAATTACTCTTAATCATTTATTTATGTTTATGTCTTTAAATTTAAATTTGAAGTTCTTAACATTAGTCAGACTCTGCGTATTCATAGCGTTCATTTCTATTTTTGTTTTCTTTAACGCTAATTTTTCGCTCAAAAACACAATATATATACATATTATGAAATTTCAATAGATTTATTATTATTATTATTATTATTATTATTATTATTACTAACATACAGTTAAAAAAACATTGTTCGGTTAGTTTATGTAAAATATTTTCTGATACATCGTTTCTTACTCGCAGAAATCCCCGAAATATAATATTTGTACTTTTTGTTACATTGAGTATTTTATTATCAAACTCTAATTTCATATCTTTGATGTACTAGTCTATGGGATCGTATTCCCAGCTGTCAATTACAAAGAATTTTTTTAAACTGGTAATTTTAAAAAGCTGTCTTTTACATAATTTGTGACAAGTTTTCATGGTTACAGAAGCTAAAAATTTCTACAAAGAAAAACAGCCGTTTTAAATTTGTAATATTCGATCGCTATACATATGCCTTTCGTTATGTAAAATTATAAATGAATTTCGATTTTTTTTTTTTTTTTTTTATAAATCTATGTCATGTTTAAATGAAAAAAAAAATGTGCATGTAATTAGAGGCTATATGAATAATATGAAAATTATAAACTGGTGTGTAACTGATAGTTTATGTTCTACATTTTTATTTTGAACTATAATACAAAAAATCAATGTCAGAAAAAAAGTAAGAAAGAAAAAAATCTATATTGTTCAATTGAATGATAAAAACGTCCGCTTAACCCTTTATAGAGCCATTTTTTTTCTAGTAATATTATGATAAAATATTTTTGGGATTGAGATTGATTTATAAAAAGAAATTCATTTAGCTTATTACCTAAAATTAATCTGATTTTTAAGATCTTTTTTTTTTTTTTTTTTTTTTTTTTTTTGTGGTGGTAAGTATGTTTTCCACTGCCCACTGGGAACTATTCAAAGGCAATACATCATATATTTTGCATTTATTTTTATTTCGCATTGCATTATATATTTTTTGTAAAGTTGACAAATGGTCACCAATTTTAGTCAATCGTACGTCATCTGGAACAGTTTTCTTGCTTGTCAGGAAACTTACAGGCAGTCCTTTGCGTTTACGACTTAAAAATCTAGAAATCAGTTGTCGCGCTAGCCGAAGTAGAAAATTTAATTGATCTCTCGGTCCCGAATATCTTCTACCTACTTTCCAGAGAATGAAGGCATTTACAATTGCCAGATCAGTTAGGAAATATACGATTCAACATTTAAAAAATAATAAAGTTGGTGGGACGTATACTTCCCACGGCCTTATAAAGGGTTAAACATTAGGAAAAAGTATTAATTATTTATATTCATTGTAAATGTTTATGAATGAGTGCTAATCTTAAAATGAATTTGTAAAAATTTTAGGAAACAACATACATATGCATACACACAGATTTATAATGTAATGCCATTATTTATCTTAAAATTTAGATTAATAAATGAAAATTAAAAAAGACATATTCTTCCACCAACCTAGAGTGTGATTTATTTTGTCAACACTAGTTTTTACTTTCTTTCGTCAATGATTTCAGAAAAATGTATTTGTTACTCTCCCCAACTTTATATTTTTTCTTTCCTTCTTTAAGTCTACAAAAAAGTTCTAACCTTAGCAGAACGACTTCCTTTTTCACGATTATTTCTTTTTTATTATTTTTTTCACTGTTCTCAATTCTTATTCCGAGACATTTCTAATGGGTGCTGGGCAAGCATCTAGTGTTTATTCAGCTTTCTTTTTTCATTCCTTTGTTTACTTCCGGACTAACATTTATTGAACGGTTGCAGATTTTTTGTACTTTTTTATAGAATATCTTTTGATTTGGCTCATATTTTTATAGGAGAAAATACAGATCTTCTGTAATATATATATGTTCTTCATATAATTATTTATTTTAATTAAATTCGAAAATCAATATATTTTTAACTTATACTGGTGATTCTTATTTTAAGTAATAAAATTGCTACTTCTAAGAAACGAAAATTATAGAAGAAAATCATAGGTGATAAACACGTGAGGAAAGAAATCTTAAATTTCAAAAAAGAAGATATTGTTCTTCCATAAAATAAAATACGTTCTTTTGGTGTTATTTTAGTTAAATCAATAAATATAAAAAAAATCAACAATTTTTTAATTCTTTATTTTAAGTTTTTCATTTTAAGTTTCATTTTTATTTTAGGATTAATAATTAAAAAAAAAAATTAAAATAAGTATTGCGTTTTTTTTTTTTTTTTTTTCTATCGCTAGAAGAATTAATTTTACGGAAGCTTTTTGTAAATTTTATGCGCTGTAACAAAAAAAAAAAAAAAAAAAAGAAATACCATTTTTTATCGAACCTTATTTAAACATATAAAAAATTCTAAATTTCTCGGCAAAAGTAGAAAAAAATAAAATAAAATAAAATAAAATAAATTCAAGTAAAGAAAAAAGCTATTGTCTTCAACAAAATAATAAAAATAATCGTGATAAAAAGTTAAAATTTATTTATTTAACCCTGAATTTAGAATTTTGATGTGAATATATTAATTCATTACCATTAATTTTAATAACAGCAATTAAAAATAGCTATAGAGTTACTTTTTTAAAAAACGCGCTATCAAAACTACCATTTTAAAAGCTTTTTTCAGATAATTTCAATTATTTTTCAGTACATAAATTTAATCCCAATTCAATATGATTGATTGTTTTGAACAAACATTTCAAGGTAATTTTTAAGGCTTAAAATATCTTTTAAACTAATCCATATTCAGAATTTTTGGAATTTTTCAAGATCCAAAAATGTAACTGAATTAAAAGTATTTTTCAATGTAACCTTTTTCCATAAATAACGATTGTCGGTGAAGTGCATAGAAAAAATAAAAAATAAAAATAAACCGTATCCTGTAAAATTCTCTTACAGCGCCATCTGTATTCCTGAAATGATACTATAAATTAAAGTGTCACGGAATTTTATGTTTAGAATGTTTTCCTGAAACCTATTACATAAAATAAATAGATAATTTTAACGTAACTAAATTTTAGAGAATTTTAAGATTAAAATTACCTTTTATATTTTGGTATATCTACTTTTGTAATTAATTATCTGGGATTGTCAATCCTTCTTCTTATTTTTCTACACACATATATAAACAAATTATCATAAACTCATATTAAACATTTAAGCGATGTAAATGATATTGGAAACTGTAAAATATTATTAAAAAGGAAAATGTAATTTTATAAAACAGTAATAATCTGAATAATAAAAAAGATAAATATTTATTTTTCCAAAATATTTTCTTTTAATGTATGCATACTTATTAGTTTTAGGTGGGTTAATTCATTTATTTTTAATCATTAAGTGCTGTTTTAGGAGAATTGAAAACATTGAAATGTAACACTAAATAAACAATTTATTTAAAAAAAAATTGTATAACAATTAGATTTTAAAAAATGAAATTTCTATTTTTTTGTTTTGTCAATATTTTTAGATCATGTACAATTTTTAATCAAATAAATACTCATATTTATAGAAGAAAATAGTGCGTAAAATATTGTTCTGTTTTAATGAAAACCAATATATAAATGCATTACGAAAATGCAATGACAAAAGTACTTTGGATATATAATTGTTCTACATTTACAATTATAAAGAAGATATTTCCACTGGTTCATAACAAAAGTCTCGATATCTTATAAAAACAATAGCGCAAATTTATTAAAAACAATCTAAGTAAATCAAAAACTAGTATGTTGTGGCTACCAAAAGACTTTTTTTATATTTTCCTATACAAATTCACTCAGTAACAATATTAAAAAAAAAATCCATAACTTTGTTTTAAATTATCACAGATTTATAGTTCAATCATTCGTTTTAAAGGTATTGACGAGACCTTTCGAAAGATACCCATCTTGAAAATTTACCACCCCGGAGGGGTACTTCCCCCCAGGGGGGAAGCGATGCCCCGCCATGCACATAATTTTTTTCCTAGTTAACTACTACTATTATCAATAATTCATATTAATTTTACAATCACAGGTTGAAAAAAACTCTCACTATACTTTTATACGAAATTTTGTACTATAATGCCATGCTAAAAATTTAGAAAAAATGCGATCACAGCGCCACCTGTTGAGCGATTGATCCCCAAATCTAATGAGCACCAGTTTATATCAGGGTGCAACTAAATACCAAGTTTAGTTAAATTTCATTCATTGGTTCGTGAGATACAGCGTCCACAAAAAAGTGATACAGACAGACAGACATTTTCTAAAAACTATCAATTCGTGTTAAGGACATCCCAAAACGCGTAAATACATCAGAAAATGGAGGTCTAAAATTTTCACGAATCCAATACTCTATATTACATATAGAAGAAAGTAATAATTATTCATTGCATCCTACTTAGGATAAAAGGGGTATTGACATATATTCATACAATCAGAATACATTGGACCATAAATTAATTGTATTACGTACAAAACTTTGAATAAACACCATAAAATACAATAATCTCTCAACAATTGTTTCGGGTTGAAACAGCACACGCCTCTTCGTCAGGCGAACAAAGTAAGCACGAGTACTGCAGAATTTTATGGCGTTTATTCAAAGTTTTGTACGTAATACTTTAAAACGCCTACTCTGTGGTGCTTTCTTAGTACATAAATTAATTGCTCAATTGAAAACTCATAATTAATTGCAGCTTTTCCTTTTCTTTCCCTTTTTTAAGTTTAAACTAGATTTTCCCCCGTTACGTTACAATTAAAAAAATGTCTCTATTTTAAAACAGAAAATGTTTACAATGCTCTACTTTTTATTTTAATATGTATTTTTAGCTGGGGAGGATAATATATATATATATTTTTTTTTTTTCAAATTAGTAAAATTTGTGTCGATTTGACAAAACTATTACGTGGTTTAAAGCAATTATGTGAAAGTAAAAATCATAAGAATCCTTAAATAGTTATGTGATGTATAAAAAAGTTCAGTATAAGGGAGAAATTTTATTTTTTACTACTGCTAATCTCTTTCAATATACAATTTTGGAACGTATTCAATTTTACAGCCTATAAAACTGTAGAATAATTTTCTCAAATTAGTGAAAATTGCGCAACTTTGACACAATCACAGGAAAAAACTTAACCATTTGAAGAAAACAATAATAATAATCGTTATTGTTATTATTTTCATTATTTTATTTTTGTAAAAAAAGAAAAAAAAAAAAAAAAAAACTTTGGAGAAGTTTTTATAATCTAGGTATTCGGCATTAAATATTAAAATATTTCAATATGTAAACAACATTCAATAAAAACCATAAAATGCCAAAAACTCACGATGAATATTTCTGCTCGAAAGAAAACACGACCCTTCGTCAAGCGAACAAAGTAGGCACGAGTGGTGCAGACTGCTGCGTTGCCGCTTTGTCTGTAACACTCGTGCTTCTTTGTTCGTCTAAAGAAAGGTCATGTTTTCTTTCGACGCGAAAATTTGTTGCGAGTTTTTGCATTTTATGGTGTATATTCTTTTTTTTTTTTTTTCTTTTTTACATCTTATTTATAAACTCCAATATTGTAGTACAGTTTTATAAAATATTTCAAAGTTAGATTATAAATATTTATAATATTTTTGATTAGCCATTGTCGGATAAATATAATAAAAGAGTTCTGTAATAGAAAACAGACAAATCCTTTATTGACAATTATAGATTATCAAATTTTCATTTCCATTATTCAATAAATATAAGCAAACATGAACAATAATTTTACCTTAGGAAAATATGAAACAAAATTTTGTAAATAAATAGTTTCCTTTTCTAATTACCATAAGTCAATAAAGTTTGGATCCGTTTGAACATCACCGAGAGTTATTTGAATTCAGACCAAATATTCATTCTGCATTTCCCAGATCCCTTTTATCCTTATCTGTGAGTTTTCAGCCCTTCAGAAATACGTCTTGCGCACTTTCTACTTTGCATATGTAAATATTTATTTATGAAAAGGCCCATTGTTAATCTCGGTACGTATTACGAATATCGTTCTCTTCTACAGTATAGTGAATAGTACTGGATTGTAAGATATTTCTAAGTAAATTGGAAAGTTTTACAACACAAAAATAATCTAAATAAATAGGTTCTGTTTATTTGTTAAAAGATACATGTACTGGTACACGTAGCGGTACATTTGTATGATTTATATTTTTATTCGGTTCCGATTCTCTTTCATAAATATATTATTTGATATTTAAGTACATTATTTTACTTTTTAAAAAATCGTTAAAATAATAAATTACACTAAATTAGTAAAGAGTTCTAATATTTTCAAGTTATTGTTTTTATTGTCATTTTTTATTGTTTATTTTGTGAATTAGATTATCTGGTATGTTCTTGTCTCTATTTTAATTAAAAAGGAAGGATCTTAAGTGAAATATCTAAATTATCTTGAAAGTGAAGTATTTTAATCATATATATTAGTGGACGCTCATTAAATTTGAAATTTGTTATCTAATTTTGATGGACATTTTGGTATTAAGATATTACATTACAATTGCCAACTTGTATTCATTTTTAATACCACTATTTATTTTTAGAAACTATTTTGATTTATTTAAAGACTAAATTTCTTTTATTAATAAAACAACGAAAACTATTCTAAAATAATAATATTCAAAATGTGTAAATTTGGCTACTATATTTTTTACTTTTGAAATGTGAAACATTCAAGATAACAGTAATAATACATTTGAAAGATTTTTCTAGGAAAGGAATTGTATGTAAGGTGTTTTGCTAATTCTTAGAGAGATTTATTAAATAATATATTTTTTAATCTTTTAAAATTTTCATATTTAAAAATAATTTTATATATAAGTATATATAAAATATAAAAAATATAAAAAATATTTCATATCCTGAATAAAAATATTCTGCACTAAATTGCTCAGTTCCTTTTATTTAAAGGATCTTTGCAAACAGGTAAAAAACTATGTGCATAACAATACAATAAAATCGTGTAAATATCTTCAAATATAAGTTTCCTCAATGATAAAATATATTTTACATTTTAATAAATTTCGAAATAAACTAAATATTTCTAGTGAAAATAAAATTTTTCTCTCTAAAATATATCCTCATTCAGATAATTTTTATCTTTAAAATTAAGACCTTTAAATAAAAATGTATATGTAGTTTTCTTATAATATCCACATTTTCATCCTACAAATTGGACGATATTCTCTTTGAAAATGTTACATAAATAATTTTTACAGCGAATTTATTTTCAATGTAACTATTTCCATAGTATTTCATTAAATGTTTACAATGCGAAAATTTAAAATATAATTTTATATACTTCCCAACAAATATTAAAATAACTGATGTAGAATATCAAATATTTATAGGATATTTCCCTACATTCAAGAAAACAAATTTTAAAACACTGTTTATGATACTTAAGTATATTTTTTGAAGTTATGAAAAATTTTGCAATGCAGAAGTCGTTAAAAATTGATAAAAATTTAATTGGATTAAAAAAAAAAAAAAAAAAAAAAATGAAACTTATATAAGAGACACATTAAAATACGTAAATATTACAACATAACCTACGCGTATACTGTATTATTAGCGTTATAGTACTTTTAAGCAATTTTCAAATAATAATGCTGATTAAAAAAAAAAAAAATGTCAGTTTGACATCCACAAACACGTTATGTGTTTTAGTCATTCCATCTTGATCAAACGTAAGAATCACAGTAAATTAAGGCAAATAATTCTTAACACATTGAAATCTGTATGATAAAAATTCATTTTATATGATTTTATGTAGTCTGTTATGCTTTTTATTTATGTATGTGACACATATCTCAAAATTGATTTTTCATCCACTTCTGATTGAACTGAATTTTTGTATACATGCAAAACTACGACGACAATTGATGATTAAGTAGTAACGGACTTAGGAATAGGAGTCTAGAATCACAACTCAAGTTAAAAAAATATTTTCGAACTTTAGTCTAATTCGTTTCGTCGGATTGAGCTGAAACTTTACATACGTTTATAATTAGGACTACAATACTTGTTCAAGTAGAAAACTTAAAGGGGTCAACTTGAGGGAAAGACCCATAACTTCAGTTAATTATCCATATCCACTGATTTAGAGTTTTCAGAATTTTTTGAAATAAAGGCGTGTTTTAATTATATTTTAATTTATGTCTTATTTACCTAAAATATTATAGTATATTTAAAATCCATAAAATTGAACATTAATAAATATTTGTGAATTAATTTCGAATTGTTTTTGCTAAATTAAAGTTTTGTAAATTTTTTGCAAAAATAAAAGTTTGTAATTAATCTGTACATAAATCATAAAAAGAAATATCTTGAATATTAAAATGTGAATTAATTTGTAATTATTTATGACAATTAATAAATAAATAAATGAAATAAAAAATAAAGGCAATGTGATTGAGATAATGTTATGTTTGTTACAAACCTTTATTTTGGCAAAAAAAAAAAAATGTTAGAAATTAGTTTAAACTTTAATATATACAGGGTATATTTTATGATTTCTTGTCATATTATAATTTTGCATAAAGAGCAGAGGTTTCAATATGCTTAGTTTAGATTTTTATGAAAAAAATAAGACCGTTGTATGCACGAATCAATGCTTTTATATTTTATCATTTATTTAAAAATTAAAACTCCGTATTGAAATTTTCAAATATAGACTTATTTATGACATTTTTTATGTTTACATAGATAAACGTACATCTAAATTTCTTTTTTGTATATTTAACACCAATACTTAACACCAGTACCTAAAAAAAAAAAAAAAAAAAAAAAGTACTATATATTTCATAAAATTAAGTAATAACTCTTGTTATATATAAAAATATATATTTACTTATTTTGTAGAATGTCTTATACATTATCATTTTTAAATTAGATTTTCTTGCTCATATTATTTAGTTTAAAAAGAAATAAAATCGTGAAAACGATAGAAATTTAAAAACTGCACTGAATGATATAACAATATACCTTACAATGTAAAGAAATCTCCATTTTCAGATACTGCAAACGCAACTAATTTCAATTTCGATTTCAAAGAGTAGAGAAAAATATGAAATATTTTCCATTTTTAATTAATATAAGTCAACAAAATGTAAATCCTTTTCAAATTTACGAAAAGCTTTTTAGAATTCATACAAAATATTCATTTTGCATTTTTGATATCTTATTCACGAATTTTGGATCCTTTGGGAATGCATCTTGAGTGTTACAGTACTTTGCATACGCAAATATTTATTTATGAGAAGGGGTCCTGTAGCCTATGTACATATAACGAATACCGTTTTCTTTTGCAACACATAGCGCAATGCTCTGTAGTGACGTATTTTTGAGTAAATCTTAAGCGTGAAAAAAGTTTCTACTTATTTGTCAAAAGAATGTGTATAATAACTCATAAAAATAATTGTTTGTTTATAGATTTCTATATTTATGTTTATCGCTTTGCTTCAAAAATGTAAAATATATGTTTTAAAGTGAAAAGTAGTATAAAGTATATACTCTGGTATACTCCCTAGAGATTTAAAAATAAAGTGTATATTTCGAGTTAAATTTGTTTTCAAAATCCTTCCTAGATATTATGTATGTAAAATTTAATTTCCATGAATGAAAATCCTTTTCTAAAACAAAATTCTTTTAAGGATTTCTAAGAATTAATGTAGTAGATTTTATATGAGCTAAAATTTACCATGAAGTATTTAACAAATTTCTGATAGATGAGATAACATATGTATAGATTATATATAGAGTTATAATTAGAATACTCATTTTAATTGAAAATTATTTTTCAGTGTACGTAGAGACCATTTTCGTTAATAGAACATCGTAACTCATGATTTTCGTAAATGGATTCAAATTAATATGCCTATTT